>CM043723.1:30774375-31516016 GCA_023969325.1 Oryzias curvinotus
ACGGGAGCTGCTCAGTGTCATCTCCCTGTTCAATTCAATTCCATTCCATTCTATTTTATTTCTGTGGCCCAAATTCACAACAACAGTCGTCTCCATGGGCTTAATATTGGTAATTGTAAACTAAACATACAATCAAAAGGATCATGAATACATAGAGTTCAATAGGAAAATACTAAACTGAACTAAACAGACTAAACTAAGCTAGCATCTCTGCCCTTAGACCCCCTTCATGTTGAGGAAAAACTAAAAAAAAAACAAAGAAACTTCAGGGGTGTCCACATGAAGGAGGGATCCTCCCCCAGGACGGACAGGCGATTTACCAGAACTCTTAGAGAAGAATTAACTTATCTAACTCTACATCTACATATTTAAAGTCCAGCAGACGAGCTTCATCCAGATGGAGTTGGGGGGACGACTGGGGGTCCCAGATGAGCCAAAGAGGAGGTCCACGGTCAGGAACAGGAGCACGGATGGGCCAACTGGAGTCTGGAAGCACTCCCACTCCCCAGAGGGGAGAGGGAAAGAGGGACAATACATGAATCACTGCACCAACCAGAAAACTAAATGATGAAGAATAGAGGAGAGGTGTCATGGTGCCTCTGTCAGCTCCTCCCCCTCCCCTCTCTGCTCTGTTCTGTTCTCTTAGCTGGTTCCACTCACCTCATCACCCCTGTTGCTTCTTAAGGAGATCTACAGCCAGTTTTCATCACCAGTTCGTTGCTCCTTCATAGTGTTTGTCAGGTCTCTCAGGTTTTTGCCTTTAAATTATCCTCGTCAAGTAACTTTGTTTTTTACGCCTCGCTTCCAGGATTATTTCACTGAGTGTTACCTGGGATTACCTCTGGACCTGTCCACACAAACCACGCTCGCCATGTCAGCTGTTCATGCCCGCTCAGCCTTCACAGACGCCCTCCAGCCACGCCCGTCATCAGCTCCTCACCTGCAGCCTCAAGATGAAGATCCTCGTCTTTGGGAAACATCCTGCAAGAAAATAAACTGAATTACTGGCCATAAATCTCTCCTGTTTTCCTTCTGGGTTCCAGCATCTGGGTCTGTCTATCAAAAACCGTGACAGAAGGAGAGTAGAAGCAGGTGAGAATAGAGGACAGAACCCCAGAGCACCATAGTTACCCCAGATTCAACTTCTAGCAGCTACTAACAACTAATAGTTATTGTTATTAATTTTAATTCAAACACATTAACATGAAGTTAAATAATCTCTGAATACTAACTAGTCTGACAATAATCTGTTTTCAGTCTAACTTTGAATGTAGAAACTGTGTCGGCCTCTCTTCATGTCATGTGCAGCAGTTTTCTTTCCTTCTCTGTATTAGTTAACCTGCTTTAATTTCAGAAAGTGGGATTATCTGTTGGCAAAAGTAAAAGGAGTGTTGTTAATGTGACTGTTTATGGTTTCAGTTGATCAGCTTCTATTTTCAAAGTGTTCCTTAAGATTCTGCTGTTTTTACACCAAATGTTCTGTTCTGATTTGATCTGCAGGGTTTGTGGAATGTGAATTTATGGTTATATTTGAGTAAAGTCCATGAATTCCTTTCCTGAAGGACCTGAAACCAGCGACGGAGCGTCTTTGTGACGGCATCTTCCTCCATGACAGCGTCTGCCTCCATGACGGCGTCTTCCTCCATGACGGCGTCTTCCTCCATGACGGCGTCTTCCTCCATGACGGCGTTCCCACAGATCAGAGGGAGTGTTTGCGTTCTGAGAAGCCAGAGCTTCAGCAAAACGCAGCAAATTGAAACAGAGGAAGCAAATTGTTGTCTGACAGCTGCGATGCGGCTGACAGGGATTGTTTGTTGCGACTCCCCCTCACAGCACAGCTGCTGTCAGGATCCAGCTGCTGTCAGGATCCAGCTGCTGTCAGGATCCAGCTGCTGTCAGGATCCAGCTGCTGTCAGGATCCAGCTGCTGTCAGGCCGTCTGAGTTCAGCTGCTAAATGAGACGAGCTGCAGAGCTTCCCTGTCCTGACGGCTGACTGCTCTTCACACACGGAAGCAGGAAGAGTCTTTCTGATCCACATCCCATCTCAAACTGACACAAACATTGTAGCAGTGGAAGCAGATCTCCTGTTTTCTTCACCACCGTTGTAACAAATACAAGACAAATGAGCTCAACTCCAGAAGCTAAACTGACTTCATTCTCTTTACATGAAACACTAACAATTCCATGTTTTATAGCTTTGTTTTCTTGATCTTCCTTCAGTCTTCTGCTCTCCTATCATTGGGTTTTCTTTTGTCTCCTCTGAACGGTTCCAGCTGCAGCAGCAACAACAGCTGCTCACATCTGGATGTCTTCTTCCTGCTGAAACTCAGTTCCAGTTTTGGAGCATTTGTGTCGTTGAAAATGACCGAGTCTCTGTCTGCAGAACGGAAACTCAGGAAGGAAAGTTTCATTTGCCAAAGCCAAAGGAGAGACCACAGACCTTTACAGATTTGTGGGTTTCTGCATGTAGTTTGGAGACCCAGAAACCACTGGAAGAAGAAGAAGGAGAAGAACAGTTGATTTGATTTGATTTGAAATGGTTTATTTCAATAATCAAATAAGAATGATAAACAAAAACATTAAAATCATCAGTTATACATTCATATAACGACAAATCAATCTAAGGATAATTATCCAGACGCTGAAGTTAGCTTCTGATTGGTGAGGCCACTAAAGGAACATTCACTGCATTTTTTGCACTCAGATCACCTAAAACCAGGGGCCTCATTTCTAAAACTGTTAGGAATAATTAGAAATAGAATAGTTAGAAACTATTTTTACTTTTATTACATTTACTTGTACCTTTTATTACACTAATGGTTTAAACTTAATTCACTGAGCATGTATTATCATCTCAAAATTATATTGCATCCTAAGACAGCACAACCAAACTATTGTCCACACAGTTCCTCCTCATCCTCCCTTTTTACTTTTTGTGTGTTCTGGTGTTTGTGTTCTGGCAAATGTCTGTGAGAACATCAGAAAGATCTGATACCTGAAGCTTTATGACCTTCGATTATCCAGCCTGCAACAGCATGTGGGTGGGTTTTTCACACCATAGACCCTCGGACCATCTTCTGAATATGCAAATACAACGTATATATACCAAGCCCTTTTCTGAGTGTCTTTGTTCAGACTTTGGATGCAGCAGCCTGTTCATCTGTCTGTAACCCTTCGTACAAAATGTCTGTGCTGTTTGTACGAAGTAAAACTTCCACAAAGATAAGTATTGTCTCTGAGTCCTTATTCATTTATTTCTGTGTGCTGGAAACTGAAGGGGAACAAACCAATCTAATATACCTATTTTACAGTCCTATCTAGAAAATCCAGTTTCCTCACAAAAACTTTGCGTAGGATTTGCATCAGAAGTGGCGTACGGATGAAACATAGGACGTGCGTACGCACAGAAATATTCGGATTTATAAAACCGTGCGCACGCACATCCTACGCATCCTTCCCTTAATAAATCACAATCAACCCTAAATGCACCGCAGCTTTTGCGGCTTCATGACACGCCCATAGTTGCCCATAAATAGTCCGTGAAACGCCCACAAATGAATATTCATTGATAGTGAAACCATGGCAAACACCGAGAGAAAATCAAAAAAACGTAACTTCACTCAATGTGAAGTAGAAGTTATCGTTGGTGAGGTGGAAAAGAGGAGAAAAATGTTGTTTGGAGGGCTCAGTGTGGGCATTACTAATGCCGAAAAGGCGGACATCAAAGTCCAGGCAGAAAAACGTCTGGCGATGTTTTTCTGCCACGGGGGGGGGGGGACAGGGGACACCGGAGCTGACCCCTCTTGATGAGAGACTGGCGGCAATTATTGGGGAATCCCTTTTACGTGGAGTGGTGACTGAGGCGGGGGGGACACCGACGCACCAGATGCACTGGGTGACCCCCCCCCAAAAGCTCCACCAGGACGGCTGGAGGAAGTGGGAACCGGCTCATCAGCCACTGGTCCTCGTTTGTCAGCAAGTCTTCTTGCTGTCTAAAGATGCGTTCACTCTGAATTCTTCCATTTGCCACATCTTCTAAGATCCAAGATCAGCCATTGTGGTCATTACGCATTGTGATGGGGCATTTTATTTCCATCCATTTAACTGCATCTGACAAGCTACAGATGTGGGTAATAATCCACGTGGAAATGGGAAATTGTTCATCAAATGTCATTTCTTGTTGCTTTCTGAATGGTTGAGACATACGCCATACATTGTTTTATCAAGAATAAAACAAACTAAAGGCATATGCATGAATACCATAATTCTGTAGCTTATGAAGAAATGTTTTATGTTTATGTTTTTATTGTTTTATTATAAATTATGAGTCCATGCTGTGAAATAACAGAGTCCATATTCTGCTGAATGTCCAAGGTTGGTTTTCCATCTTCTGTCTGATTGACAGCTGTCCTTCTGGTTTTAACAGAGTTTATAAGTTATTTCAGCTGTTATGTCTGCAGATCTGCATTAAGGTCTAATAATAGAGACAGATTGTTATTCATGTGGGTGTTTGTGGAAATGATGGTTTCATGTGCATCTGTGACTGAATAGAGGCCAGGACTCTGGACTATGATGGGGGGAGGACTGGGGTTAGGAAAGTCATGACTTAAGGTAAAGGGGGGGGGGGGGTATAATATTGGTCTTCTTCTCAGTCAATTTTGGACTTTTGTTGTTTATATGTATATTATTTTGTCTGTTTATTCAATTGAATTTCATGTCTTTAGCCCAATATCTCAATGGGCTTCATAGCAGTAACTGTGTAATAAACATGAATCCTAAACATCATAAAGTCATAGAATTCAGTGGGTAGCGGCTAAACTAAACTAACATCTCTGCTGTTAGACCAGTAGTCTGAACCTGAAGCCCTCAAAGATCCTTTGGATCAGTTTCCCTCAGAGATGAAGCTCAGGAAGCTGCAGCACCGTCACCATAGTTCATTTAGTAATACTGGTATGGATTCAAGATGCTGTCAGGATGTTTATTCAATTATTATTTAAATTCTTTATGAGTCTATGTTTCCTTTGATCTTTTGTCCATTGAGTTCAGATGATGAAGATGATGGAAACACATTCACGTTGATGCAGACTCCTGTCTATTTATTGTCTTTAAGTCCAGTAAAGCCAATAAATTATATTAGTTTATGGATGACAGCTATGTTTTATTAGGAAGCAGCTGTTAGTTTGTCTGGAACCATCAGAGGTTAGTCTAAGCCCCGCCCCCACCTCTCTACCTGTTCACACCTCTGCAGCTCCACGTTGCCCCCCCCTCCAGCGTGTTCCACACAGACAGCCTGACATACGGTCATCACAGCAGACAGTGGACCGGATAGTGGGGGCGTGACGCACATGTGACTCATTTTACGTGGAAATGGGGGGTCTTAGTCTAGGAAAAACAGCTTTTTTGGGGGGGGGCCCTAATGTGACCCTCTTCCGGATCACAACTGACTGTCTTTCCATAAGAACTTCCATCCCATAATAGACTGTGGTCGCTTCCAGCCCAACTTCCTCCTGGTCGTTCTGACGGTGTTAAAGGTTCCAGCCGACTAACAACTTTATTCTATTGTTAGTTTAGTTTAAACAGATTAACATGAAGTTAAATAATCTCTGAATACTAACTAGTCTGACTATAATCCTGTCCACAGAGGAATGTTTTCAGTCTAACTGTGAATGTAGAAACTGAGTTGGCCTCTCTAACATGACAGGAAGTGATCAATGCTCTGTAGTTTATTAGGAAACTGATGAATAGTTTAGTGAGAAGAGACCAACACGTTTCTGGCCTCAGAACCTCAAAAAGTCAGAGTCTTGATAAACCTTGACGTGTGATGTCATTTCCTGGATCCCATGGAGGAAGACCATCATCCTGAGAGCAACACCGTCTGTTCAGGAATGCAGTTCTTCTCATTCCCAGCAGATGTTTCCTTCATAATAACTAGAATGTTGTGAACTCACCTGCATGGCTGTTGTCATGGAAACGTTTCTGTCTCCTATAGTGGTTAGAAGGTGGACCTAAAGCGCTGAGATGTTGTGTCTTCTCTGGTTTTATCCATGCTTGGTTACATTTTCCTTACTTTACTTTACTCTTCTGATGAATCTGTCATATCACAATTATTCAAATGTATTTGATTTTCTGAAGCTTAAAGGAGAGTTGGTGTGTTTGTGTTTGTTTCTGCTCTTTTAGTTCAGTTTTTAAAGCAGATTCTGCTAAAGTACCTCTACTGTCACTGAGGTCTGTCATTAGACGGAGACTTTCTACATTAAACACATCAGGTTTGGGGGTAAAATGTGTGTGTGTGGGGGGGGGTCACTGATGGATGATGTAGCTAAACTGCAGCTCTTCCTTCTGTTGATGCAGACACGCCCCCCCCCCCCCCCACGGCTGCTGCTGCCTCCCCCCCCATGGCTGTTGCTGCCGTCCCCCCCCCCCCCCCCACGGCTGCTGCTGCCTGCCCCCCCCCCCCCACAGCTGCTGCTGCCGTCCCCCGTCCCCCCCCCCACGGCTGCTGCTGCCTGCCCCCCCCCCCCCCCCACAGCTGCTGCTGCCGTCCCCCGTCCCCCGTCCCCCGTCCCCCCCCCCACGGCTGCTGCTGCCTCCCTCTCTGCTCTGTGACTCAGACTTTGATTTCACCTCCAGAAACGTTTCCTTCATGAGACCTGCAGGCTGTAACCTGCTGTGACCTGCAGACGCTGGAATATTTCAACATTTTCTTTCAATTGGTTGAAAGTATTTGTTTCTGACATAAACACGTGTGATGTTACACCGGTTCACCTCAATGATGGACTTTAGACAGTCTCAACCCTTAAACCAACAGTCTGTCGGCTCTGCATTAACACATCACTGATTATATCAGAAAACTTGATTTCAAAAATGACCAGAGGACTCTGAACGTCTGTTTTCTCCTGAAGCCTCAGATCCTCTTCAGTGGAAGAAGACACAGGAGTTCTTCATCTCCTCTGGTCCTTTGGTCAAGCGTCTGCACAGGATCCTCAATCTGTGGTCGATCCTGCCAGAAAATCAATTTCAGAGCCGTTTGAAAGCAGCAGCTCAACAAAACGGAAAAGAATTCAGAGATTTGCTGAGAAAAAATCTGCAGATTTATTGAAATGAATTTAGATTTATGGAAAGTTTGTTCTAAGAAGATTCTCCTCTAGAGATCTATCCATCCATCCATCCATCCATCCATCCAGTGACAGTGCTGACCACTACCCCACAGTGTGGCCCCGCCTCCAGAGTCCATGTAAAAATGTAAGACATGCATGAGGGAGGGGGCAAAGGGCCTGATTGTACCGTCATGTTAGCATGATCAGTGTGTCCTTCTGTAAACTGCTGGGTTGGATCACCTGCACAGGTGTTGAGGTGGAGATTTGCTGCCACCTGCTGGTGAAACTCTGTGCTGGTTGGAGTCCATGAAGGTTTAGTTCACCACATGCAGAAACAAACCAACCTTTCTGTTGGTAAATTAGAGATGAGGGTTTTGGTCTGTTCATGTGAACTTTAGCTCAGACTAAACACAGCTGAGACGTTTGTCCTCCAGTTTGTGTACTTTGTGTTCAGTTGTGTTGAAGTCTGGACTCTAGTGGACAGAATTCAGAAAGCCTCACATTCTGAGCCATGTACAGCTTTATTAGAAACACGCCACACACGGGAACGGGGGCTCCACGCCGTGGAAGGTCACCGCGTCTCCGGCTTGGTCGCTTCCACCAGCGCCTGGACGGTCTGAGCCAGGCGGCGCAGGCCTTCGTCCTCCGTGACCAGCTGGGGGGAGCACAGGACATCCTGTCCAGGGCGGGAAAAGACAAACGAGTGAGGAAGGACTCCTCCCCATGAGCCCGCCAGCAGAAAGCAGGTTCAAAGGTCATTTGTGGAACTAAAAATGCTGAACAGACGTCCTGGGGGTTGGGGGGGGGGGGTCATTAGAGAACAAATCAATCAATCAGATACTTCAGAGATGAGACGAGCGCTGAGGTGAAGCTGCAGCTCTGACAGAGACATGGAAAACGATTTCTGACAGACGTCCAGCTGCTTCCTCAAGTAAAGAGAAGGATCCTGACTCCAGATTCAGTTTCTGCTTTTTAGATTTTTCCTTTAGTAAGATTTCATCTCACATTATTTCTTCTTTATGTTCTTTGAAACAGAAAGGAGGAAGAAGAAGAATCATTTCCCTCAAAGAAGCAGCAGATTATTAATGTAAAGACCGTCTCTATGAGCTCAAGCATCAGTCAGTGATCATCGACTGAAGCCTCATCATTGGGGGGGGCTTGTTGGAATCTCTTGGGGCGATAAGGAAAACATTATTTTAATACATCTATGATTTTCTGTTTGTTTCAGTCCTGAATCTAAGTTTCTGCTTCGTGCCTGAATGTGGGAACCTAACGGTCTTTTCCGGATATGCAGAGGTCAAAGGTCAGACTGCACTCAGTTCCCTGCTGCTCATCGTCTTGTCCTGCACTCAGTCCAGGGTCTGTCTCCTCGTCCACCTACCTGTCAGCCTGTCTGCACTACTCTGACCTTCTACACTGGAGCCTCGGCTGCAGCTGAACTCTGTGGAGACGACCGTCCGGCTGCAGCGCGTTTGCAGAGAGCGGGACGTCCTGAGAGCGGGACGTCCTGAGCTGGACTAGACGTCTCCGTCTGCAGGAGGAACGCAGACGTGGTGTTTTGGCGGTACCGGAGGTCCGAGGACTCACCTGTCCCAGCAGGTGTCTGGACTCAGGAGGGTTAGCTGCCGTCTGAGAGCTTCAACAGAGGTGAAAAGCACAGAGCAGAGGACTCATTTCAGGGCATCTGCACACCCCCCACCCCCCACCCCACCCTCAGGACAGAAGGTCCACGGCGCCGGGGCAGAATCGAGGCCCAAACCGCAGCCTGGAGGAAACCAACCGGGCCGGTGGGTCCGGTTCCGTTTGCTCGTTGGTTTTGGTCCGTTTACCGTGGGGACTGTGGTGGGGGGGGCATGCAGATACCCCCACGATGGCCGATAAAGCAAAAGCACGACAGCAGGCGAGCACGAACATTCACTGTTTTTAATCATCTCTTTACAGCAGAAGAAAACATTTGACATAAAGATTTGTAGAAAGTAACACAAAGGCAGCTGATAAATAGAAACACAAAAACAACACAACGCAGTCTCTGTGGCTGACGCCCCCCCCCAGTTTATAATCATAAAATATACATCTGACAGGAAACTGGAGGAATGACTCCAACAAGACGGACATTCCAGAGAGCAAACGTGACAAACCAGGAGCATCGCCGTGGAAACGGCTCAGCCTGTCCGTCCATCCCAGCATGCCGACCACAGACCGCCGTCAACCATCAGGCTGGGCGGGGCTCAACGCTCCGAGACGGCGGCTAGCACGCCAAACGGCCACGGAGCTCCTGCTCCAGAGAGGAGGGACCGTCTGGAGGGAAAAGGACAAGAACGCCTCCAGACCCAGAAACGCCACCTCCTCAGAGGAGGCTCTGATTCCACAGGGGAACCCCTCCACTGCTCCTCCTCACCTACACTCCCTGAGTCTGCTCCTCCTCCTCATCCTCACTCCCTGTCAGAGTCTGCTCCTCCTCCTGAGCTGAAGCTCCCATCAGCATCCAGATCTCCTCCTCATTTCTATCGGTTTTATTCTAAAGTCAGATCCTCCAATGAGAGAGTTTGTGTCCCCCCCCCCAGACCAGAACTCAGAGCCAGATAAATTAATAGAGCAAATAATTTAATAACTCTTTACATTTATACAAGCAGCCTCAGCGGCTGAAACCCCCCCTGACCTCCAGAGAGGTTCTGTACCGTCTGTGGAGCCACTGAACCATGAGGCCGATTCCCTGCTGTACCCCCCCCACCCCCCATCCTCCACCTGCCTCATCTCAGGTCAGCGCCACGGCCTGAAAGGTCGACACGCCACAAACGCTGTCCCTCCATCCCTGGGGGAGGAGCTTCCTGTTCCTCTGAGTCCATGTTGGAGGTTTCCGTGCACGGCTCCAGAACTCTGTTTCTGATGGGGGCCAGCCGGACCCCCCCCGGTACAAACCCCAGTCATCTTTAAGTAAAAACCAACAGTTCATCCACACAGAGCTCCTGGCTGTGGATTCAGCCTCACTAACCAGCGGCTGGACGCTCACTTCAGCTTCTGCAGAGAACATGCAGCTGCAGGAAAAACGGTGGGGTCCAAACGCCTTTCCCACCGGAGGGGGGGCTCTGCACGCCGCCGCGTGTTGCTGGGTCTGTCATTGAACGTCTTTCTGCAGACAAACGTCCTCCAGGGGGACGGCTTAAGGCCACGGCGGCTTACGGCGCCTGAGCAGCCGACGCTCTCCACGTGTTCCTCTGATGTGGCTGTGCAGGAGCGGCGGCGGCGGCGTGGAGCGGCTCCGTGGCGTTGGTCAGCGTTAGGTCAGCAGGCAGTAGTAGAAGGCGCAGAGGAGAGTCATGACAGCGCAGTAAAAGAAGAAGAAGTCTGCCGACAGCAGCGAGGACAGAGAGGGCGGCGGCGAGGGGCGGCTGGCGGCGTCCTCCTCCGTGGTCAGCAGAGCCGTCACACATGGCAGCACAGCGGACAGCTTACACAGAAGCACATCAGAGCACGCACACACCTCAGTCTGGACGACACACACAACACAACAGGGTTAAAAACAAAACACGCCAGAGGACACAGACACGGGACAGGCGTACGGGACGCGGGACGCCCTGCTCAGTCGTCGGCACGCCATCAGGCGCCGCCACGACCAAACTCACCTCAGGAACTCCCAGCTTACGACAAGCGGCGATGAAGTTTTCAACGTTGAGGCGAGACTTGGGGGAGCTGAGCTTGGGCTGCAGACAGACAGCGATCTGATCCAGACTCTGCTCTGACGGCAGGCGGCGTTTGGGCAGAAGCTCACTCACCACTGCAGGCGACGGGACGTGGATGATGGGGATCGAGCGCGGCCGGATGTGGTTGACCAGCTGGCACAGGATGGCGCCGTTGGACAGAGCCTCGCCCAGATCCTCGGGGAGCGTCGTCTTCAGCCGGGTCTCCAGGGTCTGCGGGGCCACAGAGGCTCAGGTTAGGTTCAGGCTCAGGAACCGGGTCGGGCCGCTCGCCGTCTGCCTCAGCTTCAGGCTGGATGTGGATCAAAACTAAAACCTTTCTAGAAAGACGGGGATTCCTCTGAGGAGCTCACGAAACAAGAAACTGACAGAAGGAAATGTGACTGAAGATCATCCATTCAGAAGTCCTGAACCACGGAATGTGATGGAAGGTCGTTCACTGGTCTCTGATTGGATCGACAGGGAAGCAAAGAAGTAAGTGAACCCGGTAGAGAACCCGGTAGAGAACCCGTTTGGTTCAGTCGTCTTTGGTTGGGACTCCACAGGTCAAACGCTTCCTGTAGTTCTCACACTGCTGGAGGGATTTTGGCCCATTCCTCCTCCCAGATCTCCTCTGGGTCAGTCAGCTTTCTGGGCTGCAGCTGAGAACCTCCAGAACCTCCAGAACCTGGATCTGCTTCTTCCGGAGCCACTCCTGGATTCTCCTGGCTGTGGGCTTTGGAGGAACCGACCACGACCCATCTGCAGCATCTGAGGGAGGAAGGTTGGTCCCCAAATGTCCCAGTACCCCCCCCCGGTCCTCCTCTCCTTAATGCAGTGCAGTCGTCCTGCCCCGTTAGCAGAAGAACACCCCATAGCATGATGCTGCCACCCCCGTGCTCCACAGCAGGGAGGGTGTTCTTGGGATGGTTCCCTTCATTCTTCTTCCTCCAAACACGGCGCTGCCCAGAACTCCCCCCCAGGGAGGCGTCCAGGAGGCATCCGATGGCCGAGCTCGATGTGGAGGAGCAGCGGTTCTACTCCGAGCTCTCCGGGTGACGGAGCTCCCCCCCTGTCTCTGAGGGAGCGTCCAGCCCCCCATGGAGGAAGCTCATTTCAGCCGCTTGTATTCTGGTCCTGGTTCTTTGGGTCATGACCCAGAGCTGGTGACCACAGGTGAGTGTTGGAACAAAGCTCCACCGGTAAACTGAGGGCTTTGCCTTCTGGCTCAGCTCTTTCTCCACCACCACGGACCGGTACAGCGACCGCATAACGGCGGACGCTGTACCGGTCCACCTGTCAATCTCACGCTCTGATCGTCCCTCCCTCACTAACAACACCCCCAGAAATTTACACTCCTCCCCCTGGGGCAGGAGCCCTCCAAACTACATCCATGTGGTAAATAGGCAGCAGTTCTTCTTTATTGCTAACCTGAATCCAGGGAGGTTTGTTCTGTGGTTCCTGAAGGACACGTGTGACGTTCAGGTCCTCCTCGCTCAGCTGGAGGACACTAACCTTCAGGACTGAGGGCTTAAAGCTAAAGGCCTATCAAGTGGGTTTTTGTCTGGCTAGGATCAGATCAGATCAGATGAGACTACGGAGAGACATTCCCGGACCCTGGAGTTTCGGTAAAGCCGGCGGTTGGCGGTTACCTTCCTCAGTTGGACCACGTCCGGCCTGTCCTCCTTAGACGAGCGCAGCGTCGTCCGTGATTCGCTGCGGCCAGACTCCCCGAGAGTGAAGACGGCCGGCGTGGGTTTGACGTTGGTCCGTGAGGCGCCGCGGAACAGGAAGCTGTTGGGCTTCTGGGCCTGACCAGGAGGAGAGGACGCCTTCGGGGAGGACGGCACGTCTGATTCAGAGAGAGGAGAGCGGCGTCAGTGAAGGGAATGAAACCGTCAGAAGTAAATGAGCTCTACAGCGGTCCCTGTTGCTGTTTGCTTCTCTACTGTTTCAAAGCCAAACTGGGGTGTTCCCGTTCCCTGGGGGGTGTACCTGTCCTGCTGCTGGGGTGTGGAGGCGGCCCGGCGGGGGGCGTCGTGCTCATCTGCTCGGCGCTCTGTCGTGACAGGACGTCTGCGTTAGAGCAGAGAACACGCAGACGTCCGGCTTCGGTCTCAGGACGGACACTTACCACACATCTGTGCCGCAGCCCCGCATGCGTGCCGCCGTTTTCTGGGGAGTTACCACTAGGGGGAGACAGAGACAGCGGTTTCAGGCTGAAGCCTGGACAGACCCCTGGATCATCCCCTCCATGGCTTCCACTTACCATGAGCTGCTTCCTGTTTGTGGCGCCGGCGTTGCCACATTTCCTGTTTTGTTTGATGACTTCAACAAACTGCAGAAAGTTTCAGCATGGGGGGGGGCATTTGTGAGAGATCATTTCCATACGGGTTTCACTTCCACAATGTGATAACTGCATGCTCTACTGTCGTCAGAGAGGAGAAGCTCTCCAGGCTCCGCCTACCCGGCCTTCTGCTTCTGCTGCTGCAGCCGCTCTCTCTCCTGCCAGATGAAGAGGGTGCTGGGGCCCCTGCGCTCCTCCAGGCTGGGGCTGGAGGGCGACTGGGGCAACGGGGCATTAGAGTCCACCTCAGTGTGGAGGCTGGATCTGGAAGACAGACGTAGAGACGCAGAGCTTACATCCACGACACACGAAGCCGAGGATGTTCATCAGGCTGAATGAGGCTCCAGATCTGTGGAGGAGGAGATTTAAGCTCCACCCTAAGGAGGAGATTTAAGCTCCACCCTAAGGAGGAGATTTAAGCTCCACCCTAAGGAGGAGATTTAAGCTCCACCCTAAGGAGGAGATTTAAGCTCCACCCTAAGGAGGAGTTTTAGTCCTACGGGAGAAACTGCTGATCCGGTTTGGATCCTAGAACTAAAAAGCTGCAGAATCTGATGACACTGATGGACCAGAGAAGTGTGCAGAGAGAACTTCTCCTTTATCGTTCAGAATCAACTCTTTTTCTGGCTTTTCAGAGTATTATAATCCTCATTCCTCAGAAAAAACAGAGTGTTCCTCTAACAACCTGCTCTCTGAGCACCAGCCCCTCCCAACCCACAAAAACATCCTCACGTTATGACATCACAAAGTGAGGAACCGCCCCTTCCAGGAGTAGTCTGTGCTGCCAGCCCCGCCCCCAGGCTGACAGACACACCCCCTCTGTCCATGGTGATCGGCTAAACTACTTTCATTTCTATGAACAATATGAAGATCCGTCATTGCAAAAGTTCAGATGTTTTGTTTTCGTGGTAAAAACTCAGACTCACTGCTGAGGCCGCCTCTAGGATGATGTCATGAAATGGGCGTTAACCAGAAGGAGAGAAAGGCGGAGCCTCAGAGATCGAGTCGTCTTACTGAAGAGCTGGAAATAACTCATATTTGATAAGAAATGGCTCTTTAGTGTCAAAGGAATCTCTGATTTTATACTTGGAGATAGTTTATAATAACAGGCTTAAGAACAGCAGGACACAGACTGTCAAACTGAACCCCAGAAACCCTTAGGAGTCCTGGCTGCAACCCTTTGTGATGCTATGCCAGCACATGTAGGACACGCGTCCTTCCTGTGTCAAAGTCAAAAGTGGATCAGCGGAGAGGAAGTCCATCTCACTTCCATCACCGCCTCTGGTGCTCTATTATTAGAAACCCCACAGGAAGTGCAGCGGGCCAGAATCTGGAGCGTTCCAGTGTCCCAGCTTCCACGGGGTGGAGCGACTCCTCCCAGGACAGGAGGAGCAAACGGCAGGAGCAGACGGTCAGTGAGGAGGATGGCTTTGGCGGGAGCACAGCTGATTCAACTTCAGGCTGAAGAACCACTGGCCGTGGGTCACATGAGGTCAGAGGTTCCTCTGGGACGCTAAAGCTGGGTCTGACTTCCTCACTGTTCCCTGACGCCTAAAAGCCTCTAGAGCAGGACCGTGTGGTAGGAAAAGAATCCAATTATCACCAGATTTCATGTCGCTTGTATCGATTTAAAATGCTGTCATATTTATTTAATTATCTAAAAACAAATATGTCTTAATTCACCAAAAGAAAAGCACCTTCAGCACCAGCTTTTATGACGCGGTGCAGGGGGGGGGGGCTGGAAACAACCAGAGGGTCGGTTAGGACAGGCCCGACTCAGAAAACACATTTGCGAGCCACACACTGGATCTGTTCAGTATTTAGAGATACAACGATAGACACTGAAAGTTCAGTGATGCAGCAGGAAGGTCACCGTCCGTGCGTCTAAATGTTTTCCTCCTCGTGGCTCTAAGAGTTCTTCACACACAGAACAAACCATTAGGCCCACAGCCGACTGGATGACCTGCAGGTCAAAGACGTGACTCTGATTTCACAGAGAAGCTTTGTGTGTCAGTTGGAGACACGGCTGGAAGATCAGAGGCTGCTGGTCTCCAGAACCACATGAGGACACAGCAGCCCACCAGGTTCTGCTGGGGGAGGCCTGTTGGACAGCCGGACCTCACCGGGTCACGCTACTACCAGATTCTGCCTCTGCATGGTTTACCTCTGATTCATTCTTTTACATAATGTGCCAAAGTAAAACAGAGACGATCTGTCCTGTCCTATTCTAGCCTATCCAGATCTATTCTGATCTATTCTATTCTATCTCATTCTATTGTATTGCAGCAGTCTATTGACTTTTCCCAGCGCTCTCATTGACCCCTGAGGTGAGCCTGTCAGAGGATGAAGAGGGGCTGAAAGAGGAAGAGTGGGGAGTCTCTGCCTGCAGGTTCTGGGTTTGCAGAAAACCAGGCTAACGTTCAAACCTCCACATGTGGTCATGTGACCCCCCAGCAGGGACAGACCTGCGGACCCCCACGTCCTCTGAGGATGGACTGAACGGCCGTGTGGAAGCAAAGCCGGATCTAGTGGTTCCTGCTCCACAGAGGAGCCTGACTGGAAGACACTGACCTGGTTGTTGTTGAGTCCTGGCTCTGAGACGATGAAGATGTTTCTCTCTGCTCCTGCAGACGAATCATACAACCATCAACGGTCTCATCAGAAAACCGAAAAGGCCGAAAACGCCCAAAAGGCCGGCTGACGGTACCAGAGGTGGTGTGGGGGCATCTATCCGGAGCTCCTCCTCCTCTTCCTCTGTAACATTGCTGTCGATGAAGTCCACCTGCTCTGCTGCTCCGTTACCTGATGAAGAGAAACATCCTCTTAAAAGGAGTCCAAAACACATTTGGATGCCTTCATTCTAAAAATGGATTTACAGCAGAGTTTTCCTCCTCTGTTGGTAGCTGGCAGGGAGCGGTCCTCCTCTTCCTCCTCCTCCTCCTCCTCCTCCAGGTTAGTCTGATCCCGGCTGACTTCGGCCAAGCGAAGCGAGCGTTCTGAAAAATCATCTGCAGACTGACGACACAGAGCAGAGACTCGGTCAGCCAACGCTGTGCGACTGCATAAGCTCCGCCCAGCTCCACCCAGCTCCGCCCAGCTCCACCCAGCTCCGCCCAGCTCCACCCAGAGTCTTCAGATTTTCATTGGGTGAACAAAATCCAACATCAAACCCAACCCTCCCTACGAAGAAACGGCGTGGATTGTGTTTTCCCACAGCATGGAGCTCCACTATTGGAGCCAAAGAGGCCGTGGCGTGGTCACGCATCATCGCGCTCAGAAGAATGAACTGTTGGACGCTCTCCTGACGCTAAAGAATCGATCCTGAACAGGAAGAGAATCCAGACCTGATGCCGTTCATTAAACTTTCCAGCATCATTCAATGCTGGAGGCGGGACTGGATAGACCATTTCTGATTCCCTGCACTGAGACTCCTACTGTAGACGGAGATACGCTGATGATGTGATGATGTTCTCAAACTTTAGTATGCGTTTGTTCAGCGCTTCTCATTCCTCATGGGGCACAAAGTGCTTTACAACAAAACATGAGAGAAAAGTGGAAACGTGTGCAACAAAAAAAAAAACATTAACACAAAGTACGCCCACCCCCCTCCTCCCACCCAGTTCCCCCGTGTAAACTGTATGGAGTGATGTTTATGCCACCACGTTGCACACAAAACGTTCTAAGTTGTAAATATTAAATAATTAATTTAAATACCTTTTCTTTGCTTTAAATTTTGTTTTTTTTGCTTTCAAAAAACTTTTTCTTCAATTTTTTGTTTTGCTTTTAAAATATTTTTGCATCACAATTTTTTTGCATTTTGCTCTCATAAATGTCAGGTTAGTGTGACGTCGCTGCCATCAAACCGTTTGCTTTTTTGAAAGCCAAATAAAGAAAAAAATAAAATAAAAAAGTTTTTGAAAGCAAAAACATTTTTTAAAGGAAATATTTAATATTTTCATTTGCAACAGCTTTGTGTGCAACATGGTGGCATAACCATCCCTCCATAGAACTGCAGCTCTACAGAACCGGTCTGGCTCGGTTCTTCATTTCCTCCGGGGTCCGGCCTGACCACGGGTCACATGGCTGCGGCGCCGCCCAACACAATGAAAAAGACATTTAAACCAAAACAGAGCAATAAGAACTGATTGACTGTTTCTTTCTTTGTTAGTGATCGTGGTACGAGTGGAATAACGGCTTCAACATGTCCGTCATCAGAGAATAATGGACGTCACGGTTCATAGTTTCTGATGACGGACGCCTCGTCACCACTTACATGAGAGTCGTGTGTCCCCCACATAAACAATGGGGTCTTCTTAAAAGCCTCTGCGGTCCTGAGGCTGTTCCACAGGACCGTAGAGGTGGAACGAGGCCCTTTTGATACCTTAGGGACATATGAAAGGGCCGGTGCTGGAAGACCCCCGGGTCTGTGGGGACTCAAACCTGAACAGTCCCTAAAATAAGACACCCAAGACCATGAAAACATTTCCAAACCGTTCAGAGAAGCTTCAAATCAATCCTTGCTGCTGCTCCTTTCCCTCACTAACATTCAGAAATCCTCCCTCGTTTCTCTGAGCCACAGAGTCCGTCCAGAACCTTACCTCATTCCCGGACCACCGCTTGCTGCCGCTGTCCACGCTGTTGAACCCAGAGTCCAGGTTGGTGAACAGCTCGTGGTCCGACAGGCTGCAGGGAAACCAAAGCAGTGAGTCAGACAGAAAGCCAGCCGCTGATCCACAGGGAGCGGCCTCCTCTTCCTCATGTCCCGTTCTGACAGATGCCTACCGGGCCGGACGGCGTCAGCGAGTGAGAAATGACCTTACTGTGTGAATTCCACCTGGATTTACCAGAACCAAAAGAACCGTCCATATGCATCTCTATTCACAATGTTTACCTTTGATAACAGGCAAAAGAAGGAAAACACGAAGCAGCAGGAAAAAAGTAAAGTTTGTGTTGAAGTTCTGTTTGTCGCTGTGATGCTAGGAAGTGGAACTGGTGACGCCGGGAAGACCGTTCTTTAAACCAGCAGGTGAAAGGCGGAGGGCCGGGCGACCCGCGGGTCTGGACTCAGACCCACGGTTGAAGCGAGCGGCGTTTCACGTGAGGCTGTAACATCCTGGCAGATACGGCGTCACCAAACGCGTCTGTGGTTTCCTGCAGAGACGTCAGAGCTGCAGCACATCGATGCAGAAATACATCTGAATGTGAAGACGTCTAAAGGCTGAACTCTGAGCTGCTGATCCTGCAGGACTGAAGTCATGTTTAGTTTTGGGAAACTCACATTAAACTGATCAGTCATTTAACCAACAGCAGAGCGCTGCACCGCTATGGTTATTTGGGGTTTGTATTTCCTGTTTTTGCAGTTTGCTGTTGACTAAGAGCTTGAACTCACTCCAGCACTGACTGATCCGTTTTTCTGCTGGGACTTTACAAAAACACTGAGAACAGATCAGTGATAACAGATCCATTCAGGCTTCCTCTTCTTTCCCCTGATTCCTCTTTGGAGGTCTCTTCTGCCAGTTCACAGCAGCCTCCCTCAGGTCCTCCTCCATCCATGAGCCTCCTCTTTGGTCTTCCTCCTCTTTCCTGCTGGCTCAGCATCATCATCATCATCATCATCATCATCACACGTCTCCACCTGGATCTCCAGATCATCCATGATCTGATCCTCTGATGGATCCATTCCTGATCCATCCTGGTCCCACAGAGAACCTCAGCATCTTCATCTCTGCTTCCTGTCTCTGAACCAACAGCATCTCACCACGGTCTTCTTCACCTTTCCCTTCATTCTGGATGACTCTCTTTGGTCACACATCAGACCTGAAACCTTCCTCCACCCGTTCCAACTCATAATTCTGCCTGTTCTATCGGTTCTGATCCACAGCCGTGCTGCTGCAATGCAGCCTCAACTCTAATGTCCTTCAGTTTTCATTTTATAAAGTTCTTTTGGTGTCATTTCATCAAACAGCAGCATCTGGTTCACATTTGTTCCGTCCTTCTGTTCAATAAGTGTTGATCTGGAACCAAAAATGTCCGTTTTCACCGTTTGTCCCTGAAGAGAAACTTTGGAGAGTAGAGACTGTCAGTCCGTGTGGTTTGTGGCCCCCACCCTGTCAAACTCTTCACTAATGCAAGACACAGTGTGCAGAAAGGGTGGGGGTTCCTACATCTCCTCTGTGTGGGCGTGGCTGCAGCAGCCCCGCCCACACAGAGGAGATGTAGGAACCAAAGGCTTCACATAAACATGAAATATGACTTTTAGCTTGTTTTGGTTGAAAACCCCATAATCAGAACTAAAACACCACTTTCTATGGAACAAAAGGGTCATAGGGGGACTTTAATCACCCAAATGGGTCACTGAGGGCAGAACTGAATTGGATCAGGCAAATATATTTTTAGGCCTTTATAATACAAAGATGAGCATCAGGGAGATGTTTCTGTTTCTTCCTCTGGACTAAACCTGCAGCTCTGTGGATGTCTTAAAGTCAGCAGACGTTCATGACGTGCATGTGTTGGTTGTTCTGTGCGCGTCTCACCAGCTGGTGAACCCCGTGGGTCGGAGGTGTTTCTCCAGCTCGCTCTGGCTCCTCTTGCACGCCTCCATGTTCAGGTACTTGAAGATGTGGTATTTGCCTTTGGAGCAGACCTGGGCGGGCGGCGTCTGCAGGGGGTTGTTGTCCAGCAGCAGGACCTGGAGATGCCGCAAGTGGCGGTAGCACAAGGGCACGTTGGCAATGCGGTTGCAAGACACATCTAACCGAACCAGCGGGAGCTCGGAAATTTCTAGAAGAGGATGGGAGAAGGAGAGTTTCAGGGGACACATTTGGATTCTGAGTTATGTTTTTACACAAATAACAAGAACATTTCTAGAGAAACACTGAAGCTCCAGAGCCTGTGGTGGATCACCTGCCGTCTGTTCCAGGTTCATGAGGTCTTCACCTACGTTAGCATCACCAGAATCTCTCTGGTTAGCAGATTTCAGTGAAAACTGAACACACTGAACCAAAGTTTCCATCGAGGAAATGTGAATCAGTGGCTTCAGGAAGCAGCAGACTGTCAGCACGCTGTGTGACTGAGGGTTGTGTAGGTGTGGGGTCAGAGCTTTGTGTGTTTGGTTTAGGGCGTTTCTCTGCACTTTTGGTAATGATTGGTTTGGATAACACCAGGAATAAAAATGACCGACTGACATGTGACTGGAGTGTAGACAGATGCTGTGGAAAAACTCATCTGTTCATCTTCAGACAAGGTTCAGGTCCAGGAATCTCCATGTGTCAAACTATCATTTTATTTTTTAAAACAGCATCTTTTATGGACGTCATTTAAAGTTATACTGTGGGGCAAAAAAGTGTTTGGTTGGCCACCAATCGTTTGATGTAACTTTCATCAAAGGGGTACCTTAACTATGACAGACTAAATGAAAAGTAAATCCAGAAAATCACATTGTCTGAATTTTAAAGAATTTATGTGTAAATTATGGTGGAAAATAAGTATTTGGTCATCTACAAACAAGCTAGATTTCTGTGTCTCAGACCTGTAGCTTCTTCTGTAGAGGATCCTCTGTCCTCCACTGTTACCTGCATTAATGTCACCTGATTGAACAGTCTGCTAGAGAGCATTTGGAGGATCCAGAAGAGGATTGGAGAATGTCCTATGGTCAGGTGAAACCACAGTAGAACCTTTTGGTAGAACTCTACTGTTTGGAGGAGAAAGAATGCTGAGCTGCATCTAAAGAACACCAGACCTACTGTAAAGCATGGGGGTGGAAGCATCATGCTGTGGGGCTGTTTTTTAGCAAAGGGACCAGGACGACTGATCCATGTAAAGGAAAGAGTGAATGGAGCCATGAATGGTCAGATTTGGAGTGAAAACCTCCTTCCATCAGCACCACAACCATCCCAAACACACGTTGCCCGGGTAACGAAGGAGCGGCAACATGTCCTGGAGGTCCTGGAGTGGACTAGCCAGTCTCCAGATCTAAACCCCATAGAAAATCTTGGGAGGGAGTTGAAAGTCTGTGTTTACCAGCAACAGCCTCAAAACATCTCTGCTGTAGAGGAGATCTACATGGAGGAACGGACCAAAACACCAGCAACATTTTGTGAGAACCTTGAGAAGATTTAAAGAAAACCTTTGTCTGCTGTCATTGCCAACAAAGCGTTATAACAAAGTACTGAGTTGCACTTTGTTATTGACCAAATACTTATTTTCTACCATAATTTACAAATAAATTCTTTTAAATCAGACAATGTGATTTTCTGGATTTTTTTTTCTCATGTTGTCTTTCATAGTTGAGGTTTCTCTATGATGAAAATCCTCTGTTTATGTTGGAGATCTTACACAATTGGTGGCTGACTGAATACTTTTTTACCCCACTGTAAATACAACTATTGAGGTTTTATTGTTTGCTAAAAATGTTGTTTTGTTGTTTTCTTTACCACTCGGACACTAAAGGGAACAAAGGAAACAACTTGAATGTCTTCATTTCCTGGTAAACAGTAACCGTAAAGCTCCACATTTCCTCCACTTGAAGAAGTCTTCAGACACACGTGACGGGGGGGCGTCTGCATCAGCACGTTAGCAACCAGCGGTTTGTGGTGATTCTCTGCACTCACAGTGGGACGTCACGCTGAAGGAATCCGAATCAGAAACAGTTTCTACGGAGCTGAAAACATCCCAAACTGCTCTGACCTTCAGGCAGCGTGGTGAGCCGGTTCCTCCTCAGGTTCAGGTCCCTCAGGCACTCCAGCTGACAGAGTTCTGCCGGCAAACTCTGCAGCTCGTTGCAGCTGACGTCCTGGAAGACAAAGCATAGCGAGGGTCTGCAGGAGCTTCCTCCACCAGCGCGGCGGCGGAGACGGGTGCGGCGTTGGTGGTACCAGCTGTCGCAGCTGCGTCAGAGAGAACACGCCGGACGGCAGGGACGTCAGCTTGTTGTTGCTGAGGATGAGCACTCGCAGAAGGGAGAGCTGGAACACCGACGGGGGCAGACTGGACAGGAGGTTACGGCTGGAAGACAAACACAGCGAGGAGCGAGGCCCGTCACGATCCGCTCATCACAACTAACACTTAGGGGGAGGAGCTCCTTCAGACCTGGCCTTCGTTAACGATCTGCTTTAAGAGTTTTCTGCAAAAAACAGGTTTTTTAGTCTTTAAAGGCCCAACATGAGACTGAGATTAGGGCTCAGTGTGAGGAAAACTTGGACAAAGCATGAACAATAGTAAAACATCTAAAATCCATTTCACCGCAACAGTTAAAGTCAAATACAAGTCAACATAACTTAAATTATCCTCCACATGACTCGTGAGCGTCTAACATCAAAGGGCTCCATCTGATTGGTCAAACACATGAATGGATTCATCTTCAAGCTGCCAGAAGGTTGTTTTAGCACATTTAAAATGACCCTTCATTGAAATTTTCACTAACTTTAGTGAAATGCGTATTGCACCGCTTGATATAGATAAGGGTTTGCAGTTTATTATTACATTTCAGAGGCCAGAAGGACAGTTTGAGCATTTTAAAAAGCTTTTTCCAGAATGACGGTGAGATTTGAGACATAAATGACTGAATGAAGAGTTCCAGGAGTTCTGCATGGATCAAACAGAAACTATTGATTATTCTTTTCTCATTGTCTGTGCAGAATGGCCGTTTCACTGAACATAGACGAGAAGAAAGACTGGTTTTGACGGTCTCATGTTTCTTCCAAACACTAAACTGAGCGTGCACATGCAGACAATAGACATGAAAACATAAAGCAAAGATTAAAAAGAAGACAAACAATCATAACTGTCCAGGAAAGTGGCATAAATATACTCATTTACCACTGATCTACCGTGATTTAAGCCCCAAAGACCTTAAAGGCCGTGTCTCACAGCCGCTGCCTACATTTTCCACGTATGAAATGCCGGTTTTCCGTGATCCATGCGTGATCTACGTCATTCATACGTGTTTCTTGCGTTTGTCGATGTGCTCAGACGTCCATCGAGGGTTTCATCCGACGGGTCTTTACGTCTATCAGTTTAGAGATGGTCAGACTTTTTGGTTGGTTAAGGATTACGCAGTTTATGTGTATTTTCTGTAGTTTATACACAATTACTAGTAAGTCTTACTAAATTCTGCATGATTTTTGGTAGATTCATCCTCCAATGTGTGTGTTTCCAGGAGCGTTCCACGTTTGTCTAGCAGACTTTTCCTGCATGAACCACTGATGTCTAACTTTTAGATCACGTATACGGCGCACAGATCACGTTCAGATGACATAGCAGTGGTTAGAAAATGAGGTTTAGCACGGTCTGGGTGAATGCTCCATTCTGATTGGCTGCTGGGTGTGGATTAAAAAGTGCTATACCACGCCTAAAAAGTAGTTCCGGTCACATATCCTAAATGCTCTGTATCACTGCGCTGCTTCTTTAAAACAAACTTTATCTTCATCATCTGGACAAAAACAAGCGGGAAGAGGAAAACTGATTCTTTATTTAATTCATTGTGATCATCAGCATAGATATCACTTTCCTTTGTCGAGATCTGTGGTTGGCACACCGCCGATCCACGTGAAAAAAGCGATCCACACCAAAAAATGTAAAAGAATAAAGTACTAAAAACGGACTGAATATTAATTTCTTTTGTAAGTGACCCTGGTATAAGCGGGTTAATGGCCTTTGAAGAGTAACCTTACTTCACCTGTTCACTCGAGACTGTTGGCATGAAGCAACCCCGCCCCCCTTGCCCTCCCTGTTGCTGAATGCTCTTTGTTTACATTCTCTCCTGCTAGCTTACAGCCCCTCGCAACCCCAAGCTAACATTAGCAGTAAAGTACAAACCCATTTGAATGATCCCGGACTGAAAACAGTTATAATGGCTGAGGCCTGTATGAGATTTAGTTAAGTTAGTTTGTGGAACTTTAGGTTCTTTGGTTAAATTCTAGTTTTCATTTCTCATAGTGTTGACTCCATAAAACCAACAGTTGTGCTCCGAATGACGCTGCTGGTGCTCGTTTCACCTGAGGTTGAGGTAGGTGAGCGCCTGCAGGTTTCCCAAGTTGGAGGACAGGGATCGCATTCCATTGTGGTACAGGCTCAGCGTCTCCAGAGAAATGAAGTGGCAGAGTTCCTCTGGGAGCTCACACAGGCGGTTCTTGGATAGATCTGAAGAATAAGACATGACCCATCGTTAAACCAATCCTTCCTGTGGCTGTGCCGTAAGGATACACATATACTGACAACAGAATAAAAACCGTCACAGCAATTATTTACATGGTAAAGCATCAAAAAAGGAACTTTTATTTTTTAAAAAAAAATTGTTCATAAACAGGAACTGAGATGATAAACTGTCATGCTGACGTCTAACCAAGTTAACATGACTCACAAGAACACACTAAATAAATACATACATAGCTTTTTTTAATTACTGAACCCTAAATAACTACTTTTAAATTAAGTCTAAATTTATGCTGAATTTAGAACATTTATTTATTTTTGCAATGTCGTCGGCATAGAAAAAAAAAAAAATCAACCTGAAGTAATACAAAAGATTCATGAAAAAGATTATTTATTTTTTTGTTCAAATGTTTACAAAAAAAGTTAAGATAAACATTTTTGGAGATTAACCTCAAGTTTGTGAAAGTGATTTTATTAACCTAAAAAAATAACCTGATCTGATTTAGCCGAGTTATTGACTCCTATCAACGGTCGTCACGCCAGAAAGGTTATCAAAGTTTGAAGTCAATTTGTGAAAAAACTGTAAATTGCATAACCACATGACTAAAATATGTTGTAGTCCAAAGCCTTGTGAGCATTTCAACGTTTTAATGGTGTCTCTGGCTGAAGAAATGCCAACATAAGAAGCTCTGAATCAGAGTGAACTTTGGTGAAAATGTCAGAAACCTCTTCCATTGAAACCCATTATAAAGCTGAAATTACCACAACGTTTAGAGGTTTATATTTCAAAAACTGAAACGTATTTTAAAAATCTAAAAGAATCTGAATCCGTTTAAAGTGTTGTGAATAATTTGTAGTTTGAAGTGTGTCTCTAGCTAAAAGTATGTTGAAGTTATATTGGTTGAAAGAAGCAAAGGTTCCCATAAATGTTTCTCAATGGAGGCAAAAAACCTGGAATATCTGGAAAAGTTCAAGGATTTGAAGGACCTAAAGTCACAGCTGGAAAAAGCTGAAAGAGCTGAACATTTGAATAGTGGAATGGATAAAATTAATGAAAATTGTAGGAGGAGTTAAGCAGAAAAAAAAAATGGAGGAAGATGCTAGAATAAAGAAAGAGAAACAGGAAAACAACATGTTGAAGGCTTTATAGTATTCAACCATTAGAATGTGGAGAGCTGAGCGTCTGACAGCCTGGGATTCAAACATTAGCCGCAGGATGAGCCAGAGCCCATCAATGGCAGACGGCCCAGTGGCATTTTATGGATCGGTTCTGGGAGGAGGCAGTTCCTCTCGGTGGTAGGAACTCAACACTCCGTTATCTTACACAGCAACAATGAGTCACTACATGGAAAACAGACCAATACTTTCTGGAGCATCTAATCTGTCTAAACATTTTGAAACTACGATATTAGCAAATGCAATGGAGAAAAGGAGACCATGATGCGGGTGTTTTTCCCTTTAGCACAGCCCACACGAGTCAACTCTGACACAAATGTTCATCTCATGTTGCCATAGCGATCGCTGAAGAATCCAGTATGGAAGTGAGGATCAGTGTGTGCGAACCCAAAGATAAAAGCAGCAAACAGACACGTGTGTGAAGGCTCTCATTCCAACCAAAGGGGGACATCCCAACATACATCTACCATTACCTCCACCTGCAACCATAGATCTACCGGTAAAAGCAGCAGAGGGAAGGAGTGTGTCTGTGGTTTTTAGGGATATTCCTTCACCATCTGAGGCTCAACTTTACATCCTCTAAACTTCCTATTTCACCTCATAAATGAATGTGGGCGGCGGGCAGCGGTCCGTTCTGCTTAGGCAGAGACAAAGCCCAAGCTCTGAAGAATGGGGTCAGCGGTAAATAAAGTGAAATGAGGTCCAAGTGAGTGTTTCACAAAGCAGAGAGAATGCCAGCTTCAACACGTTAACCAAGCAGGAGCTGTGTGCTGCAGTGTGCGTTCTTTGTGTACACTGAACATGTGATGGTGGTTGGACGCTGCACAGCAGCGCCACAGCCTGATTTCTCCCCATTTCAGCTGTCCCATAGCTGCAGGGAGCGGTCTGAACAATAGGTGGGGGTGGGAACGCTGTGTGTGCGTGGCGGCGTCTGTCCGTGTGTGCGTTCTGGTGAAAGAAAACCACCGCCGGTTTCTCTGCTCTGGAAATAAAAGACTGTCTTAAAAATAAAAATAAAACAGTTTTTTGTCAGGACAAAAAAAAAAAACAAGTATTGATTGTATCCAGACTTTTTGTTTCCTGCACGATCACAGAGATTTATTGTTCCCAAATCCTAAACTGACAGTACAACAAGAAAAACGTTGCTGTAATAATAATGATGATGAACAGGAAAGCCCACAGCAGTGATGCACAGGAATCACAGCTGATCAGTTAGTTCTACACTTGTGCTGGTCAGAGGAGAATAAAGACACTGTTAAGAAAGGACAACAACTAGACGGCTAAAACACCTCCAGGCCTCTGCGGGACGCTTCAGCAGATGACTTCATTCAGGAGCCACATTCACTGCTTTGAAAGCTCAATGTCTAACAGGACAGTGAATAACGCAGAATCAGTGAACTCAACTCTGCTTTATCGGCCGCCTGTCTGAAAAGAAGAAGCAACCGCAGTGGCTATTGGAATAATCTGTGTCAATAATTAAGATACGATGTGAAAAATCCCTTTAAAGGTGTGAACAGAATCCTTTTCCTGTACCTAAACCCTCTAGAAAAAAAAAAAAATAGATGCCTTCGTTTGCTGACGACATCCAACTATTTTGCTCTTTCAGCGAGTCAGAGTTTTTTAAGATAGCTGGATTATTATTAACTAATTATTAATAATTAAAACTGGTTTGCACTAAATTACCTTTAACTAAATGAAAGAAAACACACCCAAATCATTGCCCGTCAACATAAAGTATCCCTTCTAAGCACCGTTTAGGCGCTCTGGGCTCCTGCAACCATCAGAAGCTTTGGTATAGTGTTTGACCAATCAGTGTCCTTCTAAAGTCATTGGCTGACTTGATCACTGAAGAAACATTTCTAAACTAATAGAAATGGTAACTAAAGAAGACCTGGGCATTGTAATCCATGCTTTAATCTCATCTTGTTTAGTTTTCTACAATTCCCTTCTTCCTTGTTTTACTAAATCCACCGCCTAAAATGCTGCTGCAAGGCAGAAACCAGCAAAACGGCTCATCGGTTTATCTTCTTTGCATTGGCTACCTATCAGGTTTTAGGTCTGATTTTAAAACTCTAGTTTTGATTTTTAGAGGTCTTAATGGGCATCAATGTTTCCCCACTGTCTCCACGTCTCCAGTCGTCCCCGTCGGTTCTCTGGTCTTAGCCTACGCTACTCAAGGCCCCCAGGACTCCATATAAAACTCAAGGAGACCTTGCTTTTCTAGGCAGCAGCCCGGAGACTGAGGAAGGCCTCGTCCTTATCCCTTTGGGTGACCAACACCAGAGTCTTTCCAGAAACAGCTGAAGAAACCGTTTTGTTGTTTTTTAGTGCTTTTAGTTTGTTGTTCTGTCATCTGTTTGCTTTACTGTTTTGATCATGCTCTGTTAGACACTTTATGATTTTATCAGTGAAAGATGCTGTACAAATAAAGCTAAACTACTAACCTGTTAGGTACCAGAGTGAACAAAAACCCTCATCGCTAATATAAACTGAAATCCATTAGGAAGAACATTTCTGATAAAGCAGCAGATGGTGTCACAATCAGACAGACTGGAGGTAACATCCACCTGTAAGACTTCTGTTGCTCACATTTGTTGATTGATCATCAACCTGAAGAGCCAGGTTGATTTTCTGCTATTAAAACAAATTTAAAAACAGAAAACCAGAGCTGACTGTTGGCCGAGTTTCTTGTGGTCATCGGTTTATGCCGGATGGGAGGATTGGACTTGGAAAAACCTGCATGGTCGAATTCTTCAGTCTGTGTGTGGGGGGGGGGGGATCTTTCTCACAGGTCAGGAAAAGGACGATCAAGTGGTGACTGATCAGTTTCCTGTACGATGAAACCCTCATTTGATCTATAATTAGAGCAAACAAACATGGAAATCATGTCGGCTCACATTTGCATTCTGCAAGAACTCAATGTGTTTGCATGTCCTCCCAAACACTGAGGTGGTTTACGCCGACAGAACCAATCAGAACGCAGAACCAGCTAACAGGTGTCAGGAGTGGGTTCTGTCGGGACCTGCAGAGCCGCCTCCCTCCTCAGTCATGACGAGTTTCATAGCGAGTCAGCTGCATCGTTTGGTTTGGAAAGTCTCCTTTAAAGTGCGTCAGCTGAACATCCCATAATCTGGAGCGCCTGCTGACAGACAGGTGAGACAGGCCTCAGCTGTCTGTGGTGAACCTCCTCACTGTACTGATCAGAGCTCGCCGCTCACTTCCGTCTGACACCACACTGCTATTGTCCCGACTCAAACAGGAAGAAGGGCTAACACTTGGTCCTGTCGTCTGGAGGCTTTCATCCAGACTGTGAGTCCACTTCCTGGATGAAGGAGAACCTTCATGGACACTTCATGACGGGAACTTGTAAACCAAAAGATAAAGACTTCCAACCGTTAAAGGGAGTCAAGGGGAAGGGTCAGCGTTGCAGCTGGACAGTGGGAACCATTTCAGTCTAAGAAAGGATTTTAAAGGATAAATACTTTCCCATCAGAGCAGCACATCTGATTCATGGAGGAGGATCTACTTTGGAAACTGACAGCAGATCAGAACCGACCGGGATGAAAAAGTCCTATTTTCCTGACTGTTGTCCATCAGCCGTGGATGAAAGTCCATCTTTGTGACTTCAGACCCACAAGCTTTCAATTTTCACAGAACTGACACGGAAGATGTCGCCAGCTACATCTACATAACCCACGACCTCTGACCCACCATAACTCTGCCCGTTTACACCATCAACGTGAATCCAGTGATTCTGCAGCAGAGAAAAGCGGCTTTGCTTTATTAGTAACGTGTTGCATGTCGGTGCAAAGCTAGAAGGAAAAGTCGCTTTTCTCTGCATCAGAATCCACTGGTGGTCGTGTAGATGGATGAAGATTTACGGTACGTCAAAATACTGTCGCTGAGACATTAAAGGATTAACTACGGTGGCCCTGAAGTTCAAATCACATCAACAATCAAAACCTTTTAATGATTACAACAATTAAAAAAGCCAAACATCAAGTTTTAGAAATCAAAACAAAATGTCTCAAACCAAAACTATTCCACAAACAAAAAACAAAAATCATTTCCTAGAAAATAAAATGAAATGTTAACAAACGAAGCAAAGAAGAAAGTGGAAGACGTTGGTATTATGGGATATCATCATTATAACAGACAGTTGTTTGGCATGAAGCGCCTTAAACATGAATGTCGCTGCTGACCCAAACATACATTAGGACATGCCTGTGAAGGGATTCTGGATTTGCTCTGTACTAATCACAAAACTTTTTAGTTCAACCTTCAGCTCAGGGAAGCATTTAAAGTCCCACTCCCATCCGGTTTCCATCTTTTTTCATTCCCGTCTATGTAATCAGTAAATGAAAAATAGGAAATTCTTTGAGTCATTGCTTCCCAAAAATAATAATCCCCATTAGTTGTTTTATGTACATATGTTGCACATGTGCGTCTTCGTTTGATGCCACACAAAAACCCCCTCAGGTTTAGTCAGAAACAGATCCTCACAAAAACGTCACAAATGGTTTCTGGCCCCGCAGACGCGCCTTAAACAAAGCAGCGCATACCTTCCTTCACCTTATCTGGACACGCTTAGGCCATGTCCATCTGCAGAAGCATTTCAGGTTCCCACAAGCACAAAACCCAAGATCTATCCAGAGACAAAGTAGAGGAATAATGATGCAGTGAGAACACGCAGAGCTGGTTTAAAGGCCCACTCCAACCCAAATCGCTTTTTAACGTGTTCTGTCTGATATTGGAGGACGTTTATAAAAGAATTGAAGATTTAAACTGCATTTCTGAGGATTTCTTTATTCAAATCGTTGTGAATCAGGAGCAGAGGAAAAAAGATCCCATTAGTAGAAAATACGCTGGGCGGGGCCACAAGCTCCCTGCTCCGCCCCTTTCTGATCAGATCCATGAAGGTCTTTGTTTTCCTGCTCTGAGCTGGAATCTGGATCAGAACTGGATGATGGATGGATCTGATGTTGATGCTGTTTTGGTTACACCGCTAATGTTAGCTGGGCTGTAAGCTAGCAGGAGAGAGTGTAAACAAAGGGATGATGGGAAATGAGGGAGAGCTCACTCTGTGCTATCGGTTCCGCCCACAACTCAGAGGTGAATTTGAACTCCTGCCGCTCTGCAGAAACTAGGACCTAGAACAGGGCTCCAGACTGCGACCAATTGGTCGCATTTTGCGACCAAAATTTGAGAGTGTGCGACTGAATTTTACATCCAGTCGCACATGCGCGACCAGTAAATTTGCCTCCCCCACCCTACGTATTTTTTTTTATACATTAAACGTGGAAGGGGCACGTCAATGATCAATTAAATAATCAATGAGACGCGAGCGCACACGCACGCAGGCAGACGCACACACTCGCGCACATACTCATGAAACGCGAGCACACACTAGCGTGATGCCCGTCTGTGAGGCGGCCAATGCATGTGAGAAGAATAAGGAACGCCGCTGTGAGTGGCTAAAATGCGTGGAGGGGGAGGGGCCTAGAGACAATCGAGCGCGCGTTAACACCTGTGGGAAGGAAACGGAGACAAATATCATCACAACCTGACATGTGCGTCTGAGCTATGAGTAAGTGAACTATTGATTCATTCTTCCGACCTGCGGCTAGTCTACCAGTGACAGAGTGTACAGCAGGGGTCTCAAACTCGCGGCCCGCGGGCTATTTGCGGTCTCCAAGATGATATTTTGCGGCCCCCGCCTTAATGTTACTGCAGCCCGTCAGTTTGTATGAATGACACTTTTTCATTGTTGTGCACGAAGATGACCAACCAATCACAGCGGGGTATATGACTCTTGGGGGCGGGACAATGACAGGGCTTGAAAGCAGGACACCTGCTCGTAATTTTCTAAATACATGCAGTCCGTGCTGAACTTTTCTCTGGGTCACACAGACCCGGAGGAAGGTTAAGTTTTGGTTACGGTTACGGCGGCGCATCAAACGGTTTATGCACGGCTGTTACGGCAGTCCACCGCTCCCGCGGGAGTCGGGTCAGCTGAGGAGAATAAATGTCCCACACCTACATGCGTGACAGCTAAGGGAGCTTGGACATTAAACACACTCGAGCAAAAACAACATTAGTTTTAGACACACTGAAAATACGTGGGGAAAATGCAACGATAGACGTGCTTGAGATGAACCGGCACCACGCCTGGATCGTTGGGGAGACCTGGCGGGGGGGGGGGGGGGGGGGGGGGGGGGGAATCCGCAGCGAGACTGAAGGACAACAGGAAGTTGGAGTGTCCTTAACATTCAATTTAGTTTTAATATTCCTCTCCCCCTTAGTGTGATCTGTGTTATTATATATTTTATGATTATTTTAATGTTTTGTAATGTATGTAGCCTTTTTTAATCAATAGGTATTTTAAATTATTTTAATTGATCACTCAACTACAAAAACCATCAGGACACATGTCCCATAATGCATTGTTTTGTAGTCATCTGGGCAGCTTTCAGTCAGAGCAGTACTAAATTTCCAGCTGTGTTCGCTCAGGTTGGGGCCTTGATCCCGCCCCTGTCTGGTGACATTTTTGTGATGATTGACAGGTGATGTTGGAGCAAAAACAAATATATGTCTCACACCAGGTGATCTGCGCAGCGTTGCGTCGACCTGGGTGATCTCAAACACGCTTATTGTACATCTTGGCTGCACTTATTTGGTGTCGCCAAGATGAATTTCCATCCGTTTTCTTTACTATTTGTATTGTCATGACAGGGATGGTTCTGTCAGTTTAGCTGTTGTTGCATCTTCAAAAGTGCAGAATAAAATGTGACACTGAATTTGAAACAGCACATTGTAATTTCTGCATCTATTATTAAAGTATTTATTAGTAATACAGTGGAAATTAGTAGATTTGGTTTGCATGTTGATTTACGGTATGCACCCCTAAATTTTCTGGTTGTGCCCCTAAAATTTTCAGTTAGGGGCCACTGTGCTCCTGGTGAAAAAAGTTAGTCTGGAGCCCTGTAGAAAACGGCGCAGGTTCTTGGATTCTTGCTAAAAAACGGCATCATCTTCATCATGAAGAGACGAGTGGGAACGTTTGAAAACGGATCAAAGATGAAAAGAGAAGGACGCACAGACAAACAAACACACCAACATCTCGTGGTTGGACGTGACGCCGCTGGATTGCATTTCGTAAAAATGCACGACTGAGTCTGCCGTAAGACAGGATGTGGCGGCGCTGGTTCCTGTTCCTGCGCTGCTTTCAGCAGAAGCCGCTGCTGTCAGAACATCTGACTGCATGCATGTGTGGGTGCGACTGCAGCACACGACGGCCTGCAGCCAGAAAACCACCGAGGCGATTCCAGACTTCACCAAGAACACAAGACGCCATGTTTACAGCCTCAAACAGATTTCCTGAACCAACAGCAGAGACTTGAACCCTGCAGAGGGTCTCACTTTCCCCGTCCCGTACTGTACATCCTGAATTTGTTCTTGCATGCAGACTTCATCCTTTACGTCTGGGATTGCAGGGTTGAATCCTGAAGGTTTCCATAAGTGTAGCTCCTTCATCTCACCAAACAAAACCAAAAAGGTACAAAAGAACAAATTCATGAACATCTGGATGAAAACAGAAGTTCAACTCAGCAAAGCTCAATAATAAAAGTTAAAGGAACTAAATCTCTCACAACGTTTCAAAATCCACGAGTAAAAACCAAGACAAACGTCATCCAAGACACTTCAATTCTCTGAAATTATTATGGGATGGCCACAGGACCAACGACTTCTTGGCGGCTATTTTGTGGCACACAGTTAAATTTGTCCGTTTTCACATGTTCCCACGACATGGAAGGAGAACAATTTCACACGCAAGCCACCAGGTTCAGTCTGCAACCACCCTCGTTGACCTTTGACCTCAGGAAGAGGCTGGCATCTTAATTAAATCATTAAATCACCTTTAGTGGCGGCTACAGACCTAAACTCCTCCAACTCTTCAGGAATCTTTGGAAAAAATGTTTGTAGGTTTTGAACGGCGTTGGCGTGGCGAGCCTGTAACGTGGCGTTTTCCTGTTGCCGCACATTTTTTACTGGAACCTTTTTTCCTGAACTTGGTCGTGGACCCCCCCTCCGGCTCGTCTGGCACCCCCAGCTGTCTGCCGGACCATTTAAACATGTAGTTGTAGTGTTAGATAAGATAATTGTTCTCTCAGAGTTCTGGTCCATCGCCTGTCCGTCCTGGGGGAGGATCCCCCCTTCATGTGGACACCCCTGAGGGTTCTGCTTTTTTTCTGGAATCCATTTTTTAGGAGTTTTTCCTCACAGAGAATGGGGGGGGGTCTAAGGAGGGATGTTAGTTTAGTTTATCCAATACCTATTGAAATCACATTGAATTAAGTTGCAATATAGAGAAGATTTAAGACTTGAATCTCGAGCTCAAGCTGTTTAAAACGTTATTATATAAAGCGGTTAGGAATGTGGGCGTGGCTAACAAAAAACCTCCAAAACCTTACTTTAGCGGATTCTTCTGAAAATGACGTAGGCGCGTTCGTCACGGCCAGGCGACCAAAACATAAAACGTTAGGAACAACCGAAAAGAGGATTTTTTGTTTGTCGTGTCGTTCAGCTCTGACTAGTCTGGTAGAGGGGAGGGGGAGAGGGAGGGGCATGAAGCTCAGCCAATGAGGGCGGGTCAAAGGCGGGTGGGCAAGGGTGGGGGCGCCATACAACGCCGCTCACAGCTGTCATGTTTACTATTGTTTAAGTTATTGATTTTACTTTGGCACAGACTAACTGCTGGAGCCTTCATGACTCTCCACCTCCCAGTCGGCTTCATTCTCCTCCTGACTCTCAAAATGAGCCTTCAGCCTCGGGCCTCATCTCCAAGACATTAGAGTTTGTCAGGCTAGTTTGTGGGAAAATGTGAAAAAATGTGACAGATGGAGGTGTGAAACTGCAGGGAAGCTAAATTATTCCAGTCGTCATGGCAACAGCACGGAGCCTGAAAGTGAGTAAAATCCAGATATGAACTGAAAACACATTTGGAGAGGCTGATGTTGGCCAGCTGTAGTTTAGTGGAGTCATAGGACCTGCTGTTTGAGTCCGCTTTGGCAAATAGCTGCGTCGGCAAACATGGAGGGTGTCGGGTGAATTTCCTCATGTTGAAATAGAAACGAAAGGTTTGCTTCAGGCGGCTCAGAGGAAAACGGCCCAAACCCAAACCACCATGACACCAACAGAGAGAGTGAAAGAGAAATGACAGGAGAAGAAGAGGAAAAGGCTGTTCTCGCCATTTTAAGAATGCAGCTGCTTCAGTGACGCCGTGAAAACAGCTGGTAGAACCACCTTCCTCCTGTTGATGTGTCAGTCATCATCCAGGAATGTCTTCCTGGTGCCGCCACAGAAACAGACGGTGTAAGGCATCTCCACGGATGATCGCTGGTACCTCCGTGTCTGTGGTTCTGACTTAGCGGGGACTGGATGACGGATGTGATTTATGACACCGACCCACGACAGCAGGTGACGGCCGCCTGGACTCAGCCTTGCTGTCAGAAAGAGCAGGAAGTGTTTGCCGTTTTCCCGCCTCGCTACCAGCAGCCGCCCACAAACCAGGCGGACTGAATGCTGGCAAACGGATCCGTGCAGGTGATGGAGACGCAGCTTCACGTGGATTCCTCACAGTTCCTCTAATGACTGCTGTGAAGCTCCTGTGGCTGCAGACAAGCACAGACCTGTCTGACCAGGCCTGTAGCAGGGATTCCAGCATCTACACCTCCACTCTGGGACGTCCACGGAGGAACAACCCAAGTGTTGTGCGGATCGGGCCGGCAGAAGCAAAGGCAGATCAAACCAGAAGAGCAAAGAATGAACGGGATGATATTTGTTGGTGAAAGGGCAAATCTCCCAATTAGAAAAGCAAACGGGAAAGATCCCCAAAGTTTCCAGCAGAGACAAAAAGCTCACATCCCTGAAAGGCCCCAAACTTTCCCTGCTGTGAGCAGAGACATTCAGCCATCTGGACGCCGTGGGAGTCACCAGATCTGCTGGGTTACATAAGACGGAGCCTGAGCTTCATTATTTACCAGGCCGTCCCGTCCACACCACTAGATTATTTAATCCAGCAGGACAGAGCCTGTTCACCAGCAAACAATGAGAGACCCGTTAAGCTGTTTAATGTGACAAACTAGGATACATTCAGTTGATGGTCCTTACTAATGTGTTATCTGCCCTGTCATGCTGGTGCACTGCTAATAAACTGTGCAGAGAATTATTCTGCGTTTCTGCAAGATGTTCTGACATTGATGTGGTTTTTCCGAGTCAGACAGTCCCTTTTCCGATCATTCCAACACCACGTGAACGCAGCATTTCTCTAAATTAGCGTTTTTCTCTGAGGGACGTCAACCCATCAATGGCTGATGAAGACAAAAGCCACAAATCTTGAAATAAAAACTCCTAAATGTTCTGTCATAAAAGATACACTAATAGAGCTTAATATCTACATCATATACCTTTATATTAATACATGGGTTTGAGTGTCTTTTGGCCCAGATTCCATATCATTTCTTCCTCATATAAGGTGGATTACCAACACAAACGCCACATAAACGACTAGCAGCTGCTTTAGATCCTAGTCGACGTAGAAATGTCCAAACTTCAGTGAAAACGGATGTAAATGAAGGGAAACATTCAGCCTGAATGCAAACTGAGCCAAATGCAAGAACACATGGCAGGAATGACTAAAGAGCCCCTCCACAGAAAATGGGGTTGGGGGGGTTTAACGGGTTCTTGCTGCATTTTTTCACGATGAAAAATAAAGAAAATTATGATTACAAGTCTTGTTTCTGAAGATGTCTTCATTCATGTCGTTGTGAATCAGGAGCGAATGAAAAAAATGCCGTCTTGTGACGTAGAAAATATGCTAGGCGGGGCTAAAGTCTCCAAGCTCCGCCCCTTTCTGATCATCCACCTGCAGACCAACAGATCCATGAACATCTTTGTTTTCCTGGTCTGAGCTGGAATCTGGATCAGAACTGGATGATGGATGGATCTGATGTTGCTGCTGTGTTTGTTCCACCGCTAATGTTAGCTTGGGGGGTGTGGGGGGCTGTAAGCTAGCAGGAGAGAGTAAAGTAATGCTTTGCAGAAACTATGTCTAAAAAAGGTTTCAGATTTTGGCTAAAAACTGCATCATCATAATTAAAAGACCACTGGATCAAGTGGGGCTTCAAGCTGTTCCTGTTTAAAGCCATCGGCCTGCAGGGGGGTTGAAGGTCCCGCCACAGGATCCAGACCAGGTTCAGGTCTGGACCTGAACCCCGTTTGGTGGGGGGTTGAAGGTCCATCTACAGGATTCAGACCAGGTTCAGGTCTGGACCTCGACGTTTTCAGCCGTCTGTTTTCTGGGGTTTGCTGCTGTGCTGGAAAGATATCCTGGTTTCCAAACTCCTGATCATGGTGTCGCACAGCCTTCCTGTGTTCCCCCCCTCCTCTCTGGAGGGCCCCCCATGAGGGTTGAGGAGGGATTCCCCTTCACACCAGCTGCTGCGCTCTCAGAGAGAAAAACACGCCACTAGCTTTCAGACCGCTACGCAGACGAGGGTGTGTCACCTAAACGTGCACAGTTTCTTGATATTTACCCCTGTCCGTCACCAAGGTCGTGTCAGGTCAGGTCAGGTCACTCCCTCTTTCATTAATGAGTCAGGACAGACTGATGGAAAAAGATGCTTCTGGATACGTGTGGGCGTTTGTCAGAGAGGTTTTCATCTCGATAACCATGTTATCTCATGTCAAGTGAGCCAAACCGTGTCGCCCACATCCAAAGAGCAGATGAGATCTAGTGGAATCTGACATCAGGCTCGCACACGTCTGCTCCAAACGCACACGTCTGCTCCAAACGCACACGTCTGCTCCAAACGCAGAAAAGAGGGAACCGACCGACACCAGCCTGAAACCACACGGTCGCACACACCCTGCTGTTTACACGCATGAACGGCAGCGTGTGGCTGTTCCTGCAGCGCCACCAGAATGACTGCGCCCTCCGTCAAACGTGGGCTGAAGCGGCATTCAGACGCAGCGACACAGCGGGGGGGGGGGGGGGGGGGGGGCAGATCCAGGACGTTTGCTTCAACCGACTGCTAGAAGGAATAAAAACACTTCATGCAGTTCAGCCGCTTTACATGGAAATACAGACGCTGTGATGAAGAACACAACCGAGGATCCAGTCAGGCTTTGTGGAGGTGAAGCCAGGACAGGGATCTTTACTAAGAACCAAAGGGAGGGGAGGTGAGCCGTCTGCATCCGGGTTAAGCATCACCGCATCACCTTCGTCTATGACAGTGAACCTGGGCTGATCCGGTGAAGTCCTTCGTCTTCTGAATGTTCATTTCACAGCCAAACTCTCCAAAAGGAAAGATAACTGGCATCCATGGAGTCAGCAGACGTGGAATGAAAGAAACGTTTAGCACACGTGTGTCAAACTCAGGCCACGACATCATTTCAAATGTAGTTACAGCTGACCCGGTATATACGGTACCACTAATACTTCAAATCCCACAATGCTTTGCTAGTATGTGGGCGCGCGCTCCTGACGGCCGTGCTCCAGTCACATCGGACAAATGAATCTGACGCTCCACTGAAACGGCCAAACAAAAGACGGACAACGGGGAGGGGGGGCAGATCATCTGTTCACCAACATAAAGACACCCTGTTTGTCTTGTGGGCGGAGCTAACGAAGAGAAAACCAAAAGAAGACACTATATGAAAAGGTAAACATTACATATCAGTTGCAGTACATTTTTCAATAGATATTGAGTTTGGCCCGTGACATCTTGGCCCACTGTGAATTTGAGTTCGACACCCCCGGTCTAGCAGGTGATGGACCAGGAGCTCAGCGGAGACGCATCGGTTCAGGAGGTGACGGTCAGATCAGACACTAGAATCCAATGATCTATCACTTCAACAGTTAACTACGTAACATTTGTGTTCATGATCGTCTCATTCAGTCCATAACAACCAGTTCATAGCAGCCCCAAACAGGAATGCTCTGGGGGCTTTTATTATTTGAGACCTTTCATGGGGTGACCCGTCCCGGCTGCTGCTGGGCGACAGCGGGGTAAACCTGGACAGGTATCCTGTCTGCTGCACACTCCCACATGGACAGCTAGAGACACTTAGACCAAGCCATCGACCTAGGAGGCGTGTTTTTGGACTGTGGGGGGAAGCTAGAGTGAAAAACCCACACATGCACAGGGAGAACATGAAAAACTCCACACAGAGAGCTCCCAGCCGGGATTTGAACCAGGGCCTTGTCTGCAACCACTGAGCCACCGTGCTGCCCTCATTTCAGAGTCAAATTCTTTATTTGTCATTCATGCACAGCATCGACGACGATGCACTGCTGAACAACATCAGGTCTGACCACAACGAAACAGCCTGTGAACATCAGGAGGGGCTCAGGCGGGTCAGAACCGCCCCATGAGGCAAACGCACCGACCGGGGTACGGTGCTATTCTACAGGGACACACTTTGACCAGCGTCTCTGTTAAAGGTGGAGAGGACTGACGGGCTGCGGTGAGCTCTCTTTACTGCAGAAGAGGCTGTTGGACAACTTTTACCAGCCATCAGTTCACAGAAAGGAGACCAGATGTGGACCTTTTTTTTCTCAGAGCGTTTCATTTAATCAACTCTAAACTGCATTAGAAACTTGAAGAAGCTGCATTTCCAGAAGAAACTGCAGGGTTGATGCTATATTGCTGAATGAAAATGAAACTTAAAGGGTAAGAATTGGCACACAAAGAAGACAGAAATGATCCAAGTTGACAATAAATAAAGTGAAGATAGCACGATAAAAAATAAGACATTTTTGGGGAAAATGCCAGCATAGACTATTGCATAAGCAAAGTTGTGCACCCCAGCTCATGTGTCACCATGACATCATCAACCAGGTACAGCGGATGGGACATATGATCCATATAATCCTGGAAAATCTGGAAAAGTTCAAGGATTTGAAGGACCAGAAGTCACAGCTGGAAAAAGCTGAAAGAGCTGAAAAAATATTGGAATAGTTGAATGGATGAAATAGATGAACAACTGTAGGAGGAGTTACACAGCAAAAAAATGAAAGAAGATACTAGAATAAAGAAAGAGAAACAGGAAAACTATGATTGGTTGAAGGCTTTATAGTCTTCAACCAATCATAATCTGCAGTAATAAGCCTGAAAGTTTCCTGCAGCAAACGCATCAGCCCTTCAAAGGCAGCAGTCATGAAAGCCTCCAGCCCGGGGAGGCCGGCTGCTCCATCCAACACCGCGGTGAACAACAGCCATGCCTGTGGGCCGACGGTGCACACGCCCTCCCCAGCTCAGCTTTGTTCTGCTGCAGTCTGAGCGGCCAGGAAACTCCGGGGAGGACACATTCTCTTCTGGTGAACCCCTGACCTTCCTCTGGGAAGCTGCTCCCCCGAGGATGTGGGGAGGGCTGAGATTAAACACGGCCCCCCCTCCAGCAAAACCTCTGTTTTTGGGCCGGCAGAGGCTTTCCAAAAAATGATCATTACATTCTCTTCCCAGAAGAGCCAAGAAAAGGGGGGGGGGGGGGGTTTGGATGAGGGTCCAAGAACTCAACTGGAGGTTTGAATTTGATCAAAGAATCGTTCCAAACACCTTCTGCACAACCAGACGGCATCACGTCAACACGAGTCCCAAAGTTCTCAGCCATGGAAGACCAGGAACGCCGTCTTTCAGAGGACGTCACGTGTCCAAGCCCAACGGGTCTCCAGGACAACCACCCTACATCCCTCCTCGCCACTATCACTGCAAAGATGAGCAGCACATTGTTGCAAACGCTCTAAAGGTCTGGATGAGATGGACACATGAGACGGCCAACCGTTTGGCTCGCGTTACTAAAACCCTCCAACATGAAATGTTAATGACCTATTTAATGGAAATGTCCCCTTTAAAGTCCATGCACCGTCCCTCCAGTGAGCTTGGTGTAGGTTAGCATGTCTTGCTGAGCCTCTTGATACAGAACTCAGTAGCCGTGTCTGAATTCCCACCATAATCCCTAAAAACTAAAGAAACTCCACTGCAGGACCATCCAGTGCCCCGAGTTTAAAAGTGATTCAGACCCCACGCGCCATGCTTTTCTATTGTTTTAAACGGTGACGTCACAAATTTCACAAAGTGAAAATCTACATGACATAAACATTTAACGATGACCGTCTATGAATCCACTGCGTTCTGAGAAAGAAGACGTTGATGGGTTATCTAAAAAAAGTTTTTTTTCCACAAAAATTGTTCAGACGCAATGCATTGTGGTCTATGTTCGCCAATCTAGTGCGCATCGATGCACGCTGGTGCTTCGCAGAAACTTCTGGGAAATTTCTAGATGCCCCCATTTTGAAATTGTAGATTTGGACAGTACTAGAAAAACACACACTATGGTGTAGTGAGTAGTGAAGGAATTCAGACACAGCCCATGAAAACAGTCAGTCTTCAGGAATATTAGGTAAACACACATGTTTGGCATTTCACTGCAAAACCATAATCCAATTTGGGAATGTCCTGAAAGCGTGCCCCTGGCTGTCCACTGTCCTTAATTTACAGTAGACATTTAGAATTGAACTGGAAATTGTCGCAGGTGTGAGTTGCTACAGGCTTAAGATGGTTTCTAGCCTAATTTACCTAATCGCTAGGCCTGCACGATATGAGGAAAACACACGATTTGCAATTTCAGTGATCAATATTGCGATATAATCACGATACATGAACAAATAGTCAAACAAACAAAAACATTGTTTCCATTTCACTGCAACAGTTTAATTTAAATAAGAGTTAACTTAAATTATAGTCCAAATGACCCTCGTCTCCATAGGACGCCAACATCTAACATCAAAGGGCTCCCTCTGATTTGTCAACAACTTGAAGGCGCCCATCTCAAAGGTCAAATACATAAATAGATTCATTTGATTCATTAAGTACTTGAAGCTGCCATAAGGTTGTTTTAGTACATTTAAGGGAACCATTTATTGCAATATTTGCAGACTTTTGCGATATTGCACAGCTTGATATCGCGATAACGATAAACTTGGAATTTATTGCGCAGGCCTACTAATAACTATCTAGAAATCGTACCAAAACTATTTAGACGGTGCTGTCATATTAATATGATGACTTGAACCTGCGGTCCACTGGAAGTTTTAAAACAGGCCGCTTTTGGCCCACGGGCCGGACTTTGGACATGCTGCTCTAAACGAATATGTCACTAATCTTTCTGAAGTCACTTCTTCAAGACGAAAGACTCAAATTTATCCACCTGAACAAGTAACCAACTCCTGCGTTCAGACCATAAGGCGCGCTGTCGATTTTTGAAAGGGTTAACAGCTCTTTGTGGTCTGAAACCTCCTGTATCTCCAAGAAAACCTGACTTTATACTGATTCCTGTGTTTCTGATGAACTAATCTGTGTTTGCAGTAAACCGGTTCCATTCTTGACTCCAAACTACTTCAGTTTCTGAAAAACACATTAACACTAAAAACCTGCACAAGAGCCAAGCAAACTTTAGCAGTAAAAGCAAAAATCAAGACAAATAGTTTAAAGAAAAACTGCAGGATGACTTTAAATGTTCAAAGATGTTTTGATTTCAGGTTCCACCTGCTGCTGAAACTCTAAGGTTTAGCGTCTTTTAGAGGAAAGGTGCTCGAGCACAGACCCTTTGTGAGGCCTTCTCAGAGGGATTTCAACCACAGACACAAGCAGGCGGCCAAAGACACACTATGGTTTCAGTCAAAGAAAGCTAAAAGGACAATTGTCCAAGCTAACGTTTAGGAATGTAGCGCGAGTACTTAATGAAAGGGGGCAGCTAGAGGACTAGCAGGGCCGGGGTACGTCATGGTTGGGAAGTGCTCTCACAAACACGCAGAGGCCCATTGAGACGACTATTGTTGCAGTACTGGACTGTACAGATAAAACTGAACGGGATCTTTGTGTCTGACATGGAACACCAAACTTGTAAAAGATTTTGGGGCAAAGGCCATCAATGTCATCCAGAAAAATGTGTTGACACAATTTTAGCTGTTAGTTCAACTCTTCAAATAAATACATAAAGAACGTTTTGGACAAAAAGCTGTACAAACAAAGGAGTCACTGGAAGGTTGATGATCAAACAGGACTTTCCTCTCAGAGTGACCATGCTGGTGATGTCAGCTCTGGAGCCTGTAAGGATCGGCTGCTGCCCTGCCGTCCGTCACCTGACAGGTGAGTCACCTGATGGCGCCGACGCTGCGGGCTTTGTGTGGGAAAACCTGACGGGTGAATGCCAGACCATCTCATTACTGGGAGACTACACAAACCACAAAGACAGACTGGTGGATGACAGCGTTCAGGTGAAGCGCCCTCCCTCCAGCAGAGCACCACCTGACCTGAGGCGGCGCTGGATGAGTAAAGCATGACCCACACACACTCAGAATGAGCTGCAGTCTACAGTCCTTTGAGTCTTTCTGATGGAGAAGACTCCAACACTTCCTTACTGGAGCCTTCAACAGAAATGAATCTGTTCCCTGACCTGTGTTTGCCTCACAGAAACAAAAGTCTAAATTTAGAGGAACATTTTTTATGATAACTCTATAAAAAAAAACTGTAAATTCGTGGGCTTTTTCTGCCAGGAACAAGAAACGTTTGAAGCTGAAGAACCACAGAGAGAATTCCAGAATCCTCACCGTTACTCAGCTCAGGCAGTACGAAGGTTTGAGATCCGTGCCGTTCACCTGAGTTCTCTTTGATGTTTTAACCCTTGTGCTATCCTATGGGGTCCAGATGACCCCCTCCCTTCCATTGAGGTGTTCTCCTACCACGACAAAGGTGGATAAAGGTGGAGAGGATTTCATGTCATCCATGGACACCAGTGAAGATCACAAATCATTGAAGAACAAAGGTTCAGAGCTCTGTCTAGTGGGTCTAGATGACCCCACTCCCAATGTTAAAGTGCCTAGGATAGAACAAGGGTGACGGAGCTGAGACCAAAAGCTGCCAGTTTGATGTTCATACATGTTCCTTTTCTACTTGCTGGATGGTTTGCTGCTGTTTTCGTGGTCTGAGGCGGGTATTCTGTGAACCGTTCTCACAGTCAGGTTTGTGTCTGATTGGCCTTAAACAGGATTAACAAAAGCTGGTTAGGTTAGGGCGACTATAAAAAGCTGGACTGACTCAGATCTGATTAGTATTATGTGTTCAACTCTGTAAAAAGTGCATTTTTAAAGTAACTAAAGATTTTATATCCCATGTGAGGATAATTTTGAAAATTCTGATTATTGGATTCTATGTTAATTGATTAATTTCATCAATTGTGAGGATATAATCTAAGTTTCCCTTTAGTCCTGAGGGAGACTTTAGCCCGGGTATCAGAAATCCTCAATCATTTGGTGTCCCATGAACCAGTTTTCTTCAAACAACAACATTTCTGGCTCGTGTCAGCAGATATTGGCTCAAACAGGTTTGTGAAAACATCAGAGAAATTAGCTCGTTTGTTCCAGTTTACAAAACTTGGCTTAGCGTCTAACCACGATGAAACTGGTGGTTTCAGTGTTTTATCTTGAAGCAAAAACATTTTAAGAACATGATGATGGAGGACATTTGTAAAGAAAATTCCGCTCAGCTTTGCATTTCTTAAAGAGCGTGTTAACAGATGGATGATGGGAAGTGGGGACAGGCTTACTCCACGCCAACAACTCAGAGGTGACTTTCTGATGAACTCCTGCCGCTCCACAGAAACTATGTGCTGGAAAATGACGCAAGTTTTTGGATTTTGGCTTAAAACAGCATCATCATCGTGAAAAGACGACGGTTTTCAGGTTTAACCAACAGGAAGACCAGCGACACGTATGGAGGTTGAGGATGGTACACGCGTGGACACGCCTTCAGTCCTACAGGCTGTGGATGTGGTTAATATACAAGTATCCATTGATGACAGACACTTCTCCTGGCCTGCAGTACGGACTGTGGAAAACTGCTGAGTCATCGTGAATACTGATGTTATTGTTAAGGCCAATTCAGGATGTTATGTTTTTCCATTGATTGTATTAAAAAATTGATAGCCGATCAGCACTAGCTCCAAAATTAGGTGTGTGGGTGTTAGTCTGGGGGCGGGGCTGGCTGCTAAGACTCCTCTTGGAGGGGGGGTTCCCCACTTTGTGATGTCACCATGTGGGTGTTAGTCTGGGGGCGGGGCTGGCTGCTAAAACTCTTCCTGGAAGGGGCGGTTCCCCACTTTGTGATGTCACCATGTGGGTGTTAGTCTGGGGGCGGGGCTGGCTGCTAAGACTCCTCTTGGAGGGGCGGTTCCCCACTTTGTGATGTCATCATGTGGGTGTTAGTCTGGGGGCGGGGTTGGCTGCTAAGACACTTCCTGGAAGGGGCGGTTCCCCACTTTGTGATGTCACCATGTGGCTGTTAGTCTGGGGGCGGGGCTGGCTGCTAAGACTCCTCTTGGAGGGGCGGTTCCCCACTTTGTGATGTCATCATGTGGGTGTTAGTCTGGGGGCGGGGCTGGCTGCTAAGACTCCTCTTGGAGGGGCGGTTCCCCACTTTGTGATGTCACCATGCGAGGATCAACTCAACAACTTGGTGGATTGGGAGGGGCTGGTGCTCAGAGAGAATGCTCAGAAACAGATCAAAATACCACTCAGTGGATGTTTTTAGTGAAGAATTAACATAATAAAACACTGAAAAGCTCAAAAAGCTGATCTTGAATGTCATAGACCCCATGAGAAGTAGATACATATTACTTTAGCACTGCAGATTCAAAGTCTAAAACTTTTCTGCAGTTCTTCATCGTGACTGTACCCTCAGCCTGTAACTTGGGTTTCCACGGAGCCACGCCCACCGGAGGACGCCCCGCCCCCTAAACCTGAACCCAGCTGCACAGATGAGCTGAAGGAAGCAGCTTCAGAGCTGGAACCACAAACAGCGTCACAGTTTCTCGCATAAAGAGACATAAAGTGATGGCGGGAGAGCCAGACACCCTGATCTGCCCCCCAGGAGGAAGAGGAACTGCCCAGATCTGCCGCTCCTTCGTGGAAAGTGACTTTAATGCAGCCCAGCTGATCCTGGATGAAGGACCCAAACACAACGTCACGGAAACACGACGGAGTCTCCACCAAGCCGCCAGTGGGGGCGGGGCCAGAGGAAACTGTGGCAAACAAGCGGCGCCGTTAACGATGAGCGTCGATGCTTCAAAAGTTTCAGAAAGGGCGGAAACTCGTTTCCTGGGTGATTCTGGGATGTTTTTCATGACCAACGGCCCCAAAGTGCAGCCTAAGTTTAGCAGCGGTGGCACTAGGGCCCCAGCAGGCCGAGGGGCCTCGCAAGGAGTTTGCGCAACCGACAGGAAGGATGTCCGCCCCGTTAGCGCAGACACGCGCAGGTGCTGCTGGGAGCACAAAGGCGCTCCCCGGTCCCGCGGCCAGCTCCCACGCGAGCCCCGCGGGGCGGCGGACAACTCACCTGCGTGGGTGATGTCGGACAGGTCGTAGTTCCTGGCGGTGCGGGGGAACTCCTTGAGTTTTCGGTTGGATAAGTTGAGGGCGCCGCTGGCGGCAGCCTCCTCCAGAGCCTTCTCCACGCTCCGACTGGCCGCTACGGTGGCCGGCAGCTGGGCTCCATCCCCAGCAGCCATCAAACACGCGAGTCCGCCGCTCCTTTTCCGACTTTCTGCGACTCCGCCGCTTCGCTCACGGAGCCCGGGGGGCGGGAAAACTTCCGCCCGGGCGTCTGCTCCCGGAAACTCCCTTCAAAAAGCCGAAATAGATCCACGGAGGGGCCGCTCCCGACCCGAGACGGAGTCTTCGCTCACACAACGGGAGCGCGAGGGTCCGAGCGAGCGAGCGCGAGCTGTCAATCTTCCAGGAAGTCGCGTCAAGCTGAAGAAGTGCGCCACGTTCCCGCGACTGTTCTGCCCTTCAAAATAAAAGCGCGAAGAGGACGCTCGCCTCCCCGCGAAGAGGACGAGTCCATCCAGGAGTGTTTCTCTTTTCTGTTAGTTTAACCTTATGATTATTGATAATAACATCAAAACAAACACATAAAACAGAATAAAATAAGGTGCCAGGAATGGGAACTTACACAATGAGTCAGAATAGACATTTTAAACAGGATAGAGATTTTAAATAATTTAATGTTGGGAAAAAACGTTAAGGCATTTTACATCTTTTTTGGTTATTGGGGGGATATTGATTCAATATATAGTTCAACCTCCACTAGGAATAAAAAAACTTTGGAATTCAGATAGAAATGTCCATTAATGAATGCAAAACCTATTAAAATTTTAAATGGTATATTCCTGTGACTGAAGCCGAACACCACATCATTCCAGAGTAAACTTGGGACAATGCTCCGTGATCCAGGATGGTTTCAAAGCAGACACATAGTTTTGAAAGGGCCTCATGTGGACTTTAAGCTGATCCAAGATGGTTTTTCAACACAGTAACACAGCATGGTAGCGTGTTTTCATCCTCCAGGTTGGTCCAGCAGCAATCAGCCTAAACCCTGTACAAAGATCACCAACTCAGCCTGGATACATACATTAGTATCGGTTCATCAGTATGAATATGCATTATTTTGATGGTAACTATAACCGTGTACACGTATTCTCAGGCATCGGCATGAGAACTCCAAAACGGGCTTTACTTTGAAGGGTAAAACCGGAAGTGGCCTGAACCTCCGTACTACCGTCAGTGGGTGCAGCCTGCACAGGGTGCGAGGAGCGGTGGGCGTGGACCTAATGAAGGGGCGGAGCTTCGAGCAGAAAGGGGAAACCAATGTGCAGATTTGTACACTCTGATGAAGTCAAACGTTTGCAGCGAGTTTTCTTCCAAACAGTTTATGAACGTTCTCTTCCTTCCATCAGATCAAGTTGCCCCAAACTAGGTCGGGGGGGGGGGGGGGGGCGGTCTTTGTTTCCAGCTCTAATACATCTTGCTTCGTGCAAATGCAGCGTCTGCGGGCCTGCATTGTCTTCACATGGCTCCCAGGAGGTTTAGCGGCCTTATTCCTATTCATCCTCATGGGGTCAGTGGATTTATGCACTTGAGGCAGCATGTGCTCTCACCCGCCCCTGTCCTGAGGGGCCTCAGAAGCTTTTGGATGGATTGTTTAGGAGAACTTGTCAGATCCTGCAGCCTCTATAGAAGTGTCATCCAAATGGTTCCATCCTCACCTCTAACTGCTGGAGTGAAGATGCTTCTCATAATTGAACTAAACCCCAGCAGAGCTGGTCTCTGGCAGCTTCACATCAGTCCAATCATCACAGGATGCAGAGCAGACCATAATAGTCCCATATGACGTGGGAACTGCGTTTGACCTCAATGTCTTGGACACATGTTTTGAGTTTTTTCCTCCTCCACCCTCCATCCTCCTTTCTTCTGCCTCTCTCTTTGGAGGATGGGACCATCTGCCAGCTGTCGGGCTGCCCCGAGTGAGACGGGTTACCCTAACTGACCAGAACCCCTTCAACGCCACTGGTTAACCAGCTCTGGCTGCTGTTCTGTGAGAAAGTATCCTGAAGGCATGCAGCCCCATCGCCCCCCTCCATGAAGCGACGCATCCTCAGGTGGACGGATCACTGGAGGACGATCCTTCTGCTGTGTCGTGACAAAATGTTTTAAAAATTCTAAAAGTTGAACTATGTTTTTATTCTTTAAAGCTGTGTCTGAATCCCCGCCATGACCTCTAACTACTAAACAACTATATAGTCAGGACTTTGCAGAGCCCTGAATTTGAAAAAGAATTCAGATTAAAAGCCATTCTGACTCCACGCTCACTACTTTGTTTTTTACAGCAGATATGACGTCATCGATTTCACAAAATTAAAATCTATGAGCGTTTTGTGACGATTATTTATGAGTCCACTGTCCTCTGAAGATAAAAAAGTGGATGGTTTATTAAAAAATACATTTAAATTATTTATTTTTTGGCAAAAAAAAATTTCGACGCAATGCATTGTGGTCTTTATTTGCCGATCTACTAGGGTTGTGTCCAAATTCCTTCCCTACCCTCTCTATAGCGCGTTCACCATCTCTAGTTCTGTCCAAAGCTAAAACTCCAAAATCCAGAGTCCTAGAAATTTCCCAGAAGTCTCTGCAAAAAACCAGTGTGCATCGATGCTTGCTAGATTGGCGAATATGGACCACAATGCATTGCAATATTTGTCAAAAAAAAGTATTTTTTGATAAACCATCAAGGTTTTTATCTTCAGAAGACAGTGGACTCATAAATAATCATCACAAACGTTCATATTAATTAGGTTTGAACTTCATAAAATCAATGAGGTGATACCTTTAAATAAAAACAAAAAGTAGTGAGCGTGGTGTCTGAATTGCTTGGAATATGCTGCAGAAAGACTGAAACTAACTGAACTGGTATCTTTAAATGTTTTTAAGAACAAGCTCAAAGCATCAGAGACTGAAACAATAATGCGGAACTGCTTTTTATGATGTATGTGGTTTTAATAACGTTAGTTTTTATGTATTTTTTGTATTGAAATGTGCTGCCTCTTGGCCAGGACTCCTTTGGAAAAGAGGTTTTTAATCTCAATGGGACTTTTCTGGTTAAATAAAGGTTAAAAAAATTGCTTTTAAAATCCAGGGCACTACATAGCACCATATTATATCATTTTTTAGTAGCTAGGGGTCAGGGAGGGAATTCAGACACAGCCCTACTGGTTTTTTACAGAGACTTCTGGGAAATTTCTAGGACTCTGGATTTTGGAATAGTAGATTCAAACAGCACTAGAAAATGGCGCACGCCCTAGTGCACTATGTAGTGAGTAGGGAAGGAATTCAGACACAGCCTAAGTTTCTTGTTAAGGACCTTTGCTTGTGTCAGGTTTGTAAAAAACAGAAAAAAAGTGATTTCTCTGCATCGCACAAAGAAATCCATCACTGAGAGCTCAAACAAACGGGAGAGGACGGTAAAACACGCTGCTGCTCCAAACGCAGGAAATCTGGAAACCAAATGAAGGAGCAGGTTGAAGGTCTGAACAGAGAAGCAGACGGATCACCAATGAACAAAAACAGGAATCAAAAAGAGACTTGGATCCAAAAAGCACCAAAAGGCTGTTTGTTCACGTCATAGTTGAGACAAAAGCACTTCAGAGCCTCTCTGGAACCTGTTCTAGCGTTGCTCTTTAGCACAACACATGTAAAACATGACAAACTGTGAGAAAAGTTCCTCCAAAATAAATCCCAGTGAATGTTTCTGTCACTGGAAGACGTCTCTGCTGAGACGTTTGTCTCACAGGAAGGAAACAGGTGAGGAAGAAGAATTTTCTAAAGGACAATCTTTGGATCAGATGTCCACTTTTCCCAGTGTTTCTTTCTAATTTTGACTTCCTGTGAGTCCTCACAGATTAGAGGCCGGCGTTCTCACGCTCTTTGTCCATCTCTCCTTCCTGTGACACCCCCTCGTCTGTCTCCATCATATTCCAACATGTCCCCCCAGCACAAGAAGGTCTGGTTTGTTACCAAACCTGCAGAACTGGACTGTGTTTCTGTTGGCACTGGACTCACTTCTGACCCAAACGGGTAAAAAAACAGACGTATCTCTTTTTGCAACCATCTGTGTTTGAGCGGCTGGAAATCCAATTTCCCTGAACGAGGCATGAAAAAGCGATCAATGAAAGAGCTGCATGGAGAGCAAACACAAAGTCTGTAAAAATTCCCCAAACCGAGAAGCTGAGCTGGGAATGTCAGAGCCGGGACAAACGCCGCAGTCTGGACGAGCAGGACAGACTTTAGCGTCCTCACATCCGTCCACTGCAGTCCAGAAACAGCTGCTGCTGTTTTTTCTAACAGTTGTAATAAAAGTTCAGTTATCTTTTGGTCATAATTCTCAACTAAATTATTTGACATTTGACCCTAATAGTTGTTTTTTCCTCCAGTTTATTAACATGTAATTTGATGTAACCTCTCAAAAAACAAATATATTCTTTCTAAATTGTGATTTATTCATTTTTTATATTTTTTCAATGTTGGTGCAAAGGCAACTGTAATGTTTGAACAATATGATCCAAAAAAAGACTAACATTATATTAATGTTTTCTGTAGCTACACTAAAAGAGAACATGTTGAAGTTTTATTAGTTTTTCTTTTGTTTTAATCAAAGATGAAATCTTTGAAAACTTTAACAAAAACGTTTATTTCTTTCTAGATGATTAAATTGTTTGAGTTTAGTTTAATTGTGTCTGTTGGCCTCTTCACCTTCATCCTGTGTCTTTAATGTTGTTGTTACTTCTTCTGAAGTTTAACATCTAAAATAATCCAGACGTCATTAGAAAAGTGTTTCAGTTGTAAAGATGACTTGGACCAAACTCTGGGATGTTTGGCTGTTAAGAAACACAAACCTGAAGGAGAACTAAACTGTTGACTCTGATTTATCAAGAAGATGGAAAAACTGTTGATGTGTTTGTTGTGGTTTCAGACGTTTAACAGTGAAGACTCATTGTACGCTGAGATGCTGTCACTTTAACCCAGTGCATCATGGGAGATGTAGTGATGCAGACAGACTCTCTTCTCTGAGCTTCATGGTTTTGTTCTCTTGTTCCACGGTCTGACACCGGATTCTGTGGAAAGCTTACCGCTAAAGACGAGCTTTAGCTGGTATTTCTGTTTAGAACTGAGGAGACTTTATGAGCACGAATCCTGAACAAGGAAGTGAAGGAACTTAACCACTTCTCGATTGGTCAGACTGATGACATGTGATTAAGCCCTCAAGAATGATTGGTGGAGAAGTTTAAAGGGGCGGGACTTTTCCACAAACAGCTGACCTGACGGCTATAACATTAGCCGGTACCGTCATGCTGATCACAAATGTCGTTAATAGAATAAATAAACACAAAGAAAAAAGTATTCATGATCTTTCATATTTGTCCCCCCCCCCCCCCCCTAACTACTCATTGTTTTATCAGTTCCCATGATAACCCTGGTTGAAAAGATTGTTAAATACTTTTTTCTTTGTGTTTATTTTATTTTATTTAAGATATTTTGATCAGAATGATTGTACCGCGATTTAGCTGCAGCTTCGGCTGTATTTAGGAAAAGTCCCGCCCCTTAACTGTCTCCACCAATCATTCTTGGGGGGCTTAATCACATGTCATCAGTCTGACCAATCAGAAGTGGTTAAAGTCTTCACTTCCTTGTTCTGATTCTGCTCATAAAGTCTCTCAGTTCTAACAGAAATACCAGCTAAAGCTCGTCTTTAGCGGTGTAGCTTTCCACAGAATCCGGTGTCAGACCGTGGAACAAGAGAACAAAACCATGAAGCTCAGAGAAGAGAGTCTGTCTGCATCACTACATCTCCCATGATGCATTGGGGTAAAGCGACAACGCACAAGGAGATCTGTTGTGAAACGTCTTATAACCAACGAACACGCCTCAAACTGTTTTTAAATCTTCTAACTTAACTTTTAATACATTTTTTAGAAAAAAAAAACACTGGTCTAGAGGACGACAGCATTGTTGAAGCAGAACCCTGAAGGCAGAGCAGCTCCAGCGTGTCAGAGCTGGACTTATGGTGAACACGGTGGAGGTCAGAGGACAGAGCGGCTGCTGAAAGCAGAGAGCGGCTGAGAATGAGAGGTATGTGCTTCAGACGTGACCCGCCCACCAGCAGCTGTGGGTGTCGTCCCAGACTCAGGCGGCCTGACTGCAGGATGCTGAAGATTTATTCACTGAACCTCTTCAAGAACAAACTCAATCCTACAGCAATGATGTGATGCCATCAATCATTCTCTGTTCATTTTGTGAAGCGCCGTTAGAGGACTTTATTCAGGAACGGCCGACCGGCTGAGCAGGAGAAGGGATGGCGTCTGGACTGGACTCATCTCTGTCCGTTTAATGCTCAGCCATAACTGAGAGAGAGCACTTTGGCTTTCAAACGCTCCATTTCCTCCGGTTGGTGTTGTTCCAGCATTCCTGCTCTGTGGAGCAGACGGTTTATCTGGAAGACGTTTCACTGCTCGTCTGTAAAGACAGAGGAAGAAAACAGGAATCTCCTCATTAGAAAACCTCCCACTCTGATCACTGTCTCATGTTTGATTCCCACCTGAGATGGAGCCAGGAGTCCTTCGATACCAACACAGCCGAACAGAGAGAACAGAGTTCTGTGCGGTAGCTTTGCAGGACTCACAACCCATGTAGCAGAGAAGGGAGGGCGTGGTCTCTGCTTTCCAGTGCAGTCAGGAGGGTCTGATCTGTTCTCCGGTAGATCTAAAGACGGCACAGCACAGAAGAGACCAGCCTCCAGGTGGGCTGGAGGGTGGTGGACCGTTCTTTAACCCTTGTTCTATCCTATGACCCCCCCCCCCCCCTTCCATTGAGGTGTTCTCCTACCATGACAAAGGTGGATAAAGGTGGAGAGGATTTCATGTAATCCATGGACACCAGTGAAGATCACAAATCATTGAAGAACAAAGGTTCAGAGCTCTGTCTAGTGGGTCTAGATGACCCCACTCCCAATGTTAACGTGTCTAGGATAGAACAAGGGTTACAGACAACAAAGTCCCGTCATGGTCAGAGAGGACAGATGTTTGAAAGAGGACTCAAGGAAACATCTATGTCCTAAATGGAGACATCTTCTGGGGGGGGTCTGAGACAGTTCTGGTCTTCTGGGTTTACTACTGCTATGACCCCCCCCCCCCCCCCCACACACACACACACACTTACAAAAGGCCCAAAGTAGGTATCACCCCATTAAACCCCCATATGGAACATTAGTCAAAGCATCCAGACTGGATCATAGCATATGCTGCTGTGGTCCATCTGCCTCCAGGTTGGACGTGTTGTTCTTTCAGAGATGCTCTTCTGCTGACCTCTTACAGTTCCTGTTGTCCTTCTATCAGCTGGAACCAGTCTGACCTCTGACCTCTGGCATCAACAACCACATTCAAAGTCACTTCAGTCACCTTTCTTCCCTGTTCTGATGCTGGTTTGAGCTGCAGCAGGTCGTCTGGACCATGTCTACATGTCTACATGTCTACATGTCTACATGCCTACATGTCTACATGCCTACATGCCTACATGTCTACATGTCTACATGTCTACATGTCTACATGTCTACATGCCTACATGTCTACATGTCTACATGTCTACATGTCTACATGCCTACATGCCTACATGTCTAAATGTCTACATGCCTACATGTCTACATGTCTACATGTCTACATGTCTACATGCCTACATGTCTACATGTCTACATGCCTACATGTCTACATGTCTACATGTCTAAATGTCTACATGCCTACATGTCTACATGTCTACATGTCTACATGTCTACATGCCTACATGCCTACATGTCTAAATGTCTACATGCCTACATGTCTACATGTCTACATGTCTACATGCCTACATGTCTACATGTCTACATGTCTACATGTCTACATGTCTACATGTCTACATGTCTACATGTCTACATGTAGACATGTCTACATGTCTACATGTCTACATGTCTACATGCATTGAGTTGCTGCCGTGTGATTGGCTGATGATAGATTTGTGTTAACGAGCATTTGGACACCTGAGAAGGTGTCTGTTGAGTGTTGTCAGGACATGTAATTAGCTAAGTGTCTCCACCAACTGTTAGAGAAATAGAAGTTACTGAAATGAGAGAACTATCTTCTAGATCAGGGATCTGGAACCTTTAACACTAAAAGAGCCGTTTGATCCGGTTTCTCCCTGAGCAAAACCCAGAGAGCCACAAAAGTCCCACTTCAGGCTTAGAAAATTACACTTTGTCTTCGCATTCATTTATAAAATGTAGCTTTGAAATATTTACAAGAATTGAATGCTAACAGGAATGTGTTTGACAATGTAGACTTTTTATTTTACTTTTAACAGCAACAGCCCAAGAGCCTCAATGGAGGGATGAAAGAGCCGCATGTTTTTCTTGATAGTAAAATTGTGAATAATTAATAAATAAACGCGCTACATTTCCATCCAGACGATCTAAATATTTGAAAGCTTCTGTTTCATTTTGCTCAACTTCACGTTTCCCTGTTGAGAAATACCAATACGTCTGATCTGGATCAACCTTTAGACCCCAGATCCTCTAAAGAACAGACATCCAGTGAAAACTGAGACCATTCCAGACCTTTTTAAGGAAACATTAAAACTAGTAAAGTTAAAAAAAGTTCACGCTGCCTTCATTGAGGAATGATTACCCTGATGTAGTCTGAGTTTTAAACTTCAGTAAACGAGCAAATTAAGGGTTCAAACCCCACAGATGTACGTCTGACCAGCACCTGGCCTGCAGGCGGTGGACAGCTGCTGGGGGGCCCTGTGGTCTGAAGGATGGTACCCGGTGTGAATGTGGGGGTCCATCACAAACCGTGGATGCCTGAAACACTGGCTGAGGTCCCAAGGTCTCCCCGACCTTCATGCTGACCCGCGTGAATGACTGACAGCAGCAGAGATGACGGCTTTAGCAAGATCATTCCAGACGAGTGATGCTGCTCCTTTTTTAAAACCGAGATGTTTATTCAAAAGTGAACAGGCAGCTTCACCACTGACGCATGAAGCTGGGACAGATGGACGGAGTGGAACCGCTGACTGCCCCTCCTACACTGCCCTCTGGTGGCCACAGGCTAGCATGACATCCACAACACGTTTGTGGTTCATCTGTGTGTAGACTGGATGTTCTTCTCAGGGCCGTTTCTAGCTGTTGTGGGGGCCCAGGCAAAATGCTGTTTGGGGGCCTCCATGTTGTAAAACTGTAATTAAGAGATTTGTAACCCCTTTGGTCAACTAAGATGGCACAATATATTACACTTCACAATGTGAAACTGAAAGACTTCAGCAAGTTTATACTGATTCAAAAAAACTGTGTGACATAATAATAAGTAAAATAAATAATAATTATAAAAAGTAAAAATAATAACAGAAATAGCAATAACAACACAGCAATACCAACACAACAAAAACAACAACAATAATGATAACAATAATCAGGCACGGCTTATTATTGCAGGTTTTCAAATTTTATTTTATTTTATTAAGGGCCAACATTTATTTGTTGCAGTATAAGGAGTTTAATAAACACAAAAAACATCTACAGGTTCAGATAGACGTGTTATTCTCCTCAGAAGAGCCTGAATATGCAGCTTTTGGGGCCTGCTCAGACCTCCACAGTAAGCTTTTCTGTTTAAACTCATGGAAATACATTACCTACAAGTTGTTCTTTTTCCATCAAACACAGAATTGTTGTTTGGGGCTAAAATAGGAGTACAAGAAGAATCCATTGGCACTGAAATGTATATTGGTCTGGGGAGATTGTATGTTATTAATTACTATGATCCATGCAAAAGGTTAGATCTCAGTCTTATTAAATAAATGATTCCTCTGGACAATGGACATGTCTTTGTGTAACCGGGATAACTTTTATGTTATTTTATAATAGCACAAAATCAGCTCAAGTGTTACCATACCTGAGAGATTTCTAACAGACTGTTGCATTACACTCTAAGTCAAAGCCCCTCCCTCCTTTTCTTCTTCTTCTCCTTCATTTGAACCCCCTATATATTCCAAGGGCAACAGTTCTCCTCCCCTTTTTGTATGACCTCCTGTTAGAGGTGGGTGCCATCATACTGAAATAATCTTGCTATCTTAATCCATCCTATTGTTTATTGTCTTTTTTTGGTGTTAAATTTTATTTGTATAATTATAACAATATTTGTGTCTAACTTGTGATGTGATTATTATAAAATATTGATGTTTTAGGAGAAATATTGTAGTTGATTTGCTGTTAAAGCTTAAATTTTGTTTTGTTTGTATAGGAACTGGAGTGGGCAAAGATGATACAAGTGTATTGTGTTTCTGTGTATTTGTTACCAGGTATGTATGGATAAATTTGAGTTTACAATGTGTTACAAAGCTGGTATAAAGCTTTAGCCTAGCTTACTGCGTGTGCTGTATCACGCGCCCCCTTTTTGTATGACCTCCTGTTAGAGGAACTGGAGTGGGCAAAGATGATACAAGTGTATTGTGTTTCTGTGTATTTGTTACCAGGAATAAACGGATGTTAACACTGTGTCACGCCAACTAAATAACCAGCACAACGCAGAAAGAGGCCGGTTACATTTGTTTGTGGATGGGACTCACTGCTCTAAATAACACACTACATTTGATAATGACACATCCAACTGGTTTGTGTGAGTGCAGGAAAGGGGAAGAATCAGTGGAGACATTGATGTCATTGTGAATTATACGGGGAAGACAGAGGACAGCTGGAGGACAGAGGACGGTCCAGAGGATGAAGAGGCTTTTTGGAGGGCAGGAGAATTTAAATGGTGCAGGTAGTTTTTTTTTTTTTTTAGCAGAACCAGATTATTGAGGAGAATATAGTTTGTTTTTTAGTTAGATAGTCCCCACTCATACTCCAATACAGTAGGTGGCGGTAATGCGCCTTGTCGTTGGTATCTCCCGCCATTAAGCTACAAGAAGAAGAAGAAGAAGCCCCGCTGGCTAACGGCTGTGTCTTCTCAGGCCATCACCGGACGCGGCTACACCGATTTCAGCGCGTATTTTTGAATCCAAGTGATACTTTGGCATCATGGTAAGTCATCCCCGACCATTTTACGACCGACATGACCGGACGGAAGCCCCTCTGTCCGGTAGTCCGCGCCGGTCCGAGCATGAACGTCTATGGCGCCTAAATGTGGTACAAGCTTAGCTAGCGTTAGCTTAGCATGCTAACCACCATGGTTTTTCCCGCGGAGCCGTAAAACAAACGAGCTGGATCACCGAGCGCCGTTACCGGCCGTGGATCGACTCTGTGGTTGTGTGTTTCCAGGCTGGCGGTAAGGCGGGGAAGGACTCCGGGAAGACGAAGACCAAGGCCATTTCGCGCTCGCAGAGAGCGGGACTCCAGGTCAGTAGAGTAGAGCCGCTCATTCATTCCCGCAGCGGGTCGGGGCGCTCCGCCTCTCGGTGAACCGTTGTATCCCTTCTCGCTCGCTGTAGTTCCCGGTGGGTCGCATCCACAGACATCTCAAGTCTCGAACCACGAGCCACGGGAGAGTGGGGGCCACCGCCGCCGTGTACAGCGCGGCCATCCTGGAGTACCTGACCGCAGAGGTGAGTCAGGCTGCAGGCATGTGGCTGAAACCCGCTGGATTACCCTGATCTATGAGAGCTTTCCAACGGTAACGATCATTCAGAATCAGATGGGTCAAGATAAGAAAGTTACGGCATTTGAAGGATCCCATGGATGGAGGGCGTAAGTTGATTCCTGGAAGGAAAACTGCAAAACTTTTGTGGCCCGAGTCACAGATGAGAGTTCTTAGTGTGAAACTTGATCCTAAAATCCAAGAAGGAGAGGCATCATTGCTAAGCTAGTCAAAGGAAATACTAGAAACTATAATGAAATGGTTACTTGATCAAAAGTACCACATTCTAAAAGTATTTCACTGAGCTTCATCTGATCCTTTGTGGACTGTGGCTGCAGCCAATCAGCTGACTCCAACCCGGTCACATGACCTCATGTCCCAGCATGCACTGCTTGTAAGTGACAAAACTGTATCTGCTAACTTCTGTTATCAAAACAACAAAAATCGACTAGTTTCAAAATTAGACACCAACTAACCTACCGTAGAACGTTGAAGAGGGTTCAGAGAACCAAGATCTTCATCCAGAACATTCCCCACGTCATACTAAAAGATCTGAGAAGCAGGTCAAAGACGAGTTTATCGACTTACTGGATGTGCTCGACTTTATGCTGCCTACCGATTCAACGGTTTATTCAAAGAGAGTCAACGCTGCAGGTCTGGTCGCTGGTTTGGAGGAAACGTCTGGCGGCTACGCTGCTCATACGTGCACCTCCTGCTGGCTGCACCTCCGGCTGGCTGCACCTCCGGCTGGCTGCACCTCCGGCTGGCTGCACCTCCTGCCGGCTGCACCTCCTGCCGGCTGCACCTCCTGCTGGCTGCACCTCCTGCTGGCTGCACCTCCTGCTGGCTGCACCTCCGGCTGGCTGCACCTCCGGCTGGCTGCACCTCCTGCTGGCTGCACCTCCTCTGCTGCTCCTGACGCTTTGGCTTTCCACAGGTCCTGGAGCTGGCAGGAAATGCATCAAAGGACCTGAAGGTGAAGAGAATCACTCCACGCCACTTGCAGCTCGCCATCAGAGGAGACGAGGAGCTGGATTCTCTCATTAAGGCCACCATTGCTGGCGGAGGTGAGTGGGGGCTTCACCTGGACGTCCTAAGCCCCGCCCCGCCCCGGTCTGAACAGGTGCTCTGTCTTTCAGGTGTGATCCCGCACATCCACAAGTCCCTGATCGGGAAGAAGGGCCAGCAGAAGACGGTATAACCCAAGTGCTCTGAACATCGTGCCATCTCAGGAGGACGTCAGCATCGCGTGTTCAATGTCTTAGATTAGCAGACTTTTCACGATTTTTATGGTTGGATTTGTGTCTCCTCACCCGGGGTATTTTTTTTTTTTAAAGTGGCTTCAGAGAAGCTCTTTGTCCCTTTGGCCTTTCCTGGTGTTTCACGCGCTAACGTGGCGTTTCCGTGTTCGGTGGTGTTTTAACGAAGCTTTCAGTTTTCTAAGCTGGCTGCAGGAGGAGGGGTCAGGTGGCGGACCGCCGGCGGCACAGCTCTGAGGTATGCATGTGGAAAGATCCCAAACGTTTGAAGATGCGTGTGAACTGATGCATGAGTGGCTGCACACGTTTATCCTGGAGTTCCCACTGCACACGTGACGGAGGCCACGCCATCCTCTGTATTAAATCTGATGTGGAGACGGTCTCTTTGTTTTACTTCCCTGTTCTGCATCTTCATGGTTCTGTTCACTCCTGCTGTTTCCTATAAAGCAGTTTTTGGCTTTGAATTCTGTGGTTTTCCCGTCATTGCAGGTCTGGTTGATGGATGCTGTTGCTCTGACATGACCTCCACTCAAACAGAAACCTGCTTTTACAAACATTTATTAAACTGAAGTTGAGCTGTTCAATGAGACGAGTCTTTTGGAAACTAAAACGGTTTAGTGCATCTGAGAACAGTCTGTCAGCTCCTAAAGTTGGTTTGAAGACCAAACCTTTACGGTCGGTTTTGGACTTGATGGCAGTTTTCTGGAACATGGTAGACGTCCACGTCCGTTTCTACCACCTCCACCTGCCAGCAGGAAGGAACCGGACATGAACCCACATCAGGCACGCGCTCCAGAGCTCTGCTCTGAATGGTGGGCAGTGCTGCCCCCTGGTGGCAGCATCACAGTTTTATCTGCTCTGTTGCTTGAGCTCAGAACTGCTGCTGTGCACAAATTGAACCTGAGACTCGATGCAACGCGTGTCTCCAGGATACAAACGTATGGAATCACTGGAACGAGGAAACCAAAACCCTCCTGATGCATCTGGAAAACAGACCACGTCTGGCACCACTAAGCAGAGTCGGGTCTCCTTCCTGCTCCTCATCAGTGATGAAGCTGCAGTGGACCTAAAGTATCCATCACTTCCTTCTTTGTCATGTAAACTCTGGGATTTTGTCTGCATGTCCAAAGTCCGGCCCAGGGGCCAAATGCGACTGTGTTCAGATTTCTCCTGTCAACATTTGCTGCCCACAGCAGTTTTTCATAACCTGATGGTCTAAACTGCCGCCGGACCGTCAGACTCTTTCTAGCTCATTTCTAAAATGTTGACTAAAAAGAAAGCTGACAGAAAAGGGAACATTTGAGTAAATTACAAAACGATGGGTCCGTCTTACTCACATTTATAAACCAACATTCATAGTTTATATGATTTTAATTTAGATGTTTACAGAAAGCATTAAATAGTGAATAAACGTAACAAAATCAGTGTTTGTTTTTTAAAAACCAAACTTTTTCTTCATTAGATTTTTGGTCTTCAAATATAAAATTCCCAGTAAATGTGGGAAAACTGTATTTCTGTTCTGAAGGAACAAAGAGTCAGGATTGTCATTAGTTTGTTTGCATTGAATGGAGTTATTGACAGCATTGGCCCTCCCCTGCATGAAGACAGCTGATCCTAACCAGGTCTAAAATCTGATTTTCACATGGACACGCCATCACGTGACAGATGATCGGTGGGGGATCTGCTCCAATCACATGACAGATGAGAGCGTGAGGGATCTGCTCCAATCACGTGACAGATGAGAGCGTGGGGGATCTGCTCCAACTCAGTTGACAGATGAGAGCGTGGGGGATCTGCTCCAATCACGTGACAGATGAGAGCGTGAGGGATCTGCTCCAATCACGTGACAGATGAGAGCGTGGGGGATCTGCTCCAATCACATGACAGATGAGAGCGTGAGGGATCTGCTCCAATCACGTGACAGATGAGAGCGTGGGGGATCTGCTCCAATCACGTGACAGATGAGAGCGTGGGGGATCTGCTCCAATCACGTGACAGATGAGAGCGTGGGGGATCTGCTCCAATCACGTGACAGATGAGAGCGTGGGGGATCTGCTCCAATCACGTGACAGATGAGAGCGTGGGGGATCTGCTCCAATCACATGACAGATGAGAGCGTGAGGGATCTGCTCCAATCACGTGACAGATGAGAGCGTGGGGGATCTGCTCCAATCACGTGACAGATGAGAGCGTAGGGGATCTGCTCCAATCACATGACAGATGAGAGCGTGAGGGATCTGCTCCAATCACGTGACAGATGAGAGCGTGGGGGATCTGCTCCAATCACATGACAGATGAGAGCGTGAGGGATCTGCTCCAATCACGTGACAGATGAGAGCGTGGGGGATCTGCTCCAACTCAGTTGACAGATGAGAGCGTGGGGGATCTGCTCCAATCACGTGACAGATGAGAGCGTGGGGGATCTGCTCCAATCACGTGACAGATGAGAGCGTGGGGGATCTGCTCCAATCAGGTGACAGATGAGAGCGTGGGGGATCTGCTCCAATCACATGACAGATGAGAGCGTGGGGGATCTGCTCCAATCACGTGACAGATGATCGGTGGGGGATCTGCTCCAATCACGTGACAGATGAGAGCGTAGGGGATCTGCTCCAATCACATGACAGATGAGAGCGTGAGGGATCTGCTCCAATCACGTGACAGATGAGAGCGTGGGGGATCTGCTCCAATCACATGACAGATGAGAGCGTGAGGGATCTGCTCCAATCACGTGACAGATGAGAGCGTGGGGGATCTGCTCCAACTCAGTTGACAGATGAGAGCGTGGGGGATCTGCTCCAATCACGTGACAGATGAGAGCGTGGGGGATCTGCTCCAATCACGTGACAGATGAGAGCGTGGGGGATCTGCTCCAATCAGGTGACAGATGAGAGCGTGGGGGATCTGCTCCAATCACGTGACAGATGAGAGCGTGGGGGATCTGCTCCAATCACGTGACAGATGATCGGTGGGGGATCTGCTCCAATCACGTGACAGATGAGAGCGTGGGGGATCTGCTCCAATCACGTGACAGATGAGAGCGTGGGGGATCTGCTCCAATCACGTGACAGATGATCGGTGGGGGATCTGCTCCAATCACGTGACAGATGAGAGCGTGGGGGATCTGCTCCAATCGCGTGACAGATGAGAGCGTGGGGGATCTGTTCCAATCGCGTGACAGATGAGAGCGTGGGGGATCTGCTCCAATCACGTGACAGATGAGAGCGTGGGGGATCTGCTCCAATCACATGACAGATGAGAGCGTGGGGGATCTGCTCCAGCAGCCCCTCAGACGGCTGCTCTACCAGGTGAAACGGGTGGGGGGGGGCTGCAGGGTGTCGCACACAGGAAGCTGAGGCCTGTTGGGAACTGAAACGATGCTCTTCTCTTGGTCTGTGAGGGAAATCTGACGGGACGCGTCAGAATAATGAAGGCGAGCGCTTCAGGACGCCGCAGTGCTTCAGGGAAACCGTCCAAACGGATCAAACATGCAGGAGAGACTGAAGCGGGAAACTGCAGACATGAGTCCAAACTCCACATGCATGCAGGCCTCATTCTGCTGCAGGAACATCCAGACAACCTTCCAATCTGCTACACTTTCATTTGTGTGGAATCCCTTCTTCTCTGGGTCAGAAAGACTTTCCCTCATATCTGGGGACGGGGTGGACCGAGCTGGATTTTCTCCTTTGCAGAGGGCCTCAGTATTTTGGGTCTGGTACATTTACTGGGGTAGAACACCCTCTGAACCCCCTCCATAGCCGCGCCTACACTGGTAGGTGTTTTTCAGTTTGCATCTCCTTCTAATGAGCTTTCCAAACCGGTGGACCAGAGTCTGCCAGGTCGGGCTCAGCCTGGAGGAGGACCCTTTGGTTAGCCCGGGTCCCCCTCCAGGGCCAGGCCTGGTGACCCCCACTTTGGGTCGGTCGGTGCACAGGTTCCTTTGTGCCGCAGCTAAATGCCAGAAGAATCGGGTTGGGGTTTTGGAATCCCATTGGTGCCGTTTGAAGCAGTTGGGACAATGATCCTGAGTCTGAGAACGCCTCCCCCAGGTCAGGAACCAGCCCCCTTCTACAGGAAGTGGAGGAGTTGTGTTTACAGGGAAAGGATGAATGGAGTGTGGGATGGACCAGAGATGCTGCAGCCTCTGCAGGGATCCAAACCCCCCACCCAAGACCCAAGAAGCTCTCCGTTTGCTGGACCAAAGACCTGATGATGTAACGTCACTGATTGATGACTGTCAGCCGCAGCTCATTAAAGCTGTTTATTGATAGACTACATTTACAAGAGACTGCACATGCAGCTTTGGGGGCCCTTGGGGGCCCTTGGGGGCCCTCGATGTTTGCCTAAAGTGAGAAAGGCCCCGTCAGCCTCTCAGGTTATTGTTCAAAAATTCAGTTTTATTTTTACTGAACTTACTTTCTTCGTAGACTTTGCTGAAACTCCACATTTCATTCTGCACAGCACCGATGCAGAAGTGACACTTTAGTATGTTTTGATCATTTCTAGTCTGATAAACTTCCAGCAGGGGCATCTCGTTTGGTTTAAACCTTCATCCAGTCTGTTCCATAAATCCACACCACAAATGGATCCTTGAATGCTCTGCTTTATGAAGATCAGCTGAGTTCTCATCTCATAACTGTCTCCGTCTCTGAACATTTGCTGTCTGTTTATTGGTACTCAGTTATTTCTGGCTTTAAACATGATGAGTTCTGTTGGAAGTTTCACTAATCCCCATAATTTCAATAAACCCGACTTTAAAAACGTCTGTCTGTGTCCCATAATCCACTCCATGAACTATTCCAGCAGCTTTTTTTGTACAGACACGGTAGATTCCCCAAACGTCTACTCTGTACTGTACTGTGGTAGTATTATGGATGAGTATGTTAGTACACGGCTTTGTGAGCGTCTGGATGCTAAAGAGGAGAAAGTGTCTCAGACTGAAGGTGGTGCAGGTCTGCAGCAGCCACAGAAAGCCCCTCCCTCAGTGGTTCAGGACTCAGGCAGATGAAAAGCCTCTTAAAAAGTCCAATCGGGGCGGTTGAACTTCCAAATGTGATGGACTGAACCATAATTAACCTTTGGAGGGTTTAACAAGCACATTCGTCTGATGATTTGTGTGAAAAGCACAGCGCTAATGAGACCCCCCCTCCCCACCCCTGACCAGGCAGGCCACCACTCAACCATTAAGTCAATTAAGAGAAGGCTGGGTAGCCTGTGGGGGAGGGGGGCTCCCTTTCATTTGGTTGTAATTAAAGTGCAGGAAGTGAAGCTGCAGCCGCCGCCGACCTCCAGGCTGGAAGGTCTCTGCTGGTTTCTGGAAGCCATTAGCCCGGATTCAGCTGCTGACATGCAAACAGCAGAACCCCCCCGTTCTACGGCGGGTCTGGGTTCTGGCCTACTGTGTTCTCCTGAAAGGCCCGATCAGCTTTGTCACAGCAAAGCATTCCCACAACGACACCCCCAACAAGACCAGAAGGAGTCCAACCTTCACTTCCTGTTCCAACTTTACGGGCCGACTGAGTCAAAAAGAAGAGAACGCCAAAGCGTCCCAACAGAACCAGATGGAGGTTTGATCCATGGCTGGATGTAGGCGGGGCAAGGGGAGGGAGGCACAGCCCCCCTAAATGTGACGTCCCCCCCCCAAAAAATACACAGTTCACTAAAGAAATACACATTACAAGGAAAAACACAAAAACAAACACAAAATTATCACAAACAAACACTAAAATAATAAATGAACAAACAAAAAATAAATAAAACAGAAAAAACGAAAATAAAGAGACAACACTAAACAAACACACACAAAAACAAATAATGTACAAACACAAAAAACAAAACAACATATTTTTGGTATTGGTTTTGTTTTTGTTTGTTATTTTTTGTTTTGTTTTGTGTTTATTTGTTTTTGTTTGCTTGTCATTGTTTATGTTGTTTGTTATTGTTGTTGTTGTCTTTTTTGCTTGTTACTATTTTTGTTTGTTTGTTGCTGTTTTAGTTTGTTTGCTATTGATGTTGTTTGTTTTTGTTTTCGTAGTTTTTTCTTTGTTTTTTACGTTTTTTTTGTTTTTACACATTTGTTTTTGTTTGTTATCGTTGTTTGTTTGTTATTGTTGTTGTTTGTCTTTTTTGTTTGTTTGTTACTGTTTTTCTGGGGGGTATTCCAGAAAGCAGGTTCTGCTAGCTCCCACGGTAAGTTTAAGGCTAAGGAAGTGGATAACCTCAGCTTTCAGTTCCAGAAATGGAGGTATGTTTCAGGGTATGTCAGGTTGCCATAGCAACTCATGCTCTGAACATAACCTGGTCTGGAGCAGGTTTAGTTGAAGGTTAGTTTGTTTTCAGAGAGTTGTTACCAATAGAAGTAATTCATTTAAGTTGGATAATGTCTGCGTCACAAGGAAAATAGAAATAAGATCAGAAACTCGTGTGTTTACTTTGTTCTTTTTCTCCAAGCAGAAACTCTTTCTTTTACTGATGATGCAGCCGTGTTACTTTTTGATGGTCATATGATCTTCATACACCGTCATTCAAATCTCAGACTCTGTCTCACTGAAGTGTAGGGTCTCTTTTTTTCTCCACGCGTTTCCATGGCGACTCCAGAAATCGGCGATCCATTGAGAATGTCTTTATGTACACGACGTGCATTAACCCAGAGTTACCAAGTGGAGCGTAGTTACACTAACTCATATCCGGTCTTTAGGAACCAACATACCCAGAGTAAACAAGTTCAGGAGGATTTCAGCCAGAGTTCAGGGTTAAAGTCAGGGTAGTTTAAACATGCTTCCTGGAATACCCCCCTGAAACAACAACACCACCAACAACAACAACAACAACAACAACAACAACAACAACAACACCAGCAGCAGCAGCATTGATCCTGTCATCTCTGTCATCTCTGAGACCTCTAGTCTCTTTCATTTGTCAGGACTTTTCCATCTTTTCTCTCTCTGTGGCTGCTTGGCATTGTCTGTATTCCTGTATGTGTATGTGTGTGTGTGTGTGTGTGTGTGTGTGTGTGTGTGTGTGTGTGTGTGTGTATGTGTATGTGTGTGTGTGTGTGTGTGTGTGTGTGTGTGTATGTGTATGTGTGTGTGTGTGTGTGTGTGTGTGTGTGTGTGTGTGTGTGTGTGTGTGTGTGTGTGTATGTGTGTGTGTGTGTGTGTGTGTGTGTGTGTGTGTGTGTGTGTGTGTGTGTGTGTGTGTGTGTGTGTGCGTGCCTCACACGCAGACAGAGTGGGCTGGCGGGGGTCACGGTTCACCAGCCCGCCTATACAACCATGGCGAGGAACAACGGCGGGGAACAGGAACTGTGCCAACACGGCCGACAGAATCAAAGACCAGGTCCAGGACTGGGATTGGCTCCAGAAGGCCGGTCTCATTTCGGTGCTGCTGAGGGTCCCTGGGCGTGGGGGGAGTAGAAGGAGGAGGGTCAGAGACAAAGAGCAGATCCAGCAGTGTCTGGAGCTGGAAGCAGCAGCAGCATCCCTCCTTTGAAGTCTGCTGCTTTGTCCTTCACAGAAGTTGATCTGATTCCTGAAAGGCTCATTTGTTTGCATTTTGTGAGCTGGGGGGTAACGGAAGGAGGCTGAACAACCCGCCACCCAGAATCCCACAGGGGAGCCGACCGGAAGGTCAACGCCACCAGCCACAGTGGGAAGCGGGAAACGGCGTGGAGCCAAAGGAGCGCGGCCCGTTTGAATGACTGTGCCAACAGGTGACGGTGGATGGCTGAGACCCTCTGCAGACCCTCTGTGTGAGCCCGGTGGTCCCAGAGGGAGAAGCGTCCAACCACACGTCCACCTCCAGAGGAAGAGGACGTTCGGCTGGCACAGACGGGGACTGAAGGGTGTTTGCGTCAAACCCAGGACCGCAGAGTCTGTTAGAGTCTGACTCAACAGGGGATTTGAACCAACGACCCACCAGACTCAGAGCAGACACTGCACCATCAGGCCACCTTGTTGGTGTGTTCTGGGTCTTCTTCAAGCTCCGCCTACCATGTTTTAAGCGTGTTGTATTCTAATAAGAGACTTGTTTGAAATCCGTTGGAGCGTCTTCAGACTGGGAATCGAACCGACGGCAATTCTATCCGTAAAGACGCTTCCTGATGGACCTTGAGCCGTAAAAGCTCATGATAGTGGTTTAGTAGAACAGTCTAAAGATCAGAGCAGAAATCTGTTTCTTTGTCACGTTATTTTTACAACAGAGGAACTTTAAGTCGCTGATTTACGACTTTAAACCTAAAATGTGAGCGTTTTAAAGCTGTAATTCAAACATTGTTGATGGGATTTAAATGAGAAACTGAAGCAGCACTGAATATGGGAAAAAACAGGGGGGGGGGGTTGGGGGGGCAGCTGGAGAGCATCGGTCCCATCATGATGCTACCTGATGGCTCTTTAAGGCGTGGAGTTCAGTTCTGACTCACAGGATCATTTAACCGGACCCTTTGAGGAGCCCCCCCACCCCACCCCCCACATGAGCCTGATCCGGATCAGTTCTGGGTTCAGACGGGCCGGCCTGACAGAAATGTTTGGACTTCTCTGACATGACAGGACTTCCCTTGTGACACAACACTTTGTGTTATATATTTCTATGAAAAGTGCTTTAAACATAAAGTTTTGATTTGATTTGATTTGATTTGATTTGATTTGATTTGATTCCTTTGAGGCTCTTCTCTTTCCGGTTGCTGCAGATGGAAGCATCCTCTGATGGGAGATCTCTCTGCTCAGTGTCTGACATTCACACGGACTCTACAGTCTCTACTGTCTCTACTGTCTCTACTGTCTCTATTGTCTCTACTGACGGATCACTGATCTCTGACGGCGTTTCTCTCTGATCCACTGAAGCTTCAGACTTTAGTCGTTTGTGAAACTGAGAAGAAAGTTCAGGAAAAAAGAGAAACAGAGAAAGACTGAAGCAGCTTCAGATGTCTGCAACAACACAACAACACAACAACACAACAGGTCAGAAACACACATGAACAACAACAACAGAGACCGGACTGACATGTTGGGGGGGCCGGACTTGGGACGAGTGACACGTCGCTCAGAATTCAGCGGGATTTCCTGCACGGCTCTGAGTTGGTGATTGTTGTCATCACTGCAAAGGGGGGGTTGTAAAAACTGGTTATGAACCTGGATGTTTGGTTCCGGCGCAGAGGGGGTGGGGGGGGGTGGGGGGGGGTGTTCACTGGGAAGTGAGGTGGGCGAGGGAGGGAGGGGGGGCTTTCCTACAACCTTAGGCCCTAATGACGTCCTCGGGGTGCTTTTTTGACTGCCCTCCCGGGATCCCAGGAGTGGGGGCCTCAGCCTTGGCCTCGTGCCAGGGTGACAATCAATGTCCCAGTGTCCCTACTGGGGGGGGGGCTGAAGGTCTCCCCCCCTTTACTGGAGGAAACAGCATTTGGAGGCTCAAACAGGATGTCCTGCTGGTTTGACTGGACTTCTCCCCACCTCACCCCACCCTCAGCCTCTGGTTCCATTCTTCTTACCCCCCCCCCCCCCCCCGCTGCATTCTTTTCAAGGATAATAGCTTAAATTAATCCACAAGTGCAAGCAGCCCCTTTTCTGTCTGCATTTGGAAGACGGGCCAAACAGAACCCAAACTTTCCGTCCCGTTGCTCAGGATCTGCTGGAGACGATGGAAACCGTCTGCAGGTTGAGCCCCTCCCTGCAGGTTGAGCCCCTCCCTGCAGGCGCAGAGAGTTGGACCACTGGGGAGGAAGAGAAAAGCATCTCCACTCTTCCAGTTTGTTCTCTGCATTTCAGCGGCTCCTCCTTTAAAAACCGTTTTACTGGGCAGAAAAAAAGCATCTTTGAAGGGTTAAACGGGAGGAGGGAGGCGGCGGACGAGACAAGAAAGAAGCTGAAGCAACGAGTTCTAAGCCTTACCCCCCCCCCCCCCCCCCCCCACACCGGGAGTTTCAGAGCAAAAGGGGGGGGGGGGGGTAAATGAGAAAAGGAAGCAGAATTGAAACAGTGTGACCTCCACTAAAACCTTTCTTAGACCCACAGTCTTAAAAACATCTCTGAAGTTTCCACACTGTTCTAGAAAGATGACACCCCCCCACCCCCTAAAAACATGCATGAAGACTCAATCACACCCCCCTTCTTTCAAATGGATCCTCTAACAAATTCTAGACCCGTACTGTGTTTCAGAATCTAGATGAGAACCTTAAAGTCCGGCTCCGATCCTCTTCTGATCCATTTTCAACGATTTCCCAGGGGTTTTTAACTACGATGATGATGATGATGATGAAGATAATGATGATGATGATGATGACATTGTTTTTAGCCAAAATCCAAGAACCGGTGTGGTTTTCTAGGACAGTGTCTGCAGAGCGGCAGGAGTTCATCAGGATTCACATCTGAGTTGTGGGCGGGACAGATGGTGGGAAGTGAGCCCACGTTCATTTCCCATCATCCCTTTGTTTACTCTCTCCCACTAGCTTACAGCCCCTCACACCCCCAACCTAACACTACTTTGGGCTGACATTTTTTCCAAGCTGATATGATCAAAAAGCAGATTTCTGGATTGACTTATATTTATATTTTTCTTGTTTTTCCAGTTTATTAAGATGGTTTTTTAGCAATACAAAGAGTTATGAAAATGATATTTAATAATTCTCCATCTACATCGATGACACTCATGTCACCAAGCACGCAAAGTGATGGTGAAGCCGTGATTGAAACCTTAAGCCAGGCTGATAGATCGGCACATACCTGCTGCCAGAGAGCCTGGACAGGCGTGCAGAACCACAGTGCATGCATGTAACTATCAGGTAGATTACTAACACAGTGTTCACAAATGTCTGAGTTACTGAGACCCATCTTGAACATCCTCTGTCCAGTGTAGTAAATCCTGTGAAGAGTCTTGAAATGGATTAGCTGCAAATTTGGACTTTTAGTCAGTTTAAAGGTGTTTAGAAAAAGTTCTGACTTGTTTTTTTTTAACCATTTTAAGATGTATTGTAATCTATTTTCAAGAAGGTATTTGTGGAAGTTAGGTAATTCTAAGCCTCCACAGCTTTTTGCAGATTTTAAAGTTTTTAGACTAATTCTTGCAGGTTTATTGTTCCATAGAAGGCTTGATATGGATGAGTCTAATGCTTTGAACCATTTTAGTGGCGGTTGTGTGGGGATCATTGAGAAGAGATAATTGACTTTAGGTAAGATTTTCATTTTAACCGTGGCTACCTTGCCCATGAGGGACAGAGGCAGGTTGGTCCAGCGGGTTAGATCGTCCTGTGTGCTTTTCAGTAATGGGGTGTGGTTTAGCTGCACCAGTTCTGATAATTTGGGGGAAAAATAAATACCTAGATATTTGATATTTAGCAAAAGTCTTCTGTTCTGCATTACTGTTCAGTGACAATAAAACAGATTTATTCCAATTAACCCTTGTGCTATCCTAGGCACTTTAACATTGGGAGTGGGGTCATCTAGACCCACTAGACAGAGCTCTGAACCTTTTTTCGTCAATGTTTTGTGATCTTCACTGATTTCCATGGATTACATGAAATCCTCTTCACCTTTATCCACCTTTGTCATGGTAGGAGAACACCTCAATGGAAGGGGGGGGGGTCATAGGATAGCACAAGGGTTAATGGAGTAGTCTGATATGGAGGAGAATTCATCAATAATTGCTGTTGCTTCATTTACAGAACGTGAATTATTTTAAAACAGTAATATGTCATCTGCATAGAGACTAATTTTATGACGGCTGTGTTTGGTTTTAGTTCCTTTGATGCTCTCATTCTGTCTTATTGCTGCAGCTAGAGGCTCAATAAATATAGCAAAGAGAGAGGGGGAGAGTGGGTAACCCTGTCTGGTTCCTCTTCTGAGAAAAAACCTGTTAGAGTCTGTTTATTGGTTCTGACTGATGCATTGGGGTTGTGATATGATATTTTGATCCAGTTGATGAATCAAACTTATGGAGGGCAGCAATGAGGAACTTCCAATTTACTCTGTTTTACTCTGCTTTTTCAGCATTCCAGTGACAGTATGGTCATTTCCTGGTTTTTAATGGTGGCAAAGTCAATTACATTAATGAGTCTGTGGACATTGTCATCAGAGTGTCTGCCTCTGATGAATCCAGTTTGATCATGGTTAATTATGTGGGGAGTGATATTTTTCTATTCTCTGTGCTTTGCAGATAATTTTAACATCTGCATTGATTAAAGAAATGGGCCGATAGCTAGAAGGACTAGTGGGGTCTTTGGCTGGTTTTTTTATGTTGGCTGAGTTCATGTTAGGTGGTAGAGATTGGCTTCATTGATAAATGTGACGTTTTATAAAACGTTGGAGCCAGCTGTTCCCAGAATTCTTTATAAACTCAGCAGGAAAGCCGTCAGACCCTGGAGCTTCACTGTTAGGCATTAGTGACAGAGCTTCATGAAGTTCAGACGAGAGCGGAGAGTCTAAGTTCTTGATTTGATTCTTATTTAACCTGAGTAGGTTTACAATTGTTGAGAAATGAGTAAACTAAATATAAAAAAATTTTCCCAACTAAACATTTAGTTGGGAAACTAAACATATAATTATAAAATATATATTTAATGTTAAATTAAATATTTAGCTTGCTAACTAAATAAGTAAATGTAACATGCTAAACCTGGATCTCTTTTTATAAATTATGTTAGTCTGGGAGCTTTCTTTATATTAATTGTATTGTGTTTTTTTTTAATTTAACACATATTGAGGTACTTTTTATGTAGTTTTATGTCTTATTTATAATTTTAGTAGTACGTTATTTATTTTTTAAATGTATGAATGTTGCACTGACCAGAAGACTTAATTTCATTGTACGTATGACAATAATCTATTTATATATATTTAAATTAAAAGGTGAAAATATGCATTTAAAAAATAAAACCTGTTTTTCTTTTCCTAGAACAGGCTAAATAACCAAAAATATTGCCAATATTTGGCTGTCACTTTACAAACGGCGCCCTATACTCTCACAACTGACTTTGTTGGCCACAGAGGAGATTTTAAACGTTTCTTCTCGACCAACTTCAATTCAAAACTGAATTGTTTTGCATCTTTGTAATAATCTGTTGATCACACATAACCAGTAATAACATACAAAATGTTAGAGGACACGCTGGTTTCAGAAGTAAAAGAGCATTCAGGAGTAGCTCAACAGTAAAACACATTTATTGAATTTTCTCAAAATACAAAAGAGACTAAGAAAAAGCACAGATTAAGAAAAATCCTTTGTAAGAAACGGCTATCTTTGTATTTCAAACTGGAAATGCACTTTTTGCAGAAATTCTAACCATTTAAAAAAAATCTTTGCCCAAAACTCAAACTGTCCCAATAAATGAGAAAGTTTCGCTTCGATCAAAGTACAAATCTGTCAAATGTCTGACTGGCCTTTCTACAACCAACCCCTTTAAAACCTATTGCTCAAGATTTTCTCTAAAAACCCTTTTCCCAAGCTCAAACATGTAGCACACACATTCTTTTTCTTGAATGGTGGCATTGTTCGGGTCTTTTCTAGTCCTTTCTCCCAGCGAGGTTTCAATGTCACTCCCGTGAGGAAAACAGACAAGAAGCTGTTGGCGTTTTCCACTGATGCTGCAGCAGAAAATCTCTGAGCTACGTCACGCGCTCTCTGGATTCTGAATGTGTGTTTTCTGGACCACTGAGATGTTTACGGAAAAGCTAAACTGAAGAAAAGAAAGAACAGCAGGAAATCTGTGTGGACATGAACCACTGACCGGGTTCTTGAGTGAGCCGCCTGTCTCTAGTCTGAAGTCAGTCGCTGCGTTTCCATCAGACGCCAAACCTGATGATAATTCTAGAAATGTCTAAAACACGTTTCACAATCCCACCGTTCCCATTAAATCCTGATTCTGTGAATAAACACAAACCAAATCAACGTCGTTCAGAAACACGGATGTGACCAACACTTTGATTGACAGCAGATCCAGTCACGTTTCTGCCACGGCGCTAGCGTCATCATCATCTGTCAAAGGAGACGTCGGCGTCTTCTTCAGACCATAAAGTGGCGAGCTCTGTACACGTGGGAGGGGCTACGGATGAAAGCATTGGTGGGAAGGTGGTTGGAGCTGTGGATCCAACAACTGAGTTGTGTGACGCTGTGGGACCTCAGGTGGCGCCCGCTGTGCAGCGCCAAGGCCGCCGGTTCCTACTGAGGAGCTCATCGCCATCGGTTGTTGGTCACGTGACGCATTTATTCAGAGAAAAGTGCTTCCATTGCAGTTTTGTGAAGTATTGAGGATACGCCTCAGAAACCAGCTCCACACACAAACACTTATTTATGACACATTTATGATCACAAATCCATCAACGCAGCGTCATCAGCCAATGGAAACGCAGCTGCTGAAGCTCTGCAGGACCCGTCTGCTGCTCCGTCGCCACTTTGGATTCAAAAACCTCTTTGGGATGAAATTCCAGTGAAGTTAAAGAGACAAAAACGTCAAACTGATTCATAACATTTTCTTTTTATCCACTCTGTCCGTTTGGATACGGTTTGCCCCACAAGACGTTTCCCCAAAACAAAGCAAAAGTGAAAGCTGGAGGTGAAATGGCACAGAGTGGGGGTTTAGTCCCAGGTGGAGGTTTGAGAGGAACTTTGGTACAAGAGCCAGCGCTGTTGGTTCATTAGAAACAGGATTCGTCTTTCTACAACAGCTGAGAACATGCAAACCAGTTGTCCTGTCATCCTAGCTCTCCATCCAGCACTGCTGAACCCCCCCTCTCTAAAAGCGGATGTCAGATAAATCAGTTGTCAAGTGCTTCCACTAAATCTCCTTCCTCAGATTTTCCCCTCGTTTGCACCCCCCCACCCCATTCACCCACAACAGCACACCCTCCTACGAAGGAAACTCAATAAATAACGCACAACGCCATCCGCCGCCGCTGACCACGCCTTTGTCACAATGAAGCACGAGTCCAGAGACCAGCATGGCGACGGCATGGCGACCACGGAGACCAACGCAGCGACCGCAACGATCCAGAGCTTTCGGGGGCTCCTTCCAGCAGTGGTGCAGAGGGACAACGTCTCCAAGAGCCGACCGGCCATCGAGCCGGAAGCGTCCAAGCAGAGCCGCAGTCCGATGGGTTCTGTGCAGCAGAGGAGACCCAGCAGCCAGCTGCTCGGAGCCTCAGGACAGTCCAGACGTTTCCAGGTAACTCTGAAGCTTTCGGACTGTGCTTCTGTCCAAGGAGCAAAGGTCAAAGTCAAAAGTAGTGTTTGTGATGTGGAAGTGTCCAGTCTCCTCAATGAGGTTAACGATCTGAGAGAGAGAGAGGACAGAAGAGCAAAAAGTCCATGAAAGAATGCCGTCACTTCAGAAGCTTCACTGCTGTCTGCAGATTCTGCTTCCACCTCTGAAAACATTTGGTTCCATTTCATGTCTGTAGCCCAATATTTACACCAACAGTCGTCTCAAAGGGCTTCATACTGTGTCAGAAACATGAACCCTAAAGGACAAAGTCAGAGTTAAAGAACTAAACTCACCTCTCTGCCCTTAGACCCCCCTTCTCTGTGAGGAAAAACTCCTAAAAAATGGATTCTGGATCAAAGCAGAAACCTCAGGGGGGTCCACATGAAGGAGGGACCCCCCCCAGGACAGACAGGCGATGGACCAGAACTCTGAGAGAGAATTAACTTATCTAACTCTACCACTACATGTTTAAAGTCCAGCAGACAAGCTTCATCCAGATGGGTGGGGGGACGACTGGGGGTCCCAGACGAACCAGAGGGGGGGTCCACGGTCAGGTTCAGGGATTCATACAATTTCCCTGATTCAAACTGGTCTTTACGTCTGCATCAAAGTGAATGTGTTTCCATCATCTTCATCATCTGAACTCTGATGTTTGACAGACAGAAAAGTCTGTTCAATGGACAAAAGATCAAAGGAAACATCAGACTCATAAAGAATTAAAATAATAATTGAATAAACATCCTGACAGCATCTTGAATCCATAAATGAACTATGGTGACGGTGTTGCAGCTTCCTGAGCTTCATCTCTGAGGGAAACTGATCCAAAGGATCTTTGAGGGCTTCAGGTTCAGACCGCTGGTCTAAGGCTTTTGAAGCAGTGAGGGACACTATGACTGTTCATTTAGATGTTAGTCTGAAGGCCTGTCCACAGACACACGGACAGATTACAAGCAATTTATGGAACTGAACAAACACACTAATGGGTATCAATCCTTCAGTTTTCCTGTTTCTCTTTCTTTATTCTAGAATCTTCCTCATCTTTTTCCTGCTTAACTCCTCCTACAATGTTTCATCTATTTTAACATCCAACTATTCAAATGTTTCAGCTCTTTCAGTTTTTTCCAGCTGTAACTTTTGTTCCTTCAAATCCTTGAACTTTTCCAGATTTTCCAGGATTTCTGCCTCCATTTAAACACATGGGGATCCTTGGTGCAGAAGCTCGCTGGTTCGATACCCGGCTCTGGCATTTTTCACAAACATATCTGTTATTGTGCTGTTTTCACTTTATTTATGGTACTTTGATCATTTCTTTATTTACCAGTTATTACCCTTAAGTTTCATTTTCCTCCAGCTGTACAGCATCAACCTGCAGTTTCCTTCCAGTACAGTGATTTTTTGGACCGTGACCCTGCAGAGGCTCACCTGCTGTAATATGTGTCCCTCTCTTAGTGTCATCAGTCTTTTGTGCAGCTCCACCAGCTCATCCAGGTAAGCCTGAAACGACAGCATTTCCCAGCGTTCAACAGAAGTTGGTGAGTCTTGTTTCCTGTCAGCAGTTGTTGCTGCCGTCATCATGGTGGCTGGTGGTCCATCTGTCTTCTGTACCTTGTCACAGTCCAGGTTTCTGCTCTTGTCCTGCTTGTTCTGCCTGATGGGACTCTTCACCTCCAGAACCTGTCAGAACACAGAAACCAAACGGTGAGTCATGAGCGGGACGACTCCGTACGGTGCGTCCACCAACAGCCTCGCCGTTACCTGGCTACTGGTGGACTTCAGCAGGGCGGATGTGTCTTTACGGGTGGGGGGTGGAGAGGTGTCACTCTCACTGCCGTCACTCAAACTCACCCTGGATAGAAAAAAGTTGGAGCTTCAGAGGAGGCTCACGCATGAATCTGATAAACTCCACCAACATCTCCGTCACACGGACGCCGGCTGTTCACCTCCATCGGTACAGCCATCTCCATTCTAACTGAATGTGACTCACCTGCGCTGATGGCGAGGGAGGTGTGCGTGTGCAGGTGGCTCTCCGTCAGAGTCCATGTCGTTGTCCTCTTCGTCCTCGGAGTCGTCATCGTCGGTGTGCGGCTCCTGCATCACAGACTGCAGCGGCCCCAGGACTGAGTCAAACACAAAAACGGTCACGCGGTTGTTTGGCTGCAGGCTTGACACAAACCCTTCAGAACTAGTCATCATCATCTGAAAAGGTCCAACTTCAAGTCATTTCCAGGTCAGACGGGGTCAGAGGTTTGGTGTCCTTCTGCTGAGTTACCTTGCCGTTTGTGGTGTGTTGGAGCAAAACCTGAACTGGAGCTGGAACTGGCCGGACTGGGCTGTTCTGACTGAAAGTACAAACCGAGACACAACACTAAACATCTCTGGATCAGAGAAACCACTTTATTTGAAATGTGCCAGTACTGAACGGTCTGCTAAGATTCACTGGACAACAACAGGATGCATGTCTGCAAGACACAACAGGAGAGATGGAGAAGACCTAATGTCTGATAGTCTCTGACACAAAGACATCTGTAAGATTAATGATAGAACTGAGATCAACCTGAAAGTACTGAAGAAAAACAGTTTGATGCATAAAAGGCAAATGTGAAAACTGAATGGAAGAAAGCCTGGAGAGTCGAAACGCTTCATACTTTATGGTTCATGACAGTCAGAACCGTGCAGAATCCCCTCATGTTGTGGACTACGTCTCCCCAACCCACTAACACAAATGTGAGCATTAGCTGTGATGATTTATGCATAAAAAGAATCAATGACAAATGGAACCCAGGTTTACAGCATTTAGTCAGAGGATGTAAAACCTGCTCTTGACTGTGAAACCTAAACTCAATTATATGGAATCTTCTGGAATATTAATATTCATTTACTTACATAATCATATGATTCGTTCTACTGATCGATTAACTTTTTTGTACTCCTAGTATTTTCTGTGTGTTTTGCCAGAAAAAAAACGTTTTATATATATTTAACTGCAGCTACTGTTCAGCTCATTTTTTTTAATACTTTATTTTTTAGATAATTTTCTTAACACAGAATACAGTTTTTCCTGTCAGAACAAAAGCAAAGGGAACAGAAAAAAAAAAAAAAGAAAAAAAAAAAAGAAAAAAAAAGGTGGGGGGGACAAAAACAGACGTTAGTAGCGGGGAGACATTGTTTCAAGACCGGACCGAGGGAGCAGAATATTGTGTCCATTTCTTCCATCGATCTTCGAGTTTATGTGAATCTAGCCTCAAGTAATACGTTATCTTCTCCATGGAGAAAATTTCCTCCATAATGTCTCTCCATTGCTGCAGTGTCGGCGATTCACTTCTCAACCAGTTTCTTGTTATTGCCTTTTTACAGGCTAGTATCATCACCTTGAACAGGTATTTGTCTTCTGGACGAATAACGTCCATCGATAGGCCAGAGTACAATGTCTTAGGGTCCATAACTATCTCACATCCTAGGATATCCCGAAAGGTTTTAACCATAATTTTCCAGAAAGGAGAAATATTTCCACATGACCAAAAGATGTGTGAATGGTTAACGTTGAAGTCCCCACACAGCCTCCAACATTGTTGTGAGGTTCCCAGCTGTTCAGCTCATTTAACTGATACAATCTGGTAAGTATGAGGTGGATTTAGCTGCAGGTTGTTGTTGTTGTTGTTTTTCCCACAGACGCTGACGATGCACATGACGATGCCCCCATGTCATACGTTCACCAGCGCACAACCCAGCATCCAGCCGTCAGGACAGTTGTGACTGAGGCTCAAGGCAGACATGTCAAACCGCTCACCGTCTCTCTTGTGAACCTGCAACTGTTTGTGCGTCGAGTGTGTCACAATTAGGAAATACACAAGATCTTGACAACATCAGTCGTTTCTGTGCACCTAAACAGGCCTGACCAGATAATGTGATGATGCTCTCTGTGCACACCCATGGACAACAATAATAAGCCTGTCAGTGATGTGTTCTCCACATGGGCACGCCAGTCCGTCTCAGAAGAGGGACATCCTACACCCCCCCGACCTTCCTGGAAGGCCCAGGGCTTTACAGTCACACACACAGTCACACACACACAGTCACACACTGGTGGCGGCTCGGCTGCCGAGCACTGCCACCAACCTCCCACCAGAGGTAAGGTAGAATTCAGGGTCTTGCCCAAAGACACTTTGACACATGGGCGGGCAAGGTGGGAATCGAACCTGCAACCTTCCAATCGGAGGTTGACCGCCCTACCAGGGTTAACTGATCCCTCTAAATGGTCTCTAGGAGTGACTGAGAGTCAGGAATCTACGTCCCCAAAACAAAAAGAAGACTTTGCATTAAAACCTCATCAGACATTGAAGGACTCCTTCTTTTCCTTTGGGCGTTTCCCTTCAGGGGTCGCCGTCTGACCCCGTCTTCTGCATCCTAACGCCAGCTGCCTCCATGTCCTCCTTCTCTGCCAATCAGAGCCGTGACATCCATGCTGGATGGGTGGAGGCCGGGTCAACGGCTCAGAGTGACAACACGCTAACAAAACAGGCCTTTACAGTGTTAATAATAGTTTCTGCTCTGACCTCACATACGCCGTTTGTGCAAACATCCCTTCTGATTTCTCTGTATTCACTTTTTAATGACCTTTTCCTGGACAACATCTGTGCAAAGCTTCTCTGGCCCACATGAGTACCAGTCTGGCCTCCACAGACGTTTTAGCCCATAAGAATGTCTGCTAACAGCTCATGTGGGACACAGAACGCTTCAGTCTTTAGTTCCTCTCTCTTTTTATAAACCAAAACACAACTGAAGGCACAGGTCCACCTTCACCAAAAACCATCCAAGCAAAAGAACTCAGGGCCATTATTGTAGAAATGAAAAATGTTGGTTTAGAATCGACAAATGTCTGACTGGTCGTCGGGTCCAGTTTGACTAACTTCCCTCAGCAACTTTTTGCTGATTTACCACAGTGAACCAGAACTTCCTGTACGATTGCTCAGCAGGATGTTGGTCCTCCTCTACAGACCACGTCTGTCTGCCGTCTGATGAATTCAGAAAAGACCACAGCTGGAAAAGGTTGGCAGAGTTCATCAAATTAAAAAAGGGGGAAAGTAATTGTTGATTGACATTTAGTGAAATCAGAAAGATGAAGATGTCCTTGATGCAGTCGTGGTCAAACCGGTCCAATCAGAAAAGAAATTCTTTGATCATGAGAAACATTGGTGCTGATCTGAAAAGACAAATATGTCTTCACATCTTTTGCCACTTTAAAGTCTGCAATGCCTTCATTAAAATACATTTTTATTAGCAGGTTTAAATATTATTTTAAAAAATACATTTCTTGATCAAGTCCGATTAAGTGACAGTTCAAACGTTTACCTGAAGGCCGTGAGAGACAACAGCTACGTACATTTTCCACGTATGAAATGTCGTCATCCGTGATCCATGCGTGATCTATGTCATTCATACGTGTTTCTCATGTTCACAGATGTGCTCAGACATCCGTTGAGGGTTTCAGCCGACGGGTCTTTAATGAATTCAGTTTAGAGATGTTCAGATTTTTTGGTTGGTTAAGAATGATTCAGTTGATGTTATTTGATGTAGTTTATACACAATTCTTACCTAAATCTTACTCAGTTGTGTGTGATTTTTGGTAGATCCATCCACCAATGTGTGTGTTTCCAGGAGCGTTCCACGTTTGTCTACCAGACTTTTCCTGCATGAACCACTGATGTCTAACTTTTAGATCACGTATACGGCGCACAGATCACGTTCAGATGACATCATTGATGATGAATCACTGATGAATTACAGACAAACATCACAATAATCACACGCTTCATGTTCTACGTTGGTTTACGTGTTCTTAGCGTGTTCATTCCTACTTCTTCTGTGGTTTTAACGTGGTTCATTCCTGATACATCTGTGAACATTTCACCTAAAGATCCACAACTTTCTCACTTTTTCCACGTAGATTCACGTATGACCAGTTTACATCCAAACATACGTAGAGGTTGTGGGACGCAGCCTTCAGGCAGAAACACAAACTCCTTTTCAGCTGCATACAACCCCACCTGAGGAGCAGGTGACGCCTCTGGACGACTCAATAAAACCTTCACACGGTAGAACAGGTTTCAAGCTCCGCCCCCTACACGTCACCACCAGATCTGCGTTTCTGGAAAAAACCTGGGATCAAACGAGCGGCCACACGAGGAATGAGACCGGCGCCCGGTGCTGACCCCCCTCCCAGCCCACCGGGGTCGCTCGCCTGGGGAGAATCAAACACCTGGCATTTGTCACCGCACATCCCCTGCCGTTACCCCACACACACACACACTGGATGATTAAACCTGAAAGACCCGCCCACAAAAACACGGGTTCTGTTCAAGCCAAGTCACAACTCTTCCAGAAAGAGACGCACAAAAGAGAAGCAGCGCCGCCCAACAGGAAACGGCTCAAACGCAGGGATGGGGGTCTTTCATGGCCGACACTAAAGCCTTTTCCTCTTTGAAAGGCTGAAAGATGAAAGTGCAGCTCCCTGTCACTCACAGCCGTGCCCCCCCTTTCTTCTCAGGTGCTGTAAAACCATAAACCATCTCTGTCACTATTTAACTCTAAAAGAGCCACTTTATGGGACGCTGCTCCTTCAGACCTGCAGACCGGCCACATGTCGGCCATTTCTCTGGCCCCCCCGCCCTGAAGGTGCAGCCATGGGGGGGGGGGCACACGGAGAAAACACTCTGTGGACACGGCAAACAAATGTGATCAACATCTTTTTTGGGACAAACACGCCAGCAGCTGAGCTCCTGCTGGTTTTATTGGGGGCGACCCCCTTTGTCCTGCTGGAACACCCAGCCCCCCCAGAGCTGTGCAGACCCCCATTAAAGAGGGCCCTCTTCCTGCTGCTTCTTTGATATCATAGCACCTCCACCGCCAGCGGACCACCAACAAGTCCTCCTTTCTGCTTCCTGAACGCTCGTCTGAATCAACAATATTTCATGATCGTGTCATCTACTCACATCTGACTTGATGGACTGGTCCTCCACGTCCGAGTCGTTGCGCTCCCCTGCCTCCTGGAACGGAGCGGCACAACTCCTCCTGCGCTCCGTCTCCTCGCCATCTGCTTTATATTTGCTGAAACCCATCTGCAGTCTGTCCTTCAAACGCTTCCTATCCGAATGCGGAGCGTCTGAGCCCGGCGCAGGCTTCCCTGATGAATCCACAAATCCCTTTTTGCGTTTTTTGGTCATGGGATCGCCGCCGTCCAGGGCAGGCGGGCGCTTGTTAGCCCCCGAGCCGTGCAACAGGCCCTCACTGCGGTGGTCCTTGCAAAAGGTTTTGGGTTCTTTGAATCCCATCTTAGGATTGCTGTCTCTAAGTGGCTGGTTCTCTTTGGGTTTCCTCGAAGATTCTTTGGGGACTTTGCTGGTTTCCCAGCTGGAGTCTCTGAAGGCACTTGTGGGCTCTTTCAAGTCTTTAGGAGCCTTGACTTTCTGGTCCTTGGAGGGTTTGTGGAGTTTGGGGAAGCTGCTGCTGGTGGTGGTTGAAGAGGTGGTGAGGAGCGTCAAACCACTTCCTTTGAGGCCGTCCTGCTGATCAATAGCAAAAAAATAAATGTCAATATCAGGGGTAAAATAAAGCATCCAATAGAAGACGATAGCATTTGTTTGTTTCATGCTGGTGTCTCAAAATGTCCATGCAGACAAAATATCTTCTACATCCTTCAGACGTCCGATAAAAAGAGCCAAGAATCTGAGAAAACTAACTGAGTTACTGAAGCTTTAAGAGGGAGAAAGCAGGATTGGGGCAGACGGAGGAAAGAAATCCCTCCTCGGGTCAAAGGGCAAACATAATGAGGCAAAGGCACGAGCTTTCAGACAAACTTCTGTTCCTTAGTGAAAATCTTTGGAGCACAAAATTTAACTTTTTTTGAGCCACTCTGTTCAGGAAGACAAAAGCTCCTTTTCAACAGCAACACTTGCTGAACATTAAAAGTGCTGCCGGCTGCGGTGAAAGGAGGAAAATCAGCGGCTGGAACGGCAGGGGCCATTTGTTAGCGGCTCTTCCCTCCAGCACCACTGTCCCAGTTTCATATGAGCAGTAAAGCCATTAAGGCAGTCTAGACGACAGGTCCTGCTACAGATCTGCCCCGCCACCACAAAAGCCTCCATCGGCCTATTGACGGGCGACCCTGAGGGCCGGCAGGATGTTAGGCTGCTCATTCTCCACCTCCTCGTAGCCCAGAGTGGCAAAGCTGTTTTAGGTGATCCATCAGGGAGCGCGGGAAAAACCCCTCAACCCTCGAGTTCATCAGAGAGACTCCTTCAAACTAACGAACCGCTCACCGACGGCGCCAAAACGGAACTGGAGTTCAAACCAGAGTTCCCATCAACACATCCCAGTACCGAGTTGGCCGTTTCAGGAGACGGATGACGTATTCGTAAAAAAAGATTTCGTACTTGTAATAACGGATTTGCACTAGTCGGTATCTAGATCAGAGAAGTCTGTGGGTCCAGACCGAGTCCTTCGGTTTGGTCCGGATCAAGTCCTGAACCTTTGGTCTGTATTCAGACTCCCGTCTATCAGATATTTCTGATTCAAACTGAAACTTGAAAGCAAAACCACATGACGAAAGATCTCTTCAGTCATTGGCCAGGAATGACGAGGGCGGGGCAAATCAACTAGAGGCAGAAATAGTAGAAGCCATACAATCCTGGTGGGGATAGTTCATGGATTTAAACGTTATACAGTACAGACCAAAAGTTTGGACACGCCTTCTCATTCAAATGAATGGGAAGGTGTGTCTAAACATTTGGTCTGTACTGTGTTTCTCTGACTGATTTTAAACGTCTGTATCAACGTCAGGTTCAACACTTTTACTTTGGTCCAGTGGAGTCGTGCTGCTATAGCGGTTACCGAGGAGACGACGGCTCAGAAGGAACACTGATACGTGTTTATGACATATAGATTGTTGGGAAAACAGCGAGGAGAGATGAGGATCACGTTAATAGTTGTTCTGATGAGCCTGGATTCATCCAATCGCCTTTCAGTGAGTTGCTGCAGTTCCTGGTACCAGACCAGAGTCCGCTTGGGTGTCAGACTGAACATAAGTTCCAGATTCATGGATAAAACGGTGAAAGATGGAATTTTCTGAAACTAGTACCAAACAACACTTATTTCTTTCAATTGCATCATGAAATACATCAATTAACACATTTAACAATCAATCTCTGGAATTCACCGTCAGAAATGAACGTAGCAACGTGAAGCTCTATCCAGAAGAGAAAATGAGGCAGCAGTGCTTCACACATCTCTGTGAGAGGATGGGATTTCTAGTACGTCTAGCTCTGAACGTCTTATAGACTTGTGTGTTATTTGGAGACATAAAGGGCTTGTAGGGCAGTCAATGCAGTCAAAGGTCAGGACTACAGGACTGTTTTTTATTTCTATGTTACTCTGGAAGGGCACTAAACGCTACCAAGTTGCCAAATAAAAATGTGAAAAGAAGCCTTTTCAACCAGGATTTCTAGCCTCACCTCGGCAGGTTTAGACAGCTATTACAGAGCTGGCACAGCAGGAAAGATGAAACTTGAATTAATTGGTAACAAGGGGAATAGCTGTTGAACCCTCTTTGTTCACCAGTGGGGGGGGGGCTCTGATTACTGTGCAGTGGGGCTGAACCGGTAATGATGAAGACAAAGGGATGAGAGGTAAGAGTGTGGCCTCCTGCTCCACAAGTTATTCATCCCAAACGCCGCTTAGACTGGAAACCGCTCCATGTGAGTCAGGCCTCCCCTAACCCACCTCCTAACCCACCTCCTAACCCACCTCCTAACCCACCTCCTAACCCACCTCCTAACTGACTCAGTTTAAAGAAAATGACAACACCAAACGTAAATGCAGGATGATTCTAACACATCTCACAATGTGAGCTGGCCAGGCTAACGGTTTAGCTAAACGCTCAGTAAGGACACTCGTTTTTCATCACAACTCTCTTTAGCTGACTGCTTCTTCAGTAGAATGTCTAGGCAACTCTCCATGTAAATGCAAATGAAAACAAGAAGAAATCAAAACATGTTTGTATGTGTGTTAGTTAAAGCTGAGTGTTGGGGAAAAGCAACATTACATTAGAGGGCAACTGTGTTTTATAATCTTCATTCCTCACAAAACCCCAACGGGGTATTTTGTACCTGTTCATTCATTTCTGAGAATTCCTCTAAAAACTCGGCTCTCTGAGCACCAGCCCCTCCCAAACCACCAAAACGAGCGGGTTTTCACATTGTGACATCACAAAGGGAATTTCCCCATTGTGGGATCAATAAAGTCAACTTCTTCTTTTTTTTTTGTAAATAAAGCATCAGTTCACCTCAAACTGCTTGTTTTTGTCCAGATGATGAAGCTAAAGTTTATTTTAAAGAAGCCGGTGCAGTGATACAGAGGCCATGAGACCGGAACTTCTTTTTTAGGCGTGCATCACTTTTTATTCCACACCCAGCAGCCAATCAGAATCGAGTATTCACCTGGACCATGGTATGAGCGCCTAACTACACGGTACACCAACCATGACAATGGTACATTCCATTTTCAAGACTGGCCTTGGGTCGGCTGTTGGAGCCTCTAGAGAGCTGCAAGACACACATGTGCTTCCACAAGATGAAGCCCCTCCACAGACAACCGAAAAAAACGCACCCCACTTGCATGGGTCAACCCCGTACAGGTGCCTGTGACTCAAAGCAAAAACCCTCCAGCTGTGGGCTGTACCTGGCACTGACACAGACCTTTGATCCATGGGCGGGCTTGCTCTTCTTTGGGTCGGACAGAGAGGACGTCAGCGAGCTGTTGGGAAGCGTAGGCAGCTTGAGGTGCTGGCTGAACAGCGAGGTGGAGCCTTCCTGCATCACCATCACCTGCTGAGACCAACGAGCCGGCGTGAGCAGAGACACCACAGACGCTGAACAGAGCTCAGAGGACTCAAGAGGTTCCTGAACGTCTGAATGTGGGAAAACATGCACATGTGAGCTCACAAGGCTGCTAAAGATCTTACTTTGGATTCTTCTGAACCTCGTTTCTGAGGATCCCGTTGCTGTGAATGAAGAAGAAAAGACAGGAGTCATCCTTTTTCCTACCTTACTCATCCATCGGTCACATGTTGTTGTGCTGATCACCACAAAACTACGATTCTCTCTACCGGTCAGTCGACTAAACAGGTGTAGAGAAACAAGCCTCGACTCCCCAGCTGGTTCTGGTTCTTCCTCTATAGTGTTTCACAGAACTGGACCAAAGCTTAGATGGGCGTCTGTCGCCTCCTCAGCCGTCATACAGATCACTGTTTGAGTTTTACAGAGGTTGGCTTCATCTGGCTAAAACTCCCACCAACATTCATCGGTCGTTCCAGTGGAACATGGATGTAATAAACAGACCTAAACGTTTTTTAAGATAAGATTCAGAGACGAAGGTTACGTCTCAGCACGCTTTATGTCGACTCTTGAGCCTTTCCTAAGGCCGAGTCAGGGGTGCGGGGCTAAATAAACAGAGGGCACTTAACTCCGGCCATAAAAATTCCAACACAAGACAACGGGACCCCTCCCTTTGGGGTCAACAGACGGAGGAGGTCTCAGCCAAGCAAACATGGAACAATAGAAGCTTCATGCAATCAAAAGAGCTGGAACCATTTTCCTGACAAAACGTCTTATGATAGTTTGATTCCACAAGAGTAAAATGATGTCGCTGTACTTTTACAGACCATGGAGGAAGTGACGAGGGTCTCATGAACTCAGCGTTTGTGGTCACCTCAGCTAGGAACAGGTTAAAAAGGTTTTGGATTTTAAGACGTGTACTGCTCTGCTTAAAGCAGACGTGCTGCCCCCTCAAAGAAAATCCTTTAGGATCTAAAGTTTCAGCTTAGTTTGGTACCAGAGAGCCGCTCTGACACGGTGGTCCCTCGATGCTACGTCCACCACATCGGACATGTGTGGCGTGTCCAGAGCGTGACACACGGGTATCCTTGACTTTCAGCAGATGCTGCTCACACTGGACTGCTGCTGCCTGATGCCGGCGCGTGTTCTCTCAGAGTCTGGATGTGAAATGTCAAAGCGGTGTCAATCTGGAGAGTCGCGCTCCAGGCTTTTTCTTTCACATCTATTCCAATACATGAATGACTTGATGTCATAGAACTGCAGCCAGGCCCAAAAGCAGTTATTCAACAGTTATACCTTCATGGTCGATTTCAATTCCAAACCTCAGTGTTTCTGAAAAGACCTCCATCCATTCATCACCACCAACCCTGGTTGCTCAAAGTTCAACTGGTTTAACTTTCAACACACATTTAATGGCTGCATGTTTTGCATGTAGAGCTTGAAAAGTGAATTCAAATCTGCCGTGTATGAAAGCCAGACTTTGGAACGCCGGAAACGCGCTCAAACGTGGCTTTACATAGACCAATCGTTGGAAGCGGTTGCCTGAACGCGTTTCTGAGCCCGATGTGAACGCAGCATCAGAACCAGCTGGGACGGACCCGAAGCCTGGAGCAGGACTAAAACTGAGACATCTTTTACTTCCGTCCAGACTTTTTCATTTATTACTGAATTCAGTTACTGATTTAGATTCGTTTTCTCTGTCTCCCTTTACTTTCTTTAACAAAAGTTCTAAATGACAGATTATATTTAAATAAACGATTCTATTTGACCGTCTTCTTTGAAAGTTGGCCTGAAAACAAAAGACAAATAAAATAAATAAATAGGTTTTGGTTTTGCATGACTTTTTAAAGTTATAGAAAAATGTTGTTCTGCTTTATTCAAGCACTAGCAGCTACGCACCATCACAGATGAGCGGCGACCATTGATGACATCATCGAGCGGTAGCAACATCTGAATTTGAAGTCAGTATTGTTCCCATATCTCTTTGCTTGGAGGGGTAGGCAGAAGTCGTATGGGCCTTAGTCTATAGTTTCTCTTTTAGCTTAGAGTGACTGTTAACTCTTAGATTTAAAATCTGATTTTAGTACTTTAAGTACAATAGTTTTATATGTGCTTTTATTTAGTCTTTTCCTGTGTGTGCTTTCCTTTAACCTCTGAGGTACAAATAAAACTTGTCTTTCATTTTTAAAGCAGTCGTCTTGAAGTTGAGTCGTGACAGCGAGTTGCCACGACTCGATTTGAAGACAACATCACGTGGATGAACGGGAACCGTCACCGACATTTCAAACCGGTCCATGAAATGGGCGTTTTAAGGATCAGCGTTCGCACCCCTCCAGCTTTCAGCAGCTTCCTGCGAAACTCCTCCGTTGGGTTGTTGAAGGTGAGCTTCTCACAGCGAAGGTGATTCACCGGTGGATGGCCATCCAAGTGCAGAAAAAGGTCGTAGTCGAAGCGAACTTTCTTCGGCTCTTCCTAAGGAGTCACCAGAACAAAGAGAGCGGGTCAAAAGAACAGTAAATGTGGCTCGGTGACACCACACATGCAGCATTGCCTCCTGCATCACATGAGGAAGCTGTTCAGCCACAGAATGATCTCCTTTGCTTTGCTTTCAGCGTCAATCATTTTCTTCAAATGCCTGTTTTTAGCACTCACAGAAATTGGTCAGATGTTATGGATCTAATAAAAGCGACAGGTGGTTGGCAGGAGCAGCAGCCCCAGAGCTTAAACAGAAAACGCTCCGTCTCTTACGTTCTCCATCAGACATGATGTCACACTTACACACTCCTACAATTACAGCACAGCTGCTGTTTTGGACATGTGTTTGCAGTTTCTGTGAGAAACTCTTGTGTTTGGTGAAGAAGAAACGAGCAGAAGAACCAGATCTGGTGTGACAGCTGGTTCTCATGCATTGCTGTCCGGACACAGTTACACATCAGTTTGGGAAACAGTGAAGACATCAACGTCTCCATCCTTGAAAGAATAAGAGTACCAAGTTTAAAAAGAGTAATAAGATGAACAAAATGTTTGCATGAATTGAATTAAACAGATCAACACAACCACAAGGTTCCACGGCTCATTTACAGGCGGGTCTCAGTCCAGGAGGAGCATCTGACATTACAACCAAAGCCAGTTCACACATGTGAGTTTCTAAAATCACAACCAAAACTGGATCAAACCAGGCTAACAACGACCGCCAACGGTGCTGGTGACCTACAGGTTGGTGGGCATTAGACCTGTGTTTGTGGAAGAAAAGGATGAAAGAGAGTTTGTAGAAGAAGAAGAAGAAGCTTTGAATGAGGAGACGTCAACGTGAAAACGACAAAGGGGTTGAAAGGTGGATCTGAAGAGACCAGATGGGAAAAGAGGAAAACGTATGGATTGTGAGCAGATGTTTGATGAAAAAGAGGAACTGAGGAGGAGAGATCCAGAAGGAGTTCACTAAGGGTTCTCTGACCCGTCTCTGGAGGTGGACTCGGTTCGTTTCTAATCGGACTGAGCTTCGGTTCGCTCTGAGATTCCTCAGTCTGAATACAATCGTTCTAGAAGAAGGCGAATCTGCAGCCAGACTGAAGGAGAACAGGAACATTAACATTTAATTTAGTTTTAGTGTGCCTCTCCCCCTTAGTGTGATCTGTGTTATTATATATTTTATGATTATTTGAATGTTTTGTAATGTATGTAGCCTTCTTTTAATTAATAGGCATTTTAATTGATCACTCAACTACAAAACCCATCAGGACACATGTCCCATAATGCATTGTTTTGTAGTCATCAGGGCAGCTTTCAGTCAGTTCAGTACTAAGTTTCCAGCTGCCGTCGCTCAGGTTGGGATCTTGTTCCCGCCCCTTTCTGGTGATATTTTTGTGATGATTGACAGGTGATGTTGGAGCAAAAACAAAAACATTCGTCTCAGACCAGGTGATCTGTGCAGCGTTTCGTCCACCTGGGTGATCTAAAACACGCTTATTGTGCATCTTGGCTGCACATATTTGGTGTCACAAAGATAAATTTCCATCCGTTTTCTTTACTTTTTGTATTGTCATGACAGTGATGGTTCTGTCAGTTTAGCTGTTGTTGCATCTTCAAAAGTGCAGAATAAAATGTGACACTGAATTTGAAACAGCACATTGTAATTTCTGCATCTATTATTAAGGTATCTATTAGTAATACAGTGGAAATGAGTAGATTTGGTTAGCATGTTGATTTACGGTATGCGCCCCTAAATTTTCTGGTTGTGCCCCTAGAATTCTCAGTTGGGGGCCACTGTGCTCCTGGTGAAAACAGTGAGTCTGGAGCCCTGAGAGCAAAAGGTTGGATAAGACAAAGTGGAACACAGGAGGACAGGGAGAAGGTGGAGGAGGCAAAGGTCAAAGAAAGGTCAGGTTGGACAGAACGGAGGAAGAGGTGGATCTGTACAGGTGAGACAGAGAAGCAGAGATGGAAGGATGTTCAGCAGGTGAGGATGATGAAGGACAGAGGTGTGTTGACAGGTTCTACTAGTGGGATGGAAAGACGGAGGAGAACTTGGAAGATCTGATGAATCAGGAACACGATGGAGAACAGAGGAGAAGAGATGACTGTGGAGCCAGAAGAAGCAAAGATCAGCAAGGATGAAGAGTAGAAAGACAGTTGGAGGTCTGGAAGAGTTTAGGAGAGAAGGCAGAAGAGTTTCTCTTGGAGAGGATGAGGAGGAATGTTCTGGTTCCATTTTGAAGTAGAAGAAGGGAGACAAGCAGAGAAACTACAAATAATCCCCAATGAATTATGGGAAAGAGGAGTGGATGCCAGTCTGAGGTCAGAGGAACAACAGTTTGGTTTCCTGCTGAGAAAGAGAAACACAGATGTTTGAGGAGGTTTCTGGAGAAGCACAGAGAAGGTCAGAAGGAGCTGAATGGTGTCTTTGTAGATCTAGAGAAGGAGGAGGAAGAGGAGGAGGTCTGGAGTGACAGAGAAGAAGGTTGGAGTTGTTCAGAGCTGAAAGACGGCAGTGAGATGTTTGTAGGTGAGGAAGAGGAGTTTAAGGAGGAGGGACTGCTTTGTCTGGATTACTATGATGATGGATCGTGATGTTTGCAGATGATGATGTGATCTGTAGTGAGAGCAGGAAGCAGGTGAAGGAATTTGGACTCGTTGGGAGGAGGAAGAGGATGACAGTGAACTAAGTGAGATATTATAAACTCACTGATGACCAAACCCTCTGCTCATTTTTTCCACAACTCAGATGGTCCAGTTGCCTGACAATGTGTGTAACCCGAGTTCTTTTAGGCAAGTAAAAATATAACTGCTGCTCTAAACACTGAAGAACCCACAGGGTCCACTTTGCTTTTTGTGTTGTGTTTTATTTATTTTTTAATGCATTTTTTATTTTAAAGATTTTATGGGGTTAATTGCTGCTTCACAAAGTGAACAAACAAAAACCAAATTTGTCTAAATAACTTTAAAAGCCCTGAAGAAAATGGCTGTTTCTCCAGGATATAAAAAAAAAAACTTCTCCAAATCAAAGTTCCTATTGAACTAAAAACACTAAACACATAAATCCCAACAGTAAAACGGTGTTTGCCGTGGCTACGCTGCTGCTATTGGACGAGGATGAATGTACCTTGCTTTTGAAGTAAACTTCAATGGGGAGGATAAAGCCAGCATATCCAGACTCCTCCACTTTGTACGGCGGATCCTTGCAAACTGAAACGAGAAAAGGTTTTTACATTTAAACAAAACATAAAACCACAAAGAATCCTTTAACTGTTGAGGAACAGAGACTTTGGACTGAAAGGAAAGCAAACCAGTAGAGCAGCAGATTGTACTGTTATTTACTGTTATTCATGTTTAAAGAGGAATAACTCTGGTTTTTGTTACAACTATTTCAAAAACATTAAAGGTAAATTTCTTGAATATCTATGAACATATCTATATAGATACTAAAATCTATGTATTTATACATATGTAGTAAAGAACCTTTAGATTTATTGTATTTGTCGGTGAATTCTCGGCTTCTGTCCTCTGGAGACCTTGTTAGCCGTCTCTCCCATCGATGCTCTGAGCTCTGAATGTAAACGCTTTGGGTCAGAAATCTGAAAGTGAGGAGCAGGTGAGGACTTCCTGTGCCTCGCTCTGCTGGGACTCTGCAGACAAACAATCTGAGCCGCAGCTGCAGGCTTTCCTCTGGAGGAAAGGTGTTTGTCAGACTCTATCCCCGTTGACGACGGTAGAAAGAAACCTGAGCCCTCCGACTCCAAAAAGAGACGATCAAAAGCTTTAACACAATGTTGTTTGGATTTGAAGCCCTAAAGTTCTCATTTGTGGACCATTTGTGATGCTGAACCCAACAATATTTCACTTCTACAAGACACACACTAGACTTTTTTTTTTAAACAGAACAGCAGCAGGTGTCTGTTAACGGTGACCCTTCAGAACGGCCACTTTACACCCCCTAAAGACACTAAACGTTTCTGTTTAGTAGGTCTGGACGGTGCACAGAGTTCAGCTTTTGGATGCCCTCATCGATGTAAATCCTAGCCGACGCCCCTCTAAAACCCTGACCCTAGTCATGACCCCAGAAGTGAGGAGTCGTTAGGGCCGGCTTTAGGTCTCCACTATGACTATTGGTCCTGACAAGGTCAAGGATTTGCTCAAAATTGGTACTAAGAAGGATAAAGGGTGGTGACCCCGTCCCAACACCACCATCCCGTACGCCCCGAAAGCTAAAGTTTTGGTTTCACCGCGTGGATTAGAAATGTAAAGAAAAGAAATGGTTGTTTCTGCTGAATGTAGTTTGTAAAATGTTATCAACACTCATTCACTGGCAATGTAGATAATAATACTCAGATGGAAACGTTGAGTCACGCTACCCTTTATATAAATAACAACCTTTTCAATAAAATATTCAACAATATTTTCATTTTGAATAAAAAATGTCAGATTGTCGTGTGAATTGACAGATCTATGCATTTAGCTGAGTTCGGGTTTAATTAGAAATGTAAAACGATGCGACAGCTAAAAGCCATTTCTATATACACCGCTAACTAGAAACTAGTGCTAGGCACGCTAACACACTAATCACACAACACATTATTGTCAGTATTTAACACACTTTTGTGTTTCTTGCTTGAACCTTTAAATTGACTGTTAAAATCTATCATGCAGGATACTGATTGTTGAGCATCTATAGGTGGATCTTTATTCTGCAGCAGCAGAGACGTTTTCATTCATGCTTTACAGGATTATTTGCAGTTTATGACACAGTAAAAACTCTACAGAAAACTACAGTTCAGTGTCGAGAAAATCCAAGCTGTGACGGGATTTAAGTGGATACTGTTTTACAGAAACGCTGATCATGGACCGTTTCTGCTGATACACATACTGAATGTACAAAAAGGATGAGGCTGCACCACAGGAGGAAAACTCGCAATTTGGGATATTAGTGAACAAATGGTAAAACAACCAAAAACACAATTTCCATTTTGCGGTTAATTGTGGACCAAAGCAGAACTGCTTTTTTTACAGTGAATGACACATTAGTAAAGCCGAGTCATGCTTTGGCGTGAAATAATGCAGGCTTGGATACAAGCTGCACCTCTAAACATGAGTCAGTAGGTTTGCATGTGCAATCCAGACGCTGCAGCATCATGCAGATGAAGATGAAGGTTGGAAGAAGAAGAATAGTCTCTGGCGGATCTGGCTTTAGAAGCTCCAGATGAAGAGGTTTCCACGATGTGAAGGATTGTCTGAGGGCCGCGGACGCACAAAGCAGCCGCTGACCTGTAACGGAATCGTGGTCGCAGGAGCGTCCGGAGGCAGATGAGGTCAGTGTGTTTGTTAACGCGCCCTTTAGACTGAGCTGGCACGCCAATCACAGAACAATGCCAGTCACTCCGTGTTCGTCTGCTCCACACACGTGTCTTTGTAATGATGCCGAGCTCAACTATGGACTGAACACACAGCACTCATTGGAAAAGCTTCTTCCTCTGCTTCTCTCTTTATTCACAAAGTGGGAAACATCAGTTTATTACCCAGGAAGTGTTCCGGCTTTATAAAAGCATCATCTTGTAGTCATGATTTTTGATTCCATTGGGGCTTTATCTAAGCTAAAACTAACCTCAAAGTGGCATCGATCTGAAGTCAGTCAGAAGGTTTAACAGAAAAATCAAAGGCAGAAACAACAACCTGTCTGTAAAGGGACAGATGTGGAAGCACAGCTGCAGGCTGCTGCCGTCCCACACGGCCAATTCATGATTCATTTTCAGCTGCTGCAGCTGAAGGACACCGTTACCGTTCCTAAGCCTTTATTCCTGCTTCGTATTCTTTGCTATAAGAGCCCCAACCCTCTGGAACAGAGATCAGGCTGGCAGAGTCCCACCAGTATTCAGATCCCTTTATAGGCGCCTTTTAATGATTTCACTGGTTCTTACATTTAAACCTATGATATTATGGATTTTAGTGATTTCATTGACTTTAACCTCAGTACTGTTTTCAATCCTAGTCTTTTGTCTTATGTTAATTGTACAGCATTTTGTAATCTTGATTTTGAAAAGTGCTTTATAAATAAAGTGTATTATTATCATTATTATTAATATGTTTAGTATTCACTAGCATGCAGAAGAAACTTTATTGGCAACAGAACCAGAAACCTCATTGTGTGTTTTATGTACCGGTAGCTGTGACATCAGGACTTCTTTCTAGGAAGGCCTCACTCGTCTCACCCGTCTCACCCATGTGGCCTGAGGATCAGACTGATGAAGGACGAGTGGTGACGGTTGATTGGATGTCCAGATGTCAGAAAAAGTATTCAAGCTCTCCTTCTCTAAATTTTCCACAGCTGCTAATGAAACAAGTTTACCTGCAGTAATTGTGAAAATAAAAATAGGACGTAGATGTGTTTACCTCACCGCTTGGCAAATGGAAACAGTGCGACCAAACTAGCCACAGACTAAAAACTTTCAGGTAAAATAAAAGCCATTCACTGTTGAGGTAGAGACTTATGGTTGTTGTTAGAAGCAGGACGCCTACGAACAAACACCCCTGAAATCTTCCCGTCACTAGGAAGGACATGTTTTCTACGTAACATGACGTTTTGAAATAAGACAGGCAACAACCTTTTAGGCGGTGGCGTAATTCCAGCCAGGAGATGAGTTGGTGACGTTCAAAGTGAGGTCGGCCCGGCTCTTTAAAGCGTGCTTGACCTCAAAAGCTACACATTTGTTTAGTGGAGGCGCAGTAAATTGTGAGGAGCTTCCAGCAGACGGCTTGTTTGTTGCTGCTTTCATTGGCTGAAGCAAAGCGTTTACAGCCCAGTTCCTACCTTCAGGTGGGAGCCTCTCCCCCCCGTCACAGAAGCCTGCAGCTCTTCTGGCTCTTGTTCTTACAGGCATCAGGACACAAATTTACCAAAATAGTTGACAGAAAGAAATTCTCTTCATTCTTTCTGCCACAGACAGTCATTACAGAGGACCACCTTCTGCTGGGTCGTCTTTACCTGCTCTGCCTCTTTATCCGCCTTCATTTCTGAATCTACGGTAAATTGAAGTCTGTAATTTGTGTTTTTACTTGGTTTTTCTGCCTATTGTTCTTAGGATTTTACATGCCAATCAGAGGAAACCTCTAAATAACCAACACGATGTTGATGTAGAGTTACTGTGAGGAGGAAGATGGGTTTAAGAACTACAGGAAAGAAGAGTCAATGTTATGAGAATGAACCGTTTGAACACAACGTGGGAATCTATAAACTGTTGGATCAGACGGCGATTTGGCGTTTTTGAACATTCAATATTAATATTTTGCTCCGTTTTCTTTGAAAACCACCTATTAGCAATAAGCATGAGCCATTCGGAGCATAACTTGACTGCATGAACATACATTTCCATCTCCAACCCTCACCTGCGAGTCATCTTTTCTACTGCACTGTCAACACACCATCGACTGTATCACAGAACTGGAATGAGCGAGTGTGACACCACCCATAGAAAGTGCCTCACTACTGACTCCAACCAAATAAACTTAATTCAGTCACAATATCTCAGCAATCTGGACGCCGCCATTTGGCTCCAGACGACGTCAGTGAGCCGGTATTGGTTCCAGTCGGTCTGAGTCACTGTTTCTATGGCAACCACTCTCACCAATCAGAAGCGAGTTTGTTAAGAGTCCACGCCCCTTCCACCGAAAGCGTGGCTGGGAACATTTAAGGTAGGGGCCAGCGGGCACCACCTGCTTTTACTGAGGCATCTGATTGGTCAGTTTATAAGTTTAATAGCGTGCGATAGCGAAACAATATCGTGACAAAATAAGGATGTTTAAAAAAAAAAGGCATCAGATCCCGAATGGTTCTTCTGACCAATAGAATGACAGAGTAACAGCTGTTGGTTTCTCTATTGAAGTCTAAATCATCTTAAAAAGAAAAAAAAAGCTTACGCTGCACAATCTGAGGAAAACCTGCGATTTGCGATATTAATGATCAATATCCCGATGATATCATCGCGATACATGAACAATTAGCAAAACAACCAAAAACATACAACAGTTTAAATTAAATGAGTCAACATACCTTAAATTATTCTCCAAATGACCCTCGTCTACATGGGAGGCAAACATCTAACATAAAGGGCTCCATCTGATTGGTCAACAACATAAAGGGCTCCATCTGATTGGTCAACAACGTAAAGGGCATCATCTGATTGGTCAACAACATAAAGGGCTCCATCTGATTGGTCAACAACGTAAAGGGCATCATCTGATTGGTCAACAACATAAAGGGCTCCATCTGATTGGTCAACAACGTAAAGGGCTCCATCTGATTGGTCAACAACGTAAAGGGCTCCATCTGATTGGTCAACAACATAAAGGGCTCCATCTGATTGGTCAACAACGTAAAGGGCTCCATCTGATTGGTCAACAACGTAAAGGGCTCCATCTGATTGGTCAACAACATAAAGGGCATCATCCGATTGGTCAACAACGTAAAGGGCTCCATCTGATTGGTCAACAACATAAAGGGCTCCATCTGATTGGTCAACAACGTAAAGGGCTCCATCTGATTGGTCAACAACGTAAAGGGCTCCATCTGATTGGTCAACAACATAAAGGGCTCCATCTGATTGGTCAACAACATAAAGGGCATCATCTGATTGGTCAACAACATAAAGGGCTCCATCTGATTGGTCAACAACGTAAAGGGCTCCATCTGATTGGTCAACAACGTAAAGGGCTCCATCTGATTGGTCAACAACGTAAAGGGCTCCATCTGATTGGTCAACAACATAAAGGGCATCATCTGATTGGTCAACAACGTAAAGGGCTCCATCTGATTGGTCATATGCATAAAAGGATATATTTGGTTTGTTAAATACTTCCAACTGTCATAAGATTGTTTTAGCTCATTTAAGGTAACCTTTTATCGCAATTTTCGCCGTCTTTCACGATGTGCATATTGCCAGACTCGATATCGCGATAACGATAAATTTATGGTGCAGGCCTAAAAAAAGGCCAGCTTTTATTTATCACTTGGTATTGATGCCATTTTCAGAAGGAGTCCCTTTTCAGGTGCAGAACCAGTGAAGGTTACGTTTCAACCAATCATCTTGTGCTACGTTCACTCTACAGGCGGATTACAAAGTGTTGCTGTACGACTCCATGAAAAACCGGTTCTAATGCCGCCATCAGCCGATGCTCTTCTTGATATGAGCATAGATTAAAAAGTGGGTTCTCTTTTTGTGGGACATTCCTCAACAGCTGTGTGCTTCATCTACCTTCTGCTTCACCTCATCTGACCTGAGCGTCTTAAAACTAAACATGTTGGATCCTAAAAGAGAGAAGCAAAGCTCCTTAATGGTTTCCAGCTTATGTAGATGAGAGCGGGTTAGTGTCCCGTTTCCCTACAGAAAGACTCTTGAAACAGTACTGGAGATAAAGATACATGAAACAAAGAAAATGCATCTGGATCCCATAAGTAATCATACACTAACTATATGGTTTAAACTACTGCAAAAATACAAGATCTTAAATAGTGCAAAAAAACTAAAATGGGTAGCATATGATGGGCAATTTCAACCCACACAATATGATGAAACATATAAATATTGGACTACAAAAGGAATAACAACATGGTGTTAGAAAAAGACGGACAGCTGGAGAGTTTTAAGAACTTGGCTAAGCAATTTCACCTTGAAAAACGTGTTTTTAGTTTTTAGATACTGAGAAACAGTGATGAAAGTCAGGCAAGGAAAAATTCCCTGAACTTTTCTTTGAGCGATATGGCGGGCGCAGAGCGAAATTTTTGAACAATCCATGGTCTTAGATGCATTCTGGTACATTCTGGCAGCTAGTTATTCACTTCTTAATCAAGAAACTAAGACTAATTGGAGCATCATGATTTGTCATTCAAACCCCTAGTTTGACTTAACATGAAGGACTTGCTGGTCCTAAAAAAGAAATTGGATAATTGCTAAAAGTAACACAATCCTACAATCTATGCAAAGCATACAACTGCTAAAATATAGTAACATCAAAGCCCCAAATGGCAAAAAGAACACCAGTAACTATGATATTCTATGAAAGTACCTCATTTGTACATGATTTCTGCTTTAGAAATGACAGATGTACAACATCCACTTGCACTGTTTTCTCAAACTATAATTATATCAAAATATGGGATCTGCTTTAAACTATCATTCTATAACATAATACATCAATTCTTTACCACCAATACTAAGTAATCTGGGAAATATCGAAATAAACATACAAACAAAACTAAACGTTGTAAACATTCTTTTTTAAGGGAGTGTGGGTCCAAACCACCAAATACTTATAATTAATGTCAATTATACTGAACTAAATCATGGTAATTAGGAAATACAAATAAATTAGATAGAGTAATGTATTCAAAATAAAAGCTGAAACTCAAAACTAAAACTGAAATTATTTCAAAATTTGGTTTTGAGATTATTTTACAAAAAAAAATTTGGACCTACACTACCTTAAAATCTTTTTCTTCCAGCCAAGACCACTTCAATTTGTTTTTTATCATCTTCTCACAACTGAGGTCGTGACCACGCTCAATAATGACGACGCCCGCCATTATTTTATCACACATTTGATCGCAAACTCTTCCGATTTGTTTGTGAAAGTTTAGTGTGGGTCCGCCAGTTTTGGTCTCTAGGGGATCCGTCACGCTGACCACGTGGTACAGACAGAGCCAATCAGAGCCGTCGACGCATCCGAAAGCAACTAAAACGTCCCCTCATTGGTCAATTAGGCCGGGAAGACGAGAGATGGCCGCGACCATAGAGGAAGCGATCTGCGGAGAAATGTAGAAAATAAAGCTAAAATTCGCCGATTTCAGACAATTTTTTCATCCGGAAAGCGATTTGTCCGTAGAGATCAGGTCTTTATTTCCCGGAAAGTACGTTCGGTTTGCTCAAAAACCCGGATTTCCGGGAATTCCCGGAAGACTTTCATCACTGGAGAAACTATTATAAGACTGTGATACAGAGAGGCTCTTCGGGGGATGAGGGCGCGATCACACAACTTTAAAAGGAGAAGATAACTGGGAAAAAGAATTAAACATAAGGATAACCGAGCAGGATTGGGTAGACATGTGGAGACACCAGCATACCACCACTGGATCTCCAACATGGACAGAGATCGCCTGGAAGAACCTCATAAGATTTTCCATAACACAGTTAAAAACAAATCAGAGCTGTTGGCGTGGATGTGGAGAAGTAAATGTAGACCATTCTGGTGTATTCTGGATGTGTCTGAATGTAACAGGATTTATGAAGATGGTGGGTGAAATAACATGAAACGTGCTGGGATGTACAATTCCTTTGGTACCAGGACGGTTTTCTTTGTACATGTTCTCAGGAAACTCTGTCCACCACAGTGACAAACACCTATTTAAAGTGATGTCAAAACATTCACCAGGAACTGAAGCACTAACGTCGATCCCATTGAAGGAGCAATGGACGTCAACGACATCTATTCAACGGAAACAATTATGATCTAATAACATCGAAGGTGGACGAAATGGACTTTACAGCAAATAGACCCAAGAAGCCCCTAGAATTGACCTCTGTTCTGAATTCGGTTTGTATTTTGTCATCATGTAACAAAAACTACTACAAATAAAGTTCTTGAGTTCTGCTGCTCGTTGCTGAAGCTGAGACGGTTACCTGACTGCAGGTGAGCTCTGTTAAACACACTATGAACGTCACATCCCTGCTCTGGTGTAGATAATATGATCCATCGCTCAGTGCACTTTGTCCTCTCTGCTGTGGCTTTTTATGATGTCATGGCTGGAGCTCAGACAAAGCAGTAGTAGATGACATTGACCTGATGGAAACCGTTGGTGGTTTTGCAGTAGAGGGGAACGATCTAATAGTTTCCGTGTCTTACTTTGGCGTCTAAAATGGTTTTACAGGAGTCCCGTCAATCCCTGCAGTAAGTAAAAACCTTTTTCAGGAGAACTAACTAAATGCTTCCTGCTGCACATGAGCAAGGCAGTTAAACCAAAGCGTCATGCAAATCCTGCATTAAGCGGGATACATCTCTCTTTTTTTGTTTGCAAAACCTGTGGACAGTCATTTAATGCTAACATATGATCAGAGAAGACAGTCCTTTGTCCCGTGTTCAGCTGAGGTCAGTTAGCTTCAGACATTTATCATGAATAGATTATTGTTTTATTTCTGTTCAATGACTTCATGAAATAAAGACTTGTTCTGCTTCAACAAAACCTACAAAATGAATAAAGTAATGAATACATCATGTTTACATTTCTACTGTCAATAATCTCATTGGCTTTAAATCTCATTGACAGCCAAAAATGCTAAAACGTCTTCATTTTTGAAGTAAAAACCATGTTGCTATTCTTTGTGGCACATTTCTGACATGCGCCTGAATGCAGCATGAGGAAGCTGGCAGCTGGAAATAAACGTACCATGACTACAGAACGTAGTCAGACAAATTGAAAAGCGTCTGACTTTTAAAAAAAATGTAAAAAATCCAGGGATCTCCGAGTCTTTCCATCTGGAACCCTTCCCTCTGCCTCACATCTTTGTTTAAAAGTGAGGAGCGTCTAAAACGCAGCAAACACCTCAGCAGATCTGCCACCTCCAGCATGGATTCAATGGCGGCGGCGGCTCCAAATGAGGTGCTTAAGCAGCGTGAGCCGCCGCTGCCTGTTGCTAAAATAGCCCCCCCTTCAAAGGAGCGCCTCTACTCCCATTTGTTCAGGATGCTTTGCCGTTTGGCCGTCGCCATGGCAACGTCTCAACAAAAATGTACTTGATGAGCTGATCGATTCATGGATTTGACGGATCCATGCTGCCTTTGGCAAAGCCAAAGATTCAACTTTAGATGAAGAGAAGCTGCGTTTCCGTGAACGAACCAGAGAAAAGTCTACTGTTGGATTATTTTAAATTCAACAATAGGAGATTATTCAGAACCTTAAGGGTTACTTTAAAGGTTACTTTAAGGGTTTCCTGTAGACTGAAGCTTCTGCTGAGTCCAGACAGAAGAAAGACTTTCAGTGGAATAAAGACTCTTCTTGTTATTGATTGGATTTAGGCACAATAAATCGCAAATTTATCGCAATACCAAGCTGTGTGATACCTATATCGCAAAAGGTGGTGATCATTGGGACTATTGTCACCTTAAATGTGCTAAAACAATCTTAAGGCAGCTTAATTTTTTAAACAAATCAAATAAATCTATTATGTTTTTGACCAATGGAATGGATGCCTTCACGTCACTGACCAATCAGACGAGGGTCGTTTGGACTATAACTTAAGCTTTCATTTAAAACTAGTTGCAGTGAAATAGAAATGATGTTCTTAGATGTTTTGCTATTTGTTCATGTATCTCAAGTCATATCGCCATCCCAGTATTGATCAGTAATATCACTAATCAGGACTTTTCCTCAGATTGTGCAGCCCTAATTGGATCTAGTCTCTCCTCTAAGAAAACCAGTATTAAGTATTAAATCGTGACCACGGCGTATGAAAGCACATTTCAGCTAAAATGAATCCTTCAAACTTCCAAATAATCCTCAGGGATTATGACACGGACAGATTTTTCTGTCTCAATCACATAAACAGGAGATTAGAAGGTTAGTGAAGTGTTAAAAAAGCTGCAGAATGTGAATATGGCTTCATTCTAAGTTAAAGATGAAACAGTAAACGCTTCGACAAACAAACCACACCCGTCTGTACAAAAACACTGCAGAAATGTCCTTTAGTACAGATGAACTTTACACTACATCAGGTTAGGAACAGTCTGTCCCAATAAAAGTAATCAACCTCAGCCCATCTGTGATGACAATGTAACAAATGCAACACTAAAGCAAAACTCTGCCTGTTGAAGGTCTCTGCTCTGGCTTTGGGTTAAGTTCCTCATTTTGCTTTTTAAGGTCCCTCTTCTTCATCAGACCTTCCTGAACTTTATAAACCGCACAGAGTTCCCAGATCCTCAGGCTCTTTTATCGCCATTACAACGAGGTGACCTCACCTGTGGGATAACATACCTGAGGATCTGAGCCTCAGAGCTCTGTCTCCGCCTGTGGTCGTCTCCCAATGCACTACATCTCCCAGCAGCCCCAGCGCACACTTCCTGGATGCTGCACAGCTGACTCTTGTTTGCGGTCACTCACAGCTCTGCACTGAGCCTCACTCAGAGCAGAGTACTGTTTGTGCCACTCTGCCTGCATTACTGAGCGTTACATCTGGACCTGATCTTCTGTGTCCTGACCCGTTTGCTGCCGCCTGGATCCTGACCATCCTGACCGGATCCTCTTTGATCCCAGCCTGACCCTGATTTAGCTCTGTAGACTTTAGCTGAGCCAGTAAAACCTTCTGCATTTGGAACCTGCCCGTTCTGTAAAACACAGTTTCTGCATCATTTGACATTTTTAAAATGTAAATTAAAAACATCTTTTTAACTTAATTTTAGGCCTGCACAATATACCGCAAATTTATCGTTATCGCAATATCAACCTGTGCAATACGCATATCGCAAAAGTCAGCAAAAATCGCAATAAATGGTTACCTTAAATGTGCTAAAACAATCTTATGGCAGCTTGAAGCTAACATTGAACGAATCAAATAAATCCACTTATGCATTTGACCGATTGGATGGAGCCCTTCATGTTGTTGACCAATCAGATGAGCTCTTTTATGTTAGATGTTTGCATCCTACCTCGACGAGGGTCATTTGGAGTATAATTTTTAAACTGTTGCAATGAAACGGTAATGATGTTTTTGGTTGTTTTGCTATTTGTGTATATACCGCAAATTATATCGTTATCGCAACATTGATCACTCATATCGCAAGTTTTGCTCATATGGTGCAGCCCTACTTTATTTGTTTAATTTATTCATTTGAGGGCCTCTTATTTATTTTATTGTGAATAACAATTTCAAACATGAAAGGAACACAGACTTATTTCCACCAAATTTCCAAAAGCGAGATTTTTATAAAGGACTTTAAAATTGTCCACATGTCTATATCTACCATTTTCTTTTTCGTTTTAGTTAAGAATAATTGGGAGAAGTAGAATTAATAAATATCTGAATTTTCTACAGATGACCATGAATGTATTCTGGGTACACTGTTGCCTAGCAACAGGTAAGCACTGATAGGTTAGAGGTAAAGCCACAGAATTAAACTCCTGACAGAAAGTTCAGGCCAAAAAGTCACAGAAACACGCTGATGGAAATGATCTTTTTGGTGTTTTTAACATGTTCCTATAGCTTTGTTGTCTGAAATTACTTTTCTTCAGGGCTAGGGAGCGGGTGCGCCGAGGGCGGCCGAGTCCTCCACCACGGCGTCGTGCCGCAGTTCCTCACGTAGGTGTGCTCAGATGTTTACATGTAAACGTTAGTCATGAGTTTTTGTTTTTGCACAACTTTTTTAAAGTTATAAAACCGATATTATGCATTTCCGAGCGCTAGCAGGTCCGTGCTAACGTAGCTGACCGGCGACTATTTATGATGTCATCGAGTGGGAGTAGCATCCGAACTAGAAGACACCATTTTCCACAACTCTCTGTTTTGAGGGCTAAATGTAGAGGTACGAAGAAGCCGTAGGCGAAGAATTCAGATTCAGGCCTGGTCACACCTACAGACCCGCCCACAACTCAGAAGCAAATATCCAAAGAACTCCTGCTGCTCTGCAGAAACTAAGTCCTAGAAAAGACACAGGTCGCTTTATTTAGCCTAAAACGGCATCATCGTCATTAAAAGAGCACTGGGAACGTTTCTAAAATAGAGAAGAGGATCGGACTGGAACTTAAAGAGCGCAGCACATGACAGAGCAGAGCATCCAACCAAACCCTTCAACAGTAATCCAACAGAAACAAACACAAAGTCATCAGCGAACAACAACATTCAAAAACCACAACTGTCACACGTGATCATTTATGTGACTTTCAGTTAGCCCTGAATAAAAGCAGATATCCAGATGGACCTCCAGATTATCGGGGCTCTTCTAAAAACCAGAGGGAAAAGGTTTAACCTTCATCTGGTCTGACATTTAGAGAAAATAACTGCTACAAAATATGAACTCTGTTTGTTTCGGTTCAGTTCCAGCAGATCATCTGCAGACAGAACAAAAAAAGCAGCTTCTGTTGCCCTCTGGGGGCAGATCCAGCAGACCACCTACCTCTTTTGGGTTTGGGGAAACTTTCGTGCAGGTGGAACACGACTTTCTCCACGAAGTGCTGGATGTTGCAGTGATCCGGGCCGCGGACGAACACCATCCAGTCGTGGGTGAAGCCTTCCGCCGTGGGCTTCTTTCGGACCTGCGCTCGGTGTCCCAGCTCCAGTCTCACCTGAACGGCGCCCTGAGAGACGAGCAGCGGTTACTCCTCCTCATCGTCCTCACATGTTAACCGGAGAGCAGCGCGCGCCGACGCCTTACGGATCAGTGACGTGCGGTCAGGTGAGGCCAGTGAGGCTCGGTCTCACCGGTCATCGTGATAAAATAGAAAAAGTACATCAAGTAAATATTATTCCCTACTGATCCGTGTTCAAGATACATCTTGAGTGGACTCTACATGTTTTCCACAGTTTCTGAGGTCAGAACCGCCGAATTTGAGTGTTGCGTGGTGACATACAGAGCAGAACCTCAGGGTGAGGCTCCGGAGCGCTTCGTCGCCTGTCTGTCTGCAGGACTCAGTTTTTACAGAGACATCAGAGCGCTGACTGTTTCTTAGACCGCCGTTCCTTCAGTGATGACCATGGAAGACATATGCTAGCTCTCGTTCTGTGGTGGTCGGAGGTCGGATACTAGCCAGGGCCATGTGATATGGAGGACAGGCTATTGCCACGCTCCAGGTCATCGATGGATCCAAAGGAACAGCCAGGCTGCTACAGTTTGGCATCGGCACCGTTGCCAGAGTGAGGCTGCAAGCAGCGTCCAACTGCCTTAGGGACTCAGGATTTTTACTCCAGAAGCCTTTTCAATGAAAGAATATGGCCGCAAGGCAGTGGGGGTTTTCCCTCCCCTAGAGGAACTGCCCTCCTGGGCTGACGAGTATCATCTCCCTGAAACAACTGGTTACAAGGTGCCGTTGACCCGCCTGAGCCCCTTCTACTGTCAGTGAAAACAGTTCCACTAAACCAAACGCAAAGGCCAGGAGCTGGACTTGGTTGTCAGAGGCTATTGGAGACGCGCTGGTACTTTATAGACAGTGGGAGCTTTTCCCCTCTACCCCCCCTGGCTATGACAACCTTGGACTGTAAGTGCGAAGAAAAGGCTGCTGGCATGGCGAGCCTCATTAGGGGGCAGACGTGAGCTGATTGGTGCTGCCAGAAGTAGTTCACCCTGCTGGAAGCTAATCCAGACGGTTCCAGAGGCAACCAAGTCCCTCCAGCTGGCTCCAACCCTACCAGCTACACCAGCATCAGCGGAGAGGTCGTCCTCTGCACTAAAAAGACTGAAACCATGAAACAGAACCGGCCGACCACGTCTGTCTCCATCCAGAGGGAGAGACTCATTCAACTAAAGGAACAGAAGGAAGACTTTTCCAACAGACCAGAGAGCTTCTAGTGGAGGAGGATCTACGCATGGACTCAAACAGTACGGCCAAACATGGATTTCAATTATTTAATTTTAAATAACATGGAAGTAAGTGGAAAAAAGGAGTAAGCATTTGAAAACTAAATTTTAGGCCTAAAATAATTATTTTATGATCATTTTCACAGACAACATTTAAAAACTAATTGAAACACCAGAATTTGAAGTTGGAAAAAATCCTATAATAGTTTACCGAGGCTCCAAATGAAATGAACACGTGTAAAATACTTTCATTTGTTGACACTACATATGAATCATTATACACAGTGTAGTGTTCTGTCCATGTCTATAAATGAATTATTCTCGTGTGTATCTGATGTGCTGTTTCCCGCTGAAACATTTCATAGATGTGACTCCAGAGGAGTCGGCGCCTCGCCAGCCATCAGCCTCACCGCGCGTCACGCGCGTCACCGCACGGATCCATTCTGCCTCCCTTCGGTGAACGTGTCTGCTGCGTGGATGACGCTACAGGACCGCGGTGAAAAAACATCAAAGGCAGCCGAACCTCACGCCAGCAGTTAGAGCCGCGGGGACGACCTGCATTGGGTGGGAGCGCGCGCGCCAAACGCGGCATTTCAAAGGGAACATCTGAGGGAGGCTTGGGTCGGGACTGACGCACGTTCACGTACCACCGAGCTAACCGTGCCGCCGGGAAAATCCTCCAACCGACGGCCGAGACCAAACAGCAACACCACCCGAGCACATCCTCACCTAAAAACCGGCCTGGCCGTGCACGAGCCCCGCCGCGCGCTACTCACCGAGCCCGCCATCCCGAAGGCCCCGCGTGACCGCTACGGAGAGCTGGGCGGAGAGGAGAGTCTATCCGCGGACAGCTTCCCGATGACGGCGGACATGGTCTCTCCTGTGCCCAAGTCAAACTGAAGACTTTGAAAGGCTCGCCGGCGGTCAACACCCAGACAACCACGAGGACGACTTCCTGCGATCCTTTTCAAAATAAAAGCAGCCTCTGCAGCAAAATGTTGGGTCTTGTTCTCTGCAAAGTTCCAGGCCAAACTTTATTTTTAGGGAGGATTTTTAAGTCAACGTTGCATCTTATTTAAAGCAAAAGTTTGTTGCTTCTTGTAACTCACAGTTTTATAATTCAGACCCCTAAATCAATGACAAAACCAATGTGAGGTTTTCTGCTAGTGGTTTTCAGCTTTGGTCAGAAAAGAAAAGATGCACATGAATGATCTGCTGAATCTATCAATGTAAAGTAAACACTTTAGCTGCCTTTAGCATGCATCCGACCTAACAAAATCAAACAATAAGGTGCAAAATGAGTAGCAGGAGAAACTCCACGACTTTCTGAATTCTTGACGTTTCTCTTACTTCTGAAGTTGGAAATTCACCGTTTCAGGAGTTCCTGCACACATCTCTGCCCTGAAACCCAGAAAAATGACTTACAAATCCAGTTAGCGATGAAGCATTTTTAAAATGTGTTTGATTTTACAGTGAGGGGAACTACTGAGGTGTTCAGAGCTTCAAATCCCAAACTCGTCATGCGGCCACAATAACAGACTCCCAACGAATCCTTCCTTTAAGTTGTAAGAAAACCTTAAGCAAATGTCAGATTAATTCCCACGAACAAATGTAAATGTGCTCAAATGTTGATGCTAAAAAGACAACATTAAACAAACACTACCAACTCTGCAGCTTTTAGATCTCTGAAAAATGTCTCTGCATTATGACCAAGGGCAAAAAACTCAAACCAGCTGCCCGTACATCCAGACCCACCATGAGCAGGAGCTCACCGAGTACATTACCAATAACACTGGAGATCCACTCATGCTGATCATCCAGGGAAAATCCTATCAATAGTGGTGAGTTTTCACACAACAAATCAAACAAATATAGCATTGGAACAATTTAAAAGTCAGGCACAAAAAGATCATTTTGAGCTAAACTCAGAGATGTGATAAACTCAGGAATGACTCAAATATGGTTTTTTCTGCTTTTAGAAAGTAAAAGGAGTTCACAACGTCTGGAAGTATTTTCTGTTAAATAAATGCACAGAAGTCTTTATGTATTTTGCACGTTAAAGTAAAACACAATTTATTGATGTATACCATAGGAAACGATGTATTTTAAACCTTTTTAAACTTGATCTATGTCATGTTAATTTTATGCCATTTTATTTCAGGTTAATAATGTAATTTTTTGTTTTATTTTATTTGATCTACAGTCTCTTGGTGGCTGGCCATGATCAGCACAGGACAGAGGATGAAAATGTGTTAGGGCTACAATCCTGTATATGTACAGTATGTCTCTATTTTAGAGCACGCCACACTGTTCTTGTATGCATTGTTCCTTTAATAAATAAACGCAAATACAAATTAAAGTTTTTTTTCTCTCCTTTTTTTTATTTGTAATACACTGCATATACTTAGATCCAGGCCAATTAATTTTGAAAAGTTGATTTTATGGTCTTTTATTTTGAAGGGGTAATCCTACCGTTTCCTTCGCACCTTAAATCTAATCCCCCAGACCTTGACAGTTCCGGAGCATAATGCGCACGCGCAGAGTCGTAGAAAGCTGCGGACACGGCACGAGACACAAGCAGCCAATTGGAGAATCGCAGGGAGACTGTCCTCCAATCAGGAGACGGCGATGATGTTAGCTTCACGTTAAACGGGAGAACTCCTAAAAAGATTCCGGCGGGGGGTGGGGGGGGAGTGCGGTTGTGAGAATATTACTACAAATGATGAATTTTTATTTTTTTTAATACAACCGATGAATAGCAAGCATGCGAAAAACGTCAATGTTTTCATAACACTAGTGTACAGCCTGCCGGAAACGATTGAAGAAGAATGCAAATGTTTCACATAAATCCTGGAAAGAGTCAAAGACAAGGTTACTATTAGCATTACTCGAAGGAAATTGAGCAGAACGGAGAAAATAATGTTTAATTTGAGTTTAGGACAAGTTTATGGGACATCTTCAAAAAACAACTATATAAACGTAAACGGAATAGATAAGCGTTAGAATCTACAGATCTACTCTTCGTGAAATAAAGTTCAATTATTAGTTAATTGCCAAAAATATTTTGCTAGTGTCCTCTTTTATTTATTAGCGTTTCTTCTGTATATATATATATATATATATATATATATATATATATATATATATATATATATATATATATATATATATATATATATATTTTTTTTTTTTTTTTTACAAATATTGCACATACAAATACCACACAAAGTTTCTTATTTGCCAGGAAAAATGACCAAAAAAAGCTTAAAAAACCCATAGTAATAGCAATATAAAAAAAGTAAAACAAATAAAAATAAAAATTAAAACCAAAACAATAAAGGTAAAGAAATCTGTTAACGTGTTAAAAGTGAAATGCTTCAACTGTTCGAACTGCTTTTTTGTTAGTGCAGCATTTATGAATGTTTTCATAGAGAATGATTTATATATGAAAAACCATGAAACATTTATTTTTTTTGCATATTGCATACACTTGTTCGCGTTTTCTTCTACACGATGTCCAACTCCACATGTTGTTGTCATTGAATTCTGATCCACACCACTCGCCGTAGTTTCACTTGTTTTTGCGGGACGCTTGATGTCGAAGGTAAAGTTTTTCCATTTGCTGCTGTCGTAAATGATTTTAAATAATTCCTCATCATTTCATCCTTTTCTCCTCCGTTTATCCCATCAGATAATTAGCTGTCGCTGGGCTGAAGTCCAGCTATTTATGTGTAATTTGCAGCTACTCTTAGCATCCACTGCTATCGTGCAGCAGTGCAGCCTCCCGATCGACTTTAGCGCCTCTTTTAACGTATAGACTGATTTATTTTTAATGTCTGCATGTGAGCCGCAACGCGTTGCTGCGTCACTCCAGCAAACCTGTTACGGACGAGCTCGTAGGAGCCTGGAGAACGTTGTAGCTAGTGCTCGGGTTAGCTAGCATGATGATGACAGCGTGGAGGGGAAAGCTCAGTCTGTAATAATCTCTTACAGTAGCATCCAAGTTTAAATAAAAGTTTGCTTGAAAATGCCGCTTTAAGCTGAAATGTAAAGAAAAAAGTTTGAATTAAACACATTGATGCTGTGTCCGAATTCCTACCCTAACCACTAAAAAATGTCTAGTGCCCTTAACTTTAAAAACAATTCAGACACCACGCTCACTACTTTTTTTAAGGGCGGATATGACGTCATCGGTTTCAAGAAGTTAAAATCTAATTGATATGAGCATTTAGCGATGATTATTTATGAGTCCACTGTCTTCTGATTTTAAAAACGTTGATGGTTTATCCAAAAAATAAATTTTTTAGGGGGAAAAATTTCTGACGCAATGCATTGTGGTCTATATTCCCAAATCTAATGAGCATCGATGCACACTGGTTTTTTGAAGAGACTTCGGGGAAATATTCTTGGGCTCTCGATGTTGGAATTGTAGGTACGGACATCACTAGAAAAGGGTAAACGGATTATATAGCGAGTAGGGACGAATTTTGGAATTCCGATTATTTTTTGGCAAAAAATGTTCCGTCGCCATGCATTGTGGTCTATATTCGCCAATCTAGGTCGTGTCCGAATTCGCTCCCTGCTTACTATATAGTGTAACGGACGTACTGGTAGGAGCCTGGATACATGGGACATTGTAGCTAGTAGTCGGGCTACTAGACAGCGTGGAGGGAAAAGCCTGTAGAAATATGGTCTTTATTAGAATAATATTGAAGTTCAAGAGAAGTTTGTTTAAGCATGCAAACAGCTGAAATGTAAAGAAAAAAAGTAAGAATTACACACATCTACTGTACAAAAGCAGTGCAAGTCCTGATTGATCTGCATGTTCTCAGTGACCAAAGCCTAATGTTGGTTATGAAACACGTGACCTGACACCATTAAAACTACACGTCTGATTGAAATAGTGTTTCATGTTTAGTTTACTCTATTTTTCCACAATGTTTTACAAACAACAAATCACCTCACAATACAATCATGGAAAATAATGCCCCCCCCTCCCAGAAGCAGATGCTTATTATGAGGGGTCCAAGATTTTAGCCGACCATAAAAGAAATAAAATCTGTGGCGGAAAAGAACAATATAATAATAAATAAATGAAATGAAAAAAGAAGAATTTGATGGTAATATTAGTGGAAAGTTTTAGTATGTAAGTTTATAAACAACACAAACTCAAACAGGGACAAATAACAGAGACAGCAATAAAATATGCATAAGTGCATAGTATGCATTAGTTGCACAAGTTGACAATAATTGCGATTTCCGTTTCCTTTTAAATATAAATATTGTTGTCGACTGTTTGTCTAAATTATTCCAAATATGTGGAGCTCTAGTGCAGACAGACAGTTGGTTCACTGTAACGTCCTATCTTTCCCTGCTAGCATCTGCTTTCCCTGGTGTCATGGTCCTTAGTGGGATGAGGTCCCACTAAGGACCGTTTCATCTGTTAACACCCTGTACATTGTGCATGCATTGTGATACGTATTGAGTGCTGGTCTCTTGGGGAGGCTGTGTCTGTGGCAGACTGGATCTGATGGGGAATTTTTCACGGACCGGGTTATCGCTCTCATAGTCTGAGGTTTTACAGTGTAGGTAGAATATGTGTTATTCCATATGATCGTACAATAGTTTAGGTGAGGCTCAAACAGGGATGTATAGTTGGGGGTGCATGATGTTAACGTTATAAAAAAAAACAACAAATTTACATAATTGTTTGATTAGTTCATCTATGTGTTTTTTTAAATATAATAAATGATCTTAATGGATTCTAAGAAATTCTATTGAGTCCACGTGTTGTAGAGATCGTCCCTCTATGTTTATGTGTAATTTCCTGATATCAGTGAGTATAATGAGGCAGGTATTACTGTCATACATGGCAGTATTTTTGATCTGTTACGTATTTCTAAATATTCCTCTAAAAACCTGAGCACCAGCTCCTCCCAATCCACGACAACGAGTGGGTCACATTGTGACATCACAAAGTGAGGAACCGCCCCTTCCAGGAAGTGACTTCACTGCCAGTCTAACAGACACGCCCACTCTCTCCGTGGAGCTAGCGGTGATCGGCTAAATGCTTTCCTTTTCTATAAACAATGTGAACGTTTATCTTTGCAAAAATTTCGGGTGTTGTTTGTTTTGGTGGTTGAAACGCAGAAACGCTGCCGAGGCCGACTAAGATGACGTCATGAAATGGGCGGGACCCATACGGAGAAAAAGGCGGAGCCTCAGAGATCGAGTCGACTTACTTCTGGGTTGGAAAGGAGCTGCAAAAATAACTAATATTTCATGAAAATTTTTTCCAAAGGTCATATATGATCATATATATGGATATAGCTTTTACTCTGAAAGGGTTAAGAAAAGCAGGATATTAGACCCGTACACAAGCTGTGCAGTACACATACTGCACAAGTCGGAGAGAATTGCAATAAATTGTTATGGATGCCCTCTAGTGTTTAGTTTAGTCATGTTTTTAGCAGGTTAGCTGTGGTCTCTTCCTGATTGATCACAGTTGCCTGCAGTTATCTAGCTTCCTATTTAGGTTCTCTCCTTTCTGTGTTTTGTGTTGGAGCGTCTTCTGTTCTGGGTTATTTGTCTGGACACTAGTCTCGAGTGAATCTGGGAAACCTGACTGACGTGTTCGAGTCTTCCTGCTCCTGGGTTTATCTTCCATGACCAACTGAAACACAAATAGGTTCCCTTAAATACAATAAAACAATCTTCTGGCAGCTTGAAGTGTTTAACAAATCAAATAAGGAACTAAGGAACTGTTTCAATTTCAATCAATCAATCAATCAATTTATTATTTGTATAGCACTTATAAAAGCCAAGGCAACCAAAGTGCTTAACATAAAATCAACAAAAATCAAAAACAAAACGATGCAATAAAGAAACAATAGCAATAAAACAATAAAATAATAAAACTGTTTCTGCTATTTGTTCATGTATCTCAAGTTATATCGTCATCACAGAATTTGTTTTCCTCATATCGCTCAGCCCTGCAGAATAGAGACCCTTTAATAATTCTACATTATTTCAGAAGTCTTCACAGTTATTATAGGTCGAGTTTCAAATGGAGTACTTTTTAACTGTCATCAGGAAACATGATTCCATGGTTTTGAAGTGGAATACCTGGGGCTCGTTCCTGCCTAGCGGTGGTGGACTTTCTTTTCCAAACTAATGTGACTGAGGAAGTGAGAAGCGCTGCTTCCTGTTTGTCTTGGGACATTTTCGGTGGCGTTTAGTGAAAAGTGCCATGTTGGTTTTGGCGATGGCGCCGTGCGAGCCGCCCACGTCACACAGCAAAGCCTAGCGGCGTTATTTCTAAAGCACTTGTTGGCTCAACACATGCATTGTGCTCCCTTGTATCGCTAATGCAGACCTTGCAGTACAGAGCAGCCCATATTGTTCAGCTTTAAAGTAACTGTGCTGCAGAATCCACTGGAAAAGTTCTCCACCCAGACTTTCTTTGATTGTTTGAGTGGAAGCAGATTGAGGAAACCTTTCTGAGTCAGGAGGCTGAGATTCTGGGAAAGCTTTGGAGTTCTGGTTCCAGTTTGGAGTGAGGTCTGCTGGACGTCAGCAGACGTCTGAGCTTCGTGTTTGTAAGAGGAGGCCGACTCACCCGTTCACGTCTGTGGAGATGAGGAGCTCGGAGCGACGAAGAGGCAGCAGGAGCAGAGCGCCGGACGGAACAGCAGCGCTGGCTGCTTCACCGGCCTGATAACAGAAGGGGGCTTAGCTGTTTGGGGAGGGGGGGTCAGGGCCCAGGCCTCACCGGGCTGACCCCCCATTGGCTTGGATTGGTTAGTGGCTTTGTTTGAGTGTTTCTTTCAAACAGACACAAAAAACGACAGGGCAAAGAAATCAAATCAAATCAAACCCAGTTGTGCTCATAAGTTGAGATACTCCAGAAGAAATTAGGAGTTTTTTAGCTAAACATTTTAAATATGTGCATTTCTTCATTCACTATAATGTTTATTATAAAAAAATTAAATAGAATTAGCTCCATTAGAAGAAACTACAGCGTTGAATGCTGTATTACTGAATGAAAATGAAACTTAAAAGGTAAGAATGATGATCAGAGTTGACCATAATTTAAGTGAAAACAGAAGAATGCTAAAAAAAAATACATTATTGTGAAAAATAAAGATTGGGGCTTTAAACTAACAAAGATAATCACCGTTGGTCCTGTGTCATGGCATGACGCTACCAACCAGGAACACTGGACAGGACAGAAATCCTGGAATATCCGGAAAAGTTTAAGGATTTGAAGGACCAGAAATCAGAGCTGGAAAAGCTGAAGGAGCTGAAACATTTGAACATTGAATGGATAAAATAGATGAAACATTGTAGGAGGAGTTAGAAGCAAAAAATGGAGGAAGATACTAGAATAAAACAGAGAAACAGGAAAACTATGGTTGAATACTGTATAACGTTCAGCCAATTATTCTTATAAATGACGGTAAATAAATTGTTTATTTGTTTGTTTATGGAATAGAGCCACTAAGGCAGGATCTGCTGGGCGTCTGGCATCACTTAGAAAGCCTCACCATCGTTTTCATTCTAACTACATATCCAGACAGTTGGAAGTAAACTTGACTGCTTTACTACTTTCCAGTAAAAACCAGAAAAGCAAAATGGGTCGTAAGGAAATATATTTAGATTTAAAGCACAACATTTGTATACGCATCTGAGAAACCCCTTTTGAAATAAAGAATCTTCTCATGTTTATTCCAGTATTCATCCCTTCCTTTGGTTGGTCAGACGTTTGTAATGTATTAGAATTGTTTAGGGCTGCACTATATGAGGAAAACTCCTGATTATATATATTACTGATCAATATTAAGATAGCGAAATAACTTGCAATACATGAACAAATATTAAAACAACTAAAAACATCGTTTCTATTTCACTGCAACAGTTTTATATAAATAAGGGTCAACATAACGTAAATTATACTCATAATTAGCATAACTAACCTAAAGGGCTCCATCTGATTGGTCAAGGATGTAAAGGAGTCTATCTGATTGGTTAAATGCATACATGGATTTATTTGTTTCCTTAAATACTCCAAACTCTAAGGTTAACATTTATTGTGATCTTTGCTGACTTTTGCGATGTGCGTATTGCACAGCTTGATATCGCGATAACAACACATTTGCCATTTATCGTGCAGGCCTAGTATTGTTCCTTGTGCTGCATCTCACTGCCTAACCGGTTCTGGGCCAACACAGAACCAAGAACCTCTACAGCACTCATGTTAAACCTGCTGATCAGAAAAAGCAAGGACATCCTCCCATCCAGCAGCCTGCAGAGGCTGACCTGAACTACTTCCTGTCTGATGTCTTCGTTTCCTTCAGGTGTGCAGATCTGTGTTCATGCAAACCCTAAATCCTGCAGTTTACGGGATGGTTGCAGAACTTTGAGTCAGCAGTTCTGGGATTCTACGGTTTCATTCATGTTTGTTTTGAATGAAAGTGAAACCGTTCCTTCTTCATGACGTCAGGAGGACTTTCTGACAGACGTGTTCTGCTCTCAGACATGACGGACGGCTTGAAGGCTCGCCTAGAATTCTCCAGTCCCGTCGTCCAAGCACAGGTACGTCTAACGTCTGCTCGGCACGCCGTCCCCTGAACCGCGTTCAGGGCCGCCCTAAAACCAGGACTGAGGCCGGATAACATGGACGCACAGCTGCTGCTTCATGACTTTCAGAAACCTTTCTAGAAACCAAAGTGCGGCAGCGGCTCTGCTTTGTAATGATGCAACCATGAAAAACGTGCTTTAGTGGGGTTTGTGCTCATTCACAGTTATTATTCCAGATCTCTGCTTTAACTGACTTAATGGTGCTTTCAGAAAAGGGTTGAAGTGTTAGCCCAAGGTCACGAATAGGAGGCGGTTTTGAGGAAAGGGTCTGTAGTGGATTTAAAGCTGGTCTCGTTCTTTGAAGGCGGTCCGGAGCCTCGTTGCTGCTGTGCTGAAGGAAAAAGGCTCCAACGGTGCGATCGCTCAGTCGTCCGTCCAGGTGAGGTCCACAGAGCGGCTGTGAGTGTTCAGCGTCTGGCCGCCTCCGTCTAACGTGTCCGGACTGTGCTGTGCGTCAGAGCCCGGCGTTGGAGGGCCTGTGGCAGCAGTGCTGCAGTGACCGCGCCCTGGTGCGCTCCGTCTGCTGCGACGCTGTGGTTCTGCTGGTGGACCAGGGCCATGCGGACCTGCAGCACATCCTCAACGGTGCCCTCAACCTCCTGCCGTCTGCCAGGTGAGCAGCCGCTGCGCTCCACACACCTTTGTGCTCACTGACGGGTCGTTGGCCTTGTGGTAGAGTGTCCGCCCTGCGACTGGAAGGTCGTGAGTTCAAATCCAGGCCGAGTCTAAAAGTAAGAGCCAAAGCCTCCCTGCTGGACACTCAGCATTAAGGGGATAGATTGGGGGGTTAAACCCCCAAATGGTTCTTGAGCGCGGCTGTGTCTGCAGACATTCAATTCCCTAGCAACAGCTCTGGTGGACATTCCTGCTATCAGCATGCCAGTTGCACACTCCCTCAAAACTTGCGACATCTGTGGCACTGTGCTGTGTGATACAACTGAAGATTTCAGAGTGGCCTTTTCTTGTGGCCAGTCTAAGGCACACCTGTGCAATAATCATGCTGTCTAATCAGCATCTTGACATGGCACACCTGTGAGGTGGGATGGATTGTCTTGGCTAAGGAGAAGTGCTCACTATCACAGATTTAGACAGATTTGTGAACAATATTTCAGAGAACTGGTTATTTTGTGTTTGTGGAAAACGTTTCACATCTTTGAGTTCATACCATAAAAAATGGGAGCAATAACAAAAGTGTTGCGTTTATATTTTTGGTCAGTGTATATTGAAGGTGAAACAAACTGGTCTGAATATTTGCTAAACATGGAGCTAAACACAAAGGCCAGTCACACCAAAACAGGCAGCCGGGTTTCCATGGAAACTCAAAGAAACGTTAAAAAAAAACAACCATGATGGTAGGAAAGCTGAGAACTGCATTATGTTTGTGTTGAACAGGAACCTTCAGGGGCTCCTAAAGATCATCGGTCGACTGCTGCAGATGCAGGCTGACCAGAGAGAAGAGGAGGCCGACTTCACCTGTCCATACTCCATCAGGTCAGTCTACACTCTGAGGCCTGCAGGCTGCGCTTGACCTGTGACCTCTGGGATGACCCAAGTTAATATGAATATGAGGTTACTTCTTCTTTTTTCCCCAGAATCAGTTTTTTTAGGAGTTTTTCCTTACAGAGAAGGAGGGTCTAAGGACAGAGATGCTCAGTTCAGTTTAGTTTAGTTACCTATTGAATTCTATGACTTAATGTTCCTCATGATTCATGTTTATGACACAGTCACCGGTATAAAACCCATTGAGACGACTATTGTTGTTATTAAAGGGCTAGAAATCAAACTGAATGAATGTTAATGCTAATGTGTTAATGTTAAGGAATGAGCTAGATGGCGTCACAAAGGGTTGTGTGACAGTACTGGCTCAGGTGAAACAGCTTCAAACCTACCTTAGCCAGCCACACAGCTTTAAGGAAAAAGCCTCTTGACTATCAGAGGAGCCTGCAGGACACAGGCCTCATTTGGACCACAGGCCGGACTTTGGACATGCCTGGTTTGGATGTATGACTGTTGGATGTCTAGAGAAGTGCTGTACTTCTGCTGGTAGTGACCATCACCTCCTCCTCCAACCTTCACTCTGTGCTTGTGGGCTGTCCTTAACCATAAACATCCATTCTGCTTTTTTATATTTCCACCACTGCTTCTATTTTCTATACTAACCCTTCATGTCCCGCCCTTCTGTTGGCTCTTTAGCAGTGTGTGTTGTGTGTGTTGTGTGTGTTGTGTCCGTCTGTCAGACGGCTTGAATCTCCCTGCTGGTCAGATGAATGTGTTGAAGGCAGCAGGGTGGCGCCATCGGCCTGGCAGCCTGGCCTGTCATTGGTTGTTGGTCCTGGCACTGCTGGGGAACTGTAAGTGCTTTGGGATTCATGGAAGACGCACACTGGTGCCCTTTGATGAGTGGGGAGCACTTGGACCTCCTGTGGGATGTGTGCCCACCCCCCCACCTCTTTTGTCAAAGGGTTTTGGTCTGGGTGCTGGTGGGCAGTCAGGGTTTTCCAGTTGTCAGTGTTTACAGACATGGGTCAGCAACTACAACAAATAACAATAATTACCATAAAACACAATAATTGGGCTGTTTTTTGTTTTTTCCCCAAATCCTTCTAGAATTTTAGTGGTTTTCCACATATTGGCACCATTTTTCCCCTGTTTGCAAAATGTTTCATGTTAGTTTTAGTTGAAATGTCAGTTTTTCCATTAAGTAAATGATCCACATGATCTTCACCCAGTCATCCTTTCACGGGGGGGTCCACCTTTTTCCAATCTTTTGTCACTGCTTTCTTGCTTGCCAAGAGTAACAAAGATCTTCATTCAGATCTTCAATATTCCTGAGGTACAGAGTTGTAAACTCTGATTTCCCAAAACATTCAGTTATTACATGATCCTAAAAATGTTGTAGTCTAGGACGTGACCAAACATACGTGTCTGATTCCCTTCCTGACCCCCACATTGTCTCCAACAAGACAGTGGAGTTTTTTAGTAGTTGGCTTTTGATTTGGGGCGTTATACGATACCGTGGAAGACTCTCCCATGCTAATTCCTTCACAGACTGAGACTTTTCATTGACTAAAAACATTAGTAAACCTAAACTCCATCATAGAGGGAAATTCAGTTTCCAATCTTGGGTCCATCAGAAGCCCAGCTGCTCCACGCTAACTTAACCCTTTAAAATAAAACAACCTTTGGCTCCTTCAAGTTTTACACACCTGAACACAGTATCTAATATGTCGTTTATTTTATTTCCCTCAGCTTATTTCTGGTATTTTTACAGTCAGACTACAGGATGGCAGAGCAGAAAAATGTCACCTCCAAATGTGTAGACAACAACGGGGCGTGCTGTGCTCACACATGGATCTGAAGCCAAAGGGGGGGGGGGGGGGGGGGTGAGTTCTCTGTCTTTATGTGTGTAATAGATAAAGAGCAGAGGTCGCCCCTCAAGTCCAATGGTTGGGAGTGGCGCTAAAGATGAGGGTCTGAAGGCGGTGGCGGGGAACCTTGGGAGGGTATCCAGAGATGGCAGACAGATAAGAGGAGGAGGCCGACCTGTAGGTCTGACCCAGACTATGGGCTGTCAGCATGTGTCTGAGAGCTTCCTTCCTGCACTGGCATGTGCAGTGACTGATGGAACACAGCGGGCCGGTGGGCCTGGTGCTGGCGTTGACCTCCCACATGCATTAAGAGTGTTGTGTTAACCTTTGACCTGCCGTAGACTGAAAGGTTACCGTGAACAAAGACTTTAACTTGGATTTGAGCCCAGCCTCTTGTCTGGACTTGATGCCTTTTATTGCCTCCAGAGTAATGGACGCTCCACACTCCTCACAGGATGGAGACGAAGAGCAATACCTGAGATGATGATGCTGAAATCTCAACTGCTGTCCACATTTAGCCATGATGGTAACACACATGGTTACAAAAGAACACAGCATGTGAATGTGTTTTCCTCACAGTTATTCAGGATGTAGTAGTAACTGGAGAATCTGGCTGTTTCTTTATTTGTCTTTTAATTGGTTCATTACAACAGTTTATTTGAAGCAGGCATGTCCAAAGTCTGGCTCGTAGGCCAAATGCGGCCTGTGCTCACATTTTTACCGGCCGCATGCTGTTGTCATAAGTCAATAATACCCCCCCTCCACCCCCCAGCACCGTTTCAGAACTGTGTGTACGATGTCTTGATGATGATTGGCTGAATTACATTACAAGCTGCTGTGGCAAACACCCCCTAATCTTCACATCATTTATCTTGTCTTTGTCTTTTACTTTGGTTTGTGTTCTCTAAGAACCAAAGTGAATCCTCTGAGTTATTTCATCTCTTTGGATATTTCAGGGTTGTGTTGTTGTGACTGGCCAGTGTCCCGTGGCTCTACTTTATCAGGTCCGTTATCATCAGGTACTGTTTTACTGATGGTTTGGAGGGCAGCAGTTTGGTACAAAAATGTTTGTCATTTTCTAGAATATTTTAAACAACCTGAGGATTTATAAAGATGTATAGAATCAGAATCAGCTGTATTGGCCAAGTCCAGTGCATATATGAGGAGTTTGGCTTTGGTGTCCTGTGCTCTCCTGCAAACCAAGCAAGGTGTGTAACAAGGTGTAAAGGGGTTAAAACAAAGAGGATAAATAATAAAATAAAATAATAATATGAAGATAGGTATATGGATAAATAAACATAAGTATTAAAAATGCAACAGTAGTTCTGGTGTGACGGTTCTAGTGTTTCTGTTCCGTGCTCTGTGATTGGTCAGGAGGTCATCAGAGTGACGGCTCGGGGGGAGAAGTTTGACTTTATGGTGAGTGGTTTTGGTGCACATTGTCCTAAAGCGCCACCCTGATGGGAGGAGGCTGAAAAGGTCGTTTCTGGGATGAGGGGGGTCTTTTAGGATTCTGCTTCCTGATCCTGAACCGGTCCAGGACCTGAATGGAGGGTAGGCTGGAGCCAACAGTCCTCTCAGGATCTGATGGTTCTCTGCAGTCTGTTCCTGTGGTGATGGATGTGGTCTGGATCATTGCTGTGTAGAAGACGGTCAGCAGCTCCTGACGCAGGTTGAACTTCTTGAGTTGTTGCAGGAAGTACAACCTCTGCTGAGCCTTTTTCTGGAGTGAGTCAATGTGAGCGGTCCACTTAAGGTCCCGTGAGATGGTGGACCCCAGGAACCTGTGTGAGTCTGTTGAGTGGACAGTCCTGTTCAGAACTGTGAGTGGGGGGGGTGTAAAATGTAAACTGCAGAGCCTCAATTCAAGGCACTTATGGCTTTTCAGCAGTTACTAATGGAGTATATTTACTGTATAGTAATACAGTTTCCCCCACTTCTTTGCATTTCAATATCCTCAGATTGTTTTTAGTCACATGACTCCTCCAGTTCATCACAGCAAACTCAGCCTGTATAGACGCTTTCTGCCTGACTTTGAGTGAAGCCCCCCCAGGCCCGCCGGAGTCATTTCACAGCTGTTTTCTCCCCCACGGAGAAATGACATCAGCTGGAAAATATCCCGATATTCTGAGGAAGATGATGGCGGAGAATAATTCTCATCCAGATGACTGAATGATGGATGAAAGCGGCGTCTTCTGGAGGAAGACGACCTGAACGGATGAAGGAGGAAGCTCCTGGTTTTGAGGCACAGAGACTCTCCTAATGTTGTAAAGTACAGTCTATTGATCTGAATAAAAACACTCTCTAACGTTCAGATGTTGTTTAATGAATGATTTACAAAGCATCAGAAATGTTTCAGAAGGGTTTTGATGAGTAAGGATCACTGACACTCTTCAACCGGGGGGGTTCTCTGTGTTCTTGGATTCTGCATTTTCACGGCGTCTCTGGTCCCTGACCCCCGCGGATATGGGGGGCTCACTGTAGTGCGTTGATTGTTGATGAAAAACACTTTAGGATATCTCCAAATCTAAAATCCTCACAGCTTTGAATAAACTCCAAACACAGCAGATGTCTCACTTGCATGGATGCTTCCTGCCTCACTTTGAGCCCAGCCCACAGACCATGACGGTCCAATTCAAGGTTCAGAAATGTCTGATCGCTTTATTTTCTATCAAAGGTTTTGATTTAGTTGCAGACATGTTGTCTCAAGTCTTCTTTAGGTCGTGGGTGACGGTGGTTGCCTCGAGCGCCTCATATACCACACTTACCCATAACCATAAGGATGTGTTGTGTTTAGGAAGAGTTGGTGACCTTTGCCCTGTGTTGTTTTGCAGGAACAGCCCCCATCCATACATCACTGCCCTGGAAAACCGCATCGACTGCTGGCCAGCTCTGCTGTTGGAGATTGATGACTTCATTCAGCAGGCTGTTGAAAGGCAAGCATTTCACCTTCCTGCACGGTGCGCCGCCTCACCAGATCTGCTTTTGACAGCGGCTTAGCTGATAATGAGGGGCGGTGTCGTCTTTAACAGGAACTCAACTATGTGGTTGGTTGGTTTTTACATTTAGTAATTTAGTAAAAGCCGTTATCCAAAGGAGACCAGCGTTTGGCCATAAGCCAGCCAGGCTCATCAGAATTCCTTTGTCAGCTTGAGGGCATCCCCTGCCTGTGGTGTCCACCATGGGGTTAGCGGATTGGCACCACAGACCCTGTGACCGTATCTCCGAACAGCTGCAGAGACGACAGACACTCAATGTTCCCGGCTTCTCTCTGTACCTGCTTGAAGTCTTGTGGGGCGTGTGAGTTAAGGGCTTCTCTGACGAGGGGAGGGGGGCTCAGCCAGACCCTTCTAAGTGACCCTCACAGGACCCTCACAGGTCCTCCTAGTCTTCCCGGCCTCCGTCCCCGCCCACAAACCCAACTCTCCACCATGGAGTGATCCGTGAACCGCTCCTCTCTTTACCTGAGTGTCCAAGACAAACTGCTACAAAGTCGACCATCGACTTCCTGCCTAAGGCGTCCTGGTGCCACCTAGGGCTGGGTTGATGAAATCGATGAATTGATCCAAGCTTGATAAATCAATAATGGATCCAGAAAAGTAGAGATCGATCTTTATGCTTTTCCTTTTCCTGAACCACATTCCAGTGGCCCTAACAAGCTCCCCTGCATTCGGTGAGTCTACAGGTTGGTTCCTACCGGGCCCCTGTGGGAAGAACCCTGGCCACCCAGCGCTCACCTGTCAATCACCAGATTGGGGCCCCGTTGGCGCCGGTCCAGGCTACATGGCCAAACCTTGCTGCTGCTGACTCATAAGGTGGTTTAAGCCTCTCTTTACATGACTTGTTACCCAGGAGCCTATCAGGGGCGTTAGCCTCAAACCCGTAGCTCCATGGATCCCTTGAGCTCTCAAACCCTCTCCACCACAGGAGGGTCTTCTGATTGGATCAATGAACACAGTTGACTTTATAATGTTAAACATTTTGCTGGTAGAAGCGGATCAGTCGTTGAAGTAGTTGTATTGTTAGCAGAAGGTTAAATCTTCACAGTTGATGGAAAACACCATGAGAGAAAGAACAAACGTGAGCCGCCAGCGTGCGCCATGACCACGAGACGACGTTTTTAACCACGGTGGGAGACAGACCCACATCTCTGTCGTGTTGTGTGTTTGTCTGCTCAGACGTAAAGCCTCGTACATCGCCATGCTGGCTCCCTTCCTGCGTTACCTGTACTGCGAACCCCAGCAGCAACCCCAGCATGCCTTGCTGCGACAGAGCCTGCTCAGGGTACTGCTACCAGCTCAGCTCGCCGCCCGGGACCGAGACCAGGAGGGGGCCTCAGTGGTGCATGACAGGCTGCTGCTGTGTCTGTGTCAGCTGGTTCCACACATGCAGGTGATGCTCTGATGCTCCACACGTCCGGTTGGGTGGGCGTGTCATCACTTTGGACCACAAATATTTGGGATAAACTGGTTTCTTTAGTGTGAAAGAAATGAAGAAAAAAAAGAAAAGGATAACCGGGACAAACATGGGACAGCCCTCCCCAAAGCTTTTGGGTTGTGGGTGGCATTTCCCAGCATGCCTTTGAATACACTCTCTCCCGTTAGCGACAAGAGCCTCACAAGCCCAAGCTAATGTTAGCTTAGCGGTGAGCAATATCGGCAATATCCAGCTGCACAGCTTAGAGCCAAACAGCAGCTCAGATGAGGAAGATGCATCCTTTTGTCTACAAGTGGAGGATTTAGAATAGGAGCACAGAAAGGGGGGGTTTGGCCCCGCCCACAGCAGAAGCAGGGTCATAATTCTGAGCTTGTTCAATCATGCGGTTTTCATCTGGTCCTGATCCAACCAGATTTGAATAAGGAAACAAGCAGAAATGCAGTTTTAATCTTACATTCATTTATACACATACAAGAACCCCCCCCCAACAGCATTTTCCTTGGAGGGGGTCTTTGAGTCTTCATATGAAGGTTACAAACTGCTGTGCTCAGGGATGTTTGGAAGCAGTCTGGGTTGGTCCCGCTGAAGACGAGCCTCGCCTGTCCAGTGTGGTTCTACAGAACTCTGCTCAGTGGCTGCATTCATAAAAAACTGTCCTAAACCCGTCTCTGTAGGGAGGGTGCTCACATCTGGGATTATTCTGATTCTGCTGAATCGGGTCACGGTTCTTTGTAGGAAGGACCCGTCAGGGATTTTCTTTCTCGCCGTCCGGCCTCGATGGAGACGAACCGTTTGACGGTGGCGGTTCATCCCGGCTGTGCTGTGCACCGTGGGGGTCAGACTGCCGCTCAGCATGTGTGCTGTGGCTCAGCGGAAACCCATGGTTGTTGTCTCTGCTGCAGCTGGATCGCGTGGAGGCGGTGCTGGAACTGAGCGCGTTTGCGGACGCCCTTCTTCAGAACCTCACCAGGGCTTCCGGAGAGTTCTGGAGCAGCGAGAGGAGCGGCCTGCTGCTGCAGCTGCTGTGTGCGTGCCAGCGGTGCCGGGAGCTGAACGCAGACTGCCGACCTCTGCTGGATCTGGTCCTCCAGCTCCTACCGGCCTGCCAACAGGTGAGCAGTCCGATCCGACGGGGACCGGTCTCACCTCCAGACGTTTCTCCGAGCTCTGCGTCTCTTGCAGGACCTCCCGCTGGACGAAGTGCTGATGAGCCTGGCGCTGCTCCTGTTAGACGCCCCTGCAGCCCAGCAGAGCCGCCTGCTCAGTCTGGGTAAAACCACGGCTCTAAACCTCACCGTGTCACAGACGCATTTACAGAATCCTCTGAAGCCTCACCAATGTAGATACCAGCCCCCCCGTTTAAATGATTTAGTCAGCAGTAGTTTGAATCTTTTTTAAAGTTTATGAAACTTGGTTATTTTATTGTTTTTATACTTTTATGAAGCTTTATTTTTTTCCTTTAGTATTTTATTTATTGTGGTAAATCAGGGGTCGGGAACCTATGGCTCGCGAGCCACATATGGCTCTTTTGATGGTCACGTATGGCTCGCAGACAAATCTTTATTTGTACCATTTTTTTTTTCATTAGACCAGTCCTTCTCGTGCGCTGCGATGCCAGAGGGGCGCGCAGTAGTATCGGTGCTTGGAGAGACAAATCTGCGCCAGCACTCAGTTTACTATTATCTATTACTTCACAGAGTTTATTCCAGCAGGAAACCTATTAATTTCTGTGCCTAAACCTGCGCGCTCCCGTCTCTGAGAAAGAGCGCGCAGATGAGGGGACGGGACTTGAGGAAGAAAGCAGAGGGTGGGGGTGCCCCCCACCCTCTGCTTTCTTCCACAGGCAGCAGGTGAATCCTGCAGGGATTGTAAAAACGTAAAACCCACTGCCCGTCACTCACTGCAGTGTGTGAGTGTGTGTTTGTCTCCACGTCTGCATGTGAGTCTTTGTCACATCTCCAGAACATTCAGACCTACGATCACGTTTAAAGTCTGAACGTCTGCATGAAGCTGAAACTCACCACGTATCAACCAGACTAGACCATCAGCAAAACCACCACGAGAAATACTCATCATTTATTAGTAACAGCATAACCATGTTATTAAAAATAATCCACAAACTTATTGTACTTTAAAAGTGTTGAAATTACATCAAATGCTCACATTCACTTGTATTTTTAGTTTTAAACATGTTGTCGCAGACTGAGTTGGGTCCGCTGTTGGGACGCGTTCTGGAGTTCTGGAGTTCATCAAACGCATCAAGCAGAGATCTGATTGGCTCTCAGTTCTGTCGCTCAGCCTGTTGGTAGGTAGTTTGGACCAATGGGGTTCAGCTATGGGCCCATTAAGGGAAATGGGAGGGCTGGAGCGGGAGCAGGGGAATATAAAGTTGGGAGAAGAGCTCTCGTCTCAGCGGGAGAGATTCAGGAGTTACTTTATTAATTTTACGGCGTTTGTTGCGGTCTGCAGTAACCAGAATAAATAACCTTAAAAGAGGTTCAGTCTCCATGCCTCAGTGTGGGAAAGGGACGCTACATTATTGTATGGCTCTTTCTAAATTACATTTAAAAATATGTGGCGTTTATGGCTCTCTCGGCCAAAAAGGTTCCCGACCCCTGTGGTAAATGGACATTGAGTCTGTCATAAAGCTTCCTGTATTTATCTAACGGAGGTGGAGCTGAAGATGAATTCATCATTCATCCACATGAATTCATGTCTTTATTTTTTTAAGGACAGTTATGTTTTTGGTGAATAACTTGTTCAAAGGAAAGCAGCAAGCTGGGAGCTCAGACCTCACCTCATCCATAGAATAGATCCACATAAAAATATCCTTTTTATTTTTCTATTTTAGGTTTTATCTTAATGAAAAACCGTTTTTTAATGTTTTCATTTAGTCTGAGGTCCATTTTTGCCGTACATATTTTTCTTACAAGCTGCACTTTGACCTGGAAGTGTGACAGAAACCAAATGTTTGTCTTCATCTCCATTAACCGTGGTCTGTCTCTGTGCAGCTCTGAGCTTAGCCCCTGAACAAGCCCAGCAGCCGCCGTGGCTGAGTCCGGTTCTGGTTTTCCCGGTGCTGCAGCTCCTCTCCTGTTCGGGTCTCACAGAACCTCTGGCGGATCTGAGGACCCACCGGTTGACCCGCGGCCTGGCGGACCGCCTGCTCCACAGCGTCAGCAGGCCCACAGGCGGACCGCCACAGGTACCCGTCACGAGACAGTTGTCATTCTTTTATTACCTGTAGTGTTGGGTTTCAGGCGCCTCTGCTGTTCTTCCTGTCTGCCTGGACCAGAAGAGCGTTGAGGGAAGCTGCTTTTACTGTTCTGAGGTCAAACACATCAGGATGTCAGCACTAACTGAAGCTTCAGGCAGCAACTTCCTGTCTCACTCAGCATCGTCCTAATGTCCGTTTTTATGAACTTTTAGTCTGTCCTGACTCTTTTAAACAGTTGAGCATAACATTAAACCTTGGAACTGCCTGTTCGTTCTACACACTGGTCCCTCACTCAGTCTCACTGTTTCACACATTTATGCAATTTTGCATTATTTTTTTATTTCTAGCGCATTGTTTTTGCATCCTGATTGGCTGGAGAGCTTGTCAGTCAGTGTCCTCCGTGCCGTGTGTCCCGTATCGAACGTGTTTGATCTGCCTAATCGACATAAATCTTCTATTGTAATCAGATCTTTGTTTTCATTCTAAAATACTGGACTTACTGTTCTAAGAAAGTTTAAACTTTGAGAGTTTGAACAAGAGAGAAATGTGTGAAAACGTTCATGTCTGTCTGAACGAGTCAATCTGCAGACTTAAGCATCTGGAATGCTACTTTGTAAATTTAATTTATCATAGGTTCTTTTAAAAACAATAAATGAGGGAACGCCCATCCATCGCTGTTCATAAAAACCCTGAAGACGTCTATTCAAGATACTCGAGTATTTCCCTTTTGAGTAGCAGAACTATTTATTTAAGTTTCTTTTGTTTATTTCGTTTTGAGTGATCACTGCAGCCGTTCTGTGTCTTTCTTTTGTTGCTCGCGTTCCTCTCCTCATTAGTTTATACCTTGTATGTAGGAAACAGCAGCAGTGGGAAGCAGAACCCGTCTCTGTGGGTCTTGTTCTTGACTCTCCCTTCCCTCCTCAGCCGGGCCCAGGCCCGAGCCTCCCTCTCTGCTCCTGGTTCAGCGAGGTCAGTGTGGCCGTGTCCGTCCTGCACAAAGTAGCCGGCGATCCAGCGGCGGCAGCTGATTGGCTCTGGGCGGTCAGCTCGGCCTTGTCCTGCAGTCAGCAGCTGCCCTCCTCGTTCGTTCTCATCGTGACCCATCTGGTCATCGCGGGAGACGAGGACGTCTGCCGGTTGGCGTTGAAGGCGTACCAAGCCATGGCCTCTGTTGACCCCTGCCAGGTAGGTCATTCCCACGCTTGCTGCCAATGCGGACATCCATGCTCTCTGCCGATGAAACATCCGTGGAAAAGCAACAGCCCTGTTTCTGTTGAGAACACACAGGTGACATCAGATGAACATCAAGTTAAGAGAGTTAGACCCTAAAGCAGGGCTGGACCACCCCGGTCCTCAAAAACCACAACCCTGCCTGTTTCCAGCTCTCTCTGGACTGCTTGATGCTGACAACCTCAATCAGGTGTGTTCAGCCAATCAGCAGCAAGCTGGTCAGGGAGGACGGGAAGACGGGCGGGGTTGAGGCTCTGGAGGACCAGGGTTGGCTGCAGACTGTCTCCTGTGTGGATTTTTAGTGTAAAGTTGAACTTTTGAAGGTGGTCGTCACTGAGAACAGCTCCCTGCGGACACCAGCCTCAAGTGGCCTTTGAAAGAGCTGCAGGTCCTTTCTAGATGGAATAGAATAGAATACAATAGAATGGAATAGAATAGAATAGAATAGAATAGAACAGATTGGTCTTTACCTATAAAAAGCACATGGACGCTGTGTCTGAACACAGTTCTAACTAATGGGTACAGATCTGCTGAGAGGTTTCTGTAAGGCTGCTATTTCATGAACTGCCACATACAGGAAGGCTTCTTTGGATCTTGCCCCCTGTGTGACTGAGTTTGACCCCCCTGCACTGAAAGGTTCACGTCCTGCAGCGTCTGCAGAGTTGGCTTTGGGTCTGCAGAGATGTTTCTGTCCTAAAGGAGAGCTTCCCTCCACGTGGGTGTCGGTATCTCTGCAGCATGTCATTCACTGAAACAGTGGTCTGAAGCTGCAGGCCTCCTGCAGGTGCCGTCCCTGATTCCTGTCCTGATGTTCAAACTGACGAGGGAGAAGAACGCCGACGTGGCCCTCGCTGTGCTGCACTGCCTGCCCAACCTTGGGACTCACAAGGTGCTGAAGACTCAGAGGAAACTGCAGCCTGCCAGACACCATCATGCAGTCACCTGTGACCTTCCTGTTTCAGCTGTGTGTGCCCATGGTGCTGCAGACCCTCCAAACGCTGGCCAGCGCCCCCAAGCTGAGGGCTGTTGTGATGCGTCTCATGACGACCCTCTGGAAAAAACAGGTCTGAGCACTCTGAGCTCATCTGTTTCCTTTGCAGCTGCGTTAGACTTCATGTCTGGTGTTGGTTTCTGTGAAGGATCGGGTGTATCCAGAGCTGCAGCGTCTGCTGAGCCAGCAGGACAGCAGAGTGACGGTGGGGAAAGACGCCGAGTGGGAGCGGGTCCTGGCCAGAGCCGCCTGCCTCAGAGACGTCTGCAGAGAAAGGTGGATGCGCAGACGCAGCTGCAAACTGCCCCCGCCTGCATCCACAAACAGCAGCAACGCCGCTGCTGCACACTGACCGTGGGATGGGGGGGTTTCCATGTCATTACCATGGCAACAAGCAGAAGAAAGACCATAGTTATTTGTGCGGCACATTTCAGCAACAAGAAACCTCTGATGCTGCACATAAAAACATGATTTAAGCAGATAAACCAAACAAACAGAAGTGATTGTCGTTCTCTCAGGTGGGAAGAGGTGGACCGTCAAACTAAGACACAAATAAAAAACTTCAGTCCAAATTTAGACACATGACACCACATCCTGGACCTCACTGGCCTCAGCAATCCAAAAATAAAACCTCTTCCGATTTCTTCCTAATCCTGCCGACACTCGGAAGAAGTTCCACTAAACGGTGTTAGAACAAACACGTTCTCTAAGCAGCACCGCATGGAACAAACCAGGAAGTACCTGCTGGCTCCAAGGCCATAGACTTCTACTGAGACGGAAACAGCTGTCACTCCCATACATCTGATTACTAACCTTTAACATCTTAATTCATCCTCATTATTTCTCTGTAGTTCAAACTATTCCAGGTATAAACTGACCAATCAGACGCCTCAGTAAAAGCATGTCGAACGTTTGATTGACAGATTGCTTTCAACTGGTGGGGGTGTGGCCTTCCAACAGGCCCACTCCTGATTGGTGGTAGCGGTTACCATTGAAACGTAGACTCAGACCGACTCGGACCAATCAGGTCTCACTGTCATCATCTGGTTCCAACATGGCGGTGATCATATGGTGAAAAAGATGGCGGCTGGATTGACTTGTAAGCCGTTTTCTACGGAGGATGTCTCGTCCGATCGCTGCAGGTCTCCTGTAAACGTGTCAGCGTCGTGCACGACCATGTTCACTCAGAGCACGCGCTGTGTGTGACGGGCAGCGGCGGTCCAGAATGTAGCGTTTCTGTGGTCATGGGATCAGAGTGTGGGTCTGTTACTGCCTCAGAGTTTGCATACCCCTGACTTGTGCGACTGAGTTGTGTGTTTTTGTGCGTTTCAGGCCTTACCAGCACGGGGCAGACATGTTGGCGGGCATTTCACTCACGCTGAAGCAGTGCAACAAAGCGGACACGGCGACCCCTGCTGCCCTCGCCCTTCAAGGCCTGCGTGCGCTTTGCCAGGCAGAGGTGCTGCACCTGAACGCACCGTCTTCAGTCTGTCACGCGTTTTTCATCCAGTCACTTGAAATGACTAGACATCTCTTCTGGCTTGAAGCAATGGAGTTGTTGTTAGAAAAGCATGCTCCTGCTGTAGAGTAAAGCTCAAAGGATCTCCATGATCTCTGTGCAGGTGGTGGATATGATCTCAACGTGGAAACATCTTGGAGCCGAGCTTCGCTGCGACTCCCGGCCTTTGATGGTTGAAGCTGTGGCCGAGCTTCTGGCTCTGGTTCCTCAGCTGCCGGTCAAATCAGACGACTATGAGGTACTTCCATGAAGTATGTTCTGACCATAGGTGTTGGTTTTTGGTCACAGTCCCTCACCAATCCTCTTTGGATCTGTTGTCAAAGCATTTCCCGCTGGTCGTTTAATGGTGATGATGATGATGATGCTGTTTCAGCCCAAATCCAAACACCCGTGTTGTTTTCTAGGACTTTATGCTGAGCAGCAAGAGTTCATTAGAAATTCACCACCAAGTTGTGGGCGGGACTGTTGGTACGGAGCAACCCCGCCCCCCGTTCCCCTCCTCCTAACTGAGAGCTCTCTGTTTACATTCTTGTCTGCAGGGGGATGATCAGAAAGGGGCGGAGCAGGGAGACTGTAGCCCCGCCCAGCGTAGTTTCTACAGTCTTCTTTTATCTATCTGCTCCTGATTCTCAGCCACTTTATACAGAAATACTGAGAAATTCCAGTTTTAGTGTAATTTTCTTCATATTTGTGCTTCATCATCAGAACACGTTAGAAACACCAACAATCTATCTCTGAGCAGTTTATGCAACGTTATTTCTCTGGAAGAAGCAGAGCTCAGTTCCTTCTTTCAGATTTTCCTTAAGGCTTTAAAGTAGATTTTTGCTGAAAGCACAATCCTGATGGAAGATGAAAGAGGTTTTGCATTTTTCTTAGAACTTTCTCAGACAGACAGTCCTTCCTCCTTTTGAAACATGAATTTTATTCTGCTTTCCTCACAGAAGCTAAAAGGTGAAGTGGTCAGCTTCCTCTGGAGTTACGCTTCAAGCAAGGTCTGTGCACCAAAGATCTGTGGCCTCTAAGTCTTTTGGGGACGTTTTCTGCTCTAAGTATGAAGAAAATCACGTTTTATCATATGAAACAGAGTTTGGCCTGTGTGCCTCTAGAGCAGAGCTGCTGATGGCAAACAGGCAATGACAGACCTCTGGAGGGCATCTATCATCAGATTTTAGTGAATTCTCAGATGAAGTGTCAATTACAAAATGAAGCATCTGATAAAGGCTCATGCTGGTTTAATCACGTCAGTGAGGCTCTGCATGACGGTCTGTCTGCACATCCACAAACGTCAGCGACTGTAACTTTGAAAGATGATTGAAAGACGCCGTCCAGTCTGCCTGTTTTACACCCTACGGGGTCACGGGGTCATGGGCTGCTGGAGCCTAACCCGGCCACCATTGGGCTAAGGCGGGGGTCACCCCCCTGGACAGGTGGCCCGTCAGTCGCAGGACCAAAGATGTCTGATGTAACTGATATGAAGTCATTCAGATTCTGCAGGGAAAAGTAGACAGCAGTAGGGTTCTACTGTCTTGAGTTGAATGTTATTTATTGTCTCTACTTTGGTGTGTAAGTCACTAAACCTCGACTCTACTCTGACCGGGGCAGAATCCAGAGGTGGCCAGCTGTGGCTACAAGGCGCTGGCCGGTTTTCCTGAAGGAGTCCACACCGTTCTTCACCTTCCTGAGGAGGTTAGTAATCCCATCTAAATAGTCAATAGTAGTATTTTTGTATCAGGTTTCTATCTTCTTAGAAGGCCCAAGGCGGCGTCCAGTCACAGTATCATTCAGATGACAGATGTGTTGTGGTGTCACACTAACCAGTCAACTGGACTTGGTTTAACCTTTATTACTGATAAAAGAAGAGTTTCTCTTCTTCCCCAAGAGGCTTCCTCAGTTCTGAGAGGCAGCCTCACAACATCTGGATGTTCTTCTAGGAGGTTTAAGATCAACAGCATGTGATTGGTTGCTCTGTCAGACCTCAGCTGGGGTACAGTGGTTGACCCTCCCCAGGGGGAAACCAGTTTGCTGGATGTCAACAGACGTTTGTCTTTTCTGCTGCTTACATCAGTTAGTTAAACTGCAGCCGCTGACTTCAAACACCTAGAAGCTGAAATCTGTTCTCTGCATTTGACCCCCTCCTGGGGGGGGCGGTGAGCTGCAGACACAGCCGCCCTCAGGAACCATTTCAACCCCCCAATCCCACCCCTTAATGCTGAGTGTCCAGCAGGCAGACACTGGGAGTCTTTGGTCTGACTCAGCCTGGATTAGAACTCCAGATTCCAGATGTTTATTGTCTTTCTCACAGTGTTTGCAGAGAAATCCACAGATGAGACGACATCTTGTTTCTGACTAGCATGACTGAGCTAAGAGCAGCAAGAATAAAAAATATAAAAAAATAAGATGAATAAAAAAATGTAATAAATGAAATAGAGAGCAGCATTCAGTGTGAAGTGACTATGTGCGTTTAACAGCAGTCTTGTTTGGGGGGGTTAGATACTGTATTGTGTCTGTGGGGGGGGTTGGGGGGGGGTCTAACTTTAGAGTGGAGTTTGTGAGAGCATGAATGGATGAGGAGGCCCGTCTGTTCTGCAGCCTCACAGCCTTTCAGCATCCTGACTAAACCTCCACCTCTGATTCTGTCTTTGACTCTCAGGTCAGACCAGCCGTCAAGGTCCTTGAAAATGAGGAAGACAAGGACGAACATACTGAGGAGGAGGAAGAGGAGAAGGATCTCTCCATCCCAGGGTCATCCTACATGAAACTGATGGCTCTGACCTCCACCTCCGTTTTGCCAGGTCCTCCAGCTCGCGGCGGTCGGCGGTTCTTCTCAGCACAGCTGGTTGTTCATCTTCATGGTGTTTTTCTTCTCAGCTTTGGAGCTTTTCTTGACATCCCTGGTGAGACAGGAGGCGAACCAGATGCCGCGGGGAGTGTACTTTTCTGCCCTGAGGGGGGGCGGTCTGCGGTCGGACCAGGGTAAAACTGTGGCGGGGATCCCGTCCTTCATGCTGAAGACCTACGAGAAGAACAAGCAGCCCGGACTCAAGCCTGGACTGGCAGGTGACGTCCTGAGGCGGTCCTCCCTTCTACAGGCAGTGTTCCAGCAGGACTCCTGTTTGTCATTTTATGATGGGATTTGAACACGCCCTCTCCTGAACCGTGTGTACACAGATTCAGTCTTTGTGGACGTTTTTAATGGCTGCGTTGACGTGGATCAGAATAAAACTGTTATTCCAGCGTATTTATGTTCAGATGCAGATTAAAACATTGACCGCGTGGATTTTAAGTCCATCCACGGCTAAATGTTGTTGTTAGCACGTCTCAGCCTAATCCTAACACTTTTCCGGCCAAAAAAAGCACAGATTAAAATAAAATCATGAGCGAACAAACACTCAATAATATTAAAATCAGGTTTAGAAGATCATCTCACTTTAAGCTGCAGCTTGTTTGTTTACAACAGAACCCAATATTTCTTCTTCTATGGTATCTTCTGCACGTGTCCCAATGATTTGTTCCCACTGAAAGTCTGGCGTATGGAAACGTTTGTTATAATCTTCAAAGCTTCATGTAATCAGTTCAGTTCAGTTCAGTTCTGATCTTTGATCCAATCACAGATATTTAGCACATAGAGCTGCAGCTACTGGTTTCAGGTGAAAGTTTCAGTTTTGTTCAGATCTACTCAGCGTTTTCTGTGATTTCTGGAGTTCTGGGAATGAGATGATGGGATTTGGACCCTCATGTTCTGATGTTCTAACACTTTTTGAAGGGTGACACTGATTTAATTAGCAGCTGGTTTGAAAGAACATCAGTGTGAAGAAACGGAAGGTTCCTTTTGCTGCTCAGCGTTATGTTGTGGCTGCCTCTGCCGGATGTGGGGTCATCGTCAGCCTGTCGGTTCTGTTTCTGCTGGTCGCTCAGCCACATGTGTTTCAGTCTGTGTGTCTGCAGAAGCTGAATTCTCTCCGGTCTGTCTGTGATCTGCAGCCGGACTGCTGCTGTGCTACGAGCTTCCCGTGCAGACGGACCGCGAGGGGAAGCCCATGGATCGCTTCCTGGTCAGCCGCGGCCGCAGCTACCAGCAGACCCTCACCGCCCTCATCCATGAGGTCTGCCCTCCCTCCTCCTCCTCCCCCCCGTCTGTCGTACCTGCAGGAACTGAAGGTGTTCTGCTCTGCAGGTGAACATCCAGCCCTCAGAGTGGCACAGGGCTCTTCTCCTGCCTCAGGCCTGGAGGGGCTTCATGAACCGGACTTTCCACGCCGTCCTTCAGGTCTGTGCTCCAGACCCCCCCCCCCCCCCATCGTTCAAAGCGAAGCAAGTGCGTGTGTCTGCATAAGCGTGTGAGCTGCAGTTGTGTTGTTTACGTGTTGACATGTTTTTGTGTGGAGGTCTTTGGAGCCAACAGGTATGTTTGTAATATGTGTGAATGGACAGGCCCCGCCCCTTTGGACTAGCATTCTCCACTCCATCTCCATCAATATAAACATAGTTTATCTTCAAATACTAAAGGGGTTTATACAAATATGCCCCTCGTGTGTCAGAAGATTCATGAAGCAGTGTTGTAACAGTCAAATCTGTCCAACTCTGATCTTTTTGCTGAGCTGCTGGACAGGACAAGTCCAAATGAAGTAAAGAGGTACCTCATGTTAAGGGTTGGGTACGCTGGAACTACTCGTCTTTGGGCACGTGTACATTCATACATACATGGACGGTAAACTTCGTCTTGTGTCTGACTGCAGGGCAGACGGGCCGATCTGGAAATGCAGCAGAAACGAGGAAAGGAGGATCCTGAGGAGCTGCAGTACAGTCAGCACTGCGCCTGGCTGTGGTGAGGCTCACTGAGACCCCAGAAACACTCTGCTGCTCAGGCAGTGCTAAACGACTGACCCGTCAAAGGACATTTCTAGTCTGGGTGACCTCTCAAAGTCACTATCCAGCCAGTTCTGGATCACAGTGATGCACTTTCACTCTCTGGATGCGTTCAGGTCAAACACTGAGACGTTTAGATGTAGAACCAGGAAGCAAACTGCCAACCGTCTGACCTGCTGATGTTCATGCTGATGCTAAGAAATGCAGAAGAAATCTGTTCTTTAACTTCTCAGCTGCATCAAGTACAATGCCGTGCCAAAGAATCCAACCCCCCCCCCTGAACCTTTTGCCACATTTCAGGCTTCAAATATAAAGATACAAAACTTTGTGAACAATCAACAACAAGTGGGACACAATCATCAGTGAAACCACATTTATTGGATATTTCAAATTTGTTTAACAAATAAAAACTAAAGTATTGGGTATTAAAAATGATTCAGCCCCTTAAGTTAATACTTTGTAGCTCCGCCCTCTGCTGTGCTTCCAGCTGTGAGTCTCCTGGAGTTTGTCTCCATCAGTTTGAACATTCCTCCTTAGAAACATCTGGAGCTCAGTGAGGCTGGATGGATGGATGGATGGATGGATGGATGGATGGATGGATGGATGGATGGATGGATGGATGGATGGATGGATGGATGGATGGAGCAGTTTCAGTTCCTCCACAGATTCTCTTTGGATTCAGGTCTGGACTCTGGCCGTTCTAACAGCTGGACATGTTCATCTGTGAACTATTCCTTGTAGATGTTCTTTATGTTTGGATCGTTGTTGGGAGACAAATGTCCGTCCCATCTCAGGTCTTTGCAGACTCCATCAGGGTTTCTTCCAGAACGGTCCTGGATTTAGCTCCATCCATCTTCCCATCAGTTCTAACCATCCTCCCTGTCCCTGCTGGAGAAAAGCAGGCCCCAACCATGATGCTATCACCACCATGTTTGACAGTGGGGATGGTGTGTTCAGGGTCATGAGCTGTGTTGCTTTTAGATCAAACAGAACGTTTTGGATTTTGGTTTCATCTGAGCTTCTTCCACATGTTTGGTGCGTCTCCCAGGAGGATTGTGGGTAACTTTAAACAACACTTTTATGGATGAAATGGCTTTCCTCTGCCACTCTTCCATGAAGACCAGATCTGTGCGGGACATCAATGCTTGTTGTCCTGTGGACAGACTCTCCACCTCAGCTGCAGATCTCTGCAGGTCATCCAGATGCATCATGGACCTCTGGGCTGCATCTCTGATCGTCTTCTGCTTGTTTCAGCTGAAAGTTTAGACGGAGGCGGGTCTTTGTAGACCTGCAGTGGTCTGATGTTCCTTCCACCTCTATATTATCTATTGCACAGTGATCGTTGGGATGTTTACAGCTTGGAAATCCTTTTCCATCCAAATCCGGCTTTAGACGTCTCCACAGCAGCATCTCAGACCTGCCTGGTGCTCCTTGTTCTTCATGAAGCTCTCTGTGCTTCAAACGGACCTCTGAGACGATCACAGAGGAGGAGCATTTAAACAGAGACTTGGTTACATCCAGGTGGATCTATCATCATCATTAGTCATTCAGGTCAACTTTGGATCATTCAGAGATCCTCACTGAACATCTGGAGAGTGTTTCTGCACTGAAAGGACAGAAGCTGAATCATTTGAGCGCCCAATATTTCAATATTTTCATTAGTTTGTAATATACATTACATGTGGTTCCACTTCACGATTGTTCCAATTGTTGATTCTTCACAAAAAATTACAGTTTTATATCTTTATGTTTGCAGCCTGAAATGTGGCTAAAGGTTGAAAAGTTTGAGGAGGCAGAATACTTTCACAAGACTCTGCAGTTTGTTTCAACATTTCATGCTAGCAAAAACTGTTTTTTGTCCTTTAACATCTCTGCTTTGATCTCAGGACCAGAGATCAGCTGTCAGAAGTCATCAAAACAGCCACTAAGTAAGTATGACCAACACCTCTGAGGAGCTGCTGCTTCTGCTGATGCTGATGCTGATGCTGCTGCTGATGCTCTGCGTGTTTTTTCAGGGACAGTCCTGTCGTTCAGGGAAACTCCATCCTGGCTCTGAGCAGCTTGGCCGCTGTCATCGCCAAGTATGAGAGCAACCTGCCCACCGACGGCAGCGGCAGCGTGGGGGTGAGACCCTCTAACCTGTCTGCCTGTCCTGTGATGGAAGCGTGTGGAAACGGAGGTTTTGTCCCTGCAGGCTGGACCGGAGTTTGTGCCCACTGCCAGCTGGTTGATGATGGTGCTGGACACTCTGCTCAGCATCATCAGCAGCAGCTACAAGGCCAGAGGTCAAGTCTTCCCCTGGTTCTTGCATGTAAGTTCTGTTTGACACGTATTCTCTTAGCTGAACTTCTCTTCCTTATGCACTGGGATGACTGAACGTGACGCAGGGCAGCAGGTGAGTTCAGAGCTGTAGAGGATGTAGAAGGCCCTTCCTCTGGAGCCCACCGTCCATGCTCTGTGTGTTTAACAAGATTTCCTCTTTGTCCACGTCTCCCTGTACAGTTATTACTGCTTAAACTATGTCCACACATTTTTCTAATGGACTTTGCTTGCTCCTCTCCCCCAGCGCTCCTATTCGGGTGAAAACACCGCGAGTGCCATCGCCCGCTCCTGTGCCAGCCTGGCCCTCTCCCTGTTGGTCCCGGTTCTGGTGGTGTGGCAGAAAGACGGGCTGGTCCAGGTCCTGTCTGCGCTTCAGGCTTGCCTGCCTGGTTCTCCGGCTGCAGACGACTCTCAGGCGGTTCAGTTCCACTCCGGGCTGGCGCTCGGCATGGTTCTGTCCAGCCTGCACCACCAGCGCCTCAGGTACTGTCCAGGGCAGGTGCTGACCCGCTGAGCTGGTGCTGACCCGCTGAGCCGGTGCTGACCCGCTGAGCCGGTGCTGACCCGCTGAGCTGGTGCTGACCCGCTGAGGCGGTTCTGACCCGCTGAGCTGCTGTTCTTCATCGACTGTGTCTGTTTTTCAGTGACGTCTCCACTCAGAAGGACAAGGAGTTCCTCCTGGAGTCTCTAGAAGCTCTAGAAAGCTGCTCCTTCAACCCTGACCTGGAGTACAAGTCAGTGCTTTTAGCAGAGGGGATGAGACCCCCAATGATCAGAACTCTGACCCAAATTCATTTCAAGATTGTGTGAGCTGCCTCTTTGAGGCGCGTCTGCTTGGTGGGCTGTCAGATCCAGGCTAAAGGACGGTTTCCTTTTTTCCTGCAGCACTGGCTGCGTGTTGGGCCTGGCTCTGGTTCTGTCAGCTATGTGCAGCGACGGACAGACTGAGGGACGGGCCTACGTCTGCCGGACTCTGGACAGGCTGCTGGAGAACCTGCAGAACAGCGGAGGCCAAGGCCGCATGCTGCAGGAGGTAAAAGATCCTTTACGCTGCTGTGTTTCTAAAGTCAGGCACGGGTCGGGTACCTGGTCGGGTTCAGGGCCGGGTACAGATTCTGGCTTAGAGTTGGGTCAGAGTCAGGTACTGGGGTGGGTACGGGCTCAGGCTCCTGTAGTGCTGTGAAGTTAACATGGGTGACATCTGTTTACACTGTAAGTGAGACATTCATGTTGTCGTGTTTTTGTTTCATCAAATTCTGGATTTGGGTCGTCAGTCCCACTTGGTCATGAAAGTGGGACTCAGGTGTTCTGGTGGGTTTGGTGAAATCCAGGACAGACTCAGCAGCTAAATCTGCTCCTGTCCTGAGAGCAACCATTGGACACATCCCTGCCTTCCATGTCTTCTAACCAGTGGGGGTTTGTTCAGGTCCTGGCGTACTCTGTGGCCTGTGTGAGCGTCTCCTCCTTCTGTGGAGGGCTGACCGATGCTTCCAAGGCCGAGGAGGCCATGAAAACGCTGCAAGCCCTCACGGAGGAGAGCCAGCAGGTTTGGGCTTTGCAGTTTGAACTATTGGATCGCTGCGCATGAAGAGTACGGAGGGTTCCTCATGTGAACAATTGTTCAATCTGGACTCCTCCTCCAGACCCCGGGCTTCTCCCTCGCCCTTGGGCTGGTCGTCCACGGCCTGGCGTTGTCTGGACACGGCAAAGCGGAGGACATCTTCCCTCGTCTGCTGGCTGCTTGGATCAAGATTTTGCTGGCAGAGGTACATGTTAGCGCAGCATCTGTTGTCTTTAGGCCTAATCCCAATCCGTCTAGTTAGAAGAAGGGTTATAGTGACTGTCTTCCATGCTGATCAGTTGTTTGTCCTGCAGGGGTGTCCCACCATGCAGCGACTGGCTGCAGCCAACGGCCTGGTGGCTTTAGTGGGGTCAGAGAGTTACCTCATTCAGGTACGGGGGCCATACGAGGGTCAGCCTGGCAGAAGCCATGCAGCTGATCATTTACACTGACGGTTAGGCACAGAAGCACTTTTTATCTGTGCATTATAACATTCTAGCTGTCAGATTGATGCTAATGTTCAGTTTCTGCAGCAGGTTAATCTGATCAGATCAGATGTTTTTTTATTTATTGTCCTGAGGGAAACTTGTGCATCTACACACAACACTGTACAATTGATTCCTATGGGGGAGGTTCTGAACACAGCTTTAACTTTAAGATACTGTAAATATAGCAATTTTCAGTTTGGAATAATCAACAAATAGGAATAAATAAGACAAAAACCTGATTAGAGACGTGTTAATGGTCAGTGTAAAGTTCCACTGAAATCCCACCGTTTGATGAGTGAAATGTTTCTTTGAGCTGCAGAAACCATCTAGTCTTTAGATGAAGGACTAGACTCTAGTGGTTTAACCTCCAGTCTGAGCGTCAAACAGAGGCAGCTGGTTCCATGTTTTAATGTCTTTAATATCACCCATCCTTGGATTTGAACCCGCGGTCTCACGAGGCCGCTGGGCAGCAAGAATGTTACACAAATGCCAGAGCATGAGGTCAGTGTGTTTTAAAGGGTCTATGTCGTGCAAAATCAACTTTTCTGAGCTGTTAGGTTCCCCATCCACAAAATACAAGTGGGTCCTGACAAAGTGAGGAACCGCCCCTTCCAGGAAGAGTCTGTGCTGCTAGCCCCCCCCCCCCAAGGCTAACAGACACGCCCACTTTCTCAGTGGAGCTAGTGGTGGTCGTCTAAACGCCTTAATTTTATATGCACAACATGAACATGATGTTTCCGTGGGAGAAACACAGACGCGCTGCTGAGGCCGTCTCTAGGATGATGTCATGAACTGGGCGGCACCCACAAGGAGAGAAAGGCGGAGCCTCAGAGATCGAGACGTCTTACTCCTGGTTAGGAAAGAAGCTGCGAAAATAACTCACATTTGATTAAAAAATGGTTCCTCAGTGGGCCAAAGGTCACGGATGAACATGTATGTACTCTGAAAGGCTCAAGAAAGGCAGGATATAGACCCTTTAAGTCAGAAAGTGCATTGCTCTTCCACCTGGAAGCCCTGTAACAGGTGCTGACCTTTCAGAAACCTGCCTGGGTTACCTGGATCAGGTGGGCTTTGCTGGAAGCCATTTGGAGTTTCTTAGATGTCAGTGGCCTTCCTAGAAACCTGCTGCAGTGCTGAGAGTCTGCCTCAGGCGTGAGCCGTGTGACGATGGCGCCCGGTAATCTGTGATGAATGCGTGTCTGCAGCTGAAGACTGAGCTGGAGCTGACCTCCCAGCAGCAGAGCCGACTCAATGAGGTCATCCGTGCCTTCACCCAGGCAAGAGCCCGCCGCCCTGCTCCTGACCCTCTGCCGCCGCCGCCGCCGTCTGTGGACCAACGTCTTCTCTCTCTGCAGATCGTCAGCTGCTCAGGAGCCATCGGTCTGCAGTCCAACAGCGCCTGCCTGCTGGGACACCTACATTTAGCCCACCTGTCCAGCAGCCACAGCCACACTGCAGGTAGCATGGCCGTCTGAGGACGGCTGTCGGATGGTTCGTGGGTGAATTGCTGCCAGTAAGCACAGAAATAGAACAACGGCTGACAGCAGTGTCCTCTCAGTTCCTCAGGATTTCAGTTACCTCTCAGAGAAGAGCCTCATCAGATCCATCACTGACTTCCTGGTTGAAGCTGGAAAGAAAGGTCTGAACACTCAAACGCCTGCTTCTGCATGTCGCAGCCCGTCTGAAGCGTTTCTCTTGCTGTGATCCAGGTCCAGAGGAGGCCCCTCCTGCTCTGGTTCGGACGGCTCTGACCCCTCTGGCTCTGGCTGGAGGCAGTTTCCAGTTTCCTCCCGTTAACTGGAGTGCGGTCTTGTCCCCTCTGATGCGGCTGGGCTTCGGTAGAGCGTCTTTCTGGGGGGTCTGGGGGGGGGGACGGCAGCAGTTTCAGGTTTGTGTCGTTCACAGGAGAGGAGGTGCAGCACCAGTGTGTGGTCCTGGCAGCAGCTCAGGCCCAGTCCTCCCAAAGCGCCTCTCTGTTCCTGGGCTCCTGGTTGTCGCCGCCCCTCGTTCACAGTCTCAGCGTGAGTTTTAGCAACACAGCAGCTGCTTTCCTGCTCTTTGTTTCTGCTTTTCAGCACCTTTTTACTCAACAGCTGTGCTTGGTGGAACTCAGCAAAACATTGAAAATCTCCTTAAAATAATCATCATTTCAACTCTTTTATGTCTCAGAGTGCATGATGGGTAACACAGGGTCAGGCTTTTCTGTTGGAAGGAATGAATGTGGGAGGCTGCAATTGAAAATAAGAAAAACATTTCTGAATCTGTCTTGTACGACGGAGTTTTAGGGCCAGTTTTTCAAATTATGACTTTTTAGATGTAAATTTACGAGAGAAAAGTCATAGATTAACAAGGAAACACCAAAGTTTTCCGTTTATCGAAGCCTAGCTTAAAGATGAAATATGTGGAGCCTTTTGTGAAGCTTTATTTTCGGATTATAGGTTTAAAAAACAAAGAGATTCTGAACCTTCTGGCGACTCAAAATCAGATTATTTTCAGTGTAGCCGTCTTTCTGGGGTTCAGTGTCGGTAAAGCGGAGTGTCATCTGTAAAATAAAGAGCTCAGAGACACGTTTGGGTGTAGAGGACCAAAACTTTATTTTCCTTTTCATTCACACACCCTGAAGGTCATCTGTCACCTGACGTCATGAACCTGTCATCCCAAACAGTGTTCCATATGCCCCCCCCTCCAGATGAAGTGTCCCGTTTCAGCGTAAAACAACAAAGAGGAATGAAAATAGTCTGTTATATTATCATTAGAACGTTGAAAATGCCAGAAAGTGCTCCTCCTCCTCAGACGGAAGCGTCACACAAATGTAAAGTTCTGGAAGAAAGGATGAAGGTGGACATCTGCAGGGACACCGACGTCTTCATCAACGACTGCAGAGATCCTGCAAACCACCCATCAATAAATGGAACATTAATAAATCATAAATCAAATAAATGAGCTTCCAAACTTTTCTAACGTTATCAATAAACATTCAGCTCACCTGATCATTAAGTTTAGTCGCTCTGCTGCTCTGCTGCTGCTCTGTCTGCTCACCTCCACTTTAATCTCGTAATTTTACTTTTTTTTTGGCGGCCCTAAATCTCTGTCGTAGTCTTGCCTGGATGAACAAAGATGAAGTAAAGATGAACATGGTAAAGAGTTTGTAGCAGCAGCAGTTCGATAACGTTCATAGAGTCTGTATTCTGTTAGCAGACTCTGTTGTCTGTCACGTACCTGACGTGTTTCCAAGGACGTTCTCCGTCTTCATCAGAGTCAGCATCAGGTGGTGATGATGTGACGTATATAAAAACAGGTGATTGGGATGGAGGCGGAGTTTGACAGGTGACTCCGCCCCCTGCTGCTGGAGGATGTTGCTCCAGGTGTGAGAGAGCAGGAAGGCCCCTCATCCGGTTCATGGACGCTTTGGGGTCTCCGTCCTTGATGCATCTGCGGCGTCTGTTGCCTTCAGGGCCGAGGACTGACAGACGCAACGCTCAACGCAAACAATTCTATTTACAAAGAACCGAATCATTTGCAGTAGGCCTGAACAGTAAATCACAAATCTGTCGTTGTTGTGATGTCAAGCTGTGTGATACGCATATCGCAATAAACGGCAAAAATTGCCATAAATGATAACCTTAAATAGGCTAAAACAGTCTTCTGGCAGTTTGAATTATTTAATAAATCCATTTCTGCATTTGACCAATCAGATGGAGCTCTTATGTAGGATGCTCGCCTCCTATGGAGACGAGGATCATTTGGAGAATCATTCAGGTTATGTTGACTCATATTTAATCAAACTGTTGCAGTGAAATGGATTTGATGGTTTTAGTTGTTTTTCTATTTGTTCATGTATCTTGAGTTATATCGTCATCACAGAAATGATCACTAATATTGTCTTCCTCATGTGGTGCAGCCTCATCCTGGGTCTGTGGAACATTTCCAGTCTTTCCCTGACTTTGTGGTGCGTTCACAAGCCCAGGCGGCGTTACACAAAGCCAGTGTTTGGCGTCTAGTCGTGGCTGAGGCCTTCCTAAAGGCGGTCTGCACACAGATGTCCCTGTTGCTGCTGTTGTTTGTTTTCCTGGCCGGCTGGTGAGAGCAGCTTCAGGATGTTGGTCTGGGAGGATTCCTGGTCCTCTGGGTCGTGGGTCAGAGTTCTGTTCTTTAAGCCCGGTTGTTCTGACAGCAGGACTCTGTTCCTCACTGACATGGAGACCCTCCCTGCAGGCTGGTGGCTAAAAAGAGAGCCTGTGAGCGCACCACTCTTCTTTTTACATCATTGGAACGAGTTTGGGGAGTTGGTCCGCATCAACCTTGGCTTTGGTCTGAGTCTGACCCCTCCCATTTCCTCTGTCCAGTGCCGGACTCGAGCCCACCTCTATGAGACTCTGGGCGCGTGGATGAAGCACGTTGCCGAGGACAAGCTCCAGGTCTTCGTGGAGACTCTGGGCCTCCAGCAGTTCCAGGACGACCTTCGACCCCGCCGGCTGTCGCTGTGCTCGTCTCTGCTGGGGGGCCTGGCTTCGGCCATGGCGCTCCCCAACCCCCGGAGCGCCGGCTGGACCCTGCTGTGCTCCACCACGGAGAAGATCTTTGACCTGCTGCCTGAACACATCCAGGTAAGATCCAGTCCAAAAACTGCTTTGAGAATGTTTCCTATGGAAGCTCTGAAGGGACAAATGAGGCACCTGGAGCACAGGATGGACTCCTCCTCCTCCTTCATCCTCCTCCTCCTCCTCCTCCTCCACGTCACCCAGAGGTTTTCCTCATCCTTTAGAAACCTGAACAGTCTTGTTAAGCAGCCGACCATCTTCCTGTTGTCCAAATCTTTTTGTTTTAGGACAGAGAAGTGGATTTGTATGTGGGCGTGGCCAAGTGTTTGTCTGAGATGAACGACTCGGAGATCGACAGGATTGCACGAGTCTCAGAGGTACCGCCCAGAACCCAGGAACCCGTCCGGGGCTGCCGGTCTGGACTCAAGCTCTGCTCGGTTCTGTCCAGACCCAGATGGAGAAGGCCGGCTTCGTCCTGGCGTACCTCGCCTCCCGGGGCCGCGTTCCTCTGCTGGGGCTCAATGATGTCATCGCCGGCGTGCTGCGCGGTTGGCCGCGCCACAGAGTGGGCTGGCTCCTCCTACAGGCCTTTTACCAGTGCCGCCTCTCCCCCAGCAGCAACACAGGTGCGGCCCCCCCACCAGCGGGATTCAGACCCTTTTATCAAACCAAATGACAAGCATTTCCTAGAAGTTGTTCAGTTGCCGTGACAACGTTCATTTCAGCAAAGCTTTAACACGTCTGAGCGTTCCGGTCACACTGACTCTGTCTGCGGGTCGTTTTTCTGCCTAAAACAGCCCCCGCTGCTCTGCTTTGCCCCTCAGGTGTGTCGAAGCGCATGGAGTGGCTCCAGGAGCTGATGGGACACATCCGGAACGTGGCCTATGGAGCAGCGTCTGTCACCTGTGGAGACCCGAAGCTGGTAAGTGAGCTGCTCTGAGGAACGTCCTCCTATGGGGGGTTTGAGGGCACACAAAGACAGAGGGCACGTTTGGAAGAAGGCCTCATTCACCTGAAAGACTCCTGTTAACGTCAGCGGTCATGGATCAACACGGATCTGGAACAGATTCAGGAAGCAGAACAACGCCTCATTATTTGACTAACTGACGGCGGGTTAGGATCCTCTTTCTGATGTGGTGGACGGCTCAGTGCAGTTCCTGAACGGATCTTCTAGAGGTTGTCGAACGAGCAAACTGGCTGACCTGAAGGTCAGAAGGTCAAACATCTTTACATCCTGGACTCTATCAGTCTAAGTGAGCAATAATACTACTACAGTTATTCTGAAACGTCCCCCTCTGATCATCGTCTGAGCGTTCCCGGTGGTCTTCTCATTATGGTTATGATGATTTTAGCCTAAATCGAGGCTGAGACCTCTGTGTTTACGCTCTCCTGCTAGCTTACAGCCCCCCACACCCCCACCCTAGCATTAGCGGTAGCTGCAAATCAGATCCATCCATCGTCCGGTTCTGATCCAGATTCCAGCTCAGACCAGGAAAACAGAGACGTTCATCTGGGAGACGTCTGCAGGTGGATGATCGGAAAGGAGGCGGAGCAGGGAGCTTGTGGCCCCGCCCCTTGTAGTTACTATGGTAAATGGCGTATACTTATTTATCGCTTTCTACCCTCTTACGAAGGCCCAAAGCATTTCCAGTCACAGTCCCATCCACCCATGCACACACACATTCACACACTGGTGGTGGCTCTGCTGCCGAACACTGGCGCCAACCTCCCACCAGAGGCAAGGTGGGGTTCAGTGTCTTGCCCAAGGACACTTCGACACATGGGCGTGCAAGGCGGGAATCAAACCTGCAATCTTACTACTATGGGTCGACCGCTGCACCACGGCCGCCCCACTATGTCACAAAGCTCTTTTTCAAACAGCATTTTTTTTTATCTGCTCTGGATTTTGTTCAGAAAAATGCCCCCAGAAACCCATTTAAAACCCTCAAGTATCATGGTGGAACCATGGAGGTTCCACATGTTTCAGGACTAAACTCTTCAGGGCCTTGAAGGTGGAGGAACCGGGACTCAGACCTTTGGGAGTGGGGGGGTGCTGAGGTTGGACTGAAATGTGTGGAAACCTGTCAGCTGAAGATCTGTCTGTCTGTCTGTCTGTCTGTCTGTCTGTCTGTCTGTCTGTCTGTCTGCCTGCCTGTCTGCCTGCCTGCCTGCCTGCCTGTCTGCCTGTCTGTCTGTCTGTCTGTCTCCCCTGCAGGCCACAGACTTCCTCTTCCAGCTCTTCGCCGCTGCTGTCGTCTGCTGGGCGGACCACCGCATGCCACTGCTACTGGGCATCAGGACCCAGTGGTTTCCGTGGCAACCAGAGCCCACGCCCCCACTGCTGACACACAGTCTGTACGGCGCGGGTGTGCAGGCTGACCACGCCTTGCAGCAATGCCTGCTGGGAGTCTGTTACAGCCTGCCTGTGCTGCTGGACAAAGAGCCGTGGAGCAGCCAGACGCCAAAGGTGGGTGTCACCGTGCCCCCGCCTGATGGAGGAGCAGACCTGTCATCCTAGTCCTGTCTCTTTGCATGTCTCGTCTGTCTCCATGGAAACCATTAAATTCAGGCCATATTAGAGGGTTATTGGTGGGTTTGGATGCTGACTGTCCGTCTGTTGTGTCAGTTCATAGACTGGCTCCTCAGCATATCAGACGGTCCTGAACACCGTCTGTCCGCCGCCACCATCCGCACAGCCAGAGGTGAGGACCGCATGCACATCTCTAAAGCCGTGTCACACAACAGTTACACACATGCTCCATGTATGATATGTCGGTCATCCGTGATCCATGCATGATCTCCGTCACTCATACGTGTTTCTGGTGTTCATAGATGAGCTCAGACGTCTGTTCAGGGTTTCAGCCGACAGGTCTTTAATGAATCCAGTTTGGAGATGTTCAACATTATTGGTCTATTAGGATTTATTCAGTTCATGTGTATTTGATGTAGTTTATACACAATTAATACGTAAATCTTACTCAGTTGTGTGTGATGTTTGGTAGATTCATCCTCCAATGTGTGTGTTTCCAGGAGCGTTCCACGTTTGTCTACCAGACTTTTCCTGCATGAACCACTGATGTCTAACTTTTAGATCACGTATACGGCGCACAGATCACGTTCAGATGACATCATTGATGATGAATCACTGATGAATTACAGACAAACATCACAATAATCACACGCTTCATGTTCTACGTTGGTTTACGTGTTTATCAGTATTTTCTAGGTAAACATTATTCATCTTCATCTATTGAGCAGAACTCATGAATGTTTCACGGCCAAACAAATCCAGCTGAGATTTTCTGTCTTTTTTTTTCTTTTAAGTCCCCTCACGACAGCTGTCCTGACCCCTGATTTAAAGTAGAAAACATTTACTCCTAAACTTTAGTGTCTAAAATGAGTGAAGAAGAGAGAGAGTGGACAGAAAAGTGGGACATGAGCTGCAGATGTTCTTCAGAAAGGCTGGACAGTTCCTCAGGATGCATGAAGCTTCTGTCTGTTCCTAAACTCACCGTTTGGTTTGGAACAGCCACATATTCTAATGAAGCATCTCAAACTCTCAGGCATCCCTCCTGAACAGGCGTTGTGTGTTTTGGTGCGTGTCATGAGGTTTGCTCTGCCACCCAAACAGCAGCTCCAGAACTCCTTCAACCCTTTTATTTGACAGACATTTCACTCGTTTTCTTCCTGAAAAGCTCTGAACGGTTCTTTGCGTCGTCGTTTCAGCTGCTCTCCTGGCTCTGAAGTCCTCCTCCGAGTTCAGGAAGAAAGCCGTGTGGACCCGGGCCTACGGCTGGTAGCCCACCACACCACGGTCCTGTGGTTACCGCGGCGACGCCTGACATTGGCTGCTGAGAAAGCTGGACTGGTTCTGGAGGATGGCCTTCATCCCAGCCCAACGAAGAACGTCTGTCCCGTCCTCTTCATCGCCTCACAAGCGTCAGTTCGGTGTCCCGCACAGCGCGGCGAGCCGATAGAGATCAAAGACTCCATCAGTTCTCCTTCCTCCTCCTGCTCCATCTGTCCAGATGTTGGCGTCTCTCCTTCAGGAGCTGCCACACCGTGATGCCGGCTCCTGAAGAAGAAACAGGCAGCTGTTACAAACCAGAAATACTGTGAAGAAAACGTGAAAACAGAGTTCAGGAATGTGGCGTCATTAATAAGATGCTGAGGCCCCCCCCCAAAGGAAGAAATAAATGCACATGTGGCAGCTTTTTGTCCTCCTTCATCCTGCTCTACAGCTACAGGCCACTGCCTGCATTTAACACATGTTAACTGGTCATAGTGAATCTACGTGGAAATAGCTGCTACAGTTTTTCTCATTTAAGCTAAACTCAGTGACGTATAGAAAGGACGGTGGATTCAGGGTGAAGTCCTGACTGTCAGACTGTTCCACTGTAGAGTCCAGCTGTCAGTCACAGGAAAACAGGAATCCTGCAGGGAATCCTGATGGGAAAGGAATCAGCTGCTACTTCTACATTTGAGAGTTTTGGCTGGATGTCAGATCGACTAACCGGGCCTAAAACGGGTTTCACGTCTTTCAGGACAACAGAACATGTTTGCTTTTCTCACCGATGGCGAGAACGGGCAGGTAGGTCATGGAGGAGAGGGGGCCGTGGGGGTCCAGGCAGTTGGAGGCCGCTGGCTCAGGGAAGGTCAGAGTCTGGTAGATCAGGGTGCCTAAAGAGGACGGGAAGAACTGAGGGTTACCGCGGAAACGCATGGAAGAATTTAGAACAAAGAGCGACCGGTAAACGCTGGAGAACAAGAACACAGAAGGAAACGAGACATGAAAAGAGGAGAGAAACTCAGAATGGTCGATGCTTTACTGTATTTTTTGTTAATTTGTTTTATTCTTTTGTTGTCAGTCATTGTCTTCCATTAGAAACAGCACTTCCTGTTTTTATTAGTGGTTCTGATCCGTTTCCAAATCGTTCCCAGTCGTCTCTTATTTACAATGATGCTGTTTTAGCCCAAATCACAAGAACCCATGTTCTGAATCAGCCTGATGCATGCTGGGAGTCACCTTCATTGATCACGGACAGGGCGTATATAGGGATCCAGAGAGAGTAGCGCGTCCACAGCATGGCGAAGGGGGGCGTGGCCACGACAGACAGCAGCTCATGGGGGTACCTGTCAACACACAACACGCTTTCAGTTGAAGTTATGCAGTATTATACATGCTACACATGATGGCCACGCCCACACGGCGCTGTCACTCAAAAGAGCATTTTCATTTGTTTCTTCCATAAATGTTGAACATCTGATGAAGCCGAGGCCTCAAGAAACCCACAATTCCTTTATTACATACCAACAAACAGCTTTAACCTTTCAAAATAAAAGTAGTTCTTCAGCTTAAAAGCTGCTGCTGGATGAGATTTGCTTCTGTTGCTCCAGAATCCAGTGATGCTTTCATGTATGGAAGCATTTCTGTAGCATAATTAAGAATCAAAGTCAACATGCGTCCATATCCAGCAGGTTGGTAGACGACCTCTGCGTTCAGACTTCCATCAGGCCTTTAGGGCCTTTAGGGCCTTTAGGGCCTTTAGGGCCTTCAGTCGTAGCAGGAGCGGCCTCACATCAGCCTCACCTCTGCAGGAACAGTTTGTTCCAAAACAAACACAAAACATCCAGATGATCTAAATATTTGAAAGCTTCTGCTTCATTGGGCTCAACGTCACGTTTCACTGTTGAGAATCGCCTCAGAAAGGTCAAACCACAGAAGTGGCTTGGATTCTGGAAGGAGCCGGTTGTGGTGAGGGGACGGGACGTCTCTGTCCTGCATGTTCCCCACGTCGTCCTGATTCCTCATCCAGATCTGCAGACGGCTGACGATGGGGTTGGAGCAGAGCAGGAAGCCCTGCTTTAAGGCAGAACTTCAGTCCAAAGGATCCAGTCAGGTCTTTGAGTCTCACCTCAGTGCAGTTTGAGTCAAGGCTGTTTCTGGAAGGCCTGTTACTCTGCAAACATCAGTTCAACTTTATCTGGACCTGACTTCACAGTTTGGAAGCTTTAGCTTCTGTTTGCTTGGACAAACAAGCAAACCGATTAAAATGCATCATCTAATGGTGAGCCTCTGTCCTCGTTAGAAACACGGTGAAAATGCTAAATGAAGCTCCTCCCACCAATGAGGACGTCATGACCCCCTGAAGGTGACGTACCGCAGGAGGTCCAGAATGTTCCACAGGAAGAACTGCAAACACACCACGGGCTTCCTCTGAATGTCTTCACACATGTTGACCACGATCAGCAAAATGTTCTTCTCCAGAACCTGGAGGGAGACCAGCGTTAGTCCGGGGGGGGGACAGAGGTGCACACGGTCAGACTCACCTGAACGAAGCGAGGAAGGAGTCTGGCTTTCTCGATCCCGTCTGCGATGTGGAAGAGCTCCAGCGCGGACAGGAGCTGGCACAGGCTCATCACGAAGCCCACCGAGTAGAAGGTGTCTGCCAAGGCGTCTGCAGAGACACGTGAGCGCCTGTTTCCGGCTGACCAAACACTGAAAGGAGGAGGAGCTTTTCATTCGTACCTGTCCCAAAGGTGAAAAGCCGTGTGATGGTGTTGGCCAGAATCCAGGTGTGGCCGCAGAACTGGAACAGGTTGTAGGTGAAGATGTAGACGAACCTAAAGCTGAGCCTGCAGAGATCAACAGGAAAACATGACGGTTTACTTTTAGCAAAAGCTTCATCAGCTAAAATAATGATTACAATTAAGTTACTCCATCTGCCACCTTGGAGGGGAAGCAGCTTCCTGTTAGTTCCACTCCGATCATCTGCTGATCTATTGTAAATTGTTCCCATTGGTTTTAATCCTGATGATTCTCTTTAGCCCAAAAAACCTGGATTCTACATTTCTGCATTACAAATGGGACAGGACTGTTGGTGAGGAGTTAAACCAGGGCTGATTTCCCATCATGCCTTTGTTTACACTCTCCCACTAGCTTACAGCCCCCCCACACCCCCCAGCTAACATTGACGGTGCAACAAAAACAGCAGCAGCATCAGGTCCATCCATCCGTCCAGTTCTGGTCCAGATTCCAGCTCAGACCAGGAGGACACAGACGTTCATGGATCTGTTGGTCTGCAGGTGGATGATCAGAAAGGGGCGGAGCCTGGAGGCCTTTACCCCGCCCAGTGTAATTTATATAACAACTACAGGCTCTTTTAAACCATCTGCTCCTGATTCTCCAAAATTCAGTTTTAATCTTAACTTTTCTATTTGTCCTCCATCATGAGAAAATTACGGTGGCCCAGAAGGGTCACAACACAACAAAGAACACACAGACAAAACGTGCTCCCTCCACAGCTCACTGTGACGTTACTGTCTGTTAGCCAGTTAGCCGCTCAGCCCAGTGGAAATTTCAGAATAAAAGCACTTCCATTGCAGCTTTACTTCCATTGTGAGTTAATGTGTTGTGTTGTGAGTTAATGTGTTGTGTGGTAAGTTAATGTGTTGTGTTGTGAGTTAATGTGTTGTGTTGTGAGTTAATGTGTTGTGTTGTGAGTTAATGTGTTGTGTTGTGAGTTAATGTGTTGTGTTGTGAGTTAATGTGTTGTGTTGTGAGTTAATGTGTTGTGTTGTGAGTTAATGTGTTGTGTTGTGAGTTAATGTGTTGTGTTGTGAGTTAATGTGTTGTGTTGTGACCCTTCTGGGCCACCGTAGAAAATGCTTCCAGATCCGGTCCAAAACACCAAAAGGCAGCGTTTTCTTCAGGACTGTCCACAGTTTGACCTCCACTGTGGTTCATGCAGGACTCTGCAGCTGCAGATCGACCCTGAAGTCAGCTGCAGCACCGAGCTACAGCTTTTCTACAGCTGCTGCCGGTTTACGTCTCAGCATTTAACCCTTTGCTTTCCCCAAAGAACAAACTGGGTGCGACTCTAAGATCCTCTCAATGACAGACCAAATTAAAGCCAGAGTTCACAAAAACACACAAGCAGCCTGTTGTCACGCAGCCCAGAACCAAACAGAGAGTCCGTCAGGCTCAGACTTGATCTCTCTGAGCATCTGGGCTCCACATTTCCTGATGTTTACCCTCCAAATGAAAGAACTCTGCTGTGTTTGGTGTGAAGCAGCTGTGGGTGAAGAACTTTTAGGAAGATTTAGAGCAGAACTCCAGCAGCTTCTGGGGGAATAAGAAATGTCCCGGTTTCCTGAACCGTGAAACATGAAACCGGTATTCCTCCTGTTAGAGTTACGTAATTATCATTTGCTTACACGCTATCATCACCATTATATGATCGTCACAGTTCTATCTTTCAGTAAGAAAACAATGACCTGAAAAGTTTTAATTATACAAGAATATGATGTTCCTGTACTGCTTGATTGAATGACTCACTTTTATGTTATCAACCCCAGCCACCAATAAAACCAGACTGGATCCACTGAGGAGGAGAATCGGTCTGTGACAGTTATACGCTGTCACAGACCGATTCTCCTCCTGCAGAAGTCTAGCTAAAAGTTCTCATCTCCTGTGTGGTTCTTCTCTTTATTAAGGAAACAATCAGAACCCTGACACCCCCCCCCTCAGTAGTAAAGCTTCAACAGAATCCCTGGACTCTCTCAGAGCATTCCTTCATGACCAGCAGCCTCTGGAATTACTCACATTCCTCTGAAGCCGTCCATTGCAGCTCTGGGTGGGTTTCTCCGTTCAGCCGCCGTCCTCCATGCGTGGAAGCAGAAGTGCTGCAATATCCCAACAGTTCACCGTTTCCTCACACTGATTACAGCTGCTGCGGGTTCAACGCCGAAAGGAAGTGAAAACTTCCACATGTGAGGCAGAAGTTGAACAGTCCCGCCCCTCTACAGACAGAGCAGAGAGGTGGAGCAGAGCAGTGGGGGCTGAAACGGACATTCAGAGAGAAAAAACACACTTCTGGTCAAAGATACCACACATGACAGTGACACACAACCAAACGGACGGGGCATCTAAAACAGGGACGGGTGTCAAACGGAAAATACAAACGTGTGATTCATGAGTTCAGCATTCAACCGCCTGTAGATCCAACTGACAGATGGATGGAAACCTGCATTTAAACAGGCCAAACATTGAGAAGGATTTCTCATTTACAATGTTGGCCTGAACTGCAGCAACAAGGAAACTATTTGAACCTATTTATGCGTTTATTTAAATTTACTCTCACTGTTATATGTTTAAATCCATTTTCTGCATCAATTCTTCCATCAATCTATTTTTTTAATGATTTTAGCTCCAGTATTTCCATGTGTTTGTACCAGGACTGGTCGGTTTGGTCTGTGGTTGTTTCTGCGGTGCTCGCCCTTGCTGGGGGGGCTGGGGGGAGGGGGGGGGGGCTGGGGCCATGTTCTGTGGCTGAGCTGCTCCTGCTACAACAGATTCCTGTTGCATTGTTTCCTCACAGCACAGCCACGCCTTATGTAGAGGAATGTTTTAAAGGAGGGATGTTTGAATGGGGGTATGTTTGAATGGGGGTATGTTCCAATGGGGGTATGTTTGAGTGGGGGTATGTTCCAATGGGGGTATGTTTCAGTGGGGGTATGTTCCAATGGGGGTATGTTTCAGTGGGGGTATGTTTCTTTTTTGCATTTTGTTGCTTTAATTTTGTTGCAACGTTTTGAAGGAATTTTGTTGCATTTTTCTTCTATTTAGAAGTTTACAGAAAAGCGCTAACTGCTTATTTTCTAACAAAGTACTTTTTTGAAGTGATTCTGTTTTTTGGTCTTGAACATCTTTTTCTAATTTCATGAAACTTTCTAAGAACTCACAGGAACAGGGTCATGATTCAGGAAAAGAAGCTGCAAAAAACAGTTGGGCATCAAATCCTAAACTAAGCTGCCTTCACGCCGAAAACCATTTACGCAGCAGAGGCGTCCACTTCCAATGTTAAGTCAATGTACAAACCATCGACTGTATGAGAGAACTGGACTGAGCGAATGTGAGCGTCTGGTACCTGGTACCATTCAGGCACCCAGCTTTGGCCCATGACTCTTTCAGTGATGCGATCAGTGGGTGGAGTGCAAAACCAACACAGGAGAAAATCTGATCGTTCCTCCTGAACTTTATGATAGTTTTCTTTTTTTCTATTGAGACAATAATAATCATATCCTCTAATTTTATTCCTACTTTTAAATTTTTACCTCCTCAGATTAGTGCGGGACAGCTAGTCATCAAACTGGGTCACAGAGAGATGGAAATACAGCTGAAAGACGCAGCTCCTGCAGCGGATGGTGAAGCTCGCCGTTCCGGGAGAGTCTCTGAATGATGTCATAGACCCAGACATGGAAACAGGATTACCGACCTTTTTGTAGAACTCTTTAAAACAAATCAAGCTGATCTCTAAATGTCATCCGGGTCTTCCATGCAAAAACCCCGACAACCAAACACACAACCCAACAATCAATCAACCAACCAAAAACCCAACAACCAATCAATCAATCAACCAACCAAACACATAACCTAAAAACCCAATTACCAAATACCCCTGACCCAAAAACCCAACAACCAAGAAAACACACAACCTAACAACCAATCAACCAAGAAAACACACAACCCAAAAGCCCAACAACCAAACACCCCTGACCCCAAAACCCAACAACCAAACAAATGACCCAAAAACTAAACAACCAATCAACCAAGAAAACACACAACCCAAAAACCAATCAACCAAGAAAACACACAACCCAACAACCAATCAACCAAGAAAACACACAACCCAACAACCAATCAACCAAGAAAACTCACAACCCAAAAACCCAACAACCAAGCAAACACACAATAGCAGAAACCTCAGAAGTCCTAAAAACCCCTGATGTGGCAGTAGAGAAGAGAGCCTGCAGAGATGCAGCAGCAGAAAATGAAAGCAAAGCGTCTTCCTGTTCTCTGAAGAGGCAATAGAACCCGGTGCACAAACAGGAAGAACCACATGATGTCAGGCTGCATTGAGTCGGAGGGAAAGCCTGCAGCTTCAGACTGAAGGTTACACACAGTGCTGTTGATTTAAGTTACAGTATGCTATGAAAAGGTAATAAAAAGTATTCATTAGCTCGGCCTCTTCTAGTATATCTGGGCCTCATGAGGACTATATCATCTACCCTGACAGATGGGTGTGGGTTTAATGACTCTGCCAGCTGTTAGCAACATCATCCGCTCTCAGTCATTACAGCTCCAAGAACCCTGCAGCTCAGTTCCACCAAACTCCAGCTTTTTCCTGCTGATTTACCTGAAACTGAATGGATGTTTGTCCAACATGATGTCAGGCCTGGTTCTGTTTGAGTAGTTCTGCTCAGCGATGCTCTGCTTCTCTGTGACCGTCTGCAGGTTTCAGTCGTCTCCCAGCTCAGCTGCTCATGTCATCAGTGTCAGTAGTCGTGTTCTTTTTTACTTGATGAAGGCAGCTGTGACTGCGCCACAGGAGTGGGCGGAGCCACAGCCAGCCTGCACGGAAACAGACGACAAAATCAGATTCAGGTAGAACTCTTCAAACAAGCAGAGGTTGACACATTAGTGACGTAGAAACTGTGATGCATCCACTTTCAGACACATACGATACCTTTATTAGGAAGAGGACGATGCATATTAACGAACAATCACACCGATGTAATTATGCCAGATTAGAGCCGCAGGCTCGTTTCCAACCTGTGCAGGTTGATGTTTAAAGGAATAAAACGGTTTGAGAAAGAGACGCTACACAAACATTTAGAAAACACAGAATACAAAATAATACAAAGAGAAAGACTGACTATAATATAAACATACTTTAAATCAGTGCTTGTTTTGTTCATGTGAGTCTCCAAAAGCCACAGTTTCAGTTGGTTTTAGAAAATAATATTATTTGTATTTTCTCTTATTATTATGGGTATGTAGATCCATGAATGTCTTTGTTTTCCTGGTCTGAACTAGAATCTGGATCAGAACCAAACGGCTGGAAAGCTCTGATGTTGCTGCTATTTTTGTAGCACCGCTAATGTTAGCTTGGGGCTGTGGGGGGCTGTAAGCTAACGGGAGAGAGTAAACAAAGCGATGACGGAAAGTGGGGGTGGGCTTACAACCCCGTCCACACCTCAGGGGGGAATTTCTGAAGAACTCCTACTGCTCTGCAGAAAACGACATTTTGGGCTCAAAACACGTCATCATCAGAACTAACAGACCACTGTGAAGGCTTTAGACCAAAAGGTAAAGAGTGGGACTTTAAGGACGTCATGTTGTGTGTAAAATGACAAAAGTGAGACATTGTGTACTGGTGGTAGTAGAAGTTCTTCTGAACTGCACTCTGCTGGTTTTTCTGAGGCGACAGTGGAAGCTTGTCCAGGACGGACTGTCGGACTTTGGACAGAGCAGAGTTCAGGAGACGGAGGGATGAGTGTGTCTTCACATCTACAGAAGCATCTCCTGCTGCTGGGTCGACTTCCACTCACTGTTCCCACTCTTTTCAGATGGAGTCTGTGGCCTTTTCTGTTTCTCTCTGTGGAAGACCCACAGCCGTTCTGCGAAACACAAATAACTTTAACTCGTAGCGACTTCTCGGAGCGTCAGAGCGGGTCGATTACACCTGTGACCTCAGTGTTAATGACATGCATGTATTTGTGTTTGCTGCTGCTATGCAGAGTGTGACCATCGGCGTGGAAGACGTCTCTGGGGAAAGGCGTGTCTTCCTTAGTGCCCTCTTCTTGTTAACCACTTATGACGCCTTCCTAATCCTTTTTGACTAATGACCCGACATCGCGGACCGCCTGCTGTTTTAATGTGGACTCCAGAAGTAATGGTATCTTCCAAAGACCTGCTGTCACCAGGCTATCTGACAGAAATACCCGTCTAAATATATCCCGTCTGAGGCTGAGTTTACAGTAACCCAAGTCTGCTTCAGTCAACTTTTAGAGCAAAAGCCCGCACTCTCTAGGCAAAATGACAGCAACTATTCTGGACCCGCACTCAGCTACAGAGACCAGCGTTTCAGCAGAACCCTGCACAGCTCCTCTGACGGTTCCTGCAGGAATCTGCTGTGCAGAGCCTCAGCAGGAGGGTTTCTCTGCAGGCCGCGGCCTCCGCCTGGCCCGCTGAGGTTACAGGCCCAGACTGTGTCTGCAGCTCCAACCTGAACCAAACCAAGTTCAAACCTCGCCTGCGCCTCAGATCCAGCAGCTCACTTCACTGGAGACACAAGTCCAGAAGAGTTCTGACCCGGTTTGACCCGACCTCCAAAGCGGTCACTCTGTGAAGCCTCATGTCATGGTTTGCCCCAAACCCCTGGGCTTTCTCAGGTGCAACCATTTTTGCACACTTGATCATATCACCAATAATGAATGGAACTAAAACCAGAGATTATTTGTGACGCATCAAACGACTTGATACCAGATTTGAAGACGTGTGTAGCTGGTCTTCTCCTGAGGAACGTGATGCAGGACGGATCTCCTCTGAATGCACAGATACCCTCTGACTGACATTTACCCTGCGTCTGGGTGTCCTTTCATGGGGCAGACAGAGACGGGTTCTGGGAGTTTAGGGAGGAGCTAAAGTTGCTTTTTTGTGGTCAGGTGGGTGGATGAATGGAAGTTCAGGTAAAGAATTTAAAGCTGTGTAGTATAACACATCAATCTTTACCACCATTCAAAAATCAATGGGAACACTTCGTGATGACGATCACGTCATCTACCAACAGATTTGTTCACGTTTGGGAGCATCTCTGACAACTTTGTCCGGAATTTCACAAAAATGACAAAATGATGGTTTGATCTTCTGAAGATCACTTAGTGAATGGATGCAGCCCCAAACCATCACACTACCCCCACCATGTCAAACAACAGTTTTAATTCTCTTTGGGGCAACAGAACACACTTAGCTGGAATTCTATCTTTTTCTAATCAGACCAGTTCCAAAAGGCCTTCAGCTCCTCACATGCTGTCCTGGGTTCTTCAACCCCCACCTGCAGGAGCAACATGGCCAGTCTGCTTCCAGGATGAAATGAGCCCTGAAGTTCATTTTACTTCAATAAAACCCACATCTTCTCCAACGGGCAGCTAAAGCAGCTATAGACACTCATCGTTATGAAAAGATGACATGAAGTTCTCCAGTGACCAACAGAGACAAAGTCTGATGTGTCTGACACCCATAGTTGTAGCAAAAAGTAAAGCTACTGTATTGGATTACTTTGTAAAGGAGTTACTTCTGTCTGCTCTCCCATTGGTTGGACATTTTGGTTGCTGGGATTTTACCCTGCAGTGGAAAACAAGGATTCGACTGAAGGGCAGACATTTGAGGTTTGCAGACGTCTGCTTCCACTCTTTGGCCACGCCCTCTCGCCAAGACCACGTTGGAATGGAACGCCAGGCTTTGGACACACGGGGAGCTGAGAAACAAGCAGAGCTTCATCTCCAGTTTCCCTTACACACCCCACTACATGACACTCCTGGCAGAGGCTTGAGAGGATTCTGTTGCCCCCCCTACCCCCAGTAGAACCCAGTGGAGGGGTCAAGATCTTTGCCAGCCAAGCCTCCACATGCCCAGTTATTCATACCAATTAGTCCCCCCCCCTTCCTCTGGCTGACACCTTCCTGACTGAAGCTCCCAGAAACAGAAACACTCCATCAGATGTTCTAACATGTTCAAACAGAATACAGTCATACTTTTTAAAAACATGTTTAGGTCTAATGGCTCTGAAGAAAAGATGTTTCCTGTTCTCAGGCTCCTCCTCCTGGTTCTTCTTCTGTGGTTTCTTGATGTTTGGCAGACAGATTTCTCCACCTACTGGCAGTCCTCACCTGTCTCACCTGCATCCATCAGCTGTCTCACCTGCATCCATCAGCTGTCTCACCTGCATCCATCAGCTGTCTCACCTGCATCCATCAGCTGTCTCACCTGCATCCATCACCTGTCTCACCTGCATGTGTCCTGCAGATTCTCTCTGCTGTCAGCTCATTGGCTGTGTCTCAGTGTGGATTCCTGGAGTCACCATGTTGGATTTCTGTGAGTTTCCTTTTGGTTTTTAACTTGTGATCTCCTGCTGGAGGTTTTATTTTTTCTCGTTGTCGGAATGGTCTGGATCTGTGGATCGATTGGAGGGGATCCCACTGTGTGGAACAATTTCTCTGGAGGATTTCATTCCACGTTGAATTCCTGCCTCTGATGTTTGTTTCCTGCTGTAAACGTTGACTCTGTCGTTTTCTGGTCTGGCAGACCATATGTTTTATTTTTTAGATTCTGTTGACACTTCCTCCTGTGTTCTGGACGGTTTGGGTTTGTCCTCACTAAATTCTGGCTGGACTGTGAAAGAGTAGCCTCTACATCTCATTTCATTATTTGTAGAGTCATTGGAGCCAGTTTTTATCATTAACTCTGGTTGGTTATTCCCGTCTCCTTGGAAAACTAGTTATTAGTTAAAATTCATAGGTTATGCAAAAAGTAAACATATTATAGTTTTGGTTAACAAAGAACTGAAAAAGAAAAAACATTGAATGCTCCCTGATGTCACCTGACTGACAGACGGCGCACAGCAGCCAAACTCACATTTGTTGACCAGGAATTAGTCGTAGCCCTGGGGTTTGAGTATTTCTGGGAGCATTGTTATGGACAGAAAGGCTGGGAAAAAATCCTTGAACTGAGCCTGAATTTGGCTTAAATCAGTTACAGCTGAAGTGGAAAAAGTCTGGATGAAAAGCCGTGTCGGGGGGGGTGGGGCTTAGACCCTCAATCCAGCCTTAAATGCAGAGTGAGCTCTCATCTTTAGTCTCATCTGACCCTGGATTTGAACCCACCACCTCACATGATGTCCAGAAAGTTTTCCTGTTGGTTAAAAACTCTTTTTTTGGATCATTTTGTCTTTTTTAACTTTGATCTACAGTAGTAATAAAACAGATTTAACTGTTAGGATATTTCTGTCATTGACCTGAAGTTTACCGGAGAACAAATGTTCAACAACAGCTGATGGATGAAAACTCATCTGTTTGGATTCCATAGATTCCTGCATTCAGGTACGACCTAAGCCCCACAATGATCAGATCAGGAGGAAAACTTCTAAAATAACTGAAAATAATGACGTGTTATTGATGAACGTGAGTAAAATGTTCACAATATTGTAAGGCAGTTACTTCAACATCAGATAACCCCCGTCAGCCTGTTCCTGTCGGTTAAGTGCAGTCAGGCCAAACTTGGAGTTCAGAAGAAGTTGTGTGTGAAGTGAAAAGATCTAGAAGGAGCTCATGGACAGGTGTCACTGCGGTTCTGAGGCGGAGCTACCGTCGCAAAGCTGTTGAAGGTAAAAAGCCTTTACCTGTACTCACCTGTACTCACCTGTACTATCCTGTACTCACCTGTACTCACCTGTACTCACCTGTACTATCCTGTACTCACCTGTACTATCCTGTACTCACCTGTACTATCCTGTACTCACCTGTACTATCCTGTACTCACCTGTACTCACCTGTACTCACCTGTACTATCCTGTACTCACCTGTACTATCCTGTACTCACCTGTACTCTCCTGTACTCTCCTGCACTCACCTGTACTCACCTGTACTCACCTGTACTCACCTGTACTCACCTGTACTCACCTGATCGAGACGGGTACAGGTTTCTGAGCAAAGACTGCTTGTCATGTGAAGTGATTTCCCTCCCCACACGTCATGAAGAGTTGCACCATCGCCATCACCAGGACAGCACGATGATATTTACAAAATATGGATATTTATTTGGTGGCTGATTGTGCAAAAAGAAATGCAGTTAAATGGAATAGGAGGGAGGATGGATGTCATCTCTGTTGATGATGGATTGGAATGATTATTAACTTAGTTTTTTTCTTTTTTGCAGAACAAAAGGAAATAGACAGGGGGGGGGGGGGGAATTTTCATATGCATCAAATGTTAAAAAAAAGATTATTTCCTGTCTTTTATCAGCCTAAAAAAATTCTCAATTTCATTTTGATCACACAAAATAAAGAAAACTTTAGTTTGAGGCTTTTAGGTGAAACACTTTGATTTTACTGTAGAATCATCTCCACTGAACGGATTCTTTCTCCATCAGTAATCTGAGACTTTTCTGAATGGAAATGTGAAATTCCTTCAGCTAAATGTTGGTAAATTCCTCCGTTTACTTGAGTTTTAATGACGATCGATGACATCTATGCAGCCTGACGGGGAACCTCCAGTCAAAATGTTGTTAATGAAAGAACTGTTGACCTGTGGCCCCTCTGGAGGGTCTTGGTGGTCCCTGCAGGCCCCCCCGGGGAGCCTCATCAGAAGCTGCTATGCTGCTGTTGACCTCTCACTATCGGGTGTTGGACTAACTTCCTCACAGCAGCCTCGCTTCCTGCTGCCTGAAGCTGCAGCTTTCCTGACAGCATAAAGAAACAGTTGGATTAAAACAAGACAAATGGGGGGGGTCATAACGTTTGAACCTGTGAATGTAGAGACATCTGATGAACTGCATATAAACAAACGTCATCTGGTTTTCCTGCGTATTTATGAGATGATTTGAAAGACTAAATCCTGCAGATGAAACTCAAACTTTGATAAGTGAGACAGAAAAATGTCTTTGTATATTTTTCTGTTCTGTTTCTGTTTGCGTGTCTGATGACAGGAAAAAGGGAGAATGGATGTAAACTGAACTGAAACTTTAGATTCTCGCTCTGTTTGTGTGACAGACGGTGGTCACGTGTCCTGAACGCCGCTGATGTCTCCGGTCTTTTTTAGACTCTCCGTGTGAGACTCGGTGGGCGCTCCGCCAGAATGTGCGCCTCCGTGTCATAGGAGTCTGTCATCCCACTGAGGAGCTCTGCGCGCCACCTCAGTCTGCGCCACCGGCTCCACCTCTGATCCAGGCGCGTGGACGCTCCATCCCGCCGCGTCAGACATGAAGAGTGAGCGACAGCACCGAGCCAGCAGCGCGAACGCAAACGCACCGCGGCGCGGGGCGCGAGGCTGACGAGCCAAATGTCTGTCGTCGTTCCCAGCAACCCCGCATCTCTTTGCGCGCCGAAACGGAAGCCTGACATGGCGATCAAAAGCGAGGCGGATGTTGAAGAGGAGGCTGCGGGAGAAACAGGTAGAGGGGGGGTCCTTAAAGCCTCCCGGGCTTATCTCCCGCCGTGCGTCAAAGACCCTGAAGATCCCCCCAGTTCTGGAGGCAAAGAGGAGTGCGCCGTTACGCAGCAGCGAGCCAAAGCGGAGCAACCTGATGCGGGATTACAGAGTGGCGGGAACAGTTTGAGCGGGAGGAGTGATTCGGATGATGAGGAGGAGGTTGTCAGTTTGGTGCTCTCAGATGACTCCGGCCAGTGCGTAACGGAGGACGAGTCCCACTACATCACCACGCACGAGATAGAGCTGTCGGAGCTGTCCGACCACGAAGGCGACTTCGACCTCGGCGTGGGCTCCTCCACCAGCTGGGACATCGAGGATGACAGGCGGGTGTACTCGTTTGTGGACTATACTTTTGACGCGGATGGAGCCGCGCGCGCTCGGGGCGCATCAGCAGGAGTCAGCACTCTGCGTGAAAGCGATCCGTCCGATCCGTTCCCCAGCTCAGATGAGAACACATGGAAGCCGCAGCAGTTCAGGGGAGACGGCGGGGGACAGATCTGCCTGTCAATCAGGGCCACTTCCCGGGCTATAAATGACCCGGGCAACATTCAAGAACAGGAAAACATTCTTTATCGTGCCAGGCGCTCCGGAGACGTGAGCCGTTATGTGTTCAGAGGGGTTGATGGGAAGGCAGAGACGCTGTGTGACGGAGCAAAGTGCTTCATTGCTGCGCCGGGACGCATGCACTTTGGCGGCAAATTGAGGGGGAAGAAGGAGGTCACAGACTCCAGCGGTACGTCCAGCGCTGTCAGTGAGCTGGACGATGCCGACAAGGAGGTGCGCAATCTGACAGCCAGGGCCTTCAAGAGCCTGGCCTACCCGTACTTTGACACCATTAATTTCAGCACCTCCAGCGAGTCCTCCGCGTCAGAGCACGGGCGGGGCCTGAGCAGGTGGTCCACGTTTGTCGACCTGAAATATGGAAACGTGAACGTGTCTCAGGGGCTCGACCAAAGCGTGGTGTCCTGTCAGCAGTCAGCAGCCTCGTTTGAAATAGCCAACAGTATCGATAATAGGGGTTATAAAGGTCTGGCTCTGGCGCACATCAAACCCCCCACCAGCAAGATCTTCTCTATAAGTGGCAGCCCCCGCGGGGCTTCGTCATCCACACAGAAAATCCAGCTGATGGGGAAGTTTGGTCAGAGCAGCAGCGGGCTCATTAGACTGACAGAGACTCTGAATTTCCGCTGCAATGTCAAAGCAGGAATGTCTGGGGGAGAAAGGCGCACGAAGTCCGCGCAAAACCCTGCGGGATCACGTTCCACAGATGAGGTTACCAACAGTTTGCTAAGGAGTCAGGACAGAGGGGCCAGCAAGCCGCCCCTCAATGCCATGGAAGACATGCAGAAGAAGTCCGTGTTCGCGTCCAGCCTCATCAAAAACGTGCTCTCCAAAAAGATTCAGTTTGAGCAGGAGCGGAAGATGGAGCGCGGGGAGATCAGTGAGCAGCAGCAGCAGCGGCTGCAGCGGCAGCAGGCCCCCTCTCCGCTTCATGCGTACCACGGGGGCCCGGACAGCCACGGGGGGAAGCAGGGGAGCAGGGATCTGCGCAGTCAGAGCTCCAGGCTTTCCGAGAGCAGCTCTGACTGCGCGCCCGTCTGCGTGGAACAGTTGGGGGACTTTGTGGACAGCGGCTCATGTGATTCCAGGAGCAGCCACTCCTGGAGAAAAGATCCGGCCGCGCGCGCTCCAGAAACCAATTTAGCGTCGCAGAATGAAGCTGGAATCGATACTAAAAAAGGCGCACTGGGAGCGCCCAGAAGCACGCTGCTTCGCAGCCAAAATAGCGCCTTCAGATGCTGGAAGGACGGCGAGCTAGAGTTTCAAAAGGATCATAAAAACGCGAAAACCCTGGAGGACAGGTTGCCTTCAGCTGATGAGGGTGAGGGGGACCAGGGCGCAGCGCGCGGCAAACTGACGAAAATGTCCCATTTGTTTGTTCCAAGTATCCAGCGGCTGTCCGACGAAGAAGAGGATGAAGGCGGACAAGTGCAGCGCGGAGATCCTTCTGACAGGGGGGACAACACGGGGACAAAACTGCGCGCTGACAACACCTTCTACCTCTCAGAGTCCCGGAACGCGTCCGCCTCCAAATCTCCGGAAATCAAAATCAACCTGAGGAGCGTCAGAGACGATAAAAGCCAAGCTTTTGGGGTCTCCAAACGGCGCGCGCCTATTTTAGGCTCCAAGGCGCCGAGCCTCAGCAGAGCAGATGACTTCAAATGCCAGGCGCTGGCTGCAGCTCTGAAGGGCGAGTCCTCAGACAAAGTCCCACACTTCACGGTAAGAGACATCCGAGAAAACAAGGGCAAGCTGCAAACGCCCATCCACCAAGTGAGAGACGTGCGGAAGCTGGTTAAAAGTTCCTATCACTTCGTTTCTGTGGAGAATAGCGAAAACAAGCCCAGCTCTGTCTGTGCTGACGGTCACAGTGAGCAGAGGAAGCACACGCAGCCCAGAAATCCAGACACTGCGTCCCCCATAGTGATAAAATGTCAATCTGTAAACACCAATTACTCTGGGAAACATCCGGGAAATGTGGAATCAGCCAAACAGGAGTCGCTCGACTCTGACAAAGTGACTCTGGGGGACGCTAAAAGTGATCCGCCACAGAGGGCGGGGGGCCCAACGTCTCACAGCTTCTCAGAGGAGAACCCTGGCCCCAGAGCAGAGACACAGCAGAAGCCAGAGAGGGGGTCCGAGCCGGCAGACAAAAGGCCGGAATCTAAACTTGCTAATCAAGTGGCTTTGGAAAAGCTTCAGGCTGCTGTGAAAACCATGGAGCAGCTTTATGTGTTTGAAAAGAACGAATGGAAGAGAAAGAGCGAGCCGGAGCCTCTGACGGACAGCCACGTGCTGTCACTGATCACCAGTGAGGAGCTGGGTGGAGCTGAAGGGGAGGACGCCGGGTGTTCCCATGTGGACAAGGACAGAAGAGACTCCTGTCCCAGAACCGCAGCCTCCCCCGGCTCTGAGGGTCCAGGAAGTGGGGAAGCGAACGACCCGTTCGGGTCTCAGCCATCCAGCAGCCACGACAAGTCACTGCCTTCCAAGTCGCATCAGGCCATAAACCTAACTAGCAGCAGAAACACGTCTGACTTCAAGTTCTGTGCAGCTCCAAGCGTCCACCTGTCCAACAACTTCACTCAAACACCTTTTAGCGACAGAAACGTGGCCCCCAAGTCCCCCCAGCTCCCTGTTTCTGTAAAGATTAGTCGCAAAAAGGAAGCAGGGGAATGGAAAAATGAGGAAAGGTTCCATGTTTCAAGCTCGTTGTCTGATAATTACCTGACTATTCCAGTCAAATCCCACCCAAAGGAAAGCAAACAGCCTCCACCTGCTGACAAGACTTCTGGGTATTCATTTTCTACCCAATCAAAGCCAACCCCCCCACCAAGCCACCAGTGGTCTGGCTCCAGGAGCCAGGAGCAGCACATACCAAAGACCACGCAGTCCAGCCACGGGATGCAGACTCCTTCACCTGAGATCCCCCCCGCCACCATTTATCACTCCCTACCGCTGGGAATGTCCCCCAGCCAGCCACAGATGTACTGCTTTTCCCCAATAATGACCCCAGCCCCCACCCTAGAGCCCTTCCACGCCACTCAGAGGAAGATGCTCCTGGACCCCACCACTGGAAACTACTATCTGGTGGACACTCCGGTGCAGCCGGCCACAAAGCGCCTCTTTGACCCGGAGACGGGTCGCTACGTGGACATGCCGATCCCACAGCCTCCCATGACCCCCCTGCCCATGCCCCTCCCACCAATGGCCCTCAGTCCCGGAGCGTACGGGCAGACCTACATGATCTACCCCAGCTTCATGCCGGCGCCGGCAGTCATCCCTTCCCGGGCGCTGGTGCACTCGCAGATGTCCGTGCCGTCGGAGGCAGAGAGCGCGGAGAAAGCAGCGTCTCAGCACAACGAGGGGGGGTACATGGAAAGCCCCTTCTACATGTCCACCGGAGCGTACCACCAAGCAGCTTCCGGGGGTCAGCAGCAGGGCGCCGCAGCCGGCAGGCCTCAGCAAACCCCATCCGCCGTCTCCCAGCCCATCATAAGCATCACCTCCCAGCAAGGACCCAGGATCATCGCCCCGCCCTCGTTTGACGGGACGACCATGAGCTTTGTGGTGGAGCACAGATGAGTGGCGCCTCACCGGAACAGGTGAACAATTCAAACGCTCCTTTGAGAAGAAGGATGAAGCATCTTTGAGAAGTTTAGAGAAGATGTTTATGATTGTTTTTCATTAGATCTCAGCACACAGGTCAGTTATGGTTAGTTATGGTCAGTTATGGTCAGTTATGGTTAGTTATGGTCAGTTATGGTTAGTTATGGTTAGTTATGGTCAGTTATGGTTAGTTATGGTTAGTTATGGTCAGTTATGGTTAGTTATGGTCAGTTATGGTCAGTTATGGTCAGTTATGGTTAGTTATGGTCAGTTATGGTCAGTTATGGTCAGTTATGGTCAGTTATGGTTAGTTATGGTCAGTTATGGTCAGTTATGGTTAGTTATGGTTAGTTATGGTTAGTTATGGTCAGTTATGGTCAGTTATGGTCAGTTATGGTCAGTTATGGTCAGTTATGGTTAGTTATGGTCAGTTATGGTCAGTTATGGTCAGTTATGGTTAGTTATGGTCAGTTATGGTTAGTTATGGTCAGTTATGGTCAGTTATGGTTAGTTATGGTCAGTTATGGTTAGTTATGGTTAGTTATGGTCAGTTATGGTCAGTTATGGTCCGTTATGGTTAGTTATGGTTAGTTATAGTCAGTTATGGTCAGTTATGGTTAGTTATGGTCAGTTATGGTTAGTTATGGTCAGTTATGGTCAGTTATGGTTAGTTATGGTCAGTTATGGTCAGTTATGGTTAGTTATGGTCAGTTATGGTTAGTTATGGTCAGTTATGGTCAGTTATGGTCAGTTATGGTCAGTTATGGTCAGTTATGGTCAGTTATGGTTAGTTATGGTCAGTTATGGTCAGTTATGATCAGTTATGGTTAGTTATGGTCAGTTATGGTTAGTTATGGTCAGTTATGGTCAGTTATGATCAGTTATGGTTAGTTATGGTCAGTTATGGTCAGTTATGGTCAGTTATGGTCAGTTATGATCAGTTATGGTTAGTTATGGTCAGTTATGGTCAGTTATGGTTAGTTATGGTCAGTTATGCTCAGTTATGGTCAGTTATGGTCAGTTATGGTTAGTTATGGTCAGTTATGGTCAGTTATGGTCAGTTATGGTTAGTTATGGTTAGTTATAGTCAGTTATGGTCAGTTATGGTTAGTTATGGTCAGTTATGTTCAGTTATGGTTAGTTATGGTCAGTTATGGTCAGTTATGATCAGTTATGGTTAGTTATGGTCAGTTATGGTCAGTTATGGTCAGTTATGGTCAGTTATGATCAGTTATGGTTAGTTATGGTCAGTTATGGTCAGTTATGGTTAGTTATGGTCAGTTATGCTCAGTTATGGTCAGTTATGGTCAGTTATGGTTAGTTATGGTCAGTTATGGTCAGTTATGGTCAGTTATGGTTAGTTATGGTTAGTTATAGTCAGTTATGGTCAGTTATGGTTAGTTATGGTCAGTTATGTTCAGTTATGGTCAGTTATGGTCAGTTATGGTCAGTTATGGTCAGTTATGGTCAGTTATGGTCAGTTATGGTCAGTTATGGTCAGTTATGGTTAGTTATGGTCAGTTATGGTCAGTTATGGTTAGTTATGGTCAGTTATGGTTAGTTATGGTCAGTTATGGTTAGTTTTCTGTTGATCCTTTCTAGGTCGATGCTGCGTGTAAAACTAGCTCGATGTTCATGTTAGATCAGCTCTGTGCTGCAGCAGCTCCTCTTCCTCAGTGCAGGCGTCTGTTTTCTGACAAACTCATCATTCCTGTGTGAAACCTGAGGTGACTAAACAGGATCTGCAGACGTACGTCTATGTAGTTCTTCAAAACTATTCTGGGGAAGTTCTGATCAGCTCCATTTTTGGGGCAGGACGTTTGCTTGGAGACAGGATTTTGGAGGTTCTGGTCCTCATGAGTGAGGGAAGTCCTTGTCAGACAGATGTTTTTCTGGTTGCTCCTTTGAGGCAGAATGTCCTCAGCTGTGGTTCCCACATGTGGAAGATCTAAAGCCGTCTCTGATCCGAACAGCAGAATCCTGTTGGAGGAACAGCAGGAATGCAGAAGAGCTGGGTTTGAACACACTAACAGGAACCAGGCGACCTGCACGGCCCGGGCTGGTGCTGGTGTGGTTTACCTCCCCAATGACCTCCTGGGAATAAATGGCACGGTGCACAGACAGACAGTCAGACCCTTCCAAAGCTTTGGGACAGAGAACTTTTCCACCAGAGATGTTCTGACCAGCTTTGACTTCCAGGTCTTTACCTGCTGAACAGCTTCAGTACTAAGGATACAAGCAGTGCACAGTAAAAGTACACAAATCTCTGAGAGGAGAAAGATTTGTCGTATGTAACACTATTAGTACTGTAGTACTACATAGATCAGCTGGTGTTTTACTATAAAAACAGGAATGGGGGGCATGACATTTGTAAAGCACGGCTGGTTTAATCACGGCTGAGCAAACAGCGGCCCCTTCTCCGTGGACAGGGCCAAGGAAGTGCGTGGCTCTGGACCCTCTGAGGGGCTTAGATCAGGAACCGTGGACCCAGCAGTGGGCGCCGTGGCAGGGCAGTTGGGTCAGACGGGGCATCTCTGTCTCGCTTTAACTGAGGCCCAGGCCTCAGTTAATGCTCCTGCGGGCCGGTGTCCTCCCCAGGGGAGCGGGCGTGTAGCGGGATGCTCTGCGTGTTCAAACCCACGTGAAGTGATGTCTGCCTGATGGGCTTTGATTAGCCGATCTGCATGTCAATCAAGCACCGTACTTCACAGTGAGGATGATTATTCGCTGAGGGATTTTTAAAATACGTCTTTATATGTTTTTGTTTATTCATCTATGATGGACCGGGAACTACCCACAAACCCTTGTAATGGACGTAATCAGCAGCCCTGGTTGAAATAGTCTGTATCCTGCTGTTCTTAAGCCTTTCAGAGTAAATTATATCCATATGTGATCATACATGACCTTTGACACTAAAGAACCATTCTTTTATGAAAATGACTTTTCAGCTCATTTTTCTACCCGGAAGTAAGACGACTTGATCTCTGAGGCCCCGCCTTTCTCTCCTTGTGGGTCCCGCCCATTTAATGACATCATCCTAGAGGCGGCCTCTGCAGCGTGTCTGAGATTCTCCCATGAAAATCCAATCCAAACTTTACAAAGTAAATACGTTCATATTGTGGATTGAAAATTAAAGCGGTTAGCTGATCATAATCATCATCATTCTGCTGTATGGTTATGGATCTCTCAGTGTATGTGTTCAATGAAGATAAATGTACTTATTGCAGGAAAAAAAAGTGCAAGCCCAAACCATGACACCACCACCACTGTGTTTAGAAGCTGGTGAGTTTATGCTCAGAGGCAGATCCTTAACTCTCCAAACCTTTCTGCCACTTTGGTAAATGTTTGTCTTTGCCTCATCAGTCTTTTGAGGTTCATCTCTGTACTTCTTTCTTTATCAAAGTCCAGCCTGGCCTTCCTGTTTCTGCTGATGAGTGCTTTGCTCCGCCCCTTCTGTGCTGTACTGTGGTTCAGTCTGACTCCCTGGAGGTCGTTGCTGGTTCCACATTCATGTCTCGACTGCTCCTATGATATTCTTGACACCAACTGGAGTTGTTTTTCTTGGTCTGCCTGTTGGCCGTCTCTTGTTTCCCCCGGGGGTTTCTTCCTTCTTGTGTGCACATTTGCCCCACTCATTTTCCTTTTTGCTGTCTGGGGGTTCATTTTAAATAAATATTTAGTTTCAAAAAGGCAAAAACCGGCATGTGGTACTGAGCGAGGACTTTCACTGATAACCGTTGTGTGACTAGAGACACCAAGACAACAACGAGGACCGACCAGACTCGTGTTCCTTTATCTCCTGAAAAGGTGGTTGGAGTTTGAACAAAAGCTGGCAGCAACGTTTCTGTCTGGTTCTCAGAACAGAAGAAAGCGGCTGGAGTGTAGTGTTGCTAAAGCTTTCCACACCTTTGGGGGTTCACAGTTCAAGGCAGCAGCCATGCTGTCTTTTCAGCTGATAACACACTGGAAGCTGTCTGTGTCAGCCTCGGCTCAGAAGATATGAGCTTCACGATAACCAACCAGAGTGTTCAACTTGGATTTGTTTGATACCAGAACAGTCCATTTTAAAGAACTAAAGCACCACTGCTGCTTTCCTTTAACTGTGAGGTTATTTCCCACCGTATGAAGAAGATGCTCAGTTGACCCGCTTCCCTAAAACACAACGCTGGTTTTCCGTCATGCATGCCTCAGGAGAGGCGTCGGGTCCTGGATGAATGTGCTGAACATGCATGACAGGAACAAAAGATTTGGTCGTAAAGTTTGCAGCTAAACACTTGGGCACCGCATGCTAGCGTGTTCATGCTCCGATAAGGCCCTGAGTGTGGATTGTTCATGGGGAAGGTGTTACAGTGTGCCCGTGTGTACATGTGTGCAGCAGAGAGTTCAAACCCTAGCAGCAGGCGGCCGTTGTCTGTGTGCAGAAGAGCTTCAGCTGCTGCAGGATGTCAGGTTCTGGCTGGCAGCTCGCTGCTGTATCAGTGAGCTTTTTATAGGAGCAGTCGTTGCAAGACGGAGAGGGTGAGAAGTCGGCTTCATGGCATCAACAAAACATGCTGCATAGCAGAGAGGAGCCTCCATGGGTGAACATTTTGGAGTTTCCCTTCTCAGAATGTCCCTGCATACCGCTGAGACCAGCTGGCAACTCAACTCTAAGTTTATTTCCACGACAGGAGCCTCTTCATCCTTCATCCTGAATGCTAAAAATCCTACAGAAGTGGCTGAAAAGAGAAAAAAACCTTTGTTGTCATGGTAACATGCATAACTACAGGTGGTGAAGGTGTGCTTCAGATAAAATCATGATGTTTGCTGCATTTCTGCTGTAGTTTGCCCCCCCCTCTCTGCTTTTGATGTGAAATCTTGGTCCTGAAGGACTTTCTGAAGCAGGAAAAGGGTTTGAATCCCAAAGGAAGATTCCCATCAGGCTGCAGTCATGCAGATGTTGATGGTTGGACCCGTCTGAGTACAAATTATGATGAAAGTCCTGGTGCAAAAGTACAGACAGATAAACACCAACATGTCTCCAATCCCAACATTTCATATATTAACAGCCAACAATAACATTTAAACTAGAGTATGTTACTCAGGGACTGCATGGTGGTGTAGTGGTTAGCACTCTCAGCTCACAGCAGGAAGCCCCTGGTTTGAATCCCGGCTGGGTCCTTTCTGTGGAGTTTCTATATTCTCCCTGTGCGTGTCCGGCTTCCTACTAACAGGCTTCACTGAGGACTCCAAAGACTCCTCTCCACTGAGCAGTCCGGTCAAGACTAGTCCAGTATTTTCAGCATTTCCATCCATTAAGCCAGACTGTACCATTTTAGGGCCCTGATTGTTGTAGTTCGCTCACCAGAATCACCTGGACCATTCTGAGCCATGCCGTACCGCTCAGTGGAAACAAGGCTTCCATTTCCCTATTGGTGTGAATGTGTGTGAGTGTGTTTGCGATTGTTGAGCCCTGTGACAGACGGGTGACCTGCTCAGGGTGAACCCCGCCTTCCCCCAAAAGTAGCTGGGTTGGTTCCAGAAACCCCGTGATCCTGAAAGGGATTCAGCTTGTTCTAAAGATGGATGGATGGATGGATGGATGGATGGATGGATGGATGGGTGTATGCATGGATGGATGGATGCATGGATGCATGCATGGATGGATGCATGAATGGATGCATGGATGGATGGATGGATGGATGGATGGATGGATGGATGCATGGATGGATGCATGAATGGATGCATGAATGGATGGATGGATGATGGATGGATGGATGGATGCATGGATGGATGCATGCATGGATGGATGGATGGATGCATGGATGGATGGATGGATGCATGGATGCATGCATGGATGGATGCATGGATGGATGCATGAATGGATGCATGGATGGATGCATGAATGGATGCATGGATGGATGCATGGATGGATGGATGGATGGATGCATGCATGGATGGATGGATGGATGCATGGATGGATGGATGGATGGATGCATGGATGGATGCATGAATGGATGCATGAATGGATGGATGGATGCATGGATGGATGGATGGATGGATGCATGGATGGATGCATGGATGGATGCATGGATGGATGCATGCATGGGTGGATGGATGGATGCATGGATGCATGCATGGATGGATGCATGAATGGATGCATGAATGGATGCATGGATGGATGCATGAATGGATGCATGAATGGATGCATGGATGGATGCATGAATGGATGCATGGATGGATGCATGAATGGATGGATGGATGGATGCATGGATGGATGTCACTCACATCCATCAGATAAATAATTGTCTCTCGAAAACAAAAAGCATCTTCTGGCACGGTAACAGAAATGAGCATTTTCTGAAGAAACAGAAGGATCTTCTGTCAGAAAGACGGGATCATGAACAAAAGGACGGACAGAAATTCCCATCATGCCTTGCATTGTGCATTCAGCTCATGTGATTTAGTATTCTTTCAATACTTTAGATGTTTAGAGTTCTTTTTACACATTTTTTCTGATGGCTCAGAACAGATTCTCATGCAACAAATAGATTTAGGCTTAAATAATTCAAATAAAAACACTTTTCTCACAAGGATTGACCACTTCAGAGTCAAGACTTTACCAGAAAGGAAGGCCAGTAGAGGGTTCTGGAGATGGTACGGTCCAGATGTTTGCATAATACCAGTTTGTCTGGGATATTCAGAGTTAAATCCACAGAATTCAAAAGACATGATGTCAGCTTCCTGTACCTGTCAGTGAAGGAAATCAGTGCTTTGCAGCACAGTGGACCTCAAGGAGGAGCTCATTGGTTTACATGTTCTCCAGATAATCTAGCATTGACCACTGCTGGTAACCAAATCAGGCGTTGATGTTGTTAAGTCTTGTCTACAACATTTTGTGCACCATTTTCCTCACGTTTCCAACACCTGGAACCAGGAGCGCCTTTTCAGGTCCACTGGATCCTAACCATGGGGGATGTGAACGGTTGTCTCTGTAGGTTAACAAACAACTCTGTTTAGCTTCTTTTAAAGGAGTGACTTCTTTGGCTTAAAATCTGTCTTACAATGAGATGTTTGTGTCCCTCAGCGTAGACATGTATCACTGGACGAAGTGGGTTTGACGTCACCGTAGAAAGCTCCCTACCTCCAGCTCCAGCCAAATGAAGCCAACTCGGTGGCCATTTTTCTGTGATACAGGCGCCGCCATTTGGAGCCAGTCGACAGACTGACAGTCTGAGTCACGTTTTTAGGGGCAACTACTGTCGCCAATCATGAGTGAGCTTGTTCAAGGTCTAGACTTCTACTGAAAGTGAAGAGACTGTCAATCAAACAGATGGGGGGCCAGCGGGCACCACATGCTTTTACTAAGAGTCCTTTGTCCTCTGGGGGTTGGGGAGCCAGTGACTCCCTCCCCAAACTGGTCATCTCTTTTAGCTTTTAATGACTCAGGTGGAACTGGTTCAGTTTGTTTGGGTTTCAGAACACTGCGGTAGATGGATGGAAGAATAAACCTGAGACCCCCATTCTTAATAAGAGAAGGTTTATCCTTCTTGACAAAGATGGCTTCTTTCACTCCTCGCTCAAACCATCCTTTCTCTCTGGCTAGAATTCAGACTTCACTGTCCTCAAAGGGTGGTTTGTGGCCTTCAGGTGGAGATGCACTGCAGACTCAGGTCCACTTGGGTTGGCTCTGCCATGTTGGTAAAGCCGCTTGTGTAGAGGTTGTTTGGTTTCTCCTATATACTGTTCATTGCAGTTCTCTTTGCAGTGGATAGAGAACACAACATTACTCTGTTTGTAGCTGGGAATGTTGTCCTTTGGATGAACCAGTTTTTGTCTGAGAGTATTGACTGGTTTGAGATGAACTGGGATGTTATGTTGTCTGAAAATCCTTTTTAGTTTTTCAGACAGGCCTGAGATATACGGAATTGAAATACTGTTCCGTTTCGGCTCTTGTTCCTTCTTGTCTTGTTTTCTTGTATGTTGGGATCTGGTGAATGCCCACTTAGGATATCCACAGGTTTGGAGGGCTTGGTGGATATGTTGTTCTTCTTTCTTCTTTCCGTCAGAGCTTGTGGGCACCTCCTGGGCTCTGTGTTGTAAAGTCCTGATGACGCCTAGTTTGTGCTGTAAAGGGTTGTTTGAGTCAAATAACAGCTACTGATCTGTGTGAGTAGGCTTCCTGTACACTTCAGCCTGGAGCTGTCTGTCATCTCCAATGATCACTGCACAGTCTAGAAGGGCTAGGGTGTTGTCCTTTGTGTCTTCCCTGGAAATTTTGATGTGAAAAGGCTTTCACTATGATGGAACCAACCTGGATGACTGAGAGTCTTCATAGACACTGCCATAAAGAAAATATATATGGAAAAAAATCAGAATCAGCAAGAAGATGTAATAGAAAAACGGCAGCAGATCAAGAATGGTTCTTCTGACCAATAGAATTTATTTTTATTTTTATAGCCCACTGTTACAGCAATGGTCGTCTCAATGAGGTTCATACCGGTCACTGTGTAATAAACATGAATCATAAAGAACATAAAGTCATAGAACTCAATAGGTAATGGCTAAACTAAACTAAACTAAACTAAACTAAACTAAACTAAACCAAACTAAACTAAACTAAACTAAACTAAACTAAACTAAACCAAACTAAACTAAACTAAACTAAACAGACTAAACTAAACAGACTAAACTAAACAGACTAAACTAGGCTGGGCATCTCTGCTCTTTGACCCTCCTCCTCGGATGAATGACTAACAGCTGGTTATGTCTCTATTGAAGTTGATGGGATTTTGACTTCTTGGAGCCAGCTGGTACTTCCTGTTTGGAATGTCAGGGGGAGGGGCCACTCAGTCCAGTGATGCATACTGTCAATGGGTTCCAGGAGCAGCTGGAGCTAAAGCACAGCCATTAGTTGTCATTTAACGGGACCTCTCTGCAGCTTTTGACACGCTAAGCCCGGCATTCGGCACGCCTAAACTCTGTGACAACGTCTCCTCAGGCCTGGCACACGCCTGCTTTGAACAGTCGTTTAGGGACTGAGACCAAAGGTCGAAGTTGAAGAACGCCACTGTTATGTTTTTGGTCAAATCATATTTCCTTTGTATGTCAGCTGCATCACATGTCAGATGTATGTCAGCGGTGTGTGAAAGTGCATAATGATTTGTTCATCTGTGCCATGATGTGAACTATCTATCATGCACCGCTGTGGTTGGATTGGTGTTTTTTGTCCAAGGACAATTGGCTCAAATACCTTCCAATCCCAACAGGAGTGTTTCTTTCAGATGGGACGACCTTTCAAAGCTTTTTCTGGAAGTAATTCTGCAGCTGAAGGGAAGCTGGGAGAGCGAGGACCAGCTGGAGAGCTTTACAATACTCTAGCCTCACTAAAACCAAAAACATTAACTCGTAAGACTGGGAAGACTGCCCGCTGCATGCATATTTATAACTGTGTCCGATTGTAATTGAAGGTGAAAATGGTCAATAATCAAGCTAAAGGCCGTGTCCCACAGCTGCTATATTTGGATGAAAACTGGTCAAACATGGAAAAAGTGAGAAACGTTGAGGTCTTTACATGAAAATTTTCACAATGAAACTAAGCAAAGAACACATAAACTAACGTAGAACATGAACCGTGTGATTATTAATTATATGCACTTCATCAGTGATTCATGCGTCGTTTGTATCACAGAAGACTGAAATTACATACGTGGAAAATAAACAAACAGGCATTGGCTGCATGACACGGCTTTAGACCCAGAAAGGCTTCCTCTACTGAGATGATCAGGACTTTATAACACACTCAGCAGGTTCAGGGTTCAGGATCACTGCTGGTTTTCACTTGTTGATGCTGTGATTTAAAAAAATAAAACATTTGTTTTGCTGTTTTGATCTCCAACAGAACAGAATTTAGACAAAGCTGGACTCCTCTGGGAGACTCGTCTGGATTTGGACTCGTCTGGATTTGGACTCGTCTGGGTTTGGACTCGTCTGGGACACTCGTCTGGATTTGGACTCATCTGGGTTTGGACTCGTCTGGGTTTGGACTCATCTGGGAGACTCGTCTGGGTTTGGACTCATCTGGGAGACTCGTCTGGGTTTGGACTCGTCTGGGTTTGGACTCGTCTGGGAGACTCGTCTGGGTTTGGACTCGTCTGGGTTTGGACTCGTCTGGGTTTGGACTCGTCTGGGAGACTCGTCTGGGTTTGGACTCGTCTGGGTTTGGACTCGTCTGGGAGACTCGTCTGGGTTTGGACTCGTCTGGGTTTGGACTCATCTGGGAGACTCGTCTGGGTTTGGACTCGTCTGGGTTTGGACTCGTCTGGGTTTGGACTCGTCTGGGTTTGGACTCGTCTGGGTTTGGATTCATCTGTGTTTGGACTCGTCTGGGTTTGGACTCGTCTGGGTTTGGATTCATCTGTGTTTGGACTCGTCTGGGTTTGGACTCGTCTGGGTTTGGACTCGTCTTTGAGACTCGTCTGGGTTTGGACTCGTCTGAGTTTGGACTCGTCTGGCTCCACATGTTTCTACCAGAGTTTTGGCTGTTTTCTTGGCGCCGCACATCCTGCTGCCTCACCACCAGGCAGCGGTCGGTCAAACGTCTCCTCCGCCTCCGTTTGGCTGAGGAGCTCGATCGATGACACGATGGTAAGAAAAGGAAAGTTTTCCTGCAAACTGACGAGTTGCATTTCATTTTGCTGCAGCAGCTTGATGAACATTTTTGAAGTGAGACGTTTCTTGTTGTGTTTGAATTTGTTTGTGTTTTCAAAGAGTCTAAAACTGTACAATGACTTCCTGTCTGCTCCACGCCGTCACTTCCTGCATCCTCTAAATGAGGCTTTGCTGATGCTCGGCTTACAGTTTTAGCCTCAGATGTGTGTTGTGTATCCCATGTCCCTTTTTGTGTTATGGTTGAAGCCAAACAAGAGTTGTGTAAGTGTTGAAACACGGGGATCTGCTGGACAGTCCATCATTATTTTTTAGACAAAGAACAAACCTGATCACCTTCTTTGTACGCTGGAACAGGATTTTTTTTGTAAACTATGTTCAGGAAAATGTTATTGCAGATGTTGAAGTTGAGCCACAACTGTTGAGTGACATGAGTTGTGGTCGTGAACAGATTTGTGTCCAGTTTATTTGGTGTTTGTGCAACGATCACAGTGTTCAAACCGTGCATGTGTTTGTGTCTGACTCAGTAAACTCAGATGTTTTCCTAAAATCATTCTCTGAAATTTAGACAAACTGGTTTGTATGTGATGCACTAAAATTCCACATATATTTAACAAAAATGCAATCATACTGACAATTTTCAACGTAGTTTTTAGTCAGTTTAGTCAGTTCTGTTTACGGTGGCCGAGAGGTGAAAGACACGTCTGCATGTAAGATACAGCAACAAGTGAACAAATCCTGAAATGACAAAAGTGGAGTCATGGCTTCTACCAGAAAAGAAGATCATTTATATAAATATATGATTTATGCATAATTATAAAACTAATAGTGTAGAAAAGCTGCTGACTTTCCTTCATTTGTTCTCCGTCTTCTGCTTTTGTCGTGTTTTGCTGCTGAACAGAAAGGAAAGACCCTTAATACCAGAAGTGACGCAAAAATGTTACCTTGCTAAACATTGTTGTCATTTTTATTGTAGTAATACAATTAAAAAAATGCTTTTGGACTGATTCATGTGTAAATAATATCCACATAAAGAAAACATAATAAATAACTTTAAAATATCCTACAAGATTGGTTTTACATTACGTAAACCCGGATTTGCTGTTGTGTTTCAGTATTGGTTCACTTGTTGTTGTATCTTAAGTGTAAATGCGTTTGGCACCTCTTGGCCACCGTACCTTTTACCGTGCTACAGCTAGCATGAGTCTCAGAGACGTCACACGGTTCCTGCTTCATTCATTCAGTCAGCAGAGCGGCTGGAGGCGTCTCAGTCTCACTGCTCCGGTTTTCATTGGGTCTTTGCTTGATTTTGTGAGGATTTTGTTGGTCTGTGCAGTGATGTAGACCGTCTGCTATGCAGTGAGGCCACGTCACCAGATAGTTGTCTGATTTTCTTTCTGGGAGGGGGAACGCACGTAGGGCTGCCTGATGACAAAAAGGGACTTTTTCATTGATGGAGAGAAAGTGAGTGCACTGTGGAAAGAGAGCTGGATTTCATTTGGATCAATAAACTGATGGAAAACTGTCTCACATCTCCAACGTTTCTTGAAAACACAATAAAAAAGAAATGGCCAAGAAAAGGAAAAACTGTGTTACAATGTTGTGGTAAAAAACAGGCGTTGTGATCCTGATTTTTGTCTTTATATGACAAAGCTCATGTCACCATTTTCTGAATTACTTTAGCTGACAGACTGAGGATAGCGTAACCACACTAGAGTTAATGCTATAGCTAAAGTGAAACCCAACAAATTCAGGCACAGAGACAAGACCAGCACGAGTTCTTCCTGTTCAGGACGGGAAACACTGCATGCTACATTATGTATAATATATAGATGGATTTCTGGAAATGTTTTGAATGCTTCATGTGAAAGTAAATCATCAAATTGTGTGTTTTTCAAAGTGTCTCCTGTTTACTAGTGTTGGAAAAGCTGATGGTGTTGCTGCAGATGAGGGTTCACTCTGAAGACTAAATAAAGACGCCGCCTGTGGCGTCACGTCCACCTATAGGATGATGTTTAATCTGATTGACAGCCGTGTTTGATCTGCATGTGTTCATATGATCCTCATGTCTGCACTTCCAGCGGTAAAAGTAAAACAGTTCAATTGAATAAAGACAGGAGCTTAGTGAGAGAAATGAATAAAAACTGGAATACAGAAACGATTTCTGGAACTTTTAGGTGAACTAAACAAACTAAAGTTAGTTCTCTACAAAACATCACAGATTATCCTCAAAATACTGTCAATGATCCCATAAATAAAAGTTATTTTCCTCTGTAGTTTTTTCCATATTGTTCTGTTTTAGCATAAAGACAATGAAGCCGTTCAGAAAGGATCATCTGTGCACAGTTCCTGCTTCCCTTCATGCACATTGTGTTAATTTGAGTTTATTAGGGGTCACTCTGAGCTCTGCATCCCCCCCCCCCCCCCTCCTGCCTGGACGTCCTGGAGGCAGAGTTAGACCGGCTTAGCACGGCGTATTCTGGAATGTGTGCTAAATAAGCAGTTGGGGGGTGTTAAAGGTTTCTCTGCTGGCTGACAGCCCACTCCGTCTCTGAGTTAGGAGGCGCTGATGGGGCTCTCAGGTTCTGGGTCGGGTGGCAGAACCTGAACCGTAAGTCTAAACAGGCACTGGGTTCCTGTTTGTTGACCATGCATTCCATAACGCCCAGAGACGTGAGCAGTTTCCCTTCACACCTTCATCGCTGCTGTGTGAATTCATGTGTTGATGCGCCCAAAATGTTAGACTTATGCTGAATCCACAACATTTAGGATTTCATACTGGAAATCAAAAAAAGGGAAATAGACTTTTCAGAAAGGCTACCTGTGTTTGTATGGAGCCCCAAACTGTTCTTAATAAAAAAGATAAATATAACTTTTTACAATCAACCAATAAATCTCTCATAAATGTATAAAAAGATTATGAAATTGCTTTAAAAACTTGCTCATTATTTTTAAAACAGCATTTCAAAATATTCATTTTAAATCATGTTGAATATTATAGTAATTCTATGGCTTTTTTTCAGAAACGAATGAAAATAATAAAAATATTCAACATGATTGAAAATGAATATTTTAAAATGCTGTATAAAGTAACATGAAATATATTTAATAATATAATGGCTAATTTAAAATCTGTGGGCAGGTTTTTTACTATTTCATGATATTTTTATACATTGATGAGAGATTTATTGGTTGATGGTGTGATTGTACGGGGTCATATTTATTTTTTAATCATGAATAATTTGGGGCTCCATATAATAACGCCTGTTAGTCTCTGAAATACTGCAGCTGTGCTGTAGTTCCTTCAACGGCCTGCAGGGGGCGCTTGCAGAAAAGAGAAATTTGTCATTGATTTTGTAAAGAAACAAGCTTTTTAAAAAATACTTTGATTATCCTGCTGTTCTTATTAGTATGAGTTCTATTCTTTTTGTGTGCGACTTATTTTCACAGAATTTAATGATTTTCTGCACAAATTTGAATATTGTTTTTCAGGACTCCATAGAGTTCTGCTGCTACAACTTTAAGATTTATCACTATGGTACTTTTTAAAAATTATTTTTGATTGTAAAAATAATTTGAAAGATTTTGGAACAAAATAATCCCAAAGCAATTTTGGAGTTGCAGATTATTGAGACTAGAAATAGAAACTAAATCCAGCAAAGACATCATCTGACTTCATAAAAATGTCAGCTGTGGGTGAGGTTTTGCTTTCATTTGCTGTGAGAAGAAAATCTAAATAAATAAATAAGAACCCAATTCTAAGTTAAACTTTATTTATATACAAATTTCTCTGTATATTTTGGTGGATGCATTGACATTACAGACTGAATGAATAGCGTAACTTCAACCAAATGCGTCAGTGATGTTTTTCTAACAGCAGTTTTTATTAATTACAGGATCCAAAGAGACGTCAGTCAAAGTATTTTACCACCCCACAATCAAAAACATTATTTGTGAGGCATTTCAGAGCTGAAAGACAGGATGCATTTCTTGTAATTAACCATAAAAGTGGTCTTTGAATGATGATTATGCAGAAACACGTCATTTTCTGGGACAAAGTCTTTTTTTTTAACCATGTCCAGCAGCTGAGCAAACAAGTAGGAGCTGAAGTTCTCTCGTATCGAGGCAGGTGGCCCCCCAGACACCAGCGTGGGACTGCAGATCATGGGGAATCCACCCACACCAGGGCCTGAGGGACCGCCACAGGGGCCCCCAACGCCAGAGAGCAGGGGGGGGGGCACAGGAGCACGTAGAATAGAAGCTCCATCCCAACCAGAGAACAGCCCTCCTGCTGCGCCATGGGGCTCAGCACAAGGCCCCACCCACCAGAGGCCCCCCCGCCTGAGACAAGCAGCCCACCACCACCCAGGTGCTCTGAGTACCCCCCCCAAAGACATACATGGATCTGATGGTCTGCAGGTGGATGGAGCGGGGAGGGATCCTGTGGCCCGCCAATTGTGGTTTTTGTGTAACAAGTACAAAATGTTTCAGTTGTCGTTTTCCGTGTGTGTGTGTGTGTGTGTGTCTGCTCCTGATTCACAATTTGATTAAAGGAATTCTGACAAATGCAATTTTGAGCTCAAACTTCCCTCTGAATGTCCTCCATCGTGAGAAAAGTGTCACAATAGCAAGGTGAAGCACTCAAAAGCAGGATCTGTACCGGAGTGTCTCTCTAAGGAAGATAGATCTGCTTCTGCTTCCCTGGAGAGGCTTTTCATTAATTTGGTCTGTTTTCCCCTGAACTCTGGTCTAAAGTTTGTAACTTCATTTCCACATGGACTCAGACTGTGCTTAGATTATGTATTGTTTGGCCTCACCCATCTCATAAAAAAGGACAAGCATACATAAGTAATCTCAACTCAAACCCTCCTTTCTCCATCTTTGTCAGTGAGGTCAAACAATACAACATTCTGACAGTCAGAAAGCCATGAAACACTTGATCTGTGTGTTTTGTATGGGATCGTTGTGTTCAATAAAGTTTATTGAAAGGAACTGATCCTGCTGATCCCCGCCGCTCCGGTAGAGGGCAGACTCGCGCCTTCAGCAAAGATCATCTCTGAACTCGAACTCATCAAAGAAGACCGGAACCGTGGTGGCAGCGTGCGGTTCTGCCGGTCTCAACGCCACTTTACTCGGTTCTTCCGTGAGGCCGGGTTTAGGATTTTCCGCGCGCGGTCTTAACGTCACGAGCAGCGGGGCTTCGTCCGGTCCGCAGCGGAGCCTGCAGCCGCTCCCGGACTGATGATCGATCTGCGATGGCTGCCGCCGGGGAGACGACGGAGGTTCGAGCGCCGAGCCCGGAGGACGGACGCGCCGCTCCCAGCCCGAGCCTGTCCAAGAGGCAGCAGAAGAAGCTGCTGAAGCAGCAGAAGTGGGAGGAGGAGCGGGACCTGCGGAAGTACGTAGCTGACTGCCAGGGATGGAGGGCACCTGCTGCGCATGCGCCGCTCTGGGGCTGTCCTCAGCTGTTTTAATTCACAATTTAATTCTGTGTAAGAAAAGCCTGCAGCTCGTGTGATGTTTAGGGACATCCGGTTAATTTAAGCTCAGACTGACAGCTGTGGAGAAACCTGGAACTAACCGTTTATTCACAAACTGCTCAGGTGAAGCTAAAAGAGTTTAAAAACACAAAAGAACAGCTAAGATGCTTTTTGATAATGTCTCTTTAAAAGGATTCCTAAGGAAATAGAAACTACTCACAAGAAGAGAGATATTAATAATTACATGAGTGCAATAGGCGTTCCACAAGTTCTGCATGAGGTTCTGGTTCAGGTCAGGGGTCATTGCTGGCCAAACCATTGAGGCCACGCCCACTTCCTGAAGTCCAGCCACGTGGTGGAGCATCATCACCCATGAACAGGAAGTTGTGGGTGTTCTGGGGGACTTCTGTGATGTCTCTGAGGTCAGAACCTGCAGGGACCAAGAACCAAACGGGTTTTGCTCTGACTGGTGATGGCGGTCCAGACTGTTGCTCCTCCTCCACCAAAGAACCCTGGAGACCGTGTTGACCTCGGCGTATCGCTCACCACGCCTTCTCCATCAACGCTGACCACCATCATTTCTGCATGGTGACCCTCATCCCTGAACCGGACGGTAGACCTGCATCGTCCAGGTCACATGGTCTGTACTGCAGACGTTCACGGCGGTGTCTTTGAGTGGGTGGAGTCACCTGCAGCAGTCATCTGTCATTCCAGTCAAAGGGGCGGAGTCGGTTCTGAATGATTAGTCTGGAGACCCCAGTACCCCTCCCATCTGGTAAACGGGCTGCAGCTGTGTGGCGTTTGCCAAACCAGGACAGAGGTTCTGGTCATGGTGGTGGTCTGTCACTGGGGGGGGCTCCTCTCCTGGGTCTGTCCCAAACTCTGACAGTAGTTCTGGGTCTGGATCCAAGTCTGCTGACGACACTTGGAGACGAGTTCCCCTGCACCAACCTGAAGGCGCTGTGGTCGGGTGGAGCTGCTCGCCGTTCAGCGGCGTCGGGTTCATGGCTGTTAGAACTTGGAACGACTCACTGACTAAATCAGCTGTTTAGACCCACAGAGTGATGATGAAACTCTGAAAAGGTTTTTGGTTAGAACTGTTTGGTTTGGTTCCCTTAAGGACCTGAACACAGAGACCATCATGAGGAAAACATTGAAAGAGGCGTGTCTGTCACCACAATAGACTCCTCCCCATCCTGAAAATGTGTGAGACTAAGACATCCACAGAGTTTTGAACACTATCCTGAACTTCCTGTGTGTGGGGGTGAGGGGGTGGGGGCTGTAAATCAGCACAGATGGACATCAGTCTGTTACTGTACAGTCTGATTCAGGTATTCTGGTAGTATTGACTATTATCATCCTGAGGCTCCACAGAGATGCTGGCATAAAGGAACGTTTGACGTACATTCTTAGTTCTGCTGCCTAGAGATCAACAATTCTAAACGTAAAGCCGTCCGGCTGAAAGCTCCTCCTCCATGAAAGCCCCGCCTCCATGAACGCGGCCGTCACGGATTTCCTGCCGTTGCAGACAGAGGAGGAAGGAGAGGAAGCAGCTGCGTCGGCAGCAGAGGCAGAGCCTGCAGGACGAGGACCAAGCCGACCATCAGAACGCCAGGAAGCGCTTTCGCCGAGAGGCCACGCCCAGCTCGCTGAGGCTGGTGGTGGACTGCAGCTTCGACAGCCTCATGCACGCCAAGGTAACGGCCGTGGAGCTGCGGTGGGCGCGCCCCGGCGCCAGCACTCACGTTGTCTCGTCTGGTCGCCCCACCAGGACGTTCAGAAGCTCCACAAACAGATCCAGCGGTGCTACGCTGAGAACAGGCGGGCGGCTCACCCCGTGCAGGTCGGTGGCGTCGCGTGATCCTGGTTTGAACTCCGGTTTCAGACTGACGTGAAAAGCTGCTCTTCTTAGTTTTATCTGACCAGCATGGGAGGACAGCTGCAGCAGAGCATGGATGAGAAGGACAAAGGATGGGTGAACTGGAAGGTAACGTCCCGTGAACATCACATCTACAGAACGTCTGGGTCTGACCTCTGGAGAACCACAGACACATTTGGCTGCCATGTTTTAGTAGTAGTGCAAGATTTAATTCAAATCACGTCAACATTTACATTAAATGAAAAAATGAGTCTACACACGACTTTAAAAATAAGATTTGAAAGAGGAAGCTTATGCTTAGAAAAATCCAAACCCCCACTCAACAACAGTCGTAACAACAATTCAACGAAATGAAACGATACAACAGGCTTATTTTTAGGTCAAATATTTGTTTTTATTTAAAAACACTTTTTTTTGTATTTAATTTTTTTAAGTTATTTTTATTTTGAAACTATTTATTAATTTTAATTTTGTTTTTTTCCATCCATCCCTCCCTCCCTCCCTCCCTCTCCCTCCCTCCCTCCATCCATCCATCCATCCATTCATCCATCCCTCCCTCCCTCCATCCCTCTCCCTCCCTCCATCCATCCATCCATTCATCCCTCCCTCCCTCCATCCATCCCTCCCTCCCTCCCTCCCTCCATCCATCCATCTTTGTGCAGGACATCAGGATTCAGACGGAACATTACAGTGAAGTCATCTCCAAAGAGGACCTGGTGTACCTCACCTCGGACTCTCCCAACGTCCTGAAGGAGCTGGACCACAACAAGGCCTACGTGATCGGAGGCCTGGTGGACCACAACCACCACAAGGTCGTCCGGCCCCCACAGCCCGCCTCCTCCTCACGGACGCCGTCTAACGTGCGTTGGTGTGTTTCTGCAGGGAATCACCTTTGAGAAGGCCAAGGAGCTGGGGATCGAACACGCCCAGCTGCCTCTCAGCGCCTTTGTCAGGATGAACAGCCGCAAGGTTCTGGCCGTCAACCACGGTACGACACGGCACACACACTGACTCACTTCAGCTGCTACGCATTCACAGATGACGACTCCACAACTTTATTTGAACAAATATCCCTAAAGTCACACAAGGAGGGAAAGGCGGAGCCTCAGAGGTTGAGTCGTCTCACTGCCGGGTAGGAAAATGAGCTGAAAATAACTCATACTTCATCAAAAATCATTCTTTAGTGTGACAAAGGTCATATATGATCATAAATATGGATATAGTTTTCTCTGAAAGGCCTAAGGATACAGAGCCTTCAACACTTTCTAACACCGTCTCCAGAAACCGGAACAGAGTTTGGAGGTTTTTCAGATGGAAAGCAGAAGAACTCTGCAGGTCTTTGTTCCAGAAGGACCGTGTTTCTGAAGCTGGCTGTCGTCTGCCTGCAGTCTTTGAGATCATCCTGGCCTTCCTGGAGAAGAGCAGCTGGCAGGACGCCTTCTTCACCGTCTTACCTCAGAGGAAAGGAGCGGTGGCCTTGAACCCGGCCGGAGATGAGAAGAATCAGGACAAAGATCAGGAATTCAGTTCAGACTCTGAACCCGACGCCAAATCACTCGAAAGCTCAAAAAACGTCTCCTGAAAAAAAAAAAAACACCTAAAACAGATTCAAATGTTTTGTGAAGACTGTTCTAAACCAGATCTGATTAGCTGGTCTTGTTTTTTTTTTTTTTAGTTATTTATTGGAATAGATGAAAGCCTCCTTGTTTCAGTAATGAGTTTTATTTTTTATGCATCTGTTCCTGAGAGGTGAGTCTGCTGACGGTTGGCATGTAAACAAATGACGACACAATAAAGACACGGCTTCATCCTAACTACTGATAAACGCTGGAATTCTTTATTTATTCTGAATGACATCAAATGGAAGCACAAAGGAAAGATTCAGTTATTATATAAGATGTTCAGACAAAAACACCTGAAGGATCAGAAATGTTCTCTTCCAGTTAAAAACAACTGAAATAATTCTTTGAATAAGGATTAAAACGGTGCTTTCAGCAGATTGAACAGATTTATAAAATCCTCTTTAAAATGTTTAGAGGTGAAAGACGTTTATAGTAAAAAGATTGTACCACTAAATAAAACTCAATGCTTTTCCTTCTGCAGGAATCCATAAACATCAGAGCTCCACCCAGATGAAGATGCTGATTATTCAGGGATTCATCCTTCAGTGCAGATTTATTTATTATTTTTGTAAACACTAAATAAAATAGTTAAACATGATAAACAGAAAGTGATGAATAGCTAGAAAAAGAAATAGGTGAAGAAAAAATCTTAACTAACCCCTAATCCAACTATTTTATGCTCACATTTTTTACACAATAAACATATTCACCTAAACAAAATATAGAAAAAAAGCTCAAAGTGTTCATTGTCCCATAAGGCTTTCAATGTTTTCTAACATTTTCTGTTTGTACTTTTTTTGTTTCTCATTGTCTATCCTTTTCTATTCCAAGACAAATGCTCAGAACTTTAAGGGTTGTTCTCATTTTTCTTTCTTAGTAAATATAATTTTTTTTTTTCTAAAACAGTTTTTGTATGTAGAGTTTGTTTCTCCACAGACACTCAGATGAGATCAAACCACGTGATCCTTTGGTACACTATGTATATATGTATATTCACTGAGCATGAATTTATCATGGATATAACAAACGTGTCCAGAAGAATCTGGAGTATTTGACTGCCCACAACAACAAAACAGACGTGCCTCGTTTCAAAGGATGTCATTTCTGTACCAGAAACTGCTGGAGACGGTTTGTTCCCGACAGAATTTGGAGGAAAGGCTGGAGTGTGACCCAAACATTTCTGATAAATAATAAAATGAAAGAAGTTTCTTTTTAAATAATGCACAAAATGTACCCCACCAATCAATTCATGCTAAGATACATGAAAACAATCAACCCTAACTGTACCTTTGGTAAAGAATGTCCAGAAACAATCAACCATCTTGTTTGTACTGAAAGTAAAAGTTTTTGGGAAAAAGTGTTTACAATTCAGCAAAGAACAAATTCATCCCAACTTCACTCTGAAAATGATGTTCTAAAGAACATAGTTAAAAAAATGTTCTAAAGAACATACATTTTGACTTTCAGAGCAAAAATGTGGACTCAAATAAAAAACTGATGATTAATCTTATTATATTTGCCAAGTTTTACATCCATAAATACAACTTTTCATAATATCCTATATTCTTTCTCATATTATTCAAACAAATTGAAATGCATCTCAGTAAAAGCCTTAATCAGACAGCTGTAAGTCTATATGACATTTGTAGAGGCTTGAATGTTTTTGTGTAAAATACATGTTATATGTATTCTCCTATTGGAAATTTGAATTTAATTTTGTACTGTACTGTATTTTTATGTATATATTTCATTCATTCTTTATTGTATTTTGTGATGTATTTACTTCAATTTTGTGCAAAGAAGTTTTAAAAAATAAATAATAAAATAATGGTCTGGAGCACAGAGGAAGTCTTCCTCCCGCCGCAGGTCCAAACCGGAAGTCTGCAGATGGAGGAACATTTGTTTTTAAATAAACTGTTGGGGACCGAAAAGCTCCTCAAGTCAGTTTCTGTCTTTCAAACTAAGCCTGTTTTCCTTTAGCTAGAAAAACGTCACTTTTCTCCTTTTTCCGGCTTCTCTTACGGCACTGGAACCCGGAAGTGGTCGTTACCATGGTAACGGGAAGACGCCCAACAGCGCGGTTCCCAGTCGGCTTTCTGCACCATGATCCCAGGGCTTCAAAGAGCTTTTAAAGTGCGTGTAGAAATCAAGTTCAGAGCGGTAAGAAAACTCTTCTTTACAAAAAAATAAAACGTTTTTTTGTCCTAAAGTCCAGCTTCCAAACGGATCGTTCGGGGGTCACGTGACTTCATCTATGATTCATACCTGATCTGACCAGGATGTGTTTGTTGTCCTGCACACAGCTGGAGCACATCTGCGGTTTTAAATCTCATGCACATCTCATTTCTGTGAGCGAGCACATCAGGACAGGAAGAGGGTTTGAACACGCGTGCTCCTTGTTCATGTCCAGGTCTCCTGTCCTGGAGTCCATCTTCCCGCCAAAGAAGACGTTTATCTGAGCGTGTTTGTCACGGGTCAGTACCACCAGTCCAAATGCCTCCCTGCTGTCTTCCCGCTGCTGTTCCAGGAGAAGATGACCTTTGAGAAGGTAGGAAGTCCAATTTGTCCCTGAACTCATCACTGAAAGACTCACTGAACTTGGTGGTCAGACGCCTCCAAATCCACTCAGCCTGCAGACTATCACACATTCAGTGTTTTAACTATATAGAGAGACCTTTTACAGACGAAGACACCATTCATCTGAGGAGTGTCAGAAAGACGACGCATGAAGCTGGAATCTGAAACTCTGCTTTCTTTGAAACACACAGATTTTCAGGTATGCCTTTGATCCTGGAGATGTGGCTGTGATGCTGGAGCGTAAGTCGCCTTCCGTCCTCTTCTTTAAATGCATCGCTGCTCGGCCTCTGCAGTCAGACTACCCTAAAGGCCATCGAGAGGCCGTAGAATCATGACTTAAAAAGTACATGTTAGATTTGAGATTCTACATGTTTCAGCCGTTCAAAGCTGTTTTTTAGATGTTTGACTGCACCTCAGCTGCTCCATGAACATGGTTATAAATGTCCTGATCAACTACAGCTACAAGTCAAGACTGTATGGTCCCCAACCTCATAGGAGTTTTTTGGGAGGAGGGCCAATCTGTGGGACAGTCTTCCTAGTACAAAATCTTCAACCAAACTATCAAAGCTCCGTTAACCCTTGTTGTATCCTAGACACGTTAACGTTGGGAGTGGGGTCATCTAGACCCACTAGACAGTAGGGGCATCTAGACCCACTAGACAGAGCTCTGAACCTTTGTTCTTCAATGATTTGTGATCTTCACTGGTGTCCATGGATTACATGAAATCCTCTCCACCTTTATCCACCTTTGTCATGGTAGGAGAACACCTCAATGGAAGGGGGGGGGGGGGGTCATTTTGACCCCATAGGATAGCACAAGGACTAGAGGAGGCTGTTGTGAATCAGCCATGGCTAGAAACACTGTGATGCAGGATCTGTTTTTTGACGGTCCAATTCTTCTCCATCCATCGTTTTTATAACTGAGTTTCAGAAAAGGGCAAAGGCTTCTTCCTGTACCGACTCTCCGTTAGTGTGAGCACAACATGAATCTGTCATCTTTGGTCCTGAGATCCAACAAAACTTCAAATCTCTCCACAGATGAAACCGTCAGAGTAGAACTGGTCCAGCTGATCCCTCCAGGTAAATCTAACATCTGTTAGCGTTGTAGCATCACAGTTTCATCACAACAAACACAAGCCTCATTGTGTATCATGTAAAGGCACATTTTACGAAGCGACTGATGAACATTCCAAATGCAGCCGATTGTGCAGACAAACTGGCATTTAGGTTGCCGTGCTGTGGCATTATGGGATATATGACCGTAGTCTAAGTAAAGTGAGCATTGCTCAAAGGCAGTAGACTAGCACTGAGAGTCTCTGATGCTGCATTTTCAGGAGGAACGGTGAGGTTACAGAGCAGGTTTAGGGTCAACAGGCCAGAACCACAGAGTGTAGGAAACAGGTGGAGAGGCGTCTGCAGGCAGGCTGGAACGGGTGGAGTGGTTCGTTTTGCAGAGCCTGTTGGGGACACTAGACTGGCTTTTGTGTTTTTAGTTTAGCTCTGGTGGGTGTCGGTTCTGTGGAGGACGTTCTGGGACAGCCTGGACTTCCTGGGTTTCTCAGATTTTCAGCTGGGTTAGGGTTCAGTGAAATAAAGTGACCCAGTCTTTCTTTCAGCGGGACACCTTCTGGCCAGCTTTGAAGAAAACACCAGAAATTTCTTATTCCCAGAACCCAAACTGGTTCCCCCCTTTTCTGGAGTGGACCGAGAGGCTCTGATGGTGCGAGCACCGTACTTCCCAGTAGGTCCTAAATTTGGGTCTCATCAAGCATGTTCACCTTTAGTATTTGGTAGAAATGAGTTTTTTCCAAACTTGGAAGTTCATTTAGTTCATCAAACACATTTCCATTTTGTAAGTTAGCATAAACAGTTCTTACGTGTATCACGGCTTTTTTTTGGTTCTCAAAGTCCGTTTTGGTGTTTTCTTTAGGGCATCGCTCCACGGCTGGAGTTTTCTACCAAAACCAGCATCACCCAGTGTTTACCTGACTCAGAAACCAGCATTTACCCCAATGTGCTCATGGTAACATAACTCGGTTCAAGCTGGCAGTGGTCCGAATGAAAGCCGACCCGTTCTGAAGAACCAGATGCAGGAAAACTTTTCTGTTCTGTGTTTGAAGAGGCCAGAGACACACAGGAAACCCTGTCCCTCCAGGAGACGAAGGATGGCGTCTCCTGAAAGGAAACCCCCCCAGACTCACAGAGGGAGGCGAGCCGGCAGCGCCGGCCCACACAGCACTGACAGGCGCCAGTCCCTGTCCCCTCTGAGACGGAGAACCGGTTGGAAAACCAACACCTGTCAGCCTGTGAGTCCCACTACAGACTCAGCTCTGTTTCAGAATCAGAATCAGAATCAGAATCAGTTTATTTGTCATATGCACAGCTTTTACACCGACATACGAAATTATGTTCCAGCACAACCTGAACAAGATCAGACATACAACAAATACACATATACAGTTCAGAGTTGACTGAGGCCGCTGCAATAACTGCGCCGCCTTACTAGGATGGGTTTAGATGGGTTACCAATGGGGAGGGTCTGGGTCATTGGTGACAAAAAAATGTCGTATCTCAACACTGTTTGTTACAATGTGTAGATACAAGAAAAAAACTACACCGTTTAAAACACAGAAGCACATATGCACACGACACACAGTACATGAGGGAGGTATTGGGGGGCGGGGCCCTCTGCGCTGCGAGCGCTGCCACGTAGCGGCGCGTCCCAGGCAGTGTTCCCAGCGGGGGCGGGGGGGGGGGGGGGGCACCGAGGTCAAGAGGGGGTGGGGGGGGGGTGGTCTGAGAAGCAGCATCAACCTTCAACACAACAGCGGTCTTCACACTCTGGAAGCGAATATCTTGTTTTGTTGGAGCCAAGGACAAGAGTCCTCAGCTCAGAGGGGGGAGTCCGATTAGATAAGATTACATGGAAATGGTTGACTTTATCCCAGTTTAGATTAGATTAGATTTGCTTTGTCATTGTCCGTTGTGCAATGAGATTGAAGCATCGCCATCAGTGCAAGAATAGCAAGGAAGTAACATGATAATACAACATCACACAAACAAACAGTATATACAAGTGTGCCAATATAAAACTTTAATGAAGAGTGCAAAATTGCGTACTAAAATCGTGTGTAAACATGTCAAAAATGCAAGAAGTAGCAATGAGGTAGAGTGTTGACACTGTGGACAGAGTAAGTGGACAGGAATATGGATGTTTGAGGATGGTTGTTGCCTTTGGAAAGAAGCTGTTTTTGAGTCTGTTGGTTTTGCTTCTGATGCCTCTGTAGCGCCTCCCAGAGGGCAGCAGGGGGAACAGGTCTGAGCCGGGGTGTGAACTGTCCTTGGTAATGTTTTTTTTTTAATGCCAACATGTAATTAACACTTGAAAAACACAAACAGCAGGGGAGGTTTTTACCAACAAATACATTATTAGAACAACAAATATCCTTTTGAAGCGTTTGGTTGATTTCTGAAGTTAACATAAAATTCATTTTATGAGCTGTAAACAAAGACGTTCAAGACTATTTGTCCATCATCAAACACAGCAAAGACTCTGGAAAAAGACGAGAAGGTACAGCGGACAGACATGAAGGCAGTCTGGTCACGTTGTGTAGTTTGTCTCCGTGTTTTTCTTCAGCTTCATGTCTCATGTTTTCACTTCAGGCGTGTTCACCTGCACCTTTGCTCTTCTTCCTCCTCTTCTTAAAATAATCCAGATGGACTGCAGATATTCCAAAATGTTCAACCATGTCGATGCAGACGAACACGTGTTTCTGAGCAAGCATGCATCATACAGGTGTTTTTATGCCTCTGACAGCAGAGTCTGATCTGACGGACAGGATGTTGACAGAGAACCAACCAGACATTGTAGTGGTGGATAAAGAACAGAGGAAAGCCGTTGTGGTGGATGTGGCAGTGCCAAGCGATGGGAACATCAGGAAGAAGGAACATGAGAAACTGGAGAAATACCAGGGACTTAGAGAAGAACTGGAGAAAGCCTGGAAAGTGAAGGTGACAGTGGTGCCTGTGGTAATTGGAGCACTCGGGGCAGTAACCCCCAAGCTGGAGGAGTGGCTACAACAGATACCTGGAAAGATCTCAGACATCTCAATCCAGAAAAGAACAGGAACAGCTAAGATACTGCAGGACCCTCAAGCTCCCAGGCCTCTGGTAGAGGACCCCAGCTTGGAGGAGAATTTATCTGCAGAGGGGGAGAAGAACAGTTGAACGGCTGTCTGTATAAAAGACTGCAAACTCTCCTCTGTGGCCAAGACCAAAGAGCTGTCCAAGGACACCAGGGACAAGAACCCGACTGGGATGAACCTATCAACACTAAGCAGCAGCTTGGAGAGCAGAGATTAGCTGTTGGAGCAAATATTAGAAAATGGAAGTAAAGCAGGACCTCAAATAATCTCCCTTCACCTGGTGGAGAACAAATGATGTAGAGAACGGTGAGGAAACAAACCAGAACCAGACCAGAGCCCTAACTCAAACCAGAGCCACACGGGAGGAACTGGTCAATGACCCAAAGAGAGCTAAGACCACAGACCCCAAAGGTTACCATAGTAACACACCGGGTCATCATGGATTCTAGTCCTGCTGAGCTCCAGAGATCCCCCTGTTTAAGCCGGCAGATGTCCGGACCCGTCTGAAGTTCTCCAGAGACCATCTGGATGATCCAGAGGAGGAACTGGGAGAAGGTCATGTGAGTTATATTCCAGTTACACCATACCTACTGTGAAGCATGGGGGTGGAAGCATCATGGTTTGGCTGCTTTTCTACAAGAGGGGACAGGACGACTGATCTGTGTAAAGGACAGGAGGAATGGATCCATGAGTGGTGATATTTTGGATGAAAACCTTCCATCAGTGAGAACCTTGAAGATGAAACATGTCTGGATCCCAAACTCATTGCTTGGACAAAAAAGGGTGTCTGAACATAAACACGTCAGCGTTCTGGGATGGTTTAGCCGGTCTCTGGACCTCAATCCAGTAGATGATCTGGAGTGCTGCCCAACAACAGCCCCAACACATCATTTCCATTCTGACTCACAGATGAATCTTTGATGAGCAGCGCAGACCACGGTCATCTTTTTAGGTGGAGCAACATGCAGAATCAGTGTCTGATAGTTGCCCTTGTTGCCCCACTATGTACACATGGTTGCCTGTCTGTTAAGTCAGCAGGTGGCAGAGAAGAGCTGTAAGATCTCCTTCCAGTCAGTGAATCTGTCTAAATGTTCCCAGTGACTTTCCAAAAACTCTCTGTCCTCCCCCATGAGCACATATAAACCAGCTCTTCTACCAGCTAATTCAGGATTAACAAAGCCTCTTGGATCAGAGGTGAAACGTCTTCTAACTTTAAAAACTAAGTCCAGACGACAGCCCCTAAACCTACTTCTGATGGTCTGCTGTCTTATGAATATTCATTTAACGGTTGTCAAATTTCAGAAATGTGATGACATATAATGTTCAAGACGTTGTGAAAATCCAGCTCAGCTTTCAGTGAATGGAGTTACAGCCCCTCCCCACCTTTACAGCTCAGTCTCCTGGAATTGTGTTTTTCCTGGTGTGATGATTGAATGACAGACGCTGTTTCCTTGATGGATGGGACGTTTATGGTTATATTCCTCTGTTTGCATGACCCAGAACTCTAACAGAAAACAACAGCAGGCATTTACTGCTCTGGATCTAACCCTCACAGAGATTAATGATCAGATTTCTCACAACAGCCATTTCATTTTTATTTTCTGGGAGTTTCTTATCTCGTTTCATTTCTTTATCTTGTTTTGATCTTCAACTGAAAATCCTCCATGTCTGAACTGTCAAAACTGGACCTGATGTTACAGAGAGATTAGATCCCATCTAATCACGGAAGGATTCATTTTATGAAATGCAGGTTAGATGTTTATAGACTTTATGATGTGCCTTCAACGTTAGTATTTTTGTCTGTAGCAGTCTCTGTGGCTGTTTTCACTCTTTCATGCATTTAGGTCGTCGATCAGGAGATTTGTCCTCATGTTCACGTCTTCATCAGTGTCCTGCGTGGACTCAGAGGAGGTAAATAAACGTTCCTGCTCGTTTTTCCTAGGCAGGACAAATTCCACAGGAGGATTCTGGCTCTTTGGGACGGTTCGGGTCTGGGGGCACCGACTACAGTCCCGACCCTTCGGCGCTGTTTTGGCCCAACAGAAAACCCCCTGGGTAGGCGGGCAGGTTTGCATCTTCACTGGTTTGCCTCGTGAAACCTCGTTCTTCATCGTCTGTTTGTTTGCCCAGATCTGAGTCCAGGTCTCACAGAGTCTGGGAGGAGGTCCACGAGCGCGTTCGGGGGCTCCTCACCACGCCAAAAGCTGTGCGCCGACTGATCTACGTAAGATCTATGACAGAGATGCACACGTGGCTCTCAGTGGCTTCTCATACTGGACTTGATTTGATTTGATTTGATTTTTGATTTATTTCAAGCATTGTACTCAAAGCAATAAAGAATGTACGCAGATTTATCAAACTCATTACAGAAATGATGAAATGCATAGATAAAAAAAAACAGAAAAAATGTAGGAGGAGTTAAGCGGCAAACAATGGAGGAAGATACTAGAATAAAGAAAGACAAAAACAGGAAAATGATATTAACATGTTTGATAAATTGTCTCTATTCACTGTGTTATCAGTGAACGTTTAACTGACACTGTTGTTGTTTTTAGGGAGCGTCAGTCTCAGAGGTGGACGAGGTTCTGGCCAGGAGATCCGTGTCTCCAGATCCACAGTAACATCCCCAGCTTTGCCTGTTTGGACTCATAAATGTTACCTATGCACTAAATCCTGGTGTGGCTGTTTTCTGCTCAAACTGATCGTTAAAGAAAAGGAAAACTATAGTCCTACATGCCACACCTAGAAGAACTTGTTTTTTCCACATAGGAAGGCATTTTCCATCTTCTTCTAAATTTTCTTTATGACATTTTGTTCTGTTGTTCCAAATAATCAACTTCTTCCTAACTGCTCAGTCAAGCCTGACCTTCTGTTTCTGCAGGAAAACTCACAAAAAGCTGCAAACATCTGTGGTGCAGCAAAAACAAAAACCTGCATTCTGAAAATCCCCACATTCTTTGACTGAACGTTTTGAGTTCTTGACTTGAACATTTTTGCAGGATTGTTATTTGTGTTTCACTTCCAGGATCCATGCAGCCGCCTTCTGAAGTCTGTCTTCTAACTTGAACAACGGTAACAGTTGTTGCACATTTGAAACAGTTTTATTTAAGAAAAGCAGACAGTTTTGTTCTAAACAATGCGGTTTTCTTCTAGAACCGCTTTGCTGTGTTATGTTCTTTACCGGATCATGAAAGGAGCAAAGTGTTTGACACGAGGCAGTAGATCCAAGCTTTGCAGTGGTTTTTATGTCACGTTAAACTGACTTCAGAGCTCCAATGGATTTATCCGACTGTTCAGCAGTGTGTGTCGTGTTTAATGTTCTGAACAGAAAGTTTGGTTCTGTTTTCATCAAATGTCCTGAAGCTGAATTTCTGTTACGTTTTTTAGATTGAGCATAAGAAGGAATTACGGCTTTATGGTCCACGTGTAACAAGATGACTTTGTCAAGTCCTTGGCTAAATCATCAGGGCAATAACAGAGAACCAATGCAAGGCTGCCCCACTGCTGTATTTCAAAGAAAGGGTCGATGCCTGAGAGGGAGCAAAAGCCTGATTGTATCTGGAGCTTTGGGATCTATGGAAGCTGGAAACAGATTCTAGTTCATGATATTCTACACACATAAATACTGACAGAACCTTGACACTGTTCTGACTCTGGTCAATGGAGGTAATGAGGACTAATCTGCATGGCAACACACAGTGTACAAAAATGGAAATCAACAATCGATACAAATAAATAAAGTACAATTTGTAAACTGTAACATCTTTCAATGTTTCTCTGCTCTTTCAGCTATAAGGAATCACATTTTCATGTTAGCTCTAAAATTTGTAGAGAGAACGATACCCACCGACCACTTTATCAGGTCCACCAGACTAGAACCGGGTCAGACCCATTTTACCTTCAGAACCGCCTTCATCCTTGACTCAACAAGGTTCTGGAAACATTCCTCAGACTTTGGTCCATGTTGTCATGACAGCATCAGTTGCTGCAGATTTGTCTGCTGAACATCCATGATGCTGGTCTCTCGTTCCACCACATCCCAAAGGTTCTCTACTGGGTTCTGGTGACTGTGGAGGCCGTTTGAGTCCAGAGAACTCATTGTCATGTTCTAGAAACCAGTCTGAGATGATTCCAGCTTGATGACATGGAGCCTCATCCTGCTGGAAGTAGCATCAGAAGATGGAACACTGTGGTCAGAAAGGGATGGACACGGTCAGCATCAATACTCAGGTGTGAATTGTAGCCTCAGTTTCCTGTTCTTAGCTGACAGCAGTGGTACCCGCTGTGGTCTTCTGCTGCTGTAGTCCATCTGCCTCCAGGTTGGACGTGTTGTGGTTCAGAGATGCTCTTCTGCAGACCTCAGCTAGAACCAGTGGTTCTTTGAGTTCCTGCTGTCTTTCTATCAGCTGGAACCAGTCTTGTCGTTCTCCTCTGGCATCAACAAGACATTTTTGGTCACAGAACTGCTGCTCTCTGAATATTTTCTCTTTTTCTGTAAACCCAGAGATGGTTGTGGGTGAAAATCCCAGTAGATCAGCAGTTTCTGAAATCCTCAGACCAGCCCGTCTGGAACCAACAACCACATTCAAAATCCCTGCAGTCACCTTTGTTTTCAGTTCTGATGCTGGTTCTAACTGCAGCAGATCATCTGGACCAGGGTTGGCCATCCCTGGTCTGGACCACGACTTCATGTCTACATGCATTGATTTGCTGCTGTGTGATTGGCTGATTAGAGATTTGTGTTAACGAGCATTTGGACAGATGTACCTGATAAAGAGGCTGAGTGTATAACTCCAGTCAATGAGTCATTTGAAAAGTGAGACAGATTTCTGTTACTTCCACATACTTTTCAGTTTATCACCAAGACTTCTTGAACCGTTACGGTTCATTATTGTGGAGGAATTTTTCCCGCTGCTTTTGCTGCTGTGTGTTGGATTTCTAACCTGCTGTATGGCCTAGGGCTTCAGCGGCTGAACACAGACTTTCAGGGCCTCAATGAGTTGCATCACAGTAGATTTCAGTTCTGTGCTAATCCATCACAACGTTTCTTTGTAGTTTCTGAAAAAAGCCGGGATGTTTGTGTGGAGACAAACTCAAAGAAGAAATCAAACAAAATGGCCTCCCAATGGTTCAACAGACCAAAAGAAGTGACTTCAGGTTTATGACCAGGGAAGATCTGAGTGCAAGATTTATAATTATATTTAAGACTATGTTTGACCAAGAAGATCATTTCTGATGGTTCAGAATATGAAATACGCCTCCGGCGAGATAAGTGTGAGAGGTCGTCTGTCTGTCTCTGCTTGTGACCCCCTGACCATCAGTTTAGGGTGAACCACGCCCCCACCCAAACACAGAGGAGTCCTGCAACTTTCTGGAGACACATAAAGATCTGCATGTGATAGATGGATCAGAAAAACACAGATATGAAACAATAGTTTTATGTAAGAGTAAAGCACATATGTACAGTCAACATCACATCAATGAATCATTCAGGTCTTTCTGTCTTTATCCAGAACAGATGGATGTAAATAAAAGACATTTTAGAATCTCTTCTGTCCGTTACGTTTAGGTTATTTATCAAAAGGCAATGCAAGTATTTCACAATATTGGTACTAAACCACTAAAGTCTTGTGTTTGTTTATGCTCATCTGTCTTTAACTTGAATGTTGGAATGACCTTTACATTGATCATGAGCGTGAACAGACAGAGGTGACGTCTTTATGCTACAGCAGGTCTATAAGCAAGAACAGGTCAGTCAGTGAAGACAAACTCTGTTCCTGGATTACTTCCAGAAGTTACACAACAATGCTTCCTCATAGTGACGACTTCCATGAGTTTGTTTGAACAACAGATTTCAAAGCAAACACAGCAACAGGATCCATCAAATGTCACCTGTGCTGCTAAAAATAGACAGTTATTCTTCCGTGTTACAGGACATCATGGATTTCACAGTGTTCTTTCATTACATCGTTCTGAAATGATGCTCAGAAGTCCTGATAGAAAATGCTGTTAGCTTTTCTTTCACTCTTGGGGTGTCAGACTCCAGGCCTGGGGGGGGCCCCGTCCTGCTGATGGTCGCCTGAATCAGGCGGGTCTTTGCTAGCAGGAAGCTTCAATGTCAGGTTGGTTAGGGAAACATGTGGGACACGCCCTGGAGGCCTGGAGTTTGACTCCTGTGACGTATTGCTTCATGCAACTTTGAGAACAAATGCAGAGTGTTTGGCACAATTTAATTATGCATATAACTATAGAACAATATTAGCATCCAAGCAGTGCATTCAAGGACAAACAAATCTGCAACTTCTGACAAAAAAAACTACATCTAGAGTCTTTCTGAGTGATGGACAGTTCTGTGCAAAACAGTGAACTCACTTTTCTTATTAACCCTTGTGCTATCTTGGATGACCCCACCCTTACTTTGACATGTTCTCCCTACCATGACAAAGGTGGATAAAGGTGGAAAAATTTCATGTAATCCATTGAACCAGTGAAGATCACAAAAAATGAAAAAAAAAGGTTCAGAGGACTGTCTAGTGAATCTAGATGACCCAACTCCCAACGGTAAAGTTCCTAGGATAGAACAAGGGTTATGGTCGTGTCACACAGCCACTTCACACGTCTATCAAATTTTCTACGTATGAAATGTCGGTCATCCGTGATCCATGCGTGATCTACGTCATCCATACGTGTTTCCCCTGTTCATGTACTCAGATGTCTGTCGAGGGTTTCAGCTGACGGGTCTTTATTTGAATTCAGTTTTAAGCTGGTCAGAATTTTTGGTCCGTTGAAAATGATGCAGTTCACACGTTTCATGTAGTTTATACAAGATTATTACTTAAATCTTACACAATTGTGTGTGATTTTCGTGGGATACATACACAAATTTGTGTCTTTTCAGGTATGTCTAATGCAAGTACATTACATTTAAAGGACATAATTGATGCATGAATCACTGATGAATTAACATCACAAACATCACACGGTTCATGTTCTACGTTGGTTTACATGTTCTTTGCGTATTTATTCCTACTTCTTCTGTGGTTTTATGTGAAAGTTTCAGCTAAAGACCACAACTTTTCTCCCTTTTTCCACGTAGATTCATGTGTGACCAGTTTACATCCGTGTAATATGCACTAAACATACGTAGTGGCTGTGGGACACGGACTTTAGGTTGGAGTTGGTCTGAAAATGAGCAGAAAAGCAGCCAACCATCAAAGAAGAGCGTTCAAAGTTCTTCAGACAACCTGGTAAACAGTGACACGACTCCATCCTACATATACTGCAGGAAAGCCGGAATAATGCAAAACACATAGAAAAGTGGGCTGTGGCCAGAGGGCCAGTTAATGCAGTGCTGTGGAGAACAGTTCATTACTATATATATATGTATATTACCGGTATATATCACAGTACATCCTAGTTTAAACAGCAGGGTTAAGGTTTATTGGATGGACTACAGTATGTGAAGCCAGACTCACCACAGCTGAGCCTCTGAGAGCAGATCAACAGGCTTTCCCTTAAATACACACACACACACACACACAACCCACCTTCCTGTTAACGTATCTCTGAAAAACCACTCAGTCTTTCTAAAAAAAACAGAACTTTCTTCATCTTGGCACATGTCACCAGTGATAAGGAAGCACTTGAATCTTGTGGTTGGTGCCAATGTCAAAAATGGGGAGCAGCAATGTGGACTAAGGTGAATCAACGCTACAGTTGCTGACGTCTGGGCTTGGTTGAGCAGATCTCCAGTCTGGTTCTGGTGCTGAAACACAGGATGAAGGATTCTCCTTGTTGCAGCGGGCGCCGTGTGGCACTTTATGGGGCAGAAGCTAGAACTGGGAGGTCTCTGTAAAGGAGATGGCATCTGTCTTGTCAACAGTGAAGCCTCCGTTGACGTAGGATTTCTTCTCACACTCTTCATCATCCAGAGTTGCTTCCATGGCAAAAGGGTTGGCAACATCCACATCTGATATCAGATCCATCCTCTCCAGTTCCAGCTTGGACAGTTTCTGAACAATCCCGGCTCCGTAAGCATCTCCAAGAACGTTGACCATCGTCCTGAAGCGATCCCTGAAACAAACCATTCAGACTCTGTTGGGATGGATACTCTTGTGTTCTGCAGACAGATACATCTGAGACATGAAACAGCAGAATAAATCCAGGCACTCTGAGACAAACACGCCTCTTTAGGACTGAAAAGCAACTCACAGCAGCCAGTCTACAGCCACGATCAGAGTGACGTCGCCGGCAGGTAATCCGACAGCCGTTAAAACTATCACCATGGTGACAAACCCAGCGTTAGGGACTCCTGCTGCTCCGATACTGGCGACTGTTGCTGTTATGCTGAAATGTAAAAAAAAAGAGAGAGACAGACAGATTAACCAGGCGAGACGGTTAAACTGTAAAGGAATAACATTGCAGCAGTCAGCTAAAATAGACTGACTGAAGAGTTAAGCACCAAACTTTTAAGATTTTTGACCAACAGTTTTACCTTAATGTGAGATTTTCCTTTAGTGTAACAGAAAAACGCACTCGGGTGGCTTTTAGCTCAGCCAGGTCTCTGGGTCAAAGCCATGAGGGCGGCTGCTTCAATGTCAGGTGTGGGCGTCGCCCTCGCACACCTGCCTGAGGGTGGGGTCACACGCACCTGTTCCACATCTAATCAGACAGCCTTTATCAGTCCATCAAGCCCTCCAGCCACTGTCGGTTTGTCCGCTTCTCTATGGAAGATTAAGGCATTTCAAGCCAAGCCAAGCCAAGCCAAGCCAAGCCAAGCTAAGCCAAGCCTCTTCAAGCCCCATTAAGCCAAGTCACTTGAAGCCAAGTCATATCAGATTCTTCTGGATTCTTCCCCTCTACACAATCAAAGAACTACTCTGGACCTTCTGCCCATCTGCCAAGTCTCTTCATTGGATCTACCATCCACATTTCTACATTCAATAAACAGCACTACTTCTAACCTAATCCCCGTCTGCTTTGGGTCCAGCTTATTCAAAATCTGACATGCAGCTGTTTTTGTGGAGAAAACTGTCAATGAAACTGTCAGCAGTGATGTGTTGGACAGCAACAATCCAAAAAGACTCTCACGGAAAACAATATTTCCTCAACAGATAACCAAGAATAAGTAGATAATAGAGGCTGATCATTTGGGTTACCCCTGAATTGCACAGAAGGCTTCACCTTTTGACCTTTGCCTAACCCCCTTTAATGGAAACTACAATCCAGAGGATCTCATGAGATCTGCCTGAAGCTCAGAGATGTTAGAAACCAACTGTTGTCGTCACAATTTTATGGCTGTATTAGTATACGAGGCTATTAATGTATTTGTCGTGACTAGACTATCAGTGTTTTTGTGTTTTCTGCAAATAAATGAAGCCAGTCACTAAAAAAAACACAACAGCAGGTATCAATGTCATAGTGTCATAGGTTGAGGCCTCAATGCTCAGCTACTGAGGTTCAATCAAAAACCTCTCCAAGATTAATAGATCATTCAGAAATACAATTTTGATCTTAATCTTCCTCACAAATGTCCTCCATCATGAGAAAAAGGCCACAGGAACACGTTAAAAACACCAAAAACATCATTTTCATTTGACACTAACCTGCTCCTTAGATTTGTAAAGGATTGGACTGCATTTTATTCAGTTCTTTGTCTTGTGTCCAAAACCTTTTAGATTTTTGTCTAAATGAAACAAGTTCAACAGAAAGATCCTTTCACTGTGTTGTCACGGCAACGCAGTCACATCTGACATACCTTATGGTAACAATCTGCCCCACGTCCAGACTGTAGTTATTCATCTGAGCGATGAAGATGGCCGCCACCGCCTCATAGAGCGCCGTGCCGTCCATGTTGATGGTGGCGCCGACGGGCAGGACGAAGCGGGTGATCCTCTTGTCGATGCGGTTGTTTTCCTCAGCACAGCGGAAGGTGACGGGCAGCGTGGCAGAGCTGTGGGAGGTTAAAACATTTCACGCTGATGCTGTTTTACAGCAGGAAATAAAAAAAAACTCGTCTCACTGACCTGGAGGAGATCATCAGAGCCGTCACCATAGCCTGAGCCATTCCCAGGGTAAAGGTGTACGGATTCTTCCTCACGATGATGAAGTAGATGAGAGGAAGGCAGACTGTTGCATGGATAACTAGACTAAAAGAAACAGCAGGAGTTTAATGAAACAGGGACACATAGGAGCTGTTTTTAATGATGATGTTAGAGGGAAAAAAACAGATTTTGAAAATGTTCAACCAGGATTTTCCTTTTGTATCTGGAGACTAAAGAACATTGTCTCCCTCTTGGCGAGAACTGAACTGGATCTTCTTTGCTTTCAACATGAATTTTCACAGTTTGTGATCAAGATGAACATAATTCACACCTCAAACTGTCATTCAATTAACTTTTGACGCCTGTTCGAAAATGTATTAAGAAGCGTGACGCTCCAGATGCGTGTGGGAGGAGCTACCGCCAAATGCTAAGCACCTGATCGCCACATGGACCGGCGTCTGTGCTTCTCTCTTCTACGACGGGGGATGAAGAGAGGTCAGGTTTATTTTGTAGAGCTCTATGAAAGCATTGGTAACCGGTTAGGATCCTGGTCTCCTCCCACACCTACCGGGGGATGATCTCCACATCTGCTTCCCATCGACTCATCAGCCTTTATCTGGATTCCTCACCCTTCAGCCGGCGTCATTCCTTCTGCTTCCTGCGGTAAACTGACTCATGCGAAGCTCTCAAGCCCAGCCTTAGGCAGAGTTTTATGCCGAGTGCCTTTACCAGCACGCTGACCCACTCTATGTTTCACTCCTTCCTACCAGCTTCATCTCCACCACTGTCATCCACCAACCAAAGCTCCACTCTACAGTCTTCACAGCTCCCTCCAGACCAGCAGCTCATCTGTTCCGTCATCCATCCAGGCCACGTGTCTTTCAAGCCAGAACCCTCCACCACAACTGGGACTCAGTGAGGACTATTGCTTCATCCACCTTCAGTTTCTGTCCTGCTTCTGGGTCCAGCCCCCATTCATCATAACAGTAGTCATGTCGTCATTCTGAGAGTCTCGCGGTACGGTGAGCTTCACTCCTGCTGAGGGAGCTGCATCTGAATGACGACCGCTTTCTGCGCTGTCTGTCCGTCGGTGATCCAGTTTGATGACTTGCTGTCCCACTTTAGTCCAAGACGGAAAATAAGAATAAAATTAGAGGATCTTTTTATTATAGCCTTGATGAAACTGAGAAAAATATCGATTCATTGTGTCTATAAATTATAATGCGTACTTGAATTATTTTTTATCAGACACTGGGTTTGTTTTGTATAAAATGTACCGACATGTTTCGGCAGAATGCCTTCCACCTTCATCAGGGTCGTCATCAGATGGTGGCGTGTGACGTCTTTAAAAACAGCTGATTGTGACTGAGGCGGAGTCACCTGTCAAACTTTGACAGGTGACTCCGCCCCTTGATGTCCGTCTTTCTCTGGAGGATGTTGCTCCAGGTGTGGGAGAGCAGGAAAGCCCCCTCATCCCTGTTCATGGAAGTGTGGGCTCGCTTTCTTATCTCCACCGCCTCCATGATCCATCTGGTGTCTGTTGTCTTCAGTGAGGAGGACTTTGGCCTTTTCCCAGTCCATGATGTGGTTTTCTTGCTTGCAGTGGTTCGTTATGGCTGATTTCATATTTTCTTGTACTGCCTGTTGTCGTCTGGCTCTTGTTAGTATTTTATTTGTTTCCTTTTTGCATTCTTTTTGATGTTCTGTTTTTCTTGTGATGAAGGAGCGTCCTGTTCCTCCGATGTATGTTTAATTGCAGGTGTGACACGGGATTTCATAAATGACATTGCATTTCTTATTTTGTTCAATCTTGTCTTTTGGGTGAACCAGTAGTTGTCTGAGTTTTTTATACGGTTTCACTGGGGGGCTGATGTGATGCTTTTTCATGGCTCTTTGGATGCGTTCTGTTATTCCTCTGATGTACGGTAGTGTAACCATTCCTTTGTTTTCTGTTTTTTTCCTCAGATTTTTCTTCTCTACTTCCTTGCATTTCCTCTGCTCCACCTGTGTTTGTCCCTTTTTTATGGCCCATTGAGGATATTGACACCTGATTAGTGCATTTTTGTATGAGTTTCTTCTCCTCCGTTTTGTCCTCCCTGTCCGTTACCAGCTCTGCACGCTCAAATAAGGTTCTTACGACGGATATTTTGTGAGTGGTAGGATGTTCTGAGGTCCATAATAAATATTGGTCTGTGTGAGTTGGTTTCCTGTGTACTTTTATTTTTATGTCTTTGTTTTCCATGTGTCTGATGTTAATGTCTAGAAAGTTGATGGAGTTGTCTTTTTCCTCTTCATGTGTGAATTTGATTTGTCCCGTATCGTCCATGGTGTTCAGGTGGTCTGTGATCTCCTGCGTGTCCTGCTTTGATCTTTTCCAGGATGTCATCTACGTAGCGTTTCTATAAGGTTGGACGGCAGTGCTCTGGTGCAGATGTTATTGCTTTCTTCTCCAGGTCCTCCATGAAAAAACTGCACATTGTGGCTGATAGTGGGTCGCCCATGAGAAAGCCTTCTTTTTGTCTGTAAATTGAGTTGCGGAATTGGAAATACGTGGATGTAGTGATTAAATGGAGGAGTTGTGTAATGGCCAAGTCCTCCTCACTGAAGACAACAGACACCGCAGATGATCATGGAGGCGGTGGAGATAAGAAAGAGAGCCCACACTTCCATGAACCGGGATGGGGGGGCCTTCCTGCTCTCTCACACCTGGAGCAACATCCTCCAGAGAAAGACGAACATCAAGGGGCGGAGTCACTTGTTACAGTTTGACAGGTGACTCCGCCTCAGTCACAATCAGCTGTTTTTAAAGACGTCACACGCCACCATCTGATGACGACCCTGATGAAGGTGGAAGGCATTCCACCCAAACATGTCGGTACGTTTTACAAAAAACAAAGCAGTGTCTGATAGAAAATAATTCAAGTACGCTGAGAAAAATATCATAAAGTCCTGGAGACCTGAACAGGCTGCCTCCCCATGCCTCCCCACTGGGTACCGAGCAAGCAGGGTCCTGGGGCCGGCGTAGTGGGTGCGGTTGCTACAACCTGTCCAGGGTGTACCCCGCCGGGGTGTACCCCCAAAGTTGCTTTCAAACCTAAATATCTATTTCAGCATAGATCGAGGGGGGGGGGGGGGCAAACTTTGGCTTTGGGTTTTTTTTATTGCCAATTGCACCGATAGGTCTGTCTGTCAGGAAAAAATGCAAACGCTGTGTTCAGGTGGTGCTGGAATGATTAAAGAATGATTGTCCAACTGGGAATACGCCCATGAGTATAGAAAACAACACATATTACAAAACTACATGAATGCAGAATATCTTTCTGCTACAACACAAAGGTCAATTATTTTTTGCAGTACACCAATTATGGGTAGACACCAATTACCAATTCCCTGTGATGGTAATTACAGGGAAAATAAAACACCAATAAGGATTATCAGTGTCATTTATTCCAGGTTGGCGGGCCCTGTTAAATAGGGTTGGGCGATGTCCCTTAAATTGGCAGTTGACGATAATCTGACCGTTGATCCGATCAAGATACTTTGCACATGTAACCGACTCGCAGCGTGGCGGGGGCGTGGCATCATGATGGTGTCTCTCCATCATGATGTCAGTCAGCCATCACGATGGACGATGGTATCGTCCATCTGCACAGCTATTAAACAGCTGGACGGGCCACATATGGCCCCCGGGCCTTCGTTTTGCCCCCCCCTGGCATGGATGTTTCCTTTTTTCTAGATAACCTGTGATAAATGAGCCTAACTAGTCATCAGGCGTTTCTTTAGCTTTAATGATTCCCTGCTGCCAACAAATCCAACGTAGCGGCTCATTGTACACCCATCACACACTCAATATTTATCTTTTCTGTACAATCTCAGACAAATGTATTTATTTATATTTAGACACAGAATTCCCCATTTTAAGGATATTGGCTGGGTTGAAACGTTTTGCTTAACCCTAATTCTCCATCCTGTCATGACACGTCTGATCGCCTGCTTAAAAAATGACGAATGAACAGTAAAACATGCAGCACAGCAAAAAGAAAAAGGTTCCAGGAGAACATAACTGGAGTGTGAAGGTTGCTTTAAAGAGGCTGAAGTTGTCAAAGTGTTTGAAACCCTTAAACTCCCCTTTTAAGCCAAGCACAGGGGATTTACGGAGCAGTCTCCAACACAGATTTAGAGGTGGGAGTGAAGCTTTCATTACTGCTTCTGCAGGTTGAGCACTTTTAAATGCCCTTGGCTCTTATCAGCACCGAGCCATAGCTCAGCTTTTGCTGTATCATTGGAGCTAGAAGCCCAAATGTCGGCCATAAATCTCAGCAGGTGGATACAGAGTAATGCAGCCGCTCACCCACTCAGCACAGTCACCATGTAAAGACCCATCTTTTTGAAGATCTCCCAGTCCTCCACCTCAATGATCTTTGCAGCAATGAGGAACAGGATCCCCACCGGCATGTAGCTGGAAGAAAAAAGAATCAAGATCAACAAATGTCCATGAACAAGTTCTTCAATTCTAGAATTTAAGATTTTTTTGTAATTGTTTATGAAAAAGGTTCACGCACAATGTAATCTGTAAAAGGTAACGGTTGAATTATTCAGAATCAGAAGTACTTTATTGATCCCACATGTGGGAAATTTGTAAGAAAATGAAACAACGTGGTGTGTGCCGCCTTAAAAACATTTCCATTAAAAGAAAACTTAGTTGCATTCAGGAATGATGTTATAACTGTAGTTTAGAGATCAATAACACTTAATTCCAGATGATTTGAGCAGAAAACGGCGCTCTAGACCACAAATAGTTACTCTAAAACAAGTTTCCTCAAAAGAGTTTAGAAAATTCCTGCCTGTGAGTCTATAAAGCTGTTCATTTAGTCAACAATGTCTGTTTAGGTCGACCGAGCGTTAGCATTAGCCGTCCTATGGGAAATTCCATTATATGTTAGCATCCAGCTAGCAGACTTTTGCCTTACTGCTGTTCTGTGTTACATCAATAGAAAAGAAAAAGCAGATAAGATCGACCTCTCCTTTAACGGATCTATTATTGATTTGTAAAGCTTGGATAGATTCAGATTGATTAATCGATTAACATATATGTTTGTACATGTTTGAAGATTTTTGGATCCAACAGGTATGTTTATAACATTTGAGTGTAGACAGGCCCCGCCCCGTTTTAGACAAACATTTACACCAGACAGTAATGATTATAAATGTCCAGCAACTTGTTGGTTTATGATTCTTATTGTGAAAACTATGATAATGCTCATTATGACTGAAATAAATATTGAGAATAATTTTTGGAATCTAGCAAATTGCATAAAAGGTTGAAAAGCCTAGTACATGTTTGGATACAGAGAGTGGGTTCCTTCTTCCGTAAAACACATTTCAAGTACAGATTTTCTTTCAGAGCTGTTAGCTGTTGGTGAGTCTTTTATACAAACCACATGATGATCTGGACCAGCTTCATGGTGGCTTCATTCAGAGCATCAAAGAATTCCAGAAGGATTCGACCTTTTTCTCCCATCTTTCCGATGACGAGGCCGAAAGCAACACAGAAGACGATCAAGCCCAACACGTTGATGCCGTCCGAGTACGACCCAGTTATCTGGTACTCCTTGGTGATGTTCTGCCAAAGAATACAAATGTTTGCATCGCCTAGATCAGTGTTTTTCAACCTTTTTTGAGCCACGGCACACTTTAACCTTAACAAAAATCCCGCGGCACACCAGCATCCAAAAAAAAAAAGAAAAAAAAGCAGAAACTCATGGTCTGTATTGACGGCCTGAACCCCCCCGCAATCTCACGTGCATTTTTGTGATAATTGTGGCAGAAAAGCAGGAAGTTGCAGCTGTTTTTTCTAAGAGATGAAATAAAATTTATGTTCGAAAATTAAAAATCTATTTGATGTGTGTTCTTTTTGGTTTCAAGACGTATAACAAGGACGACTCATTGTATGCTGAGAGGCTGTCCTTTTAAGCCAATGCATCATGGGAGGTGTAGTGTGAAATCTGACATAAAAGGGCAAAAAGACTCTCGTCTCTGAGCTTCATGGTTTTGTTCTCTTGTTCCACGGTCTGACACCGGATTCTGTGGAAAGCTACACCGCTAAAGACGAGCTTTAGCTGGTATTTCTGTTGGAACTGAGAGACTTTATGAGCAGAATCAGAACAAGGAAGTGAAGACTTTAACCACTTCTGATTGGTCAGACTGATGACATGTGATTAGTTGTAGCTAAATCACGGTACCGTCATTCTGATCAGAATGTCTTTAATAGAATCAAATAAACACAAAGAAAAAAGTATTTTATGATCTTTTATATTCCTAACAACTCAGTGTTTTATCAGGGCCTGTTTGGATGAACAAAGAGCTGAAATCCTGGAGATGGAAATGTTTCTAGATCAGTGAATGAGGGTAATTTACCACACCACACCAGTGTGCCACGGCACACTGGTGTGGTGTGGTGTGGTGTGCCGTGGCACACTGGTTGAAAAACACTGGACTAGCAGATTGCAGTTCCGTCTCTCTAAGTCACGTCATCAGTGAAATCCAAATCAGACAGTTGTTTCATGAAACTAAAGTGCAGTAGATGTTTGACCAGCTGAAGTTGCATCAAAACATATAAAATCGTAGCCAAAAGCTTTTATGGAACTATAAACATGTCGTAACCGCAGATTAAGACATGAACTTGATGTGTACTGGATCTTTGTGATCTTTGAAACCAATAAGGCAATAAAACCTAGAAATTAAAGTTGTTGTTCATCTTTATATAAAAAAGGGAAAAACTTTCGTTCTCTCTATAGACCTAAAGCTGCGTGTTCCTCATCTGTTGGGTCAGAATATATGAAAAAACCCAGAACTCTTACCTTCACTACAGCCATGATGGTGGTTGTCAGAGGTGCAGCCGTGGTCATGTTGTCTGGACCTTTCACAGGTTCGATTTCCTGTCGTCTGGTTTTATACTGGAGGGAAAATGGACATGACTTTAACTCACAGTCATAGATTTTTGTGACGTTTTGATGTCAAAGCTTTGGACGATGTGGAAAGTGAAAAAAACATCTTACCTGCTGGAAACACGCCTGCACCAGATTTTCTGGGAACATGTTTCTGTTGAAAGCCACAGGACAGGACAGGACAGGGGTTCTTTCAGGGCTTTTCCCAACAGAAAGTTCAATGAGCGATGCTACAGTTGACCCTTTGATGTCAGACAAAACGGCCACATCTCCACCTCTGTGGAATGTTATGTCCGGTTTACGGGTACAGACCAGCGGCTGAATGCTGCTCAACACAAGTCCACATCAAAAATAAACCAGTTGTGACAAGAATCGTTCCAATTCCTTCTTTATAAATGTCCTACCTAACTGTCTTGGTTCTCCTCTCTTAGTTTGTTCACAAATCAAAATACAAACTGAAGTAATCCTGCCAGCAGATTACTAGACGATATTAAACGAGACGTGGAACACTTTTGTCATACAACCCGGTCAAAGTTACACACAGGTAACAAGTACATCATTGAATGCTACTTGTTTAGTTATGAAGGTGAATAAGATTTTTAGTCTTCTAATTTATGCTAACGATAGTTTTCTGCAAAGGACATGAGATGCAAAAGAGTCTTTCTGCCCATTTCTGTGGAGCAAAATATTTGCAGTAAGTGTTGAACTCTTTTATTGGCCGCACTTATTTTGAAAGCTTAAAAATCCGTGGCTTAATAGTTAATAACTGAAATATTTGCAGTGCCACTTGGTAACCATTCCTGCTTTTACAATTCCCCCTTAAAATAACCCTTAAAACAACAACTACATTTAGCAGCTGAAGCAGTAGGAGCGGCGGTGGTGGCGGCGGTGGCGGCGGTGGCGGCGGCGGCGGCGGCGGCGGCAGCAGTCACTGACTGCAAAGACCAGATTATTTTCGCAGTTGGAAAAATGTCTGTGCTTTTGACCAAAAATTTGACCCCCGCCACATGTGCAAGAACTCCCTAAAATTTGCACACACCTAGGACCCAATGAAAATGAATTTTGGGCATAGTGAACAACCCCCCCCCCACCCCCCTCCAAGACAATGACATCACGGCCAGCGAAAAAATTCATGGGCCGAAAGTCGCTTATGCAAAAAATATTTTGAATTACAAAAACAAAAGCCACGTGTCGGGGATACCCAACAGAAGTTTTGATCATATTATGGGATGGCCACAGGACCATTTGGTGTCATAGTGTGAGTTTTGATGATTTTCCACAAATGTGGGTAAACAACCCTTTTTCTGCATTCATCAAAGCTGTCTGTGGATTGTTTTGTGGTGTCTGTCGTGTCCTCAGAGGCATAAAACTCCTTCTCTTTCTCTAAACGTCTTCATTTCTGACCAGCATAAAGAGCCAATCAGGAGAGAGCTCAGAACCGATCACCAAACATCCGCCGTTCACCTGAGGAGGTCCAAGAGCGTGTCAGCTGTTGTGACATTGGGAGTGGTTCCACTTCTGTCAATTTCCTCCGGTTCTTGAGAAACTCCAGGTTTGATGGTCATCACCAAAATGATCCCTGCAAAACAAGAATGACTTTCTCATCATCAGAAAGATGAAGACTTGTCAGTTCTGTACAAATGAGACTTTACCAGTTATTATGGCCCGCAGCAGCAGTCACTGACTGCAAGGACCATATTGTTTTCGCAGTTGGAACGACGACTTCGCCGCCTTTCAGCGAGAATTTGACCCCCGCCGCATGCTCGAAAAGTCACCAAAATGTGCACACACCTGGGATAAATTGCAAATGAATTTTCCACAAAGTCAACGTCACCCCCCCGAAGACGATGACATCACGGCCAGCGATCCCGTCAAAAAAATGAATGGGCCGAAAATCGCGTATGGGGCCGAACAAAATGTACTTCAAAATACAGCCGCGAAACCAAGACACACGTGTCGGGGATATCCCAAAGATGTTTTGAAATCATTATTGGACGGCCACACGACCTACGGCTTGGCGGCCATTTTGTGGCGAACTCTGAGAATTGGCGATTTTCGTGTTTTCCCACAATATGGGGAAAAGACACTTTTGTTTGAACGATTTTCACGCAATTGCACACACTTGCTGCCAGCTCCAGTCTACAAACACCCCAGAAGTGTCGTTGACCTTTGACCTTGGGAAAAGGCCGCCATCTGGAATTTTCTCAAAAAAGCACCTTTAGCACCAGATACAAACGAAAACTGGTCGTTGGAATTTTCATCAATCGTCTCGTAACTTTTCGGGCACCAACGGCCAGCTACTCTGGACAAAATGTTGGAATTAGAAGTTGTAGATTTTGAACGGCGTGCGCGTGGCGAGCTAGCAACCGTTGCCATCTTGGCTAGCTCGCACATTTTTCATCGGAATGTCGTGAAGAGGAAATATGCGATTCCTTGACCCGCGCTGAACAAAACGATGCCACGCACGACAAGATCGATAAAGGAATGTGGGCGTGGTAAGCAAAAAACCGTCGCGGAAAAATGTGCCAACTCGGCAAGAACGAAAAAATTCTGAACTTTTTTTTTGAGAATCGACTAACGAAACCAATATACCCTTGTCCGCGATATCCAAAGGACGTTTTGAAATCATTACGGGATGGTGACACGACCTACGGTTTGGCGGTCATTTTGTGCCAAAGTCTGACATTTTGCGTTTTTCGCGTTTTTACACAATATGGAAAAATGAACTTTTTTTCGAGCGATTTTCGCGAAATTTGACTCACATGTTGCTAGAGCAAGTCCACAACTACCTCTGGAGTTTCGTTCACCTTTGACCTCGGGAAAAGGCCGCCATCTTGAATTTTCTATAAAAAACGCCTTTACCCCCGGATTCAATCGTAAACTTGTCGTTGGAATTTTCCGCGATCGTCTCGAAACTTTTTGGGCATCAACGGCAAGCTACTGTGAAAAAAATGTTGCAATTAGAAGTTGTAGATTTTGAACGGCGTCCGCGTGGTGAGCTCGCAAAGTCGCGCACTGCTATTCCTCATACCTTATTATGGCCCGCAGCAGCAGTCACTGACTGCAAGGACCATATTGTTTTCGCAGTTGGAACGACGACTTCGCCGCCTTTCAGCGAGAATTTGACCCCCGCCGCATGCTCGAAAAGTCACCAAAATGTGCACACACCTGGGATAAATTGCAAATGAATTTTCCACAAAGTCAACGTCACCCCCCCGAAGACGATGACATCACGGCCAGCGATCCCGTCAAAAAAATGATTGGGCCGAAAATCGCGTATGGGGCCCAACAAAATGTACTTCAAAATACAGCCGCGAAACCAAGACACACGTGTTGGGGATATCCCAAAGATGTTTTGAAATCATTATGGGACGGCCACACGACCTACAGCTTGGCGGCCATTTTGTGGCAAACTCTGAGAATTGGCGATTTTCGTGTTTTCCCACAATATGGGGAAAAGACACTTTTGTTTGAACGATTTTCACGCAATTGCACACACTTGCTGCCAGCTCCAGTCTACAAACACCCCAGAAGTGTCGTTGACCTTTGACCTTGGGAAAAGGCCGCCATCTGGAATTTTCTCAAAAAAGCACCTTTAGCACCAGATACAAGCTAGCTCGCAAAGTCGCGCACTGTTATAACTCCTATGCATTTCATTGGAATACAGTGAAATTTGAATGCATGCATTAATGCCTGAAACTGAATACATTAAAAAAGACTGGAAATGGACATATAAGGAATGTGGGCGTGGTTAGCATAAAACCACTGTTGCTAAGGACAACAAAAAGTTTACTTTATCCGATTCGTCTGAAACTGACGTCAATCTGTTCTTCCTCCCGAGGGGACCAAAACATAAAATGGTTGCTATGGAGATAAAATCAACAGAAAAGCCGCCATTTTGAAAAAAGTGGGTTTTTTTTTTGCTAACTTATGACGTATAGCTCTCACCAATGGAGGAATATGTTTTTCTGAGACTGTTGATGATGTTGCTCGCTATGCTAGCACTTTTAGCCACATTACCAAAGCTAGCATAGTTAGCATAATTAGCATTTTAGGTAATGTGTTTTTCTGAGTCATTTGATGATGCTGATCGCTTTGCTAGCCCTTTTAGCCACATTAGCATAGCTAGCATAGTTAGCATAATTAGCATTTTAGGAAATGTGTTTTTCTGAGTCAGTTGATGATGCTGATCCCTATGCTAGCACTTTTAGCCACATTAGCGTAGCTAGCATAGTTAGCATAATTAGCATTTTTAATAATGTGTTTTCCTGAATCAGTTGATGATGCTGATCGCAATGCTAGCACTTTTAGCCAAAACAGCATAGCTAGCATAGTTAGCATAATTAGCAAATGCCGTTTTGACTAGCCTTTATCAAAAGTGGGCAGTGAGGGCGGTGAGGGCAGCTTTGGTGCGTAGAGTTGGGCATGGAAGGCGGGTTGCGTCTGTGGGCCATACAACGCCGCTTGCGGCTTTAATTATTATTATTATTTCAGTCACCAGACGACTGAAGGAAAAGAGCTCAGAACAACCTTCAGATTAAAGGGTTTCTGACTCATCTATAAAGACGTTTGTTAAACTCTTTTTATCCACTAAACCTGGAACAGTAGCTCTCTTTTACTGACTCCCAAAGGATTTTTGGAGAACAAAAAAATACCAACTCACCCAGAATAACAGCAATGATCGTAGTAGACAAATAATAGGTAACAGCTCGGAGACCAATTTTTCCAGAAACTTCTGAGTCCAAAGCTGCAACACCTGTGATCAGAAGGTTCCATCGTTAGAACCAGATCAAACCGTCCACCCAGACGTCCAGTTACAGGTGATGAACTGCAGGACGCCGCAGGACGCCGCCGTGTTCAGAGAAGTGCTATTCTGACATCCAATACAAAACATTATTGGCTCAAGAGAAATGAGTCATTAAATAATAAAAGTCTGTCAGTGACTGTTTTGGAGAGTTTTTCAGGCAAGATCACGACTTTTAAATTAGCCATACCAAAAAATCAATGTAAAAAAGAGTTTTATTGACTCTGGGTTATGGTGAGACTCAGAACACTATTTTAATTTAGTCAAACAAACTTTCAAGCTTTCTATTGAATTCAACAAACGCATGAAAACATCAACATAAAAGCCTAAACTATCAGATTATTACAAATGTCACTTTAGCTCAGAATAAGTCCTGAACTCTGGAAAAACATTTCAATCGTTCAGACTGGACCCTCTGTTAAAACCAGCAGAGGATCCAAACAACCTGAATCACATTTTCCACCACTGAACTATTAAATAGTTTGGATTATTTTATAGTCTGAGTCTGAGCCTCCAAGTCAACCAGCTTTAAATGTACAGTTTACTAAACTCAAAACTCATTTCAGGCATTAAATGCAAACTCCAGACAAATATCAATGACAGACATCCATGTGCAGACGGTAACCATGTAGCATGTGCTCAAAGCACATCCCACACTTCCTATATTGTCTTCCTTCCTGTGGTCCCAAACCAGATCCCCTCCGGCCCCTGGCTGTACCTAGAAATTCTGTCCATAAAAACTATGAACAGAACCGGTGCTAAAGGGCAGCCATCAGTCCAACGTGGACCGGGAACAGGTCTGACTTACTATGTGACCAAAGGTCAGTTCCAGTCATACAGAGACCGGACAGCCCTCAGTAAGGCTCCCAGAGCACCCACCACAGGACACCACGGGGGACACAGTCAAACACATTAAACACATATGGACTGGATGAGCGAACTCCCACAATCCCTCCAGCACCCTAGATAGGGTGTAGAGCTGGTCCACTGTTCCACGACCAGGACGGAAACCACACTTCGACTATCGGACGGACTCTCCTCTCCAGTACCCTGGCATAGACTCTTCCAGGGAGGCTGAAAAATACTGAAATATCTACTAACTTCTATACGTGAAGCTGTGACGTATGATTGGTTTACCTGTTATCATGCTTGAGATGATGAGTGGAAGTATAACCATCTTCAGCATCCGCATCAGGAGCTCTCCAGGGAAGCCAAAGTATTGCTTATCCAGGTGGGAAAGCGGTGCAAACTCTCTGACCACGACGCCCAAACCGATTCCTGAAAACCACAAGTTTATTCCAACAGTTTAGAAATAAATCAAACCTGTTGATGTCTGGAAGAAGCTCTGAGTCTATGCACCAAAATCAGTCTAAGTTCAATGACATTTAGTTTTATTTCAATTCAAAACTACAATTAAATGAAATAAAACAAGTCAATGCAAGACTTTGTAAATTAGATTTGAAAGGGGATTGGAAGAAGCTTCAGCTTATAGGAATCCAATCCCCACTCAACAGCAGTCATAACCGACAACAACAACATTAAACCTTTGACTTATAACGTTAACACACGACAAACACAAGACAAAGACAGACACACATTCCCAAACACTCCGACCACACCCCCAGTAAATGAGAAAAAAAAAAGGAAGAAAGAACCAGAACACCTCAGCTGAAAAAGACACAAGAACAAACCAAAACAAACCAACAACACCAGTAAGCACCTATACACACATGTCCTTTTGTTCTTTCCTTCATCAACCCCTCCTTTTCTTAATTTTTTAAAATGTATTTTTTCCCCTTTTTTCCCCCTTTTCTCCTTCTTCCTCCTTTGTTTATCTTTTTTCTTTTTCTTCTTTTCCCTCTCACATTGCTTATGGAGATTCAACAGAAAAAAACACCTGCTTATACATGTCAAACAGGTTTACCAAAGCCCCACCGTATTCCTAAGCCTGTTCATCATTGTTGCATTGCTTCATGGTTCTTATTCATTATGTATCTATTAAAGAAACATTTGAACTGGACAAGACTTTTACAAGTTTTCAGATTGTTCCATAGTGTGACACCCTCCACTGAGATACTCGTGGATTTTAGGGTTGTTCTAACTTTAGGTTGATCATATTTGTTGGTTCCTCTCAGGTTGTTTTTATTTACTGCATCTCTGCTTTGAAACAAAGTTGGAATATTAGATGGCAGAGAATTTATTGATAATTTATTCATGATTTGAGCAGTTTTAAAATCTACCAAATCCTGTCATTTTAAATAAAATGTATTAAGAAAAAGTGAATTGGTGCGTTCATTATATTTAACTTTGTGAACTAATCTGATGGGTGGCTTTTGGAGTATAATTAAAGGATGCAGATTTGTTTTGTTGCAATTTCCCAACATTTCAATACAGTCATTCAAATATGCTATGACATTGATAAAGCTTCCAGTTACATCTTTTCATCACTTCAACACATTTAGCGTCATTTGAACATAAATAATGTCTGTGAGGTTTCCAACAAAGCTTATCATCAATAATTACACCCAAAACACATGTTTTTGCACTTTCTCAATAGCTGTATCATTGATAATAATTTGCACTGTCACTTCCTCAATCTGTCTCCTAAACAGCATAAATTTAGTCTTTTTTAGATTCAGTGATAGTTTATTCCTGTTAAACCAATATTTAACTTGTACATTTCTTGAGTTATGTCACTTAGAAGTTTCTCTAAATTCTCTCCTGAACATAGAATGTTGGTGTCATCTGCAAAAAGTATAAATTTCATTATTTTTGACAATTTACAAATATCATTAAATCTATCTGCAATTTCTTCTTTATCACTAATAACAAGGCCGTCTTCCACAAGATACACGTGATACCATGAAGTGTTTGAACTTTTCCCAATTATTTTGTTCAATGTCTTCCAAATTCCCTGGATGTTAACTTTGTTACTGTCTATTAATTGAGAGAAATAATCTTTTTCCTTTCTCTCAAAATATGTATTCATTTGTTTTTGTATTTTTTATACTTCAGTTCAGCCTCAGTGGTCCTTATTTCAGAAATGGTTTATGGATAATTTTTCTTTTTGCATTTATTTACTAGTCCGGTTGTTAACCATGGAGTATGTAATCCTTGTGCTATCCTAGGCACTTTACCGTTGGGAGTGGGGTCATCTAGACCCACTAGACAGAGCTCTGAACCTTTTTTTCCCCAATTTTTTGTGATCTTCACTGGTTCAATGGATTACATGAAATTTTTCCACCTTTATCCACCTTTGTCATGGTAGGAGAACATGTCAAAGTAAGGGTGGGGTCATCCAAGATAGCACAAGGGTTAAATGTTTGTTCTTTTTGCATTTTATAAGTGGACAATTTTTGTCATAGTATAAACTGAAAACTTCCATGAATGAGTTGTAAGCTATGTTTACATCTGACTCTTTATGAATAGAATCCCAGTTGTAGAAGGATAGATCCCTCCTTACATGTTTTAGAGACCGCTCTGATTCTATCCTACAGTATGTGACGTCATTTTGATTACTTAACTTATGTCTGACATCACAAACCATAAAGATGGGAAGATGATCACTAATGTCATTTAGTAATACACCACTAACCATTTTATTATCAAAAATATTAGAAAAAATGATCAATTAAAGTATCACTGTATGATGTTATTCTGGTTAGTATTGTAATGAGAGGATGAAAATTAATGCTATACATGAAATCTTCTGTATTTTTATGTTTATTTGGATTTAATAAGTCTATATTGTAATCACCACACATTATAATATCTTCCATTTTTAATAGTAAATAACTCTTCCATCCATAACTTCATGTCTGATCCTGGTTCTCTGTAAACACAGATAACAAGAATATGTCTCCTTTTCTGAAACAGAATTTCAACTGTGATGAATTCAAATATTTCATCCACAACAAAAGACATATTTTCTGTAAGTTTACCATCCATGTTATTATCAACATATAAAGCCACCCCACCTCCTTTTTTTACATTGTCTACTCTTAAAAAACATTTCATATCCACACATTTGACAATCTGTACCTTTATCTTCATTTATCCGTGTTTCTGACACAGACACTATGCTGAACGATGTAACAAAATGAGGGAAGTAATCCTTAATATTTTTGAAGTTACAATATAAACTCCTACTGTTAAAGTGAATTATTGATAACTTGTCGTCCAATGATATTGTTTTTTTAAATGTAGTGTCTGTAATATTTTCCCATTTATTGCTATTTTTCAAAATGTTACTGTCTGGATGTGTGTCGTTCATCCTGTTCTGGTGTTTGTAAAGTTGGCCTCAGTGTAATAGTAACTGGTCCGCGAGATCCTAACAAATATGCACTAGGGCTGGCCGATGATATAAATGATATCACCAATCCTACAAATCCCACAATGCTTTGCTCGTATGTTGGTGGGCAGTCAAAACCGGCTAGCGCTCCATTTTTCTGTTGACAGTCACTGACGGCCATGCTGCAGTCACATCAGACACATTCATCTTACAACCACCAAAATGACCAAACAAAGACGGATAACTGGAGCTTTGAAGACAGGACAGGCCTGCTAGAATACCAGGGTTTCCTCGGCTCAGAGTCGGACCCCAGACTTTATGAACGTCTAAGAAAAGATGCCAGGAATCTGGCTTAGACTGAAGTGCAGAGTAAATCTGCTTCTGCACTTTTTCTGCTGCAGGGTGGTCTGTTCATTAGATTTCTATTCATTTACATTTTTTTTGGTTCTTTTGTTGTTGGTTTTGAAAAAGATTTACTTTAAAAGGAACTTGAAAGGATACGGGCAGAGACATACTTTATTTATATAAATAGGAAAAGAAAACCACGGATGTGTCTTTTATTTCTAATTTAATTTCTCATGTTTGTAACATCACGCTTTGGCTGTTCTAGATTCTGTTTCCCTATAAAAGTTTGTTTCCATATGAAAAGTTTCAACATTACATATCAGTTCATTTGTTAATAAATATGGAGTTTGGCCCGTGACTTTACTTCATGGCTTCATTCTGAACCACTAAGAATTTAAGTTTGACACCCAAGGTCAGAGTTCAGGGTCCTTTCATGAAAACCCTCCTTATCTTATTGCATTGGTTTCTCACATTCATCAGTCTGTCACTGGATCACTCAGTGTGTTTTGTCCTGCCATCATTTTAAGGACAGTAGGAGCCTAAATAAAGCGTTTTTGGTCCAGCAGCCAGTCTTGTGTCTCAGCTTCTGCTGCAGTGAGACTGGATCTTCTGGTGGTTCTCCACTGTGTGTTTTTTTTTTTTTACAAACCATACATTTAATCACTAAAACTTCATGTCTATAATGGAATATGTTAGTTCAGGAGACGTTATGAGCAATAAAGTCCTGTAATGAGCCAGAATTCTCAAATCACACCAGAAAACTTTTGCATCAGCAACATTTTCATCATAAATCTTCACGTTTGTGTTTTGGTTTGCATGAAGCACTCCTTATGTCATTTATAGAGGTTATTGTAGCAGATTTGCAGCTTAATGAGACGTTTTGACTGAATTCACTTATGGAAAAAGAGGATCTATGAATTTAAAGTGATGGATTTAGATCTACGGCACATCAGGAACAGAAGCAGCAAAAGTGTTATTCATTAAAATACAGAGAGGGGCTCCAGACAGGGGCCCGATGAACCTGAGACCATCCAAGTTAAAGATTGTCGTGGGATTTGTTATTGCAGGATCCACCCTCCAAAAGCTGCAGGACATTCAAACCAGCAGAAACATCAACTCTGGAGAAACGTCTGCAGCAGGAGGACGGCGGTGAGCTTTGGAAAAAACACGGGACACGTGTCTTTAGAAAGCAGGAGTGAGCTGAATGTTTGCAAAAAGACACTTTAGGAGCAAGACGTGTGTCTGAATTTTTATTTTTTTATTTATTTAACCTTTATTTACCCAGGAATTGTCCCATTGAGATTAAGAATCTCTTTTTCGAGGGAGTCCTGGCTAGGGGGGAAACAATAAATTACATGTACAATAAAAATGTCAACATTAAAAACAAATAAAAATTAGAACTCATGTAAAACAGGTACAGTTAAAAGTGACTTTCTCCTCAAATCTCAGCTTGGATTTAAAAATATTCAGAGGAATGAGTTCTTTTAATTTCCATCTTTTCTGTAGAGTGTTCCATGTGGGGGGGGCAGAAAAGACAGAAGCCTTTTTCCCCAGTTCTGTACGAGCAAATGGAACGGCGAGCGATAGATGGTCATTTGAGCGCAGTCCGTATGATTCCACAGTCCTCAGCTTGATCAGGCTGCAAATGTAGGAAGGTAAAAGTCCAAGAAGAGATTTGTAAATAAAAATGCACCAGTGTGTGAACCTCCTGGTGGACAGAGAAGACCATCCCACTCGAGAGTACAGTTCAGCTGAGGATCAGCTGGAGCCTCGGTCTTCTTTCTCCAGGAGAAGCTAAAGCTCTGAAGCTCAAATCTGGACTTTTCCTCACAAACGCTGCAGACAAAGAGCTTGTCCCAAGCCTGGGCCTGATAGTCTCTATGCTCTGCTAATAAACTGGTTGTCAGACAGTCAGACTGTTTTTATTGAAGTCTGACCCCCCCCCCCCTCCCATGCCCCCCCTCCCCATCCCATTTGTGAATTCCATCAGAAGCAAATGTGAGAATTAACATTGTTGTCCAAAATGAAACACTGATTTCAAGGATGATCTCAAGAAAATTCTGAGTCTGTTTTCCTCTACTGACAAAGGGGGGGGGTTCATCAGTACAGACTGGAGTCAGCTGATGCCCCCCCAGGCTGGGGCAACAGGGCCACAGAGAGGAGTCCTCTCAGACGCATCACCTCAGTCTGGTCACGTTTGGCTGAGACGCAGGAAGGACGCAGAGACATGAGTGCCCCCCCTGTCAGCCCCGACACCCCCCTTTCGACGCTCCGACAGCAGGTGAACGACGCGGGAGAACAGCTGTTAACAGCTGGCGCACGTGACAGAAATACGGTTCGGTCCGACCCAGACAGAGCAGCGGGACGAACCCAGAACCCAGAACCCAGCCGAGCGGAGGAGACGCATCTATGGAGCGGAGAGCGAGCCGGTAGAGCGCGCGCGGCGGGCTTCCACCTACCGAGCAGCACCGACACCACCGTGGCGATGAGCAGCCAGTTCTTCCTCAGCAGACGCCTCAGATTCCCGCCTCTGCGCTCTCTGCTCCCCATCATCTTCATCATGCTGCTGCGCTGGATGCGGCGTCAAATGCCAACGAGAGGACGGAACAACAAGGGCTCCTGCGGAGGAGGAGGAGGAGGAGGATGAAGGAGGAGGAGGATGAAGGAGGAGGAGGAGGAAGGAGACAGCGCGTGGGAGGAGGGAGTGTACGCGCGCTCTGACTCTCTTTTATGGCAACCCAAAAGAAGCAAAGGGTTGCAGCAGGTCTGATCAATAAAAGTATCAATATTTCTTAGATATTTTTCATTTAATTTGTAATAATTTACCAAAAACACATTTAGTGTTTGTTTGTGTCTTCCTGCAGCAGCAGTGTTGGTAAAGTCCACCTTAATGTGTAACTCTGGATGAGTTTGTCAGATTAGACATCAGTCCAGTTTAATGTGTAATCTGACAAACCAGATGATTTTCTGCTGACTGACTCACTTCTAGAAAGAGAATGAAGAATGATTGTTCTACAGGCTGACCCACCTACTGAGCTTCATCCATACTTAGCTAAAGCTTAACCATGGTGTTATTATTATTATTATTATTATTATTATTAGTAGTAGTAGTAGTAGTATCAATCAGTGGTCTTATTTGTTAAACTCCTTTCTTGTCTACAGCACTAGCTGCTTGACATAAAATATAAACATGGGTTAAAACAAAAAGAAGTCATAAACACCATAATCTACAGACAAAAATCCAAAGATGAATAGTTCTTATTTGAGAAAGGACTGTAAATGTTATTTATTATCAATGTCATAATTATTATTGTTCTGTCATTTTTATCTCGTCAACTCCTGGAACAGCCTCTTTTTTTTAAATTGCAAATGGTTTTTATTGCAAATGTGACTTTAGCCAAAGCATAAGTCATCATTAAAGTTGATGCATTACAAACGTTTCTATATAGACGACTATATAGTCTATTTAAAGTGTAATGAATTGACATTTTTTTCAACTGAGCATAAATATTGGACCTATATGCATGGACACACACTCAAGAGGCTGTTTTGTGACGCTTATATTGAAATGTTTGCCACATGTTTTGGTTATTTAATATAATTTTATGCAATACCTTTGATTAAAATTATTTTGAAAGGAACTGAACGTGGAGATGGTTATAAAGTGATTGTATTTGTGAGTAAATCTCTTTTTCTTGTGCTTTTGTGTTGACACCATATTTAATACGTCGCTCTAGCTCCCCCTGCTGGTGATCCGTGACTACTACAACCTCTTTTTGTGGAAGTGCATTCCAGCTTCCAGTAATTATTGTCAAACAAACGACTTTCCAGTTGAATTATATTAAGTATTATAAGTTTGTCTTTTGGGGGTTCTCTTCTCGGTTGTATGGCCAACAGTATTGAGAGCTGTTGATATTAAACTGGGAGCTTGTGGTAAAACCAGCGTCTGCATTCTTTGAAACGCCACAGTATTTCTCTTTAACCAAACTACACGACTGTACTGCAGACTCAACCTGAGTCTCCCAATCCTGGAGCAGTTTTCATGACCAGACTTCAGAGTAAATACGGACTTCTTGAGCTGTGGAACCACTTTGGAGCCTTGAACGTCCATCCTGAGACTGGAAGGTTGGGAGTTCAAATCCAGGGCCATACTAAAGACTCTGAAAATGGGACCCAGTGTCTCCCTGCTTCACACTCAGCATTAAGGGGTTGGATTGGGGGGGGGGTTAAACCACCAAATGGTTCCTGAGTGTGGTATTGTCTGCAGCTCACCGCTCCCCCAGGGGAGGGGAGAACAAATTTCATACATCAAGGTTTGTCACACCTAATGAGACTTTCATGAAGAAACCATAGATCATTGGTTTGTTGAATGCATGTATGTAAACAAATATTTGTTAGGATTAGGAAAACACCAAATACTTTTTGGAGTATTCATTGGTAATACTTTAATGCATTTGGTTCTTCATGTTTTAGTAACACTTGGAAAATGTTTTCTTTACATGAAGTCATTTTTAAAAATCCAACCACTTTTTAGTTTGTTTCAGAAGGAGGTCTGCTTGTGTTTTACTTCAGTCATGAAAAGTAGAAAACACAAGAACAATGTCCACTTTGGATTTTGAAGTTCCCCTAGTATTTGAATATACTTAGTTTTTTTTTTCCTTTTTTTTATTTTTCTTGATGTTGGAAATAGCTAATAAAAAACATGCTTTTACTGAGGCATCTGGTTGGTCAGTTTATAACTTGAAGGAATTATAAAAAAAATATAAAAAAAATGAGGATCATAAAGAACATCTAACAAGTAAGGGTTGATGGTCAACGAAGTGTGCATTATTAGAAATAAACACACGATGTGGAAGTCTGAACCATCTGACGCGAAGTGGAGGACGGTTGCTTCTGCAAAGTTAATGCATACTTCAAAGGCCATTAAACCGCTTATACCATGGTCACTTACAAAAGCAATAAACATTAACCCGTTTTTAGTCCTTAACTCTTGTTATTTTTCCGATGTGGATCACTTTTTTGACAAAACGCAGATCATTTATTACGTCATGCAACACCACTGTAGTTAATGTCCGGTTATATAAAGCTATATATATATATGCTGATGATCACGGTGTGTTAAATAAAGCATCAGTTCAGAGAGAAGGTTTACCTCTTAACGCTTGTTTTTGTCCAGATGATGAAACTAAAGTTTATTTTAAAGAAGCGCAGTGATACAGAACATTTAAGCTTTGTGACTGGAACTTTTTCATGGCATGCGGTTATCGTGTGGTATATCACTTTTTAATGCACACCCAGCAGCCAATCAGACTCGAGTATTCACCCAGACCATGGTCTAAAAGTAGGTAACCAAGCAAGAATGACTGAGTAACAGCTGTTTATTTCTCTAGAGAAGTCTATGTGAGTTTTCTGGGTCTAGTGATGGTTTTCATAAATTCTTTTTTTACACCCTTGGATTCTTCAGCATGGAGACCAGCTCCTTTCTAGATATGAGTCAACACGTTCCTCGATACACCACCTCAGAAATGTTAAGAGTTTCTCACAGCTGTGTCAAGAACATCCAAACTCTACCTTTGACATAGCAAAAATCAGAAAAAATGGAACAGAAAAAAAGCAAAATAATAGTATCAAAAATCACATAAAAATAAAAGTAAAACATGAAAAACATATTGAAAAACAGGACAAATATCATGTTAGCTGAATGAAAGGTAACAGACCAAGTAGCTAGCTACCTGGAAGGACCATGTACACCAGAATGCAGGATAGTTAGTTTTATTGTCCAGGTGGAAATCAATGAACAGGAAGGGAGTTCTGTGACTGTTGGATTGTAGCAGACTAAGAGGAGGAGGGAAGATTTGGGGACTCTGAGAGGCCAGAAGAGACGTGTCCTCTTCACAAAAGAACTCCGTCTTAGAGCTCAAACTCTCACAGATCAGACATGTCTTCTAGTCATCCTCTGGTTTTGCTCACATCTCAGGAGGATGTTCTTCTTCTTCAAAGATCTTCATGGTTTCATGGAGACTGTGACCAGATGAGTGGAGAAAGTCCTCTCCACTCATCTGGAAGAGAAGCTGCTGCAGAACCTGTGTGGTGATCCTAGAACCTACAACAGACTTCCAGCTGATCTGGTCTGATCTGTTGGAACCTACTACATTCTGAAACTCATTCATTCATTCATTCATTCATTCATTCATTCATTCATTCATTCATTCATTCATTCATTTACTATTCCGTTTTTTCCTTTCGGGGTCACGGGGCTACCAGAGCTTATCCTGGCCATTTGTGGGTGAAGGCAGGAGATGCCCTGGACAGGTCGACAGTCTGTCGTAGGGTCCATTCTGAAACTTCACTGCTGAATTCCTGTCCACCAGGGGGCAGCACTGCTTCAATCCAGCAGCAGGAAACCTTGATCTTCTGAAGAATCTGCAGCCGTTACTGAGGAACAAAGTTGTCCTTCAGAAATGTGGTTCTGCTGCAGAACATTCTTCCAAACTAAAGCAAAGCAAAAGTCCCCAAAGATCATCTAGAAGATCCACATTCTTTGAGTCAGAGCTGCTCTCAGGTTCAGACTCTTGTTCCAAAGTCAAAGTCAGCTTTAGTTGTTTGAATACGCTGAATACACATGATATACAGCACAGATGAAATTTCTTTCCTCTCAACTCACAGTGCAAGCAGTCTATAATAATAATGATAGTAACAACAACAACAATAATAATAATAATAATAATAATAATAATAATAACAGCAGCAATCTAAACAGTGCAAAGAACAATGAGATGGTTTAAAGTGACAAACAGCGCTAGGAAAAAGTAAGTAAACAAGTGGGTGATGGTGGTCTTTGGAAGTTTCTCTGGGATGGATGGGAGGGGGTCCTGATGGCTTTAGTGAGGGGGGGTTGATAAATGTCTGAGAGGCCAGTGAGAGGGACACCGATGATCTTCTCAGCTGTTGTAGCTCTTGTTCTATCCTAGGCACGTTAACATTGGGAGTGGGGTCATCTAGACCAGTGTTTTTCAACCAGCGTGCTGTAGGAAATTGCCCTCATTACCTGATCTAGAATAATTTTCCATCTCCAGGATTTCAGCTCTGTGTTCATCCAAACAGGCCCTGATAAAAAACTGAGAAGTTAGGAATATAAAAGATCACAAAATTACTTTTTCTTTGTGTTTATTTGATTCTATTAAAGACATTTTGATAAGAACGACGGTACCGCGATTTAGCTGCAGCTATACCTGAAAAGCCCCGCCCCTTTAACTGTCTCCACCAATCATTCTTGGAGGCTTAATCACACGTCATCAGTCTGACCAATCAGAAGTGGTTAAAGTCTTCACTTCCTTGTTCTGATGCTGCTCATAAAGTCTCTCATTTCCAACTAAAATACCAGCTAAAGCTCGTCTTTAGCGGTGTAGCTTTCCACAGAATCCGGTGTCAGACCGTGGAACAAGAGAACAAAACCATGAAGCTCAGAGAAGAGAGTCTGTCTGTGGTCGGCAGATTTTCTGCACTACATCTCCCATGATGCATTGGGTTAAAATGACTGTCTTAGCGCACGAGCCTCTCCTCTTAACGTCTTTAAACAACAAACACATCAAACAGTTTTTGAATCTTTTAACTTAACTTTAATACATCTGTTGTGTCCGCATCGAGACAAGGATCACGCCGCGTTGCTGCTCAAACTTCTTTATTTTTATTCCCCCAACCCCCCAACATCTTTATCTCAACTTTTGCAGTCAAAGAGCTTCAGCTCTTAAAGGCGCAGTAACTCACTTCTAATTAATGTTGCTTTAACAGCAACCAACGTGACACTATTGTTGTTTTTTATTTTTGCCTACTTTGTTCTTATTGTAAACAATTTTTATTTCTGCCTCCATTGTAGCGCTTTGAGATTTTATCTAAAATGTAAAGCGCATTCTAAATAAAATTTATTATTATTATTAATAAACTGAGCAGTTTCAGACATAACAACATCTTTTAGAAAAAAAAAACTGCAGCTTCCAGCTTTTTCTGCCACAATTATCACGAAAATGCCTGTGAGATTGCAGAGGGGCTGTAGATTAATACAGACTATCAGCTATTTTTTTTTGGATGCTGGTGTGCCGCAGGATTTTTGTCAAGGTTAAAGTGTGCCGTGGCTCAAAAAAGGTTGAAAAACACTGATCTAGACCCACAGAGCTCTGAACCTTTGTTCTTCAATGATTTGTGATCTTCACTGGTGTCCATGGATTACATGAAATCCTCTCCACCTTTATCCACCTTTGTCATGGTAGGAGAACACCTCAATGGAAGGGGGGGGGGGTCATAGGATAGAACAAGGGTTAAAAATGTGCTGCAGAGTCTTCCAGCAGGTGCAGCCTCCGTACCACTCGGTGATGCAGCTGGTCAGGATGCTCTCGATGGCCCCCCTGTAGAAGGTCTGCATGATGGGGGGAGGAGCTCTGGCCCTCTTCAGTTTGCAGAGGAAGTACAGCCGTTGTTGGGATTTCTTGGCCAGTGATGCAGTGTTGTGGTTCCAAGACAGGTTGTCAGAGATGTGCCCCCCCAGGAACTTGGTGCAGCTCACCCTTTCCACAGCAGCACCATTGATGATCAGTGGAGCGTGCTGGGTGGGGGTTCTTCTGAAGTCCACAACCATCTCTTTGTCTTCTCCACATTCAGGTAGAGATTGTTGAGAGAATGGTGCCAGCTTTCTCCTGCTGAGAGGAATTACGACAGAAGGTTTGGCTTTCCACACAACATTCATCAACCCCTCGGTGGTCCGTCTGAAGTTGCCAGTCTCCCTGCATCCACCCGTCCTTCCATGTGTGTCTCCTTAAACCTTTCTCCTGAGCCCCCTCCTCCCGCCTTGGTTGTGGATGATCATCTGGCGTTTCCTGTTCGGCGCCTTCTGGATGTCCGGCGACGGGGTTGTGGCCTTCAGCACCTTGTTGACTGGCAGGGCTATGGTCCGGAGAAGTCTCTGTATGAAGTGTGTACGTCTTGTGTGTGGTGCCAACATGCAGTGTGTGGTGCCTGAAAGTGAAAGTTGGGGCATGGACCAGTGAGAGATGAGCCCAGATGTTTCACCGTGCCTCCTCTACCAGACCACCCCCACAAGACTCTAGAACAATTAAGGTGTCCACTATATCAGTAAAAGTAGAATGGAACAACCATCTCTTTGTCTTCTCCACATTCAGGTGGAGATTGTTGTCTTTGCACCACAGAGCAGCCTGCTCACCTCCCTCCTGTAGGGGGTCTCATCATTGTTGTTGATGAGACCACCACTGTTGTGTCATCCTCAAACTTGATGAAGAGGTTGGAGCTTGATGTTGGGGTGCAGTCGTGAGTCAGCAGAGTGAAGAGAAGGGGGCTCAGCACACATCCTTGTGTTCATTGGGATGGTGCTGGAGGTGGTTGCCAAAACGAACTCTCCCTGTCAGAAAGTCCAGCAGCAGCAGCAGGGAGGCGTTTGGTTCTAGCTGGTCCAGCTTGTGGATGAGCTGCTGGGGGATGACGGTGTTGAAGGCGGAGCCTAAGTCAATGAACAGCATTCTGACATGAGAGTCTTTAGTTTCCAGATGGTTGAGGCTGAATGGAGGGCTGTGGAGATGGTCGATCGGTTTGACCCATATGTAAACTGGTAGGGGTCCAGAGTGGGTGGGGGGTGGTGGACATGAGGTTTTGACAGTCTGAATGTTGATGTTGTAGTCTGCAGTAAAGAGGTCAGAGGTCAGAGCAGAGCTTTCAGCAAACAATGTGATCAGAAAAGATGGAAAAATTCACAAAGAAACTAAAAATGTTCCATAAAATCAGAATAATGGTGATGTCTGCAGATCAATTCCTAAAAGCTGATGATCTGTTTGAGCTCAAAGGAACATTTCTGCTTTGAACAGACGACCATGAAGGCATCAGAGCTCCTGCTGCAAACTCCAACATGTCGGCTGTGATGCAACAACCTGACAGTTGATCTGATAGCAAAGATTCAAGATTCAAGAAGAACTTTATTAAATGGAATGGACGAGGAAGACGGACGAGAAGGAAAGTCCCTGCAGAGAGCTGAAAGACCACAGGAACAGAAAACAGATCAGCAGGAATGAGGTGGAGAAATGAAACTCCAGAAGATCCTGATCCTTTGAGGGAAAACAGAGATTTGGATGTTTGGAAAGATCAGTTTGACTCTTTTTCTGGACTTTTTCTAAACGTCCTGCATTGATCAAAGTGTCAAACTAAAGTGTTTTTCTGCTCCTCACATCTTTCTCACCGTTGGAATCTGTCAGAGTTCTTCCTGGTATCTCTGACAGATCTGGAAGATCCACATTCTTTCAGTTTGATGTTTTCTTTGTGATCAAATCTCTGCCTCCAACGGCTTTTCTGACTTGTTCACATTCAGACTTCAATCTGCTCAGTTCTGAGCTTCTGCAGTGGAGAACGATCATCTAAATCCTAAAAACATCTAAATCCTGAACAGAATCCGACAATATTCTTTTAAAAACCCAATGCAATCTGTAATTAATCTAATAACTCTACATCATCAAATTCATTTGTTCTTCAGTCATTTTCCTTCAGTTTTAGGATCTTGTGGATTTGAAAAGTTGTGATTCTAACAGAGCTGGAAAGAAAAAGCTTCTCAGCTTCACTGTCAGACATTTTCCTGAGCTGCATGTGAACAAACTCTCTGTTCCTCTGAGTCTGACTGATGATCAGAAGGAGCTGGTTCCAGGAAATAGTCAGGCCCCTCCCTTCAGCTCCTTCACGAGGTTGTATTACAAAAAGAGGTTATGAATCTTCAGAAAACCAGCGTAAATTTAATATAGCAGTATTAGTCTTGGTTAGAATATATAAATAACTTAGAAACTGATCAGTTTTAGAATGTTTGAGATAAATGGAATAAATGTACTTTTAAAGAACGAATCTGAGAAAGGGAAATCAAGCAGTGAGTTTAAAGAGAAGGTTCTATTTTTGTATTTATCGCACCATAGAAAAGCATCAGAAGCACAGATTCCAACAGAAAATCGACTGTGAAATATGGAACCTGCACGTAACTGAACACCAAATTTGTATATGCACCAATGGTAAGAGAGAAGTAACCTTTCGTCATTCCAGAGGGACGCACCTTCAGAAGGCCATCGAGGAGCAGGCGAATGGAAGGGTATCCAAGGACCAAGGAGATCATAGATAAGGAAGGTCAACATCTCATGTACCAATGGACGGCAGCTCGGCTGGATTTGATGCTTTGTACTTGAAATCAGCTGTTCTCAAATCAACAAAAGCACAGACTACTGAAATATCAGTTGGTAAAGGGGTGTCTGGATACCAGCAAAGATGAGATCCATGAGGGATCGTGGTTTTGATAGTATTTTAGCTGGGCTGAACCTCATGCATTTAGAGGCGGATGACAACAAGTCTCTAAATGGAGAAACTCTTAGTCAAGTGTCATCTGCTTGAAAGCAGATGACTGAGGATTGGCTTGCAGACACACATTTTAACTCTTGGATCTGAAGCTACAGAGCATCAGTGATATTGTTTCTGCGACCAGGGATACATTTTGCTTGTAGTGTAAAATTATTTAAAAACTAAATCATGTCAACAGATGATGCATTAAACAATTTATCATTACACTTCTTGAAACAACCTTTGTAATAATCTCCACGGCTGAATTCTCTCAGAACCACATGATCTGTTAATGAACCATTAGAGCTGTGGATTTGGGTTTAACGTCCTAAATTTCCGGGGGCTGAACATTCATAAACCAGTCTTCATAAAATTCCCCCCAAAACCAACGGAGGGCGCAGCATCAGTAAACAAGTGGAGGGAGACCAAAGACCCAAAACAGTCACTGTCATAACAAAAACCACTGCAAGCATTGAGAAGGAGAGACCAGAAACGCAAGACAGAAACATCCAGAACAACAGGAACACAGAGGACCAGGACTGAACTACCTAGAACAAGAAAACAAGATGAACGAATGAATGTGGGGAATAATGCATAGCAAAATTCTGGTGGCCCAACAGCAATAAAACCCCATTTATACATCCAAAGATTTAAAAAAATGATGCTGCACGAATGGTAGGGATTTCATAGTGGATAGAGAGGCTTGCATCAATGAACTATCCTGATATATGTTGCAGAAAATAAATCCAGACGGGTGGAGGACCAGATGTTATGAAGAGTGGATGGAGGCGTTGTTCTGAAGTTCGCCACTAGAGGGCGCGGCCGTTTTTGGAGTTAATAAATCATAATTTGTAAGCAGAGGTAAACAGAGGAGCAAATCGCGATGTTTACAGAGCAGTTCAGTTCTATTAGCTCGTGTGTGCGTCCATGAGAGCGGTGAGCCCATATTTTGTGTTTATATTAGGGTAAAATATGTTGTTTCTTGGTGTGGACATTTTCTGCTAACTTTACAAATTAAGCTAGTTTTGGTTACAAGTTTATTGGATTTATTTAGCTCCTACTGTTAATATAAGTTTTCTTGGTATAATATTTTGAGTATTGATGCTATCGAGGTTTGTGGAATGTTTGTAATATGCAGATATAACAGGCTGTTATTATTAAGATTTATTATTATTGAATTTGGTTTATTATAATTGTATTATTTGTTTTCTTTATTATGTTTTTAGAACCACACACACACAAACCCAAACCAGAAATATCCATGTGCTGGACTGTAAAGCCAAACCCAGATTAAAGAAGGAACAGAAGAAGTCATCCTCTGGTCTGTCATTGCTTGGGAGAATACACACACTTGACCAGTGTGCTCTCTGCGATCATCCATATCCAAACCCGTAGTAAAGACTGAAGTCTTCAGTACAAAGTCAGGTCCTTCGAGCCGGATAGGTTGATTACAGAGAGAGAAGATGGATTATGATCCCCAACGAGAAGGTGCACGACCAAAGAGGACAGTGCGTCCACCAAGATGGATGACTGATTATCAGGCATATGCACTCCCATCTTCTGCTGGTTTGGAACAGCATCGCTCCAGAGAGGGTTATGCCGAGATGACACCCCTCAGCCAGACTCTTAGCCCCACTGGAGCTGTGGGGCAGGTACCAGTTTTCCCCAGTGTCCCACAGGAGTTCTTAAACATAGTGCAGAACCTGCAGGAGGACAACAGGCGACTCCAGATGGTGGTTTCAGACATGAAGAGGCAGATTGATCGTAACCCTGCTTTAACTGCATCAACTGGCCTGCAATTCGAACAGCAACCAGAGGGGGGCGTTTCAGCTGAGGACACTTGGATCTCCACACGTCTGCCCACACAGTTGTCCTCCCTGCAACCACAGCGGCCCAATGTACCCTCCACAACAGATGCAGAGGAAGAATGGCCGTTACCTCCACCTCCAGTGTTCCTGCCAAAAGACTTGTATGAGCCCATGGAGGTACAAATGTTTCAAACTCCACAGCCACCAATCATTACCCAAGAGCTCAGCCACCACTTACAAGGATTGCAAATACAACAGAAATCAACTGCAACGACTGAAGCTCCTGCATTTCAATCACATGCAGCTCAGTCCACACCTATATTACAACCTCAATCTGGACCTAGTCCAGCTCCCAGCATGCACTCACAAGAAGCAGTGTTGGCTCCCATCATGGCCACGGCTAACAGAGAGAAAACCTACAGGGGACCATTACCCTCAATCCCAGAGTTCACCAGAGGTTATCCAAGACAGTTCGCTAGATTGAAACTTGCTCTGGACAATATTCTCCCAGCTGATGCCACAGAGAGATTCAAGTACCAGGTGCTGTGTGACCATCTTAAGTTTGAGGAAGCTCTACTCGTTGCTGACTCATACAGTAACTCACCTCGTCCCTATTCTGACACGATGGCTTCTCTCACAAAACATTATGGTCAGCCGCACTAGCTGTCACTACAGAGAATAGCAGAGCTGATGGATGAGCCTAACATTCGGTCAAATGACACTGCAGGATTCAGAAAATTTGCATTAAGAGTTCGTGCTTTGGTGGGCATGTTAGAGCAACTTGGAGATGATGGACACATAGAGCTACAATGTGGGTCTCATGTTGCAAGGCTTGCTCGTAAGCTACCCCAAGACCTGCGTGCTGCTTTTCGTCGTTACCTCTACCCACAGAAAGATGGAATACCATCACTGAGAGACTTTGCAGAGTGGCTGGAATATGAGCTGGTTATCCAAGAAGGTGGAGATCATTCAGACAGAGTGGAAGAGTCCCTGAGAGATAGAAACACCGTCAAAAGAGATAGGAGAGCTGCTAAGAGGACCACCACTGTTCTGCATGGTGCAACACAGAAAGGCGCTCACGAAGAGCCCTCAGCTACAACCTCCACTGTGGCAGAAGTTCCAGAAAAGCCCAAAGCCTACTGCCCTTATTGCAGAAACACACTCCACTTCTTAGACCAATGCAGCAATTTCAAGATCTTGAGCAAAGACCAGAAGTCCACTTGGATTAAATCCAATAATCTATGTTGGCGGTGCGGGCGGCATCATCAGGCTGCTCAGTGTCGACTTAAAGTGCAGTGTAAAATATGCCAAGGGAAACACCTTGAGGCCTTACATGAGGTGAACCTCAGAGCCGCTGTACCTAAACCACCAACAGAGCGAGCTACTGAAATAGAGAGATCATCTACAGATGTGCTCTATTTAGACCGTCGAGCTGGCTGCAATCAAGTGCTCCTAAAGATAAGCAAAGTGCTGCTGAAGAATGGTAAACATACATTGGAGACGTTTGCCATTTTGGATGATGGATCAGAAAGAACAATCCTTCTTCCAGAGGCCAAGCGAAAGCTTCACTTACAAGGCACCGCAGAGAGTCTCACTCTGCGAACAGTAAGACAAGGACTAAGAACTTTGCATGGAGCATCTGTGAAGGTCAAGGTCTCTTCAGCCAGCCAACCATACAGAACCTTCTCTATTGAGAGTGCTTTCACAGCTGAAGACTTGGGGTTAGCAGAACATTCTTACCCTGTGGAAGCATTGAAGAAAAAGTTTAAACATTTGGAAAACCTCCCCTTGGAGCCGTTTACAAATGCCAAGCCATTACTTTTGATTGGCTCTGACTGTCCTCACCTCGTCACGCCCATAAAACCTGTCCGTCTGGGCCCACCTGGAGGTCCAGCTGCAGTCAAAACTAGGTTGGGTTGGACACTTCAAGGACCAGTTCCCTCACTTCAGCAGACTGCACAACCACAGCAGTGTCTCTTCCTTTCAACCGTTTCTCCACAAGCAGAACTGTTCAGTCACATTGAGAAGCTTTGGCAACTTGACACTCTACCATACCGAAGTGAGAAGTCAGTGACCAGATCTCAAAAAGAAAAGGAAGCTGTGAATCTGCTGGAGGAAAAACAATAAGAGTGAATGTGGCAGGGATACACAGGTATGCTACCCCCCTTCTTCGTGTCAGTAACATGCCAACACTCAGAGTACCACCTGAAGCAGTCCTACCAAGTCTGCGAAGTACAGAGAAACGCCTCAGCAGAGATCCAGAAAAGGCACAAGTCTATCGAGCGGAGATGACAAAGTTAATAACAGCAGGCTTTGTCAGAGAAGTGCCAGAAGAGGAAGTGAGGACATCAAAAGAGTCATGGTTCATCCCCCACCACATGGTAACACACAACGGAAAGAACCGTGTTGTGTTCAACTGTTCATTTACCTACAGAGAGAAGAACCTCAATGTGCTGCTGCTACCAGGCCCAAAGCTGGGGGCCTCTCTTCTTGGCGTCCTGCTGCGCTTCAGAGAACACTCCACTGCCATTAGCAGTGACATCAAGGGGATGTTTCACCAGGTAAGACTATTACCTGAAGACCAGTCATTGTTACGTTTCATCTGGCGTGACCTGCAGAGAGATACTTACCCTCAGGTGTACGAATGGCAAGTGCTCCCATTTGGTACAACATGTTCACCATGCTGTGCAATCTATGCACTTCAGAGACTTGTACGTGAAAACAGTAACCAGGGGGATTATGTGTGTGACTCCATTGAGAAGAACTTCTATGTTGACAACTGGCTACAGAGCTTTCCATCTCCTGAAGTAGCAAAAGAGCAGGTGGAGAAAGTGCGCTCCTTACTTTCAGAAGGAGGATTTGAGCTAAGGCAGTGGGCCAGTAACACTCCAAGTATTATTAGCCATCTGCCAAAGGAACTCAGGTCAGAGAGCACTGAACAGTGGCTGAATCATACTGATATGGACCCTCAAGAACCTGCTCTTGGTCTGCGGTGGATGTGCAACTCTGACACTCTGCAGTACAAGTCCCGACAGGTGGGGAGCAGCTCTCCTACGATGAGGAACATCTACAGAGTTTTGGCCAGTCAGTATGACCCCCTTGGTTTCCTTATTCCTTTCACTACGAGAGCTAAAGTACTGGTTCAGCAGTTGTGGGGAAAAAACCGTGAATGGGATGACCCACTGTTACCAGGTGAGCTGCTCTCTACATGGATTGAATGGGAAGATGAGTTGCAACAGCTGGAGAACATCAGTCTACGTCGTTGTTATTCCAGCCCAGAGATGGACAATGCAGACAGTCAGCGAGAGCTTCACATCTTCTGTGATGCATCCCAACAGGCATATGGCAGCGTGGCATACTTAAGAACAGAAGATGTTGCTGGAAACATTGAAGTTGCCTTTCTCACTGCTCGCTCCAGAGTGGCTCCCAAGCGGCAGCTGTCTATGCCACGTCTGGAACTATGTGCAGCCCTGACTGGAGCTCAACTTGCCAGCCTGCTGACTAAAGAGCTTACTCTGCCATTGTCCAGAGTTGTTTTGTGGACAGACTCTACAACTGTCTTAACATGGATTCAATCTGACTCCTGTCGTTTCAAAGTATTCGTGGGAACACGGATAGCTGAAATTCAGGAATTGACAGAAAGCCAGTCTTGGAAATATGTGATGACGTCTGACAACCCAGCAGATGATCTGACAAGAGGAAAACGGTTGCAGGACCTCACCGGTCAGTCCAGGTGGGCCTGTGGACCCTCATTCCTGCGGCTGCCTTCAGATCAATGGCCAGATCATCCCTTTTTACCATGTGCAGATGTAGACGAAGAACAGCAAAGGTCCACAACTTGCTTGACTGTTTCTACTGACCACAAAACTCTGCCTGATGCACAACAGTTTACCAGTTTTGACCAACTAGTGAAAGAAACTGCCAGGTGCCTTCACGGGGCGGCTGGTGACAACCTCACAACAGAGCATTACAAAAAGGCTGAACTTAGTCTTCTGAAATCTGCACAAAGAGACAGTTTTCCTGATGAGATTCAGTATCTCACGTCCGGCAAACCAGTCAGCTCCGCCAGCCGTTTGGTTACATTGTCTCCAGAGTTTGATGAGTCACTTCAACTCATCAGAGTGGGTGGCCGACTCAGACGTTGCCCTGATTTGGAAGAAAATGTGATTCATCCAGTCGTCATGGACCCTAAACATCCTGTAACCAGACTACTGATTCGACAGGCTGACAGTGATTTAAAACATCCAGGAGCAGAGAGGCTATTTGCAGAGTTGAGAAGAAAATATTGGATTCTCCGGGGCCGAGAAGCAGTAAGACGTGAACGGTGCTCCTGCCCCGAGTGCCAAAGATGGAGAGCCCAACCAATCACCCCAAAAATGGCAGACCTTCCTCTGTCACGGCTCAGACTTAACCAGCCACCATTTTTCTCTACCGGCGTGGACTGTTTTGGGCCAATGCAGGTGAAGATTGGTAGACGGAACGAGAAACGGTGGGGCCTGCTATTCAAATGTTTGACAACTCGAGCTGTTCATATCGAGGTACTTTCAAGCATTAACACAGATTCCTTCCTGATGGCTTTGAGAAGATTTGTCTCTCGTCGTGGAAAACCAGCGGAGATCTTGTGCGACCAGGGCACTAATTTCCGTGGCGGAGAGCGAGAGCTACGAGAAACATTCAATGGTCTACATCCCACATTACAAGCTCAGCTGGCAGAGCATCAGATAAAGTTTCGCTTCAACCCTCCGAATGCTCCTCACTTTGGAGGGTCCTGGGAGCGCGAGATCAGGTCCATAAAAGTGGCTTTAACGTCTTCGCTGGGTTCTCAAGTTGTAAGTGAGGAAATCCTACAGACTCTGTTGATTGAGATTGAGGGAATACTCAACTCAAAACCTTTGGGATACGTTTCATCGGATCTGGCTGACCCAGACCCCATTACCCCAAACCTGTTGCTGATGGGGCGGCTGGACCCTTCTCTTCCACAAGTGATCTACCATGACTCAGAGCTTCTTGGACGGCGACACTGGAAGACTTGTCAAGTGCTATCCGATCGATTTTGGACGCAGTTTATACGTCACTATCTCCCAACACTGCAGACCCGTTCAAAGTGGCAGAAAGACACTTCTCCCCTTCAATCAGGAACTGTAGTGATGATAGTCGATCCCCAGCTGCCAAGAGCATCATGGCCTATCGGAAGAATCTGCAAGACATTCCCAGGAGCTGACGGTTTGATCCGTAGAGCAGAAGTTGAAGTAAAGGACCGTACATACATGCGACCAGTGAGACACCTCATTTGACTACCTGCTGACGTGCAACCGAACGAACAGTAAGCCCTGCAGCAAACTTGCTGTGCAAGTTTGGGGGCGGCTGTTATGAAGAGTGGATGGAGGCGTTGTTCTGAAGTTCGCCACTAGAGGGCGCGGCCGTTTTTGGAGTTAATAAATCATAATTTGTAAGCAGAGGTAAACAGAGGAGCAAATAGTGATGTTTACAGAGCAGTTCAGTTCTATTAGCTCGTGTGTGCGTCCATGAGAGCGGTGAGCCCATATTTTGTGTTTATATTAGGGTAAAATATGTTGTTTCTTGGTGTGGACATTTTCTGCTAACTTACAAGTTAAGCTAGTTTTGGTTACAAGTTTATTGGATTTATTTAGCTCCTACTGTTAATATAAGTTTTCTTGGTATAATATTTTGAGTATTGATGCTATCGAGGTTTGTGGAATGTTTGTAATTTGCAGATATAACAGGCTGTTATTATTAAGATTTATTATTATTGAATTTGGTTTATTATAATTGTATTATTTGTTTTCTTTATTATGTTTTTAGAACCACACACACACAAACCCAAACCAGAAATATCCATGTGCTGGACTGTAAAGCCAAACCCAGATTAAAGAAGGAACAGAAAAAGTCATCCTCTGGTCTGTCATTGGTTGGGAGAATACACACACTTGACCAGTGTGCTCTCTGCGATCATCCATATCCAAACCCGTAGTAAAGACTGAAGTCTTCAGTACACCAGAGGTCTTACTTAAATAAAACGTAAACCCAGGTTCAAAAACGAGTTACGACCATAAAGATGCAATGACCATGATGAAATAAAGGAGGAAAATAGACCACTGAGAAATCATCAATAATATGCAAAATGAAGGTGAGCCCATAGGATCACACATAGTCCAGCACAGGACTCCTGACTAATGTAGTCTAAACCATGACTGGTACGACAGCCGAAAGGTACACTGATAAATAACACTCTGAGCCCCACCTACCAAAAGACGGCACTGGGAGGGATTAAGAGGCAGAACAGTGAGAACATCTGCGATATCCGTCTTCCCCAGCCAAGCATTGCATCTGGTGGAATTATTTATCGAGATGGCATGGTCAGCATGGTCAGCATGGTCAGCCGAAGTGCAAAAAACAAATAGTACCGGAAGAATCACGAGGAATTAGGCTGCTGATGCCCAGAATGGATGAGGCGTCAACAGGTCTAATATAAGTCGCTTCAAATCTGAAAACTTCTGAGAGGCCACCCTTAGGGGCTGACTCGAAAATGGGAAAATGGGGCCCCGGAAAGAGCCCATCATATAGCCCCCACAAACCAGCCTGAAACCCCTGAACCAATCAGAGACAGAAAATAACAAAATATCTGTTAGGTTGAGAGGAAAAAGGGTGGCAGATGTCAGTTCCCCAAAGGCTAGGGCTGGACTCTCCAGGGAACGCAGAGTGGGGGGGCTGTCCACACACCAGCTGACCCCAAGGGAGGACGGGTGGAGCAGAAGTCGTGATGACACAAAGATCGCCATTTCCGGACCAAGCAAAATAAAATGGGAAAAGGAGCCACAGATGCTGTATAAAAGAGACCAATGACAAGTCAAATGTCCAAAGATGAGAGATGGGTCCAACAAAGGACCAATCCAAATGCTGGTTAAACTATGGAATGTACACAGCAGCTTTAACAGAACAGAAACAAAAGAATGGTGCCAGCTTTCTCCTGCTGAGAGGAATTACGACAGAAGGTTTGGCTTTCCACACGACATTCATCAACCCCTTGGTGGTCCGTCTGAAGTTGCCAGTCTCCCTGCACCCACCCGTCCTTTCATGTGTGTCTCCTGAAGCCTGTCTCCTGCAGTCCTCAGCCTCCTGGCTGAGCCCCCCTCTTCCCGCCTTGGTTGTGTATGATCATCCGGCGTTTCCTGTTCGGCGCCTTCTGGATGTCCGGCGATGAGGTTGTGGCCTGCAGCACCTTGTTGACTGGCAGGGCTATGGTCCGGAGAAGTCTCTGTATGAAGTGTGTACGTCTTGTGTGTGGTGCCAACATGCAGTGTGTGGTGCCTGAAAGTGAAAGTTGGGGCATGGACCAGTGAGAGATGAGCCCAGATGTTTCACCGTGCCTCCTCTACCAGACCACCCCCACAAGACTCTAGAACAATTAAGGTGTCTACTATGTCAGTAAAAGTAGAATGGAACAACCATCTCTTTGTCTTCTCCACATTCAGGTGGAGATTGTTGTCTTTGCACCACAGAGCAGCCTGTTCACCTCACTCCTGTAGGGGGTCTCATCGTTGTTGTTGATGAGACCACCACTGTTGTGTCATCCTCAAACTTGATGAAGAGGTTGGAGCTTGATGTTGGGGTGCAGTCGTGAGTCAGCAAAGTGAAGAGAAGGGGGCTCAGCACACATCCCTGGGGGACCCCTGTGTTCATTGTGATTGAGGTGTTGCTGCCAACACATATGAGGTGGAGAAATGAAACACCTGAAGATCCTGATCCTTTGAGGGAAAACAGAGATTTGGATGTTTGGAAAGATCAGTTTGACTCTTTTTCTGGACTTTTTCGAAACGTCCTGCATTAATCAAAGTGTCAAACTAAAGTGTTTTTCTGCTCCTCACGTCTTTCTCACCGTTGGAATCTGTCAGAGTTCTTCCTGGTATCTCTGACAGATCTGGAAGATCCACATTCTTTCAGTTTGATGTTTTCTTTGTCATCAAATCTCTGCCTCCAACGGCTTTTCTGACTTGTTCACATTCAGACTTCAATCTGCTCAGTTCTGAGCTTCTGCAGTGGAGAACGATCATCTAAATCCTAAAAACATCTAAATCCTGAACAGAATCCGACAATATTCTTCTAAAAACCCAATGCAATCTGTAATTAATCTAATAACTCTTCATCATCAAATCCATTTGTTCTTCAGTCATTTTCCTTCAGTTTTAGGATCTTGTGGATTTGAAACGTTGTGATTCCAATGGAGCTGGAAAGAAAAAGCTTCTCAGCTTCACTGTCAGACATTTTCCTGAGCTGCATGTGAACAAACTCTCTGTTCCTCTGAGTCTGACTGATGATCAGAAGGAGCTGGTTCAGCAGGCCCAACCCTCCCAAACCTACCCCATTCCTCTGAACCACCCCCACTAGGTGATGTGACTAATCAACTGGGACCAGGGAGAGTCTGAAGCTGACAGAATATGTGTGGAGGACATTATCTCTAAACTAAATGCTCTGACATGAGGTTTCTGTAGTGATTGATGCTGAGATTATTTTAGATTTCCAGTTTAGGAGGATAGTTTTCTTTGTGATACATACAGCGGTGAGAACCATATAAGCCTTGTTAGATTCTATGTTGATGTTATCCAGGTCACCTAAGCAGAGTTTGGGACATGCAGGGACCTTATATTAAAACCATATTGATAAATCCTCACTGACCTTACTCCAGAATGATTGGACAGGTGAACAGAACCAGAGGGCACGCAAATAGTCGTCTATGTTGTTACATGTACACTGTGTGCATACAGCAGACTGAATGAGGCCTATTTTAACCCTTGTGCTATCTTAGATGACCCCCCCTTCCATTGAGGTGTTCTCCTACCATGTCAAAAATGGATAAAGGTGGAGAGGATTTCATGTAATCCATTGAACCAGTGAAGATCACAAATCATTAAAAAAAAAAAGGTTCAGAGCTCTGTCTAGTGGGTCTAGATGACCCCACTCCCAACGGTAAAGTGACTAGGATAGAACAAGGGTTACAGAACCTCTGTCCTGGTAGTCATTTGTGTGGAGAATCTTGTACTGAATAAGTTGTAGATTAGGACTTTTGGTCATATTAAAGGCATTCAGACAGATCTGCAGCCAAAATTGATCACTAGAATTCAGTGATAGCTCATTTAGCCATGGGTAGGAAAATTGTGTCTTCTATGTTAGATAACAGTTTTTACATTTTGGAAGTGAGCTTTTGATTCTTACGGTCAATGAAATGTGTTACTGTAGCAGAAGGTTCTGGGTCCATTTGGGTCAAGGAGGAGTTTCTGCTTCATGACAGTAGATGACAGATGAGGGGAGTTCATGTCACGCCTGGAAGGAGGAAAACAGAAAGCAGAAGGTCACATGACCTTCACTGAGGTCAGCAATCTGTCAATCAGCTTGAAGCTCCGCCCCTCCTCCCACTGACTGACAGGTTTCTTATTGAACTTGTTCTCTCTTTAGTTTCTCTGAACTTCCTGCTGTGTTCAAACATGCTGCAGCTCCTGACACGTCCAACAAGAAGCCCCGCCCCCTTTTCCACATCCATTGTGTTGATGAGCATCAGAAATAAACCTGATCAGAACCTGATCCTCTGGCTGTGGTGCAGTGGGTGTTCACTTGTTAGACAGCAGGCAGGTTGAGGGTTTGATACCAGGAAGGCTGCTCCACCTGCTGCCCCGCCCACCTGTGCTGCCCCGCCTCCATCCAGGTGGACTCTTCCTGGTCATGAGTCAGTGATCTGAGCTGCAGCTGCGTTGACACAGTGAGTAGAGACTCTTCATCCTCCTCTTCATCTCTTTGCAGAAACTGAAGTGAGTTTGTTTCTGGAACTTTGTCTTCACTAACTCGACTGTTTGTTTCTGAATGTTTGGAGAAGATCTTCCTCTCTCCCTGAAAACTCTCATCCCTCTGCTGTTTCCAAACCTTCATCATTGTTGGATCAACAACATGGAGGACTCTTCTTCATCACCTCAACAACAATCAGCTGATGCTTTTTGTTTTTCTAAACTCTTCAAAGGTTTTGTTTCTGACTCCAAACTTTCCTGTTCTCCTTCATCCAAGTCTGTGAGAACAGTGTTGGGAGGAACTCATTACTAAAGTAATAGATTACAGTTCCAGGTAACTGTGTGCTGGAACACAGTCATATTTCCTCATTCCAGGTTCATGAAGTCTCAGATTCCATCAGACCAACAACTTAGAATAGAAATGTTTGTAGCAGAGTGACCATGAGGCCTTAGTGGATGAAAACAAAGATTTTTCTGCTTTTCTTCTCCAACTATAAATTTTATTCTTTCATATCATCTTCAATGATTGTGTTTAATCTGCTGTTGGTCTTCGTTGACCCTAAACTTTAGTTGTTGCGTTCCTCATAGGTGTGTCTTGACTTGTCTGTCTAGTTTTTCTAGTTCAGTCATTTGAACGTTATGACAGATTATTGGAGCCTCTTTAACGGCTGTGTTTCAGGCCATACAAGTCAATTTGGTTTTCATCCACAAGGCCGTCTAACACTGTCAAAACTGGTTGGGAAAACAGTCTTAACCTCCAGATGATGGAAAAACTATGGAAGTCTGCATTGTCTCTTGTCCATTTGTCCAGGATCCACTACACCAATGCCAGAATGACCAAAATACATCCTACTATCAGTGATGCCTGCAGCAGATGTCACCTCTCTCCTGCTAACAAGGCCTATGTGTTTTGGTCCTGCCCAGTGCTTGTATCACTCTGGTCAGATATATTTACCACATTATCAAGAGCATATATATGATCCGTCACATCAAATCCCATGTCTGCAATATTTGGTATTCCCACAACTCCTGACACGCTGACCGGAGCGTTCACTGCATTCTCCACCCGATCAGCACGCAGGCTGATCCTGTCATGTCCTCTGGGTCTGTGAGGTGACCATAATCTCCAACTAGAGAAGCTAAGATCCTCACTTCGAGGTTCACTTAGGGGGTTTCATATTCTTCATGGGCTCTTTTCTACAATACATAGACTCCATGACATTTCCTCACAATCTGGAGGCTGACTGAGCGCTGGAGTAACGAAGGGTTAAGGCCGTTACCGCAGTTACCTCATTAATTTTGTTATTAAAATGATAATAAATTAAAATGATTATTTGTAGTTCTGAATGACTATGTGGTTTACTTATCTCCTATTTTGTGTCTGTCCTGGCCTGTTGAGGGTATGGGGGGGGGGACATTTGAGTATTTTTCTACACAGCACTGTCCTCGCCATGACATCTGATTATACACTCTTTATGACTGCTAATATGTGAAATGTTCAATAAACAAGTTAAAAAGAATATTGGAGCCAGCATCAAAATAAAAAATAAATACATTTACCAGAATAAAGTAGTAAAATGATGAGGAAAAAGTTATAATTTCATGAGAATGAACTCGTAGGATAATGTGTTAAAGATTCAATATTATATGATAATAAAGTTATATATTCATAAGTAATGAGTTGAGAATCAAAGTCTTACATTTATGAAACAACAGTCTACTTCCTGAGAAAAGTCTAGATAACAAAAAAAAGTCAGGATGGTGACAGACATAGAGAACATCGTCTGTCATTCAGAAATACTAAGTCTTTTAGTGAGTCCACATTGTTTTATTATACGTTTAAGGACATTGTAGAGAATTTCAGGACACTAGTTCTCTTCAGGAGACTCTTGACCCACAGGAAGTGGATTTCTGGCAGAACCGTTGATGCCGTCTGTAGCTGCAGAGGCCCAAAGGCGTTCAGCTAGAGTTACACCATCAACACTATTTTTGAAAAAACATGGCTCTTTGGTAAATTATGACCTTTTTCTCATGTTTCTACCACTTTATTTAAAAAATATATAACTTTATTCTTGTAAATGTATAGTTTTATTGTTAAGGCGGTCCTAGTACTCCGTGGTAGAACCAGTTCTAGTGAAACAGCTGTTTTTCCTGAGGCTCACAGTTCTGGAGTTCTCTGTTCTATTTTCTCAGGGTGTTTCAGTCTGGAAAAGTCTGTTGAAAGAAGATTTTTCTGCTGTGTTGAATCAACGTAACAATGAAACAGTTGGAGTCTTTTTTCTGTCTGATACCACAACAATCGTTGCTTCACATTTGACCGTGGCTCATCGGTTCCTTCATTACTAATCTGTTAGATCATGTGACCATTTGCCACGTTGGCCATTTTGGTCCAGTTCTGCTCAGAGCATGGATTGTGTTCAGACTGAGGAATCTCAGACAGAACCGGGGCTCAGTCCAATCAGAAATGAACCAAGAAAGACGGGTCAGAGAGCGGTTCCTGGTCCCAGACCAGAGTCCACTTGGATGTATTCAGACTGAAAATCCATTCCAGATTATCAGGGAAACAGACTCTGGTTCACTTTAAACCAAACGTGTCCAGTCTGAAGTTTTCTTTTTATGGACTAAACTCACTTCCACTGAATTTTGATCCTCTGATTGTGTTTCCATTGTTTTCACTTTACCAGAAATAAACTTTATTGTTAGAAATCTGAAACCAAATCTTCCTTCATAGAAATGTTTGTGGAACATTTGTCTCTTCAGAAGTTTTTCTTCTGCAGCTGTTCTAAAGAAACAAACTAAAAAGTAACTCAGGACTCGGTTATCAGAGAGTAATATTGTAATGTAATGGATTACTTTTAAACAAGTAACCTGTAATTCTTTCCAGTTCAGATGTTCAACAGGGAATCAACGTCTCTGTTGGAGCTTTGAGAGGAAGAAGTCATGTCTTTCTTTCTTTTCTCCTCATTCTTTGATTTCTGTCTGTTTTTCTTGATGCTTCATGTTTCCTGAAGTGTAGAAACAGGAAGTTTGTTGTTTCTGTGTCAAAGTGACTGAATGGAAATGTTGCTGCTGCAGCTCCATGTCTCCACCTGCTGGAGGGAGAGCAGAAGTGCAGCAGCTGATGGCAGCTTCCTCTGATGATGAGGAGGGTTTCCTCTGCAGGTGAAGGTGTGTGTGAGCTGATGTGGATCCAGTCAATCCAGCAGCATGGATGAAAGCAGAGATGGTAACCATGATAACCAGACCAAAGCTCAGAGGTGAGATGAACATCTGTCCATGATCTTCTCCATGTCAGAGCTCAGGACTCACTCCAGCAACCTGCATTCTTCACAGGAACCAACCTGGACCTGGACCTGGATCCAGCAAGGGGTCCAAAGGGAGAGATGAGTTAAAGGGTGATAAACGTGATGGCAAAGACATCCGTTCAGGAAAGACACCGTAAGTGTTTGTCAGCGTTAAAATGGCCGGATTATAGTTCAGATTTTTTACTGAACTTGCTATTTGTTGTAAAAATGTATTTTCATTTACATTTGTGACAATAAAAGATCAAAATATGACAAAAATTGGCATTAGAAACTTTTCATTACAACAGACTTCCAACATTTAATTTATGGCTAATTTAGACAAAATTATAGTGAGAATCAGAAAAAATGTAGGAAAAAAATTATAACAAACATATGAATAAAAAAATGAATGTAACCATTTTATTACAATAAAAGGCGTATGAATATTCAGGTAGAAGTCATAGTCTTAAAAAGGTTTCTGGTACAATAGTGCGATGCGTATCGTATCGTGGGACATGTATCCGGATACATATCGTATTGCCAGACTCTCACTAAGACACACCCCTGTAGAAATGTCATGTATTTCTTAAATGTTAGGGTTTAGCCTGATGCTGTTTAAAACAATCCAGTTTTTTTAAATAAAACAGTATCATCTGAAAACTGATTTGATATTTCAACTTTGTGTTTTTGTCCACAAACAAATAAATGATTCCAGTGACAATAGCTGCAGTCAGTGTCACACAGTTATCAGACTGTGTGACACTGACTGTCATGAACAGAAATTGGTCTTTTGTCTTTGATCATGAACAGAATGTCTGACTGCAGATCAGTTTGTTCATGATCTGAGTTCAATAGTTTAATATGGAAGAGAATCTGATGAACCTCCAGAGCAGAAGAAATGCATTTCTAATAAAAAACAATGTTTTTCCATCAGGAACCTACAGGATCCTGGACCTAGATCCAGCTGGGGGTCCTTCAAGAGGGACATAACAAAGGGTTATAATCCAGACTTCAAAGACATCCGTCCAGAACTGGAACAGTAAGTGTTTGTCAGAGTGAAAGGATTCTGGATTCTAATAATAATAATAATAATAATGGATTGGATTTATCTGCGCTTTTCAAGACACCCAAAGCGCTTACATTATGTCCATTATTCATTCACTCCTCATTCATACTTGGTGATGGTAAGCTACGGTTGTAGCCACAGCTGCCCTGGGGCAGACTGACAGAGGCGTGGCTGCCATTTCACGCCTACGGCCCCTCTGACCATCACCGGGATCATTCATACACATTCACACACCACTGGAGGCACGGAGGGTGAAGTGTCTTGCCCAAGGACACAACAACATTTTGGCTGGTGGGAGCGTGGATCGAACCGCCAACCCTGAGCCACCACCTGAGCCACTGTCGCCCACTGGACATCTAGTCCAGATGATCTGTAGTTTTCAGATGAAGGACTTGAGGTCTGGTTCAGTTCTGGATCTCTGATCAGACTCACTTGGAGCATCATGTGTGTGATGAGATCTTTTCAGTTGAGTCTCTGAGAGTCTCTGAGAGACATCAGAGATGTTGGAGAAGAAAACATGTTGACTGCTGACTCTGACTGACAGCAGCTCCAGTCTGATTCCAACCAAATCAGGAGAAAAGTTCCAGTTTTCTCTGGATTTGGTAGATTTGGTTGTTGAAAATGTCTGACTTTGTGGGGATTTCTCCAAGTCTGACTAAGTTTTATTTTATTTTTATAAGTTTTGTTTCATTTTAAACTGTTGTCAATATAAAGGGCAACCCCCCCCCCCATCCGATTTGTTCTGCTATTAAAATACAAATCATAACCTTTAACCTTCAAATTATTTTCCTTCCCTTTAATTATCCATGACTCTGACAGAGCAATTACTGTAAATTTTCCTTTAAATGTGTCCAAAAAAGATTGAGAGTCAGATTCTTGGCAGATTTCTGAAATGAATAACAGAAAATATTCCTCAGTTTTACCTTCACTGAGTTGTTCCTGACAGTAATATCTGCAGGTATCCTTGAACTTATTAAACACACGAGTCTCTGGATCCACATCATTATCAAAATATGATTTGATTGGTTTTGATTTGATTTATTGATTCATTTCAAGCATTGTAGTCAAAGCAATAAACAATTTACACACATTTGTCAAACTCATCACAGAAAAATAATGAAATGCATAGATTATACAGACAGAAAACAAAACAAAAACTTCACTTAAATCACATTTGCTTAATTAAATACAGTGATCATTAACTGAAGTAAAAGTAGAGTTTGATTTATTGCTTGAAAAGGAGTGGGAAGAAGCAAGCTTATATAATCCCACCCCTACTGAGTTCATTCATTTGATAGTTTTACAGTGTTTTAACTCCGGTTCTGATCAAATAGATTCTCTTGAAGTAACTAAATCCAGTGCCTAGTAATGATTGATTATCTTCAGAAAACATTCATTCATGATTTCAGTAAACAGTAACGATACCGATATGTAATAATAATTGATTATCTTTAGAACACATGATCACATTAAACCAGTAATTATTGCTACACATTGCAGATCAAGTAAACAAAAACTAGAGCTTATTGGTTGTAATTCAAACCTTTCAGTAATCATTATGGCACATTACAATGTAACACTCAGTGGTTGTAATTAAAAGAGCTTTGATTATTTCACCACAATCAAGTTCACACATGAATTTGGAATTATTCAAACACCTGTTGATCCTTAAATCCTCCTATCTTCATATCCTGAAATAAGAGTTTCTTCATACATTTTCTTGAATATTTGAACATTTTTTTGAGCTCATCACTTAAACCGTTCCAGAGTTTAGTGCCACACACCGACACACAGAAACTTTTCTTTGTGGTTCTCATCAATTTGATCTTGAAGTTCCTACATCCCCTCAGTCTGTAGCCTCCTTCATTTTCTAAGAACTGTTTTTGGATATTGAATGGTAACGATTTCCAACTGGCTCTGTATAAAAGTTGTGCAGTGTAAAAATCCACAAGGTCATGCAGTTTTAAAAGTCTTGATTGATAAAATAGATTGTTTGTATGATCAAGATATCCGGCTTTATGTACAATTCTGATGGCTCGTTTTTAAAGTAAACAGAGGATGTAGTGAGCTCTTAGAATTATTCCACCAGATTTCTATACAGTAGGTGAAATATGGTAGAAATAATCATAAAGTCCATGTTCTGTATAATCAAACTTAGAAATGTTTTTGTCATGTGTGCTGAAAATAAAGTCCTGATCTCTACAGAATAGTCCACAGTCTGATTCTAGAGTCTAAACAAAAACAGAACTTTAGAGTCTTTCATTTGTTCTGATCCAGGTCTTTCTCTAGTCTCTCTGCTACCATTTCAGCTTCTGGTGATCATTTCAGTTTTATGAACACGTTTCCACTCCTGGTCCAGTGTTTTCTTGTATTTTATGTTGTTTTTTCAGGATACGACACGTCCAAGCTATTTCTGAATTTTTCTTGGTCCACTGCTCTTTTAAATAAACTCCGCTGCCTTTAAGTTTCTGTCTTTTAGGATTTCCACCTTGTGCTTCTGTTCACAAATCTTCTTCTTTTTCTCCTTACTTGGCAGAGTGTGTCATGCTGACATGTGTCACCATCCAGATGAATGTATTTACTTCTCATATAGTGGATCACTTGTTGCTCCAGGGTGTGCTGCTCCTCAGATGGAGCATCTTCACCTTCTTCATCACTTCTTGGCCAGCAGCATAACTCTGATGTCTGGTCTCTAGCTCTATGAGCTGAAGGTCATCTGCTCTGGAATTCTGCTCCAAGTCATCCACCTTTAGCTCCTGGATTTCAATTCTTAGATCCTTCTGTTTGATGATAGCCTTTAGCTCCTGGATCTCTTTTTCCATGAGACCTGTCAGTGTTTTCTGATTTTATACCACTTCACTGATGTCTCTTGACATGAAGTTCAGAGATTCCTTCATATCTGCAATTTCAGCAGCTAACTTGGTATTACTGGACGTTCTGCTCCGAGTCCCAATAGAGGATGACATGCGCTGCACGCTAGTTCTCTTCTTTCTGGACACAATAACTGCTAATTGTCAAAATTATCCAGTAGAATAAAGTGGATACATGAAGCACAAACTCCAATATCTTGACCTTTTGATGGATGTCACCATATTTTAGCGATTTTGGTAAAAATGGGAGAAGTTGTATACTTATATAGCGCTTTCTACCCTCTTTCGAGGGCCCAAAGCGCTTTACAGTCACAGTCCCATTCACACACTGATGGTGCTGCTGAACACAGGCGCCAACCTCCCACCAGAGTCAAGGTGGGGTTCAGTGTTTTGCCCAAGGACGCTTTGACTCATGGGCATGCAAGGCGGGAATCAAACCTGCAATATCACAATCATAGGTCGACCGCCCTACCACTGCAAAAAAACTGTAACAACTTAGAAATATTCCAAATGTCATTTATGTATATAATAAAAAGTTTAATCTGTTCATAATCTAAGTTTTTTCCATCAGGTATCTACAGCAAAATGTATCTGGATCCACCTGTGGGTCTTTCAGGAGTGACGAGTCAAAGGATTTTAATCCAGACTTCAAAGACATCCTTCCAGGACTAGAACAGTAAGTGTTTGTCAAAGTGAAAGGATTCTGGATTCTAGTCCAGATGATCTGTAGTTTCCAGATGAAGGACTTGAGGTCTGGTTCAGTTCTGGATCTCTGATCAGACTGACTTGGAGCATCATGTGTGTGATGAGATCTTTTCAGTTGAGTCTTCTGAGAGACTCTCTCTCTGAGAGACATCAGAGATGTTGGAGAAGAAAACATGTTGACTGCTGACTCTGACTGACAGCAGCTCCAGTCTGATTCCAACCAAATCAGGAGAAAAGATCCAGTTTTCTCTGGATTTGGTAGATGTTCTTGTTGAAAATGTCTGACTTTGGTTTCATAGTGTGGACGATTTCTCCAAGTCTGACAAAGTTGACCACACCCACAACGTGAGTGTCCAGCAGGTCACCCACAGACTTTACTGCTTTGTTTCCAATGTTGTCATCTGGATTGAGTCACCAATAAAATAAACAGTTCCTACTGGTCAATATTGAAAACTTCCCTAACCTTTTGCTCTGTTACAGTCTGTTCATGATCTGAGTTCAATAGTTCGACATGAAAGATAATCTGATAAACCTCCAGAGCAGAAGAAATGAATTTCTAATAAAAAAAAATGTTTTTCCATCAGGAACCTACAGGAACCTGGACCTAGATCCAGCTGTGTGTCCTTCAGGAGTGACATAACAAAGGGTTATCCTCCAGACTTCAAGGACATCCATTCAGGATTGGGACAGTAAGTGTTTGTCAGAGTTAAAGGATTCTGGATTCTAGTCCAGATGATCTGTAGTTTTCAGATGAAGGACTTGAGGTCTGGTTCAGTTCTGGATCTCTGATCAGACTCACTTGGAGCATCATGTGTGTGATGAGATCTTTTCAGTTGAGTCTTCTGAGAGTCTCTGAGAGACATCAGAGATGTTGGAGAAGAAAACATGTTGACTGCTGACTCTGACTGACAGCAGCTCCAGTCTGATTCCAACCAAATCAGGAGAAAAGATCCAGTTTTCTCTGGATTTGCCAGATGTTGTTGTTGAAAATGTCTGACTTTGGTTTCATAGTGTGGCTGATTTCTCCAAGTCTGACAATTCCACTCGTTTCTCCTCCAGTCAATCAGGACAGTCTTTTTCTGGAGAAGATTCAGATGAACAGATTCTCCTCAGTCCAGAAATGCTTGAAGATTATTTTCTGTTTTTCTCTTTTTTCTAGAAACACCAGGCCATCCTCTCTGTAGAAAAACATCTTCATAGATGTAGCTGCTGTGCTCCAACAGCTAAACTGTATTGATCTACATCCATTAGATCAAGTGTTAATATGCTTTAGACTGAATCTAATGTTTCTGGAATTTTATTCGCTTTGGAAAAACCTCATTCTTATGATTAACTAAACAATATTAGAAAATAACATTTCTAAAAGTGAATTTAACATTTAATCCTTTCTTGTCTGACATTATTTCTAGTTATATTGAAATGCTCTTCAGTGTTTTTTCCATTCAAGGTGATGCTAAATGAAGTGGAGTCCTGGATTTCAGAGTAATTAGTGACATGATGGGGGGTTTAATGTAACTATTGATGATCTGCTAGTTACAGTACCAGTTAGAGCCCTGCGCCGGACTATTTTCTTCATCCGCTCCCGCCCGCACTCGCCGAATTTCTGACCAATCCCGCCCGCTCCCACGACGTATGTGTTACACTCCCGCCCGCATCGCAAAACTCTGAGAATTTAGTCCCGCATAATAATAGAGATGCATTGATTTTGTGTCTTCTCCCGGCCCGCAGAAAAAAACACGTATTTGTTTTGATATTATTAAAGAGCTCAGTGGGATGGGATTCTGCTTCTTGCTGTAAAATGTGACAGTCTTTAAAAATGATCCTCCTGTGTGTGTGTGTGTGTGTGTGTGTGTGTGGGTGGGTGTGTGTGTGTGTGTGTGTGTGTGTGTGCGCGCAGACAGATAGCCTGAAGTCATTTGAATTAAGGAGGAAAAAAAACATTTTAGCGCTTCAACAGAGCTGAAATTTATAAATAAATTCTTTCCTGATGGAAAAATACTTTTTTTTAGCTTCAGCCTTTTCCAGTTTTTGCTGTTTTGCGCCTCATTGGGGCATCAGCACATAGATCTGTTTAAACACCATGTGTGTCTCGCCATGAACCTCGTTCGTGGTTCTTTTCTGCTTCATCCATTAACATCATGTCCCTCCCAGGAAACCTGCTCCTTATCCCGTCAGTGTTACTGGATAGAGTCACAGCTGTTTCATCCGTGTGCTGCGCCACAGCGCCCCGACTACCGCGTCATGCTGCTATGACCGTATTTGGCGTCTCTGTGTAGAATACACTGAGGGGAAAACATCTCTCAGCTGCAGAGGATGTGAACAGGTGAACAGGTTGTAATGTTGCCACTAAAGATCGGTTTCAGCACATGATGTGAAAATTGAAAACTTGGTTATTTATTTAACAGTTTTTTTTCAATGAAACTTTTTCGTCATGTGTTGTATATTTGTCGTCACCTCATTGATTGCACAGGACCAACTGACAGGTGACAGCCAGGTGACAGGACGACACACCTTTTTTTTTTTGTAAGGAGACGCGGGAGTTCGGGGGAGAAATGCACAGCTGACAGAGACGCTTCTAAGCGCGGAGGATCAGCGATCTCTCACACAGATTATCTTTCCCAGCTCAGATTATTTTCCTACGGAGTAAATTTACCCAAAGAGCTCGGCTCGTCCGGTATGAGAATCTGTATCAGCTCCATTGACGGGTGGAATGAGGCGCTCCAGCAGTGAGGTGGAGCGGCCTCCCCCCGAACGCGCGTGACAGTCGAACACTCATTTGTCCTCCAGAACATTTCTGTTTGCTAGCAAAGCTCCGGGACTGGGGTGAACTGTGGGTTTTTACACGGCTACACAAACAAACGATTATATGAGTTTTTTCCTGGTTTATATTAGAGGGCAGATTGTCTTGACATTTAATGCCCCAGCCGCAGAACCGCGTTGTGACGTTCCCCTCACTGAGTGGAGGGTGAATTGTTACAAGGGAGAGGAAAAGCAGGTGGAGAGGCGGGGGAGGGTCTTTGGCTTCAAACTCGGTCAGATGGAAACACGGCGTCAGATTCAGACGCAGCTTTCCCTGCAGGAGTTGAAGCAGAGACTTTCTGGGATGATTTTATGATCTCAAACATGGAAACATGATTACCAAGTAGAACTCTCCACAATAATAAACCTGATCTCTCCACATTCTCCGTGTTCACCATGCACTGATCAGACCATAACTTTAGCTGGTAGCTCCGCCCACACGCGGCCGCGGTATTATCCTTTAAAGAACACAATTTCTAAGTGGAGGGGCGGGGCGTTGCACCCCCCCCCCAACAACAGGTTAGATGACAGAGGCCAGTAGGCCTCTATACCTGGTGCGTTCACGGAGCTTCAGTAAATAGAACTCCAACAGCCACGCGGCCTAACGTAGTCCGCTTTTATATATTCATGAGAAAACCGCAGAATATGGCAACACTGATCCCTCTGGGGTTTTTTTGCCGCATGCAACACAATTCATACCGCCCGGTCCCGCGAGATTTGCGTACGGCTCTACACCACAACCAGGGATGGGTATCGTTAAGGCTTTAACGGTACTACTACTCTTATCGATACTGCTTATCGATCCGGTATTTTAACGGTACTCTTATCGAAACTTTTTGAGGACTAAAAATAAATAAATAAATAAATAAATAAATAAATAAATAAATAAATAAATAAATAAATAAATAAATAGCAAATTAAGAACATACAGTGTTTTATTTCCTCACTATGCAACAACACTGTTTTTTTTAAACATGTTTTTACTTTATACATGAGAATGTTCCAGACAGGATATTCATTTAATTATTTAATCTAATTATTTTTTATTATTTATGAGCGTGATGTTTCCTTTGATCTTTTGTCCATTTTCCACAACCTTGAATAGACTTTTCTGTCTGTCAAACACCAGAGTTAGGATTGAGTGAGATGATGAAACAAAGTAACTGTGATGCAGACTCCTTTCTATTTATCTATTTTCTTTAAATCCAGTACATTATATTAATTTTACGGATGACAACTATCATTAGTCATTAATTATTATTAATTATTAGGAAGCAGCTGATAGTTTGTTGCGGGTCTGGAATCATAACCGGTGAGTCTAAGCCCCGCCTCTCTACCTGTTTGTTGTTTGCTCCACGTGCAACACCCCCCCCCCCCCCCCCCCCGCCGCCTCCCCAGCGTGTTCTACACAAACAGCGCAACATACATTCATCGTAGTAGCAAGGGGACAGCATGGTGGGGGCTCCTTGACGCAAACGTCATTAATTTTATGCAGAAACGTTAGTTCTTAGTCTAGGACCTCACGTGTCCCTACCAGATCACCACTGACTGTGTGTGCGCTGCCTTGTCTTGTGTGTGTGCGCGTGCGGCGCATGCTGTCTGAACAACAGCCCCGCCCCCCGTGCACACAAATAGACAGACAGAGCTCTCCTCTTCAACGAGAATAACGAAATTAATATCATCATTAATTGACGGAAAATTGACTGACTTGGTGAGTTAAAAATGGCAGATAACGATTATATTATGTGGGACACAAAAAATGCGACTTCTTCGTTGAGGTCAGATCTTAACGATACTGCGGTCTTTTTTTTAATTTTATTTTATTTATTTATTTATTTTTTTACTTTTTAACAGATGAGAGCTGAAGGCCTCTTGTGTTGGACATATTTTACTTTAACAACAGGGGTTATGAATCTTCAGACAAACCAGAGGAATGTCTGAATAAACCCCTGTGAGGAAACTGGATTTTCTAGAAAGGACTGTATTAATAAAAAATATTAGGTTGGTTCGTTCCCTTCAGTTTCCAGCACACAGAAATGAATGAATAAGACTCAGAGACAATACTTAGCTTTAGTGAAGATTTACTCCGCACAAAACAGCACAGATTTGTACACTGGGTTACAGACAGAGGAACAGGATCACAAGGTCTGAACAAAGGCACTCAGAAAAGGGCTTGGTATTTATACTTGGCATTTACATATTCAGAAGATGGTCCGAGGGTCTATGGTGTGAAAAACCCACCCACATGTTGTTGCAGGCTAGATACTCGAACGTCATAAAGCTTCAAGTATCAGATCTCTCTGATGTTCTCACAGACATTTGCCAGAGCACAGACACCAGAACACACAAAAAGTAAAAAGGAGGATGAGGAGGAACTGTGAGGACAATAGTTTGGTTGTGCTGTCTTAGGATGTAATATAATTTTGAGATGATAATACATGCTCAGTGAATTAAGTTTAAACCATTAGTGTAATAAAAGGTACAAGTAAATGCAATAATAGTAAAAAGGGAGTTTCTAACTATTCTATTTCTAATTATTCCTAACATACTCCTTTTGGAATCCAGGACAAACTTTATTAAATTCCATCATGTTTGAAAATCTTTGGTGCTGGACTGGATAGAAAAGGAAAGGAGGGAAGAAGAGAGAGGGATGTTAGAGAGAGGGGGGGTAAGAGGGTGATAATAGGAGGGGGGGGTAGAACCATGAAGCAGCATAAAGCAACAAGTTTACTGGATGTCCATCATTACGGTAAGGTTCAAGTGTAATACAAATCTCAAAGGGCGGGGCCTGTCCACACACACATTCAGATGTTATAAACACACCTGTTAACTGCAAAGATGTCCACGTGTCAACATGAACACAATACAGATGTTGTTCACACACGCATAGTCATGCCTTCAAACTTCGAAAAGTCCACAAGGAGGATGGTGTTAAACACTGAGCTACAGTCCACAAAGAGCATCCCTGTTAGCTCTCCTCTAGCTCTAGGTGGGACAAAGCATCATGGAGGGCTGTGGTCACAGAGTCATCTGTGGATGGACTGCCTCTTTAGGAAAACTGCTCAGAATCCAGACATGGGGGCAGCAGAGACATGAATCCAGCCTTTGGCTCCAAGACAATCTACACACTTCAGTGAGTCTGTAGTCATGGACAGAGAGGAGTTGATATGATCCATTGGTTTGCTGTTCTACATATGAACTGTGAAATGAGAATCAAATGACAATTTGGAATTTCAGTATTTTATATTTAGATGATATAAAATATAAACTAATGAGATTTTTTTTTAAACTCCCAAAGAAACTTCATGAATAAGAAATGTTTCCACACAGGAAAGAAATACTGTAAATATGCTGAAATGTGTTTTTCAATGAGTGAATAGAAACTGACTTGTTAGTAGAACATTCTAGCTGTGACATGACTCTAGTTAGTTTGGTTTCAACCTACCAGTACAGACAGAATGGAGCTGATTGCTGCTGATTCTCCACAGACTGGACCAGCAGAGCTCAGAGACTCCCAGTGGTCCGTCTGTCCAGCAGCATCAAACACAGCTGGACTCCATCTTTCTGGTCTGTACATGAACAACAACTACTTTCCATCATTCTGTCAACAGTCGTCTCCATGCTGCACTTTGCAGACCAGTGGATTGTCAGAGTGTCCAACATGAAGCTGATGTTTGGCTCCATGACTTCACTCTGATTGGCTCATTTATCTGGAATTCTGTTGCAGGAGCTGGAGGACAACATTGTCACTTTTGTCAAGAAGGAGCTGAAGAAGATCCAGAAGCTTCTGAGTCACCGGGAGGAAGAGGAGGAGCTGGAGGCTGAAGATGAAGAGCAGAGGAGCAGCAGAGAGTCAGTGATGAAGATCACAGTGAACTTCCTGAGGAGAATGAAGCAGGAGGAGCTGGCTGAAGGACTGCAGAGCAGTAAGAGGATTTCTCTGAAGGTTTCAGCTGATAAATGAAGATTTCCTGATGTCTCAACAGGGATTCAAACCCTCATCATTCAGGGCTGCAGAGACTTGATTTACTGTTTGTTGTCTTCATTCAGGATCTGCTGCTGTTTGTCGACATGAAGTCCAATCTGGTCTGAAGAAGAAGTTCCAGTGTGTGTTTGAGGGGATGGCTAAAGCAGGAAGCCCAACCCCTCTGAATGAGATCTACACAGAACTCTTCATCACAGAGGGAGGAAGAGGAGAGCTGAATGAAGAACATGAGGTCAGACAGATTGAAGCAGCATCCAGGAAAGCAGCCAGAGCAGAAACAAGCATCAGACAAGAAGAGCTCTTCCAACTCCCAGATGGAAGACCAGAACCAATCAGAACCGTGATGACTAAGGGAGTGGCTGGCATCGGGAAAACAGTCTTAACACAGAAGTTCACTCTGGACTGGGCTGAAGGCAAAGCCCACCAGAACCTCCACTTCACATTTCCATTCACTTTCAGAGAGCTGAATGTGCTGAAAGAGGAGACGTTCAGCTTGGTGGAACTTGTTCATCACTTCTTCCCTGAAACCAAACAAGCAGGAATCTGCAGCTTTGAAAACTTCCAGGTCCTCTTCATCTTTGATGGTCTAGATGAGTGGCGACTTCCTCTGGACTTCCACAAGACTCGGATCTTGAAGGACCCTAGAAAGTCCACCTCAGTGGCTGATCTGCTGACAAACCTCATCAAGGGGAACCTGCTTCCCTCTGCTCTCCTCTGGATAACCACACGACCTGCAGCAGCCAATCAGATCCCTGCTGAGTATGTTGACATGGTGACAGAGGTCAGAGGGTTCAATGATCCACAGAAGAAGGAGTACTTCAGGAAGAGGTTCAGAGATGAGGAGCAGGCCAGCAGGATCATCTTCCACATCCAGAGATCCAGAAGCCTTCACATCATGTGTCACATCCCAGTCTTCTGCTGGATCACTGCTACAGTTCTGGAGGATCTGCTGAAGAGCAGAGAGGGAGGAGAGCTGCCCAAGAGCCTGACTGAGATGTACATCCATTTCCTGGTGGTTCAGGCCAAAGTCAAGAAGGTCAAGTATGATGGAGGAGCTGAGACAGATCCTCACTGGAGTCCAGAGAGCAGGAATATGATGGAGTCTCTGGGAAAACTGGCTTTTGAGCAGCTGCAGAAAGGAAACCTGATCTTCTATGAATCTGACCTGACAGAGTGTGGCATCGATGTCACAGCAGCCTCAGTGTACTCAGGAGTGTTCACACAGGTCTTTAGAGAGGAGAGAGGCCTGTACCAGGACAAGGTCTTCTGCTTCATCCATCTTAGTGTTCAGGAGTTTCTGGCTGCTCTTCATGTCCATCTGACCTTCATCACCTCTGGACTCAACCTCATAGAGGAAGAACAAACACAGATCTCTAAGCCTAAAAAGAGCAGTTCAGTCCAGTTGTACCAGAGTGCTGTGGAGAAGGCCTTACAGAGTCCAAATGGACACCTGGACTTGTTCCTCCGCTTCCTCCTGGGTCTTTCACTGCAGACCAATCAGAGTCTCCTACAAGGTCTGCTGACTCAGACAGGAAGTAGCTCACAGACCAATCAGGAAACAGTCCAGTTCATCAAGGAGAAGATCAGTGGGGATCTGTCTGCAGAGAGAAGCATCAACCTGTTCCACTGTCTGAATGAACTGAATGATGGATCTCTAGTGGAGGAGATCCAACAGGTCCTGAGGTCAGGACATCTCTCCACAGATAAACTGTCTCCTGCTCAGTGGTCTGCTCTGGTCTTCATCTTACTGTCATCAGAAGAAGATCTGGAAGAGTTTGACCTGCAGAAATACTGTCGTTCAGAGGAGGGTCTTCTGAGGCTGCTGCCAGTGGTCAAAGCCTCCAACAAAGCTCAGTAAGAATTCTCATGAAAATCACTTTCAGTGAACAAATGAATCTGTTGGAAACATGAAAGATTCAATAACTGCTGTCTGTCTTTGTTTTCTTCAGACTGAGAGACTGTAATCTGTCAGAGAGAAGCTGTGCAGCTCTGTCCTCAGTTCTCAGCTCTCAGTCCTCCAGACTCAGACTTCTGGACCTGAGTTCCAACAACCTGCAGGATTCAGGAGTGAAGCTACTGTCAGCCGGACTGGAGAGTCCAGACTGTAAATTGGAGACTCTTAGGTCAGCTTTCATTTAAATGTTGATTCTAGTTCTGTCTGGTTTTCTCTGATTTAGGAGAAAGTGTCAGATAGACGTCACTAACAGAGAAACAGCTGTAGATAGAATAAGAACATCAGTTCAATTCTAAACCCCAGCTGGGTCTTATCTGATGACCTTTTTTTCTAGCATGTTTTTCAAAACCAGAATAAACAGGAGAACCTAAATCCATCCAGGTGTTGATATCTGGGACAAGTTCATGTTCTTTGAAAGAAAACATGAATCAATCCCACACTTCACGTCCAAAACGGCGTTCACATACAGGCATGAACATTTCTGTAGCTATCGGTGTGGTTTATACAGCTGCATTTTATATTTACTCTCATGCGGGAATTGTGAGTTCGACTCCATGACATACACACCCGTTTGTTTTTTGTCTGAGTTTTGGTTAGAGTATTATATTTAATTGTATTCAATAAACCCCAGCTTGCCTCTGGTGGAAGGTTGGTACCAATGCTCGCTAGTGGAGCCGCCATTAGTGTGTATGGGACTGTAAAGCACTTTGTTCAACGAATAATGCAGTTTTATTTACAGGCCTTTATGCTTTTTCAGCCCAAAATTTCACCTGAAAATGTCATCTGTCAGTGTCTCGTTAAGCCAGGTCTTACCTGACTGAATGTAAATGGTGTATACTTATATCGCGCTTTTCTATTCCTCAAAGACCCAAACCGCTTTACAGTCACAGTCCCATTCACACATTCACACACTGGTGGCTGCTCCACTGCTAAACACTGGTGCCAACCTTCCACCAGAGGCAAGGTTGGGTTCAGTGACTTGCCCAAGGACACTTCATGGGCGTGCAAGGCGGGAATTGAACCTGCAATCTGACACTGCCGCCCCATGTACCAAGAATGGACCAAGTTCCTGGACCTTCAGCTGCATCACTGCTCCTGAACACACTTTTCTATCTGATTTCAGGTTTAAGGACTGCAGTTTGTCAGAGACCAGCGGTGAAGCTCTGGGTTTAGCTCTGAAGAAAAACCCGTCCAATCTGACAGAACTGGACCTGAGCGATAATGACCTGCAGGATTCAGGATTTCGTCCTCTGTGTGATTTTCTGGAGAGTTCAGACTGCAAACTGCAGACTCTGAGGTTAGACTCCATATTTCAGTTGTGTTCACATCAATATGAGTACAGATGACTGACTTGCTGAGACTCTGAGGCTCCTTTTTTAACATTTTTTAACAGAGGTACTCACGTATATTGGGTGTGCATAACTCATTATATTTCTTCTTTTGTACGTATTTCCCCAAACTTCATTACAGTAGGTGAGGTAGGGGGATCAATAAATTAAATATTTTCTGAATACTAACTAGTCTGACAATAATCCTGTCCACAGAGGAATGTTTTCAGTCTAACTTTGAATGTAGAAACCAAATCGGCCTCTCTAACATGAGCTGGGAGCTTATTCCATAAAACAGGGGCTTGGTGGCTAAACGCTCTATCTCCGACTGTACTTTTACTAATTCTAGGAACCACAAGCAGTCCTGCATTTAGTGAGTGAAGTGTTCTGATTGGATGGTAAGGGACTATGAGGTCATTAATATAGGACGGGGCCATTCCATGTAAGGCCTTATAGGTTAACAGGAGGATCTTGAACTGGATTCTAGAATCAACTGGGATCCAGTGAAGTGAAACTAACACAGGAGTGATGAGATCTCTTCTGCTAGTTCCTGCTAACAATCTAGCTGCTACATTCTGAACAAGCTGGAGACTTAAGGAACTCTTAGGACACACTGCTAACAAAGAGTTACAGTAATCCAGTCTAGACGTAACAAACGGATTAGTTTTTCAGCATCACTCTGAGAAAGTATATTTCTGATCTTAGCAAGATTCTGCAGTTCTACATGCCTGAGATATGTGAGCCTTAAATGATAAATCCTGGTCAAGTAAAAAAGCTCTTCAGAACTTCTAGATGTAAATGGTCTGGCTGAAGCAGCAAACTCCTCTGCAACCATCTAACTTTCACAGCAGCTTCACTTTAGGATTCTACACAGCATTGATTTAATTTCCATTAATTTCTCTATAAGGTGGAAACTGGAGTCCACTCCCTGGATGCAGACGTCCATCTGTGCAGTATCAGTCATGTCAGGACTTTCATCCACAGTCACAGAGTCTGCATTAAAGTCTTTGCTTCTTTCACTCAACTGTGTTTTTAAACCAGTCATCATTTCACAAACTCCACCAGATACGTATTTCTGCAGGTTTCTCTCTGCCAGCATCTGCTTTCTGTGTGGACATCAGACATCAAGCACCTCCATCTCCTCTGCAACCATCAAACTTTCACAGCAGCTTCACTTTAGGATTCTGCACAGCTGAAAAGCGTCTGCTAAAGTGTCTGATTCTTCTTCAACTGTCAGGACCAGGTCTTGAGGACCAACAAAATATGACAGACCCAGGAGTAAGAACTTCAGAGTTTGAGGACCAGAGCAGGCAGGATGATGGCTGAAGCTTGACACCAGAGGGCGCTGAGGCAGACTTGTGGGTGATGAGGAATGAGAGGCGGAGGGGAACGGAGCAGAGTCCAGAGCCGGTCTAGGAATGAGGAAGTCCGTGAACACAGAGTTTGTAGATGAGGAATGTCTTACTGCTTGGTATCTTGAGAGAGGAGTTGGCAGTGAGAAAATGGAGGTCGCAGGCAGGGAGGTTGATTGTTGAAAGCTTGGGGCAGGCAGGCAGGCAGGCAGGCAGGCAGGCAGGCAGGCAGGCAGGCAGGCAGGCAGGCAGGCAGGCAGGCAGGCAGGCAGGCAGGCAGGCAGGCAGGCAGGCGATCTGAGAGCGTGGAGCAAAAGGCAGACTTGCAGACAGACTGAAAACACAGAGCATGAGTAAGCTGGGAATCAGGCAGAAGACTTGACATTCCAGCAGTGAGTGGAGCTGCATGGCAGCAATATATACTCAGGTGAACAGGTGGAGTGAATCAGAGGTGACGAGCAGTAGCTGGGGGGGCAGGGCAGCTGCTGTCATGACATCAACTCTTCTGCTTTCTGGATCTTCTGCTCTGACAGAAAATACACTTTTTTCCTAGTTCTGCCTCCAAGTGATTCATTGTTGTATGGTGTGTACTTGTGTTTCTTGCTAGCTGCTATTTTCATGTCTGCTCATTGTGAGAGGTGGATAGGCTGACTTTACTCAGAACAACAGAAGTTGAATTCTTCAGAGCTTGTTGTGTGTGTGACCTTCATAAACACTCCAATATTGTGTTTCGGTAATTTCTCTCCATCAAATGTGTCGTTACCTATCTGAACTAGTTCAGCAGCAGTCCTGGTCATGAGTACTTCAGGGACAAACTGGTAATCCCAGTTGTTCTTTAGATCTGGACTCATTGTGTATTTCTCTGGAACACAGAGGAGGGTTTTCTGTTCTAAAGGTTCTGATCAGGGTTCTGTTTATTTAGCTTTGCTGTTGGAAAATTCTACAATGTCTCTTTGACAAGTTTACATGAATCAGCAACTTTGTTTTCATGAATCAGCAACTTTGTTTTCATGAATCAGCAACTTTGTTTTCATGAATCAGACACTTTGTTTTCTTGAATCTTCATCCTCTGTAAAATATCTGCAGAGGGTACAAACTTTCTTTGTTCACTTGTTTGTTGTTGGATCCATTCATTCATTCATCTTCTATTCCGTTTTTTCCCTTTCGGGGTCACAGGGCTGCTGGAGCCTATCCCGGCCACTTGTGGGCGAAGGCAGGGGATACCCTGGACAGGTCTCCAGTCTGTCGCAGGGTAGAATGTCCACAATCACACACCCATTCACTCTCACTCTCACACCTAGGGACAATTTAGTGTTGCCAATTAACCTATGAAGCATGTTTTTGGATGGTGGGAGGAAGCCGGAGACCCCGGAGAGAACCCATGCATACACGGGGAGAACATGCAAACTCCACACAGAAAGGTCCCCCATTGATGCTGTGTTTTTCATGCAACCGCGAGCCTTCTTGCTGTGAGGCAAGAGCGCTAACCATTGCACCACCGTGCAGCCTTGTTGGATCCATTACGAAATTTTCTTACTGAAGATTTGTTTTTTACCCATAATTCAAAGTGATCATCAATTCTCAAACAATTGACTTTACAATGTGATGATGTCATCTGAAAATGCATGTTACAATTTGGGATTGAAGATAAAGAAATACAATTTAATCTGACATAATTGAGATTAAAGCTTTAAATCAAATAAAAATCTATTAGATTTTAAACTGCTGTGGTTTTTGGTCCAATAATTCAGATGAAAATTCATCTTAAAATTGTCAGTTCCATTTCATTTGAAGTTCATTTCAAATTCCTCACATTTTCATTTAATTTCATGTTTTTGGGTCAAAATCCAAAAGAAATTGAATGAATAATACATTTTCATTTACAGGTGTTTTACGCTTTTTCAGTCCAAAATTTCACCTAAAATGTCATCTGTCAGTGTCTCATCAGGGCCGGTCCCATCTGACTGAATGGACCAAGTTCCTGGACCTCCAGCTTCATCACTGCTCCTGAACACACTTTTCTGTCTGATTGCAGGTTGATGAACTGCAGTTTGTCAAAGAACAGCGGTGAAGCTCTGGGTTTAGCTCTGAAGAAAAACCCGTCCAATCTGACAGAACTGGACCTGAGTGACAATAAGAACTTACAGGATTCAGGATTTCGTCCTCTGGGTGGTTTTCTGGAGAGTCCAGACTGCAAACTGCAGACTCTGAGGTTAGACTCCATGTTTCAGTTGTCTTCACATCAATGTGAGGAGAACAGATGACTGACTTGCTGAGACTCTGAGGGTCTTTTTCTAACAGAGTAACAGAGTCTGCAGTACAGTCTTTGCTTCTTTCACTCAACTGTGTTCTTAAACCAGCCGTCATTTCACAAACTTCACCAGAACCATATTTCTGCAGGTTTCTCTCTGCCAGCGTCTGCTTTCTGTGTGGACATCAGACATCAAGCACCTCCATCTCCTCTGCCACCATCAAACTTTCCCAGCAGCTTCACTTTAGGATTCTGCTCAGCTGTAAAGCGTCTGCTAAAGTGTCTGATTCTTCTTCAACTCTTCTGCTTTCTGGATCTTCTGCTCTGACAGAAAATACACTTTTTTCTTAATTCTGCCTCCAAGTGATTCATTGTTGTATGGTGTGTTCTTATGTTTCTTGCTAGCTGCTATTTTCATGTCTGCTCATTGTGAGAGGTGGACAGGCTGACTTTACTCAGAACAACAGAAGTTGAATTCTTCAGAGCTTGTGTGTGAGACCTTCAGACACACTCCAATATTGTGTTTCTGTCATTTCTCTCCATCAAATGTGCTGTTAACTATCTGAACTAGTTCAGCAGCAGTCCTTGTCATGAGTACTGTAGGAAAAAATCTTTTGCTCTGAGATTTTTCCATGCGTGTCCTATTAGTCGGGAGAGATAAAAAGACCAGGATTCAGCTGGATAAAGTCACAGAAGGTTTATTTATGTCTGCTGCGATGTCCGTCAATACAGAAACGCTTGGAGGAAACGCTGAGGATTTTTGTCGTTGGAGGCAAAGTTAACCTGTACATTTTTATTGAGGGAGGAAAGTGAACACCTGAAAAAACACAATTCTACCAATGTGTTGTTAATGTCCTGCTTAGTCTAATCCTACGTGAGATACAACTGTGTCTGACAGCTAGTATCATTGCATTTGTGAGTGTATGAATGCACAATAAGCCGCTCGCCCTCAGGGCTAATATATGTCAGTATAGGTCAAATGCCACGTGTGGTCTTCTACCTGCTGAAATACTTCTTACTGTTAATCATGCTCTCTGTCATAATGGAGTGTACAGGTCAGACCATTCGGAGGTAGAAATAGGGCTTCGAGGACAGGAGCCATGGCTTTTACACCTGAAACCCATGAAACCACCTGGCGTTTCAGGGCCCTCTGGTTGTCTGCAGTGGGGGTTGGCTGTGGTGTGCGGCATGACATCCAGTCTGCTGGCTCCTGTTTTTGACAAGACTGTCCCGTCCCAACAGATTCACAGGCGTGTTTGGTGAATGCACACATGAATGTTCCACCATCTGGTCAAAAGTCAGTCGGATGGATTTTTTGCAGGTTTTGAGGAGTCATTTGTTCATTTGTCAGAGCAGGTAGAGTGTCCAGTAGAGTCATCATGGGTTACCTCTGAGCTTGGAAAAGACAATGGCTCCTGCATCATCAAGTGGTATTGTCCGGCTTGCCAGCCCTGTGGTTCTCGCCACGGTGGTGGAGGGGCTTGGAGTGGTCATGGGTACTGTTCATTTTTCCTCCAGACCCTCTGCCTCTTGGTCTGTGCATTCTGCTGTTGGGTACCTCGTTGTGGGCTGTCACATGCCCAAGGGTTCGGAGCGCCACAGATGCCATTTCCAGATGCTGCTGGGGTCTCCTGGGTGGCTCACATGTCCCAGGGTTTTCACCATGTTCTCCTGTCCCAGACCTCCAAATGGCTGAGCATGACACGTCATTTCTGCTGTCTCTGAGGGCACCAAACTCAAAATTCATGTTATTTTCTTTTTGTTTTTTAAACACCTTTTATCCTGTGTGGATTCTTTCAGCTGCTCAACTCCTCCCTCCTCCCTGTCATTTACCTCCAAGTGTGTAGTCATACCTTCACATGATTGAAGGAGTTCTCTGACCTCAGGGTCAGTCACTCCAGACTCGGCTCCTTGCTGGCCAACTGAGGTGCTGCGGGGGAGGTGTTAGCATCTGCTCATGCCCTCTCACCCCTGAGCCAGAAGGGGGTTCTGCATGAAGATTTATGAGGGTTCGGGGGGGTCTGCTCTTTTCTCCCATTCTGGATCGCCTTTCCCTTTTAAAGTTATGTACTGCTTGGGGCAAAATGTAGAAAATTTTATTAGTGTTCAGTTTCCACGCCAACATCGTGGCTGCAAGATTCAGTTGATCAGTGATAAAAGCCTAGCAAAGAAAAAATCCCTAAACCTGTCTTTGACCAATATACTGGTGTGGAGCAAGATGTTTGGAACATTACACTTTCTTAGACACATTCTGATAGCTAATTATGCAGTTCTTTATCAAGAAACTAAGATCAATGGAAGCATCATGGTTTAACATTCACACCCCTCATTTGACTTGTCATTAAGGACATGCTGATCCTAAAAGAATCTAGGTAATAATAATACTACAAGAATTCAACAAAGAGTGGACTTTTCTAGCACACAAAGTGTCCTTTGAACTACAGAACTTTTTACGACCTGCAGGTCCTGAACCATCCTCCATCACAGATGGGAACTGCATGCAGAGGAGAAAAAAGGGGGGGATACATGGTGGGTCATCATGTCGTGTAATTACTCCTTTTGCCTGCTAACAATTAAAACACTTCTCTTGCACCGTCATGTAAGGCCCCTTTTTTTTCTCAATGCTGTTGCTGAGCACTGTCCATGTTCTATATACAAAATTGTGCACCTTTCATTCTGACTATCATGGGGATTGGGAATTCCAATTAGTGTAAAATGAATGTTACAACATTGGGTAATGGTTAAATCTCCTCAAATAGTTTTGGGTGGAGCTGCACTCTTCCCATCAACCTCTGCTCTTTGTCACCTAGAAGATGACAGCCTATCAGCACCATCCTCTTTTCTGTGAAAAATCAACTGCTTTAACCTTTCTATTCTCCGAATTCTGTATTCAGTTTTCCTTATTTAATCAAAAAACACAATTCACACTCTAAAACACAACAGGTTTGTTAAAACACAGACAATCAATACGCAGACAATAACTTCTAACAATTTTCTCAAAACCAAACCAACAGACATAACACAAATTAGGTACCTTGCACATAAACAAAATAAACCATTTCACTGCAATGAATCTTTTCTAACTAGTGTTAACATTAATATTTCCCCTTCTCTTTTTCTCATCTTTCTCTTACCAACAATCCACTCTCTAGTTGTCTCTTACCTGCCTCTTCCTTCTTACTCATTTTCCCAAACAGGTCTGCTTTTTTCCATAACCACTGTTCAACCAAAACCTGCACCTCCTGTCCACAGATCCTCTATATCCCTTTCCATGCATTTCCTTTTCTTCACTGCTTTTCCTTTACATTTCTTGTCTCCGCATTTCCACATCCTTCCAAAAATCCATATCCTCAAAACCACACTTTTCCTTTTTTCTGTCTCTCATCTTGCCTTTGTCCTTTTCTCATTTATTTCTAATAACAATTTTCAAATACTCTTGATTATGATTCAAACAAACAAAACCGCCAATCATTTGCCTCACATTCAAACATTCACAGCTGTACACTTCACAAAAATCCTAGCGGTCTGGGAAATATCAAAACAAACATCAAATCAAAAATCAAAATCAAACATTGCAAACATTCTGTTTTAAGGGAGTCTGAGTCTAAACAAACCAAATGCTTATAACCAATTTCAATAAAACGTCTTTGAGCAAAATTGAACTAAATCATGGTAATTAGGAAATACAAATAAATGAGAGAAATATATTCAAAATACAAAAACCGAAATAATTTCAAAATTATTTTAATCAAACTGTATTAGACCTACACCACCTTAAAAAATATTTTTCTTCCAACCGACACCGCTTAAATGAATGTTTTTTTTGTTTGTTTTTTTTTACCGTGTACTCACAACAGAGGTCGTAACCACGCTCAATAATGATGAACCTCGCCAGTATTTTACCACATATTAGACCACAAATTCTTCAGATTTGTTCGCAAACGTCTAGCGTGTTCCGTCATTCTGGTCTGTAGGGACGCCGTTACGGCGACCACGTGGCACGAACAAAACCAATCAGAGCCGTCGACACATTCGAAAGCAACTAAAACCTCCCGTCATTGGTTCATTCGACGTAAACAAGATGGCTGCGGCCATAGAAAACACAATACACAAAGAAATGTCGAAATAAAGTTAAAATTCACAGAGTTCAAACACTTTTTCATCCCATTCTTTCCAAAATCTCATACATTTCATTCCATTCATCCACATTCAAGTCATTTTCACATCTGTCGTCAAGTCAAATCGTCAACGTTCTCTGTTGTCGTATTGTCTGTTCCACTTCAGTCATATTTTGTCCGGACAAAATGCATCATATACCTCATATTTTCTCATATTTCCCTTTCATGTTAATTTCGAATCCTTCTTTGGTTACTCTCCATCTAAAAAAATAATTTGTCGAGGCCGCCTCCCCGGTAGTGTCTTCCAAATTCCCTAAGCGCGCAACAATAAGCTCCTATGCTACACTGTTTTTATGCCTTGGGCGTCTTTAGGATAAACAGACGCAAACCTTTCTGTATTCTGAATGCTTTCTTGGAAAGACAACAGATACACCTAATCCTTTATACCCTTTTTGTACTGTTTTTGCACACTTAGTGTCGCAAACTAACAGTCAACCATCCCTATAAGATTCGGGTCAACCTAACGGGGCATGCCCCTTCTCCCAGTCACTCGGCTTCTTCTTTAATTTAAGCTTAATCAATATATAAAATTTCACAACAGGTTTGCTCACCTTTGTGTTGTTACGAGGCCTCTGAAGGAGTCGACCGCATGGGAGGAACCTAGCATCCCCTGACGTACGCCGAAAGTCTCAGATTCTACGTAAAATACACCACTATAATTTCCGGTCCGGCTCGGTCCACCCCGACTCACGTCGGAGGTCACCAAAATTGTAGGAAAAAATCTTTCGCTCTGAGATTTTTCCATGCGTGTTCTATTAGTCGGGAGAGATAAAAAGACCAGGATTCAGCCGGATAAAGTCACAGAAGGTTTATTCCCTAACAAAAGTTCTAAGACAGAATTAAAACAGATCTGGGTCCTCATTTTAGAAGGCCTACAAAACGCAAGAAGTTACAGGCGTTTTGCATGAAAGGCCACAAGACAGAAGACAATAAAATTATGCTCTGCTCAGACTTTTAAAGACATTCGGGTTTCCCTCCTCCCATGGAAAACATGACGTCGAATCTCCGCCCTGGAACACTCGGATTGGGTGGCCGATGATCCTCCTTCGTCCATCAGCCAATAGTCGACGGTCACTCTCCGGAATCAATCCATCTCCCCAGGGGATGACTTCAAAGGAACGCCTGGTGTTGCGATAAACCCAGTCTCTTCCTGTCCTTATCAAATCAGATTGACGGCAAGAAATCCATGGAGACCCTAGGTAAAAGATCAGCCTTTTGTTCTTCCCTTGGCACCGGACATCTAGAGAGGTTCTCACAGATATAATCTGTTCCAGAGATGGTTTGGATGAGGATGTTGTGTTCATTACTGCTGACTTCTGTTAAAAAGCACCTAAAAGGTCAGAGTTCAGTTCAAGCACACACTTAAGCTATGGAATAAACTTCAAGTAATATAGGTAAAACAGAAAACGTAATAAAGATAAGACTATCAATATAAATTCCTTCAGTACTTCAGGGACAAACTGGTAATCCCAGTTCTTCTTTAGATCAGGACTCATTGTGTATTTCTCTGGAACACAGAGGAGGATTTCCTGTTCTAAAGGTTCTGAACAGGGTTCTGTTCATTTAGCTTTGCTGTTGGAAAATTCTACAATGTCCCTTTGAAAAGTTTACATGAATCAGCAACTTTGTTTTAATGAATCATCAACTTTGTTTTCATGAATCTTCGTCCTCAGTAAAATATCAGCAGGGTGTACAAACTTTCTTTGTTCATTTATTTTTTGTAGGTTTCATTACGAGATTTTCCTATTAAAGATTTTTTTACCCATAATTCAAAGTGATCATCAATTCTCCAACAATTGACTTTACAATGTGATGTTATCATTTAAAAAGGCATTTTATAGTTTAGGATTCAAGATGAAGAAAAACAATTTAATCTGATATATTTGAAATCGAAGCTTTAAATCAAATAAAAATCTATTAGATTTTAAACTGTTGTGGTTTTTGGTTCCATAATTCAGATGAAAATTCATTTTACAATTGTCAGTTCCATTTCATTTTAAAGTAATTTCAAATCCATCACATTTACATTTAATTTCATGTTTTTGGGTCAAAATCCGACAGAAATTGCTAAGACCCCCCCCCCCCCCTTTCCCATTTTTCAGCCCAAAGTTTCTCCTGAAAATGTCATCTGTCAGTGTCTCATCAGGGCGGGTCCCATCTGACTGAATGGACCAGGTTCCTGGACCTCCAGCTTCATCACTGCTCCTGAACACACTTTTCTGTCTGATTGCAGGTTGATGAACTGCAGTTTGTCAAAGAACAGCGGTGAAGCTCTGGGTTTAGCTCTGAAGAAAAACCCGTCCAATCTGACAGAACTGGACCTGAGTGACAATAAGAACCTGAAAGATTCAGGAGTTCGTCCTCTGCGTGGATTTCTGGAGAGTACAGCCTGCAAACTGCAGACTCTGAGGTTAGACTCCATGTTTCAGTTGTGTTCACATCAATATGATGAGTACAGATGACTGACTTGCTGAGACTCTGAGGCTCCTTTTTTAACACTCACAGAGTCTGCAGTAAAGTCTTTGCTTCTTTCACTCAACTGAGTTCTTAAACCAGCCGTCATTTCACAAACTCCACCAGAACCATATTTCTGCAGGTTTCTTTCTGCCAGCATCTGCTTTTTGTGTGGACATCAGACATCAAGCACCTCCATCTCCTCTGCAACCATCAAACTTTCACAGCAGCTTCACTTTAGGATTCTGCTCAGCTGTAAAGCGTCTGCTAAAGTGTCTGATTCTTCTTCAACTTTTCTGCTTTCTAAATCTTCTGACAGAAAATACACTTTTTTCCTAGTTCTGAATCATTATTGTATGGTGTGTTCTTGTGTTTCTTGCTAGCTGCTATTTTCATGTCTGCTCATTATGAGAGGTGGACAGGCTGACTTTACTCAGAACAACAGAAGTTGAATTCTTCAGAGCTTGTTGTGTGTGACCATCAGACACACTCCAATATTGTGTTTCTGTCATTTCTCTCCATCAAATGTGCTGTTAACTATCTGAACTAGTTCAGCAGCAGTCCTTGTCATGAGTACTTCAGGGACAAACAGGGGGTACAAACTTTCTTTGTTCATTTGTTTTTTGTCTGATCGATTACAATGAGATTTTCCTATTGAAGATTACTTTTACCCATAATTCAAATTGATCATCAACTCTCAAAGAATTCACTTTACAATGTGATGATGTCATGAAAATGCATTTTACAATTTGGGATTCAAGATGAAGAAATACAATTTAATCTGACATTTGAAATTAAAGCTTTAAATCAAATAAAATCTATGAGATTTTAAACTGTTGTGGTTTTTGGTTCCATCATCCAGATGAAAATTCTTTTTACAATTGTCAGTTCCATTTCATTTAAGTCATTTCAAATCCATCACATTTTCATAAGTTTAATGTTTTTTGGTCAGTATCTAAAATAAATTGAATGAATAAAGCATTTTCATTTACAGGTCTTTAAGCTTTTTCTTCCCTAAATCTCTCCTGAAAATGTCATCTGTCAGTGTCTCATCAGGGCGGGTCCCACCTGACTGAATGGACCAAGTTCCTGGACCTCCAGCTGCATCACTGCTCCTGAACACACTTTTCTGTCTGATTGCAGGTTGATGAACTGCAGTTTGTCAGACACCAGTTGTGAATATCTGGGCTTAGCTCTGAAGAAAAACCTGTCCAATCTGACAGAACTGGACCTGAGCGTGAACAGCCTGGAGGATTCAGGAGTTCTTCATCTGTGTGATTTTCTGGAGAGTCCAGACTGCAGACTGCAGACTCTGAGGTCAGACTCCATGTTCCAGTTGTCTTCACATCAATGTGATGACAAAGTTGTGTTAGGACTGAACTGCAGACATGAGGCTCATCAGCTCTGCTCCTTTAAAGCGCGTGCAGAAGCAGCAGCCATGCACGCTCACATGCACTGAGTCCTGCTGTGTTTCAGCAGATCAGCTGAGAGTCCAAAGGGTTAGGGCGACAGAGTCCTGCTGCAGCTGGATGCTGCTCTGACAGACACATCCTCCACAAACATCCTCACCTTTTTAATACACAAACATAATCACATCGTCCATCAAAGCTCCCAGCAGCTTCTGACTCTGAAGTCATGGATCAGGGATCAATGTCCAACATTTGCTGCTGACTCTTCCTCATCACTTCCGTCTTCTCTCTGCTTTGATCTGTTGGAGCTGAAAGTCTCTGCTTGAAGGGCTGCAGCAGAGAAGGACTGGGAGATCATCTCCTGAAAACTGGGAGGAAGACTTTCCAGCATCCTGCTGCCTCTGCTGGACTCTTCTGATCTGCTGCTGTTGCTTCACATCTTTGGACTTTTCTTAAACGTTCTGATCTTTTTGTAAAGGATGTGTAAGGAAACTGGAGATTCTAAACAGGACTGTAAAATAGGTAAATTAGGTTGGTTTGTTCCCTCTCAGTTTCCTGTTGACAGAAATGAAGGAATAATGACTCAGAGACAGTTACTTATCTTTAGTGTACGTTTACTCCATACAAGAAGCACAAATTTGTATGAAGGGTTACAGAAAGATGAACAGGCTGCTGCCTCAAAGTCCGGAACAACGGAAACAGAGACATGGGCTTGGTATAAGAACCCTGCATTTGCATATTCAGGGGATCACACACACTGGACAATGGTGCGAAAATCACACCCACAGATTGTTGCAGACAAGATGCTCGAAGGTCAGGGAGCTTCAAGTGTCAGATCTCTCTGAGATTCTCACAGACATTTTCCAGAGCACAAACACCAGCACACACAAAGATGAAAAAGGGAGGATGAGGAATGCCATGAGAAAATAGTCTTGGTTGTGCTCTCTTCAGATGTAATATAATTTTGAGATGATAATACATGCATAGTGAATTAAGTTTGAAACATTAGTGTAATAAAAAGTAAAAAGGGAGTTTCTAACTATTCTGTTTCTAACTATTATTAACAGGATGAAAAACATGAACTTTGTCTTTAAACTCAACTCTTTGTTCTGGATTCAGGTTGAGGAACTGCAGTTTGTCAAAGACCAGCTGTGCTGATCTGGTCTCAGCTCTGAAGTCCAACCCGTCCCACCTGACAGAACTGGACCTGAGAGACAACAACTTTCGTTCTTCAGATGTTCAGCAGCTCCTGAATCTGGTGGAGAGTCCAAACTCCAAACTGCAGACTCTGAGGTCAGTAGAGGGTTGGAGTCAGTCCAGCTGCTTCCAGATGTTTGGTCCTAAAGTTAGTCTAAGAGCAAAGATGAAGAGTTTCCTGTGAAGCTGCAGCTTCTCAGTGAAGCTCTGAGGAGAATGATGACAGGCTTCAGGACAACAGTCAGCCAATCAGAGCAGCAGAAGCTCCAACAGGTGAAGATGACAGGAAGCTGCTGCTCTGAACAGGACTGAAGCACCTGCTGCTCTTTCTGCTGCTGTGCTGCATCACTGACTGACAGACCAGGATCAGGAGTCACTCCATTTCTGTCTCTCTACTTTCTCTCTGCAGGTGGAAGAAGTCTGACTGATGTTCCTCCTGGAGGAGCAGAGAGGAGCAGCAGCAGCAGCTGGTCTGCAGAGATGTGGTGACTGGACAGTGTTCCTGGGAGGTGGAGAGCAGAGTGATGGAGGAATCAGAGGAAGTGGAGATGAGTGTCAGAGCTGCAGCAGGAACTGATCTGAGATCAGCTCCACTGTCTCTCTCAGCATCAAGTGGACAGTTATTGTACTGCAGCTCCCCTGGTGGACTGATGGAGAACTGCACTTCATCTTATTCAAACGTAGCGTTGATCTGAAACGTCACTATGGGGTCAAGTTAGGATCAGCTTGAAAAGAATCATGGAAATCTTGAAATAAAAATGTAAAACTTGAGAGAAATTAAAAAAGTACAATATAAAAAAAATTTAAACCATAGACTGTCACCAAATAATAAAAATCCTATTTATGAATTTACAACTTTTTTAAGTTCTCTCTCTTTGTTTTTATGTGGGGGCGGAGCTTTGAGGTCATTGGCTGCCAGAACATGATTTCCTATCTGGTGAAAGAGGAGACTCCTTACTACAGATTTTCTACACATTTCCCAGAAAAGAACATTTTCACACTTTACGGTGGTGATAATGCTCTCTCAAAGTCTGGAACATCTATAGACATTGTTTCAGAGCAGAAAAGTCCTTAAATTACCACAACATCTTTGAGAATCATTCAAGTTGTAAACCGTTTTCAAATGTATGATCTGATTTTTTTTCATTAACTTTATGATGATCCTAATTTGACTTTATAGATTAGTTGGATTCAGATCTTCAGCAGCTCCAGGATCTGGAGGAAAAAAGACCTGCAGACAAACAAATATTTTTCTAGATCATCACTTTCCTCTTTGATCTGCATTTGTATAGATATGAGTTTGTGATGAATCAATCAAGGATTGAGGGATTCCTTGATCAGACAGAACCTTTCAGGATCAGATAAATCTATATGTGGGTCAGTTAAAAACACAGTCAGGGTTGGATCCTTATTCTGTCTCTGGAACCGGGAAATACATCAGAACCAGAACTCTGGACCACTTGATTCATGTCTCAAATTCAAAATTACATTGTTCAGTTCAGTTTTTATCTCTGTTGTGAACTTTGGATATTTTTTGTTCAAATAAACACTGATATGAATGTTACAAGCCAGGTTCCTCTTGGTTCAAAGTAATGTAAGCCCTAGCCCTAGCTGGAAACACTGCTACAATGTGAAGGGGATTGTTGTTACCTCACAAGTTGAACACCCCCCCCCCCCCCCCCCGACAGCGTCTCAGTGGTTGTATTGATGAGAGGGGATCAGATCAAAGAAGACTTGGACCAGCATATCTGCCCCAGTCTGCAGCTATGAGCCCAGTCAGGCTGGACTCATGGGTTTATTTTTAAAAGAGTGAAACTGTCATCTTTATTGTAAGGAAGAGCTGCCATTGTCTTATAAATAGTTTTTTATTTTTTTTGCTTTTAGTAGTCAGCATGTAGGTTTGTGACTTTTATTTTGTAGGATCTGAGGGACGTTTGTTTTCTACATTTACTAGAGGCGTGTTCTGTTTGTTGTGTTAGCCTTGATTCTCCCTGAATTTAAGATGCTCACATAATAAATTCAAGTTATTCTTTATCTCCAGTTCTTTGTGGTTTTTTTCTCACACATCTGTGTCACAACCAACCCCAACAGCTGTGTGGTAAGTGGCCACTAAAAGTTAGTGACTGAGACTATAAGCTAAACATGAACAACAAGAATGATGCTAAACAGAACCAGAACACAAAAATGTCCATAAAGCAAATGAACAAAACCAAGAAAAGTGACCAACAGACAGCAGACAATTCTCCCAGAGATGAAACACTGTTGCTGGGCCTAAAACCACATTTGCTGACACATCAGACTAGAAACATCCTACCTTGATGGCAGATGTTCTAGTGTTAGCTGTTTACATCCCACCAGATGCTAACACTAGCACAGCTCTCAACCTCATGCTAACTATCATCAACAAGCAACAGCTCCCCCACCCTGATGGACTCTTGATAATTGCTGGGGATTTTAATCAAGCACGTCTTAAAATATTGCTCCCCAAGTTCACACCGTAGGTGACGTTTGCCATCAGGTGAGAGAACACTTTAGAGTCTTAAGTGTTATTTCCTAGACCTAAACATGATCTATAGTTGTTTCCCCTCTCTGTTGTGGGAGAAGTGACAGTCTGACCGAAACCTCTGTCTGTCATTAACTCACAAATGGAAGAGTCTTCACTAAAATCTCCTATCACCACAACTGATTCACTTTGAGTTTCTAACCAGATTACTAACTCCTGTAGGTGGGATCTAAACATCACTACAGGATAGGGGGGATAACCTACAGCTAAGACTAAATTTTGAGCCTGTAAGAAAAAAGTCTATCGCTCTGAGATTTCTTTCATTCGTGTTCTACTTGTCGGGAGAGATAGAAGACCAGGATTCAGCCGGATAAAGTCACAGAAGGTTTATTCCCTAACAAAAGTTCTAAGACAGAATTAAAACAGATCTGGGTCCTCATTTTAGAAGGCCTACAAAACGCAAGAAGTTACAGGCGTTTTGCATGAAAGGCCACAAGAGAGAAGACAATAGAATTGTGCTCTGCTGAAAAAGACGATTTTGGCTTTCTTCTCCCATGGAAAACATGGCGGTCAAATCTCTGCCCCGGAACACTCGGATTGGCTGACAGATGATCCTCCTTCGTCCATCAGCCAATAGTCGAAGGTCACCCCTGGAACCAGTCCATCTCCTCAGGAAATAACTTCAAAGGGACACCTGGTGTTGCAATAAACTCAGTCCCTTCCTGTCCACCACAAATCAGATTGACGACAGGAAATCAATGGAGGCCCTAGGTCAAAGATCAGCCTTTTATTCTTCACTTGGCACCGGACATCTAGAGAGGTTCTCACAGATATAATCCGTCCCAGAGATGGTTTGGATGATGGTTGTGTCTAAAGTACTGCTTACTTCTGCTAAATAGCAATAAAAAGATCAACATCCTCCCTCCTCTGTAGAGGAAGGACTAGCAGCTGCAGTCAAAAAAACATCCTAAAGAATGTGAGGTCAGGATGCTCAGAGGTCAAATAAAGTTAACCCTTGTGCTATCGTGGATGACCCCACCCTTACATTGATGTGCTCTCCCTACCATGACAAAGGTGGATAAAGGTGGAACATTTTCATGTAATCCATTGAACCAGTGAAGATCACAAAAAAAAGGTTCAGAGCTCTGTCTAGTGAATCTAGATGACCCCACTCCCAACGGTAAAGTGCCTAGGATAGAACAAGGGTTACAGCACACACTTCATCAATAAGACTAAACTTCAATGTAATAAAAAGTGGGACAGAAAACCCTAATAAAATGAGGACAAAAAATATAAATTCCTTAAGTTTCCCTCTCTTGACCTCACTTCGTGAGGTCACATGAAAAATAAAAACACATCATCACATAACATAATAACAAAACACTTCAGCAGGTCCACATGACCTGACAGCTGTGGTTGTAAGCCCTCACAATCTGCAACACAAAATCAATATGAATAAATGCGATTTTCAAAGGAGGTGGATGATCCATGCTTGAGTGTGCAAGTGAAACCTATCGAGGCTGAACTTTAACCATCTATGAGAAACATTCATTGAACAATTAGACAGGAAAAAGACTTGCGACGACCCCGCGACCCTCGGTGGCCATCTTTAAGGATACTCATGCCCACCAAATCTCTGTGCAATTGCGGCAACACAGATTACATAGAACAAGAAATAAAATAGCAAATTAAGAAAATACACAAATACAAATTCGAATAAAAAGTAAAAATGCAAATTCAAATTATTTAAAAAAGTAAAAATATAAAAGATAACAAAGACAATAAAAATTACACTTCCTTTAAGGAAAAAGAACACCTAGAATTAAGGGGAGAAATTAAGAAAAGTTAAGGCAGAACAAAATCACACAGGCGACAAAAAGAAAAATAGACTTGTTTAACATAACAGTACGAGTGCTAAGCTAAGTCCACTGGAGGCTAGCATTGCTGACAATCGGGCCCAGATAGCTAGCTTGGAGAGTGCTACAAACAACTACTCCGACAGAGTGGTGAACATGGAAGAAGAAATGTGCCGCTTAAAAGCTACTGTGACAACCCTGACGGAGAAGACAGAGGACCTGGAGGGAAGGCAACGCCGCTGCAATATTCGTATTCTCGGGGTAAAGGAGCAGTTTGAAGTTGGCACGCGGCCTGTTGACTCGGTGGCTAAGCTACTTCAGGATGTTCTGGGCATGGATTCGACCCCCACGCTGGATAGAGCGCACCGCGGCCTGCAGTCTACCCCGGCCAAAGGAAAGCAACCCCGGCCACTGATAGTGAAGTTTCACTACTATCAAGAAAAGCTGGATGTGCTTCGCAGAGCAGCTAGGCAAGAGTCTTTGGAGTATGATGGCAACAAGATCCTTATTTTTCCCGATCTTCCAGCCACAGTGGCAAAGAGAAGAGGAGCCTTTAAAGAGGTTAAAGAGCTGCTGCGAGGATGCCAGGGCGTGAAATATGGGATGCTGTACCCGGCGAGGCTGAGAATTTCTTCAAGCTTGGGTGAGAAAATATTCCTGGACCCCGCTGCAGCCAAAGACTACACCCAGAAACATCTGGTGCACAACAACCAGCAGGAAGACTGAGACAAATGAAGGAGAGTGTTCTGGAGAGGGAGGTTTGTTACATTTTAGTTTAGATTCTGTTAGATGGGAATATTTTGTATCCTAGGTATTTTCTGTTATGAGCATTGTGGTTGGTGAGTATAGTGGTTGGACAGGTTTACATGGTACACCAGCTCATTGGGGGGGAGGGGGGAGATTCGGGTTTAATGTGTTTACTTTGTGTGTTATTTCTTTTTTTTTGGTTTGTAGGTTGTTGTTGTGTTTTTTTTTGTTTTTTTTTTGTTTTGTTTTTCTTGTTGCAGCTCCAAATATATATACCTCATCCTTGTGTGGGTGTGCACCCTTATGAGAAGATGAAACCTAAGTAGACATGGCTGCCCGTACTAATCTAAGACAAACAGTGGGGCCCAACTCAGTGACATTTCTTACATGGAACGTTAAGGGGCTTAATAATCTGGTCAAACGGAGGAGAGTCTTTACACATTTACTGAATTTCCAACCAGATATAGTCTTTCTCCAGGAAACACATCTGCGTTCCGCTGATGCTCATAAGTTATCTCACAGCTCTTTTTCACAGACATACCACTCTGCTTTTGACACAAAGGCAAGAGGGGTTGCCATACTTATTAGAAAAAACCTTTCCTTTGTCTGTACAAATGTGATTCAGGATGCTAATGGTCGTTTTGTTATTGTTGCTGGTAAATTGTATAACACCCCAGTTCTCTTGGTTAATGTCTATGCCCCTAATTGGGATAACCCACAATTTTTCACAAGCCTTATTGCTAAGTTAACGGGTTTAGACACTCATCACCTCATCATGGGTGGGGATCTAAACTTAGTTCTTGATCCGATTCTTGACAGATCAAGCACACGTCAGTCAGCAGCGACACCTAAATCAGTTTCTGTTCTCAACACATTTATTCAAAACTATGGTGTCTCTGACCCGCTGCGTATTACTGAGCCATCAGCAAAACATTACTCTTTCTTTTCTCCGGTACATCATTCATACTCAAGGATCGATTACTTTTTGGTGGATAACATTTTTACTCCTCGGATCATCAATTGTAAATACCATGCTATTGTTATTTCGGACCATGCTCCTGTGCAATTGGACCTTTCATTTCCCACGGCTCATGCCCCGCAACAACGGGTGTGGAGATTGGACTCAACCTTGTTACCAGATGAAGAATTTTGTAAATATATTTCCTCACATATTGATCTTTTTTTGGAAATAAACGACACACCTGATGTTTCTAAAACTCTAATATGGGAGTCTCTTAAAGCATATTTACATGGGCAAATAATCTCTTTCACAGCTCAGAAGAACAAAAAGTGTGGTGTGAGACTTAAGGAATTAACCGAGCTCATAGCAAATCTAGACGTGCAATACGCCAGCAACCCAACACCTGATTTATATAAACAAAAGCTTTTGCTACAATCTGAATTTGAAACATTATCAATTAAAGCAACAGAGAAGTTACTGCTCAGAACAAGGCAAAGGGTATACGAGCATGGGGAAAAAGCAAGCAGATTGCTCTCCCACCAGCTGCGACAATCAATTTCTAATCATTCAATAACAGAGATTAAAACAGACTCAACTCAAGTAGTGACAGACCCCAAACAAATTAATACAGCTTTCAAGAACTATTATCAAAATCTCTATGCCAGTCAAAGTACATGTAATTCCGATGAAACTGAAGCTTTTTTGGAAAAACTAAATATTCCTTCGATGGAACCGGATCAACAACAGACACTTGAGAGACATATTTCTGTGGCTGAAATATTGATGGCAATTGGTTCATTACAGAATGGCAAAGCTCCAGGTCCTGATGGATTTCCATCAGACTTTTACAAGGTCTTTGCTAACAAACTTGCCCCTCTACTCTGCATGGTGTTTGCAGAAATTCATGCAACTTCTAAACTGCCTCAAACATGATCCCAAGCCACGATTTCAGTAATCTTAAAAAAAGGCAGAGACCCCCAGAAGTGCGAATCATATCGACCAATTAGTCTACTTAATGTGGACTACAAGATTTTGACTAAAGTCCTGGCGCTTCGCCTGGAGAAAATAGCCCCCAGTGTCATTCACGAAGACCAGACAGGCTTTATTGCTGGCCGCCAGTCATATTTTAACACCAGGCGTTTGTTTAATATTTTATATTCCGATCACTCAGTTGATTCTCCAGAGCTAATTGTCTCACTCGATGCTGAGAAGGCCTTCGATTGTGTGGAGTGGGGATATCTGTTGGCTGTACTGCGTAAGTTTGGCTTTGGCTCAGGGTTCATATCCTGGATTAAAACTTTGTATTCAATGCCCCTCTCATCTGTTCGCACCAATAGTACCGTCTCTGAATATTTCGCCTTGCATAGAGGCACCCGTCAGGGATGCCCGTTGAGCCCACTACTTTTTGATTTTGCAATAGAGCCGCTGGCAATAGCCCTACGAACAGACAAGGGAATTACTGGGATCAGTCGGGGTGGAGAGGTACATAAAACTTCATTGTATGCTGACGATTTACTTTTATACATCGCGAACCCAGAGGAGTCCATTCCGAGGATGTTAGAATTACTTAGCTCATTTGGATCTTTATCAGGGTACAAACTGAATTTAGGAAAAAGTATCCTTCTTCCCATTAACCAATTGGCAAGAGACTGGGATTATTCAAAATCTCCACTTACAGTAAAAAAAAAATCATTTGCTTATCTTGGAATTAAAATTACAAATAATTATAATACTCTTCTTAGATACAATTTTTCCTCACTTTTGGAGAAAACAAAGGCAGATCTGGCCAGATGGTCAGCTTTACCAGTTTCTTTAGCGGGGCGAATTAACACGATCAAAATGGCAGTTCTGCCTAAATTTATGTATTTTTTCCAGATGATTCCCCTTTTTCTCCCGAAGGTATTTTTTACAAAGTTAGATGGACTCATATCTTCATTTATATGGAATAAAAAATGCCCAAGAATACGTAGGTCCAAAGTGCAACGTTCTAAATCTGAAGGTGGTTTTGGATTGCCAAATTTTAAATATTATTACTGGTCAGCAAATATTATAAAACTTTCAATTTGGCTCCGCACTTTTAAAGAAAACAGAGGACCCCTTTGGTCCACCATGGAACTCACTTCTGATCTCCCCGCATCACCAGTGCCATTTATGTGTGCCTCGTTGCCAATTACTGAAAAAATGAGCTTCAGAAACCCAGTGATTATAAACACCCTTAAGATCTGGTTCCAATGCCGTCGCCACTTTGGGTTTCAGCGGACTCTCATTTATTCACCAATCTCCTCCAATCCATTTTTCCAACCTGCTCTAAATGATTTTGGTTTTAAAACATGGCAGAGAAAAGGAATAGTTCTTTTTACTGATTTATTTGTTGATGGTTCATTTATGTCTTTTGAAAGCATCTGTAAAAACTTTGATATTCCCAAGTCTCATTTTTTTAGATACCTACAGGCCCGTAGTTTTGCAGGGAAACACTTTACCACTTATCCAATACAACCACTCCCCGGTACTCTCGAAAATTGCCTGCAGTCTCAACCCACCACCAGAGGTCAGATCTCGCAAATATATAATCAACTACATCACATTGACCCTACATCACTAAGTCAGTTGAAATACTCCTGGGAGCAAGACCTGAATTCTGAGATTCCAGAGGAAATCTGGAACACAAGTATTACCCTCATACATTCAACATCTATTTGCATTAGACACAGTTTGACACAATTCAAAGTTTTTCATCGCTCATACTTAACGAAGGCTAAGCTGGCAAGGATATACAACAGCAGTGACGATCGATGCCCAAGATGTAACCATTCTCCTGCTACGATGAGTCACATGTTCTGGTCATGCACTGCCTTAGATAAGTTATGGGACTCTGTTTTTAAAACATTTTCAGATTTGTGTGGGAGGAAAATAGATCCCAATCCATTTACAACAGTGTTTGGTGCCCTCCCGAACACAGAGGGACTAAACTCATATCAAACGAACGCAATAGCTTTTCTATCTCTCCTGGCACGTAGACTAATTCTAGTGAAGTGGAAGGATGAACGGCCCCCTTCCTTTGTCCAATGGGTGAGAGAAGCCATGATGTGTTTACAAATGGAATACCTCAGGTATAACATACAGGGCTCAACAGGCAAATATTATAAAATGTGGGCACCTTTCATAACATATATTGAGGGTCTGCCATTTACATGAGGTAAGGGGTTTTAAAGAATATATCAGCGGTTTTAAGAGGGTGCTGCAGTGTATGTGTATTTAAATGTGTTTTTGTTTTTGTTCTGTTTTGTTTATTTTCCCTATAAGAGTATGTTTGGTCTATTTTAGTTGGCTTTTATTTGGGAATTTGTTGGTGTTGTCTGTTTTTAAAAAATTTGACTAAGGGAATTTATAAGTAAGCTGTGTTTCACATGCCACTGGTTGGCAGGTTTTACGTTATTCTCATTTGTATAGGCCTGTATATGTACGTATATATGTATATACTTGGTTCTTATTTAATCTTCTACGACTGTACAGTTATAAAGCTGTTTTTTATATGTATGTGTGTTTCTATAAAAAATTGAAAATCTTTAAATAAAGTGTTCAAAAAAAAACATTAAAGCCATCTACTGCTTGGGACAAAAATTTAGAAAATTTATTAGTGTCGTGTTCAGTTTCCACACCAACGCCGTGGCTGCAAGATTCAGTTGATTAGCGGTAAAAACCTAGCAAAGAAAAAATTCCTGAACCTGTCTATAGTGGTGTGGAGCAAAATGTTTGAAAAAATACACTTTATTAAACACATTCTGGCAGCTAGTTATTCCTTTTTTTTTTATCAAGTAACCAAGATTAATTGAAGCATCATAGTTTAACATTCACACCCCTAGTTCGACTTGTCATTAAGGACATGCTGGTCCTAAAGAGAATCTAGATAATTGCTAAAAGTAACAATCCTACAATCCAAACTTTTCCCTAAAGCTGCAAAACATACAATTGCTAAAACATAGTAGCATCTTTATTTTTCAAACTTAAATGCAAACCAAAACTGAGTGTCCTTTAGTACTAACTACCACAGCTCATACTATGGCATCTGATCACAAAGAATTCAACACAGTGTGAACTTTTCTAGCACACAAAGTGTCCTTTGAACTACAGCACTTTTATGACCTGCAGATCCTGAACCATCCTCCATTCCACAGATAGGAACTGCTTTCAGTGGGAAAAAGGGGGGGGGGGGATTGTTACATGGGGGGGTCATCATGTCATATAATTACTCCTTTTGCCTGTTCACAATTAAAGCACTTCTCTTACACTGTCATGTAAGGCCTTTTTTTCAATGCTGTTGCTGAGCTCAGAATAATCGTGAGCAGACATTCGAACTCCATGATCATCAAAGCTCTCCTAATTTCTATTACCTTTTAACATCGTCCACTGTCCATGTTCTATATACAAAATTTGTGCACCTTTCATTTTGACTATCATGGGGATCGGGAATTCTAATCAGTTTAAAAACTGAATGTTACAACATTGGGTAATGGTTAAATCTCCTCAAATAGTTTTGGGTGGAGCTGCACCCTTCTGCCCATCAACCTCTGCTCTTTGTCACCTACGAGATGACAGCCTATCATCACAATCCTCTTTCTGTGAAAAATCAACTGCTCTGACCTTTCTATTCTCCTAATTCTTTATTCAGTTGTCCTTATTTAATCAAAAACACAATTCACATTATAAACCATAACAGGTTTGTTAAAACACAGACAATCAAGACGCAGACAATAACTTTTAACCGTATTCTCAAAACCAAACCAAAAGACGTAACACAACAAATTAGGTACCTCACACATAAACAAAATAAACCATTTCACTGAAATAAATCTTTTATATCTAGTATTAACATTAATGTTTCCCCTTCCTTTTTTCTTCATCTTTCTCTTACCAACAATCCACTTTCTAGTTCTCTCTTTCTTGCCTCTTCCTTCTTCCTCATTTTCACAAGCAGATCCACTTTTTTTCCATAACCAATGTTCAACCAGAACCTGCACCTCCTGTTACCTTAGCGTACATTTCAGTGTCCACAGATCCTCTATATCACTTTCCATGCATTTCATTTTTCCTTTTCTTCACTGCTTTTACTTTACATTTCTTGGCTCTGCATTTCCACATCCTTCCATAATTGCATATCCTCAAAACCACACTTTTCCCTTTTCTTTACTTTGTCCCTTTTCCATTCTCATTTATTTCTAATAACAAATTTCAAATACTCTTGATTATGATTCAAACAAACAAAACTGCCAGTCATTCGCTCTTTATTCACTCATTCACAGTGGTGTCACAACAATCCTAAGTAATCTGGGAAATATCAAAACAAACATACAAACCAAATCAAACATTGTAAACAGTCTGTTTTAAGGGAGTCTGAGTCTAAACCACCAAACACTTTTCTTCCAACCAAAATCGCTTAAATTTACTTTCATCGTCTACTCACAACTGAGGTCTTGACCACGCTCAATAATGACGATACCCACAAATTAGATTGAAAACTCTTCAGCTTTGTTCGTGAAAGTTTGGCGTGTTCCGCCATTTTGGTCTCTAGCACTGCGCGAAAAGAGCCAGAATCCGTAAATATCTGTTGGGGATACTTTCTTAAATATCTAAAGAATCTGGACCATTTCTGATGCATATCCAGACATGCAGCATATCTGAAGATATCCGGGCAAAAGATACTGGTTGTGTCTTATTTTGGTTATATCCAAGTTCCGAATATGACCTGAAGTCAAATCTGGAAATATCTGGAGTAAAGATACTGAAGAAGGTAAATATCCTGTAGTATCTGTAGTGTATACTTATCTAAGTGTTGAAGCATTTCTGGTGCATATCCTCCGTAATTACCATTGCCGCTGTAGGTACCATAACCGTTCGGCCTGGAACTTCTGTCCGGGGTCCTTCGACTAGTGCTGACATCACATTATGTGATTGGCTGTATGTTGGTCTCTTTATTACCTTTTTTTTTTTTTTATTTATTTATTTTTTTTTTAACTTGTCCTGTCCAACGGCTGGGCAGACAGATGAGAACTGAAGGCCTCTTGTGTTGGACATGTTTTACTTTTACAACAGGGGTTATGAATCTTCAGACAAACCAGAGGAATGTCTGAATAAACCCCTTTTGGAATCCAGGACAAACTTTATTTATTTTAATTATTTTTGAAACTCTTTGGAGTCGGACCAGACGGAAAAGGAAAGAAGGGAAGAAGAGAGAGGGATGTTAGAAAGAGGGGGATAGGAGGGTGATCATAGGAGGGGGGAGGGGGGTAAAACCATGAAGCAGCATAAAGCAACAAGCTACTGGATGTTTATCATTTCGGTAGAGTACAGATAGAATACAAATCTCAAAGGGGCGGGGCCTGTCCACACACACACCCAAAAGTTATAAACACACCTGCTAGCTGCAAAAAAGAACACACTTCAACATGAATGCAATACAGATAGTGTTCACACACGCATACATACTTGCCTACAAGCCAACTAGTGTGAAATATTTCATTCATTCACGCAAATTTTTTGTGCAAAGGTGAGCTAACACCTGTGCTCAGTTGAGTGTTTATGTTCTTCTAAATTGGATGATGGAATGTGGAAAGAAGGAGGGGGAGCAACCAGCCATCCCCACACCAAGACCCCCACCGCAGCAGCAGCAGCAGCCAGAACCCCCAACACCACACGGCAGCAGGCAGAGAACAACCACCCCCCGGGCGACCACCCCCGCCACCAGGCCAGGGCCAGCAGGACCGCTGCGAGGCCCCCAGAGCCTGAGAGCAGGGAGGCATGGGGGGAAGAGAGCGCCGCCCCAGCCCAACCAGGAGAGCAGCCCCCCCGCAGCGCCAGGAGGGCCCAACGCCATGCCCCACCCAAGAAGGGTGCCCACAGCCCCAGACGAGGCTGTATGATGGTCTGATGACGTGTCAGACACTGATTGGTCTGGACAATTTTATACAACTGGCGGGCGGCCGTGGTGCAGCGGTAGGGTGGTCGACCCATGATCGTAAGATTGCAGGTTCGATTCCCGCCTTGCACGCCCCTGTGTCGAAGTGTCCTTGGGCAAGACTCTGAACCCCACCTTGCCTCTGGTGGGAGGTTGGCGCCAGCTTTCGGCATGGATGAATGGGACTGTGACTGTAAAGCACTTTGGGCCTTTGTAAGAAGGTGGAAAGCGCTATATAAGTATACGCCATTTACCATTTACCATAGAAGAAAATAGTATGACGTCTGTTGTAAACGAACAGAGCTGCGAGATTGTATTCGAAACATGCCTTTATTATTGTTATGATTATTATTGAATTCATGTTCTCTTATAGTTTTTTTAATCCGTGCACCCATTGCTTTATTATTGGCAGAACGGACCCGGAAGGGCAACATTTAGCCGTGCTGACAAAATTTTCAGCCATGGCTGAACTTAAAATGGAATAATGAGCAGATTGTGACATGTCTTTATAAAAATGACAAAGAATATTGTCAGACACAATTTATGAGGGAAAACTCCTTTAGTGAAATGAAAATACGTAGAGCCTAGGCAGATGTCGTAGTGTGACGTCATACTCAATCGAAAGGACCCCGAATGGAAGTTCCAGGCCGAATGGTTTTGGTACCTACACCGTATTTTGTGATATGTGCAAAGGCGATACTGCATTAGGACATGTGTTGTCTCTGGATATTAAATGTATCACTTGTTTGATAAGTGCCATTCCTAGCAATTTATGTGCACAAGATACTTCAAAAGCACATATATTTTCCAGACATATATTGTTTGTGACAAATTTGAATTACACATCTGATCTGTTAAGCTGAGTTTGCTCTGCACTTATATTTTCCCACAATTGTTTAAAAACAGGTGTGAAAAGTATTAACAAGTCAACCCAAGTTTGATTAAGATATACAGTAATATCCTCATTGCTTCATCAAAGGTAATAAATACAATGGCACTTCGGTCATACAACAACTTTTGTCATTTTCAACAGCCAATTTCTTCCTGAGCATGTATCAAGTGGCAGGAAAGTCTTTTGTGATGTTTTGTAAAACAGTACCACATATTAAAAAACCTTTAAAAAACTTTAGGATCATTTTTAGTAAGAAATCAATGATAACTGCTGCTCTGTTTAGTGGCTTAAATCTTTTTAGGGAGTGGGTGAAGACAGTTTTTTTTTTACTTTATTGTACAAAATGTCAGGAAAGCCAGGAAAGCATACATTTTACATGCATTTTACACACAAACATTCAGGTTTCTACAACTTTCATACAAACAGCTTTCTTAAGGCTTTTAGAGATTTTACTGAGATGCATTTCAATTTGTTTGATTAACAAGGGGGGGGGATAGAAGATGAATAAAATTAGCATTTATGAATATACTATTTGCCAAATATAATAATAAGATTAATTATTAGTTTTTATTTGAGTCCAAGTTTTTATTATACAAGCCAACAATTATATATTCAAATTTCAGAGTGAAGTTGGGGTGAATATGATTTCTGATAAATTGTAAACACAAAATTTTTTCAGTACAATTCCAAAAAAGATGGTTAATTGCTTTTGGATGTTCTTTGCAAAAAGGACAGTTAGGATCAATATTTTATGTATCTTAGCATGAATTGATTAGTGGGGTAAATTTTGTGAATGATTTTAAAAGAAACTTCTTTCATTTTTTTTTATTTATCATAGATTGTTGTGTCACACTCCAACCTTTTCTCTAAATACTGCCGGGATCAAAACGTCTTCAGTAGTTTCGAAGCCGCACTATATATATATATATATTTTTTTTTAATTGAACAAATGCAACATACAAAACAAAAAAATGCTCGAAGCAGCAATATAACACGAGGAGAACGAACAACCGTAACGTGTTACCCAAACTCCAGTAAAGTGAAATTTGATTGGTCACGTTCTGCAATACGACCAATCAGCTGCCGGTTACAGCGCTCAGCACCGCCATGACGCAACCTGTTTGAAAACAATGGCGGCAGAAGCGGTAGGTCTGAAGATGAAGACGGAGAATAAGAATAAAAGTTGACCGTAGGAGACATGGAGGACTGTGTTGCGCGCACCCCCTCTAGTAAGCGAGGCCGACCGCGTCCTCACAGCGACCAGACCTCAGAGGATCCGGTGGCAGTGACCCGGCTGAGCCGATAAGTTCAGGTAAACTTTTGATCTAATAATGGGCATGTTTATATTCGGGGCTTGGGGGCTACAGGGTTATATTTAAACAATTCCGGGGGCTATTTTAAATAGCAAAAATAACCCACATCTTTCCCTTTTTCAGGAAAGGAGTATTCATCTGAAGCGATATGAACAGAATCACAAAGAGGCTGGACGACGTGGAAAAAACCAAGAAGAAGCTACAAGAATCTACGACCCCCCCCCCTCGAAGTTTCCGTACGTATCTTCAGTGTGTATAACTATTTTGTGCTGAAAAACTTCGCTTTTGTATAAAACTTCAAGTAACCCAGAAACATGTCATCACTTCGAGCAGCGACTTTAACGCGGTAAACAGCAGAGGACGTGACCGTACAGATTCAATGAGTGCGTGGAGGGGGGAGGGGGGGGTATCCGCGGCACATGTCTGTGCAGAACCGGGGCCTGTGATCCGTATGGATCATGGATCATCCGCGCAGCCTAGTAGCTCTTCCTGGGATTCGGTGTCAGACCGTAAAACCGCATCATCACCAGCGGGACGTCATCACCGCGGACCCACACTGATTTATTTATTTGAAGTTACAGGACTACATATGGTGATTTGAACTATAAACATATTCATCTTTGCTAATTATTGTGCATTCTCGTGCGGTTATGGACAAATGTTGGACACCCTGTGCACCATGTCAATTAGGTTTCTTTTAGGCGTTGGGGGCGGCCGCGGCGACACTCCCTCCCGTTTCCGCCGCTGCAGCGGCAGACGTCGCCCCCCACCGCCGTGGGACCTGTGTATCGCGGGCAGCACGGAGACATGGGGGTCCAGCGGCAGCTGCGCCCGAACCGCACAGGGTCCAAACGTCGATTCCCCTCTCGCTAGGGGCGCCGGAGGAGGGAAAGGAGGGGGGAGGAGCCTGCGGGGCGAGGGGGGAGTGCAGGCGTCCCGATGTCTCTGCACTTCTGTCAAAAGTGGTAGGAAAATATATGTCTATATGCGCTATGAGCTCTCCATGGGAGCGGGAATTCAGCGCAGCAGGAAGCATTGTCCCCCCCGGTTAAGATCCTCACTGAAAGCTGACACGGTAAACGTGTTGTGTTCCGGTCACGCAACACGAAGACGGACAAATAAAAGCAGCAGCACGATTCACTAAAGCAGCCAAACACACAAACACGTGTTCACTTCCCCGTTCGGACCCTCAGCGTGGGTTAATAAAGAACCAATCAGCCTTCTTCAGGGGGAAACGTTCTTTTATTAATGTTCTCCTTCACTCCATCCATAACATGAACCCACCCCCAAAACTCTTTCGCTGCACGCGCTCCCTCCTTCTTATACACCCCCCTACTGACACACCAGGGTTTCAGCACATACACATATTCACTCTACAACAACTATTTAGTTAGTTAGTTGTTCTTTGTTTATGTGTTTAATAAAAAATACTGTGTGCTGATTATTAATTTCCATTGTATTCATTTCCATTATAAGCTACATGCGTTCTTGAGTTTGCCGCTCGGCTGCTGGGGGGTTTTGTGTTGGGCAGGTGCCTGTATTCTAGAACATTGGCCAGAACAGCAATGTTACTGTAACCTAACAGACTTCTTCTTTCTTTCAGATTCTTGTCCATCACATACACAAGAACCTCAGAGAGCAGCTCCAGTGGAAGGTCTGGGCAGATGACAGGTATGTTTCTTTCTCACCATTGTTTTAGGAAACTTGACAAGAAGTCCGGTCAGTTATAAATATACTGTCTTTTTTTTACACCGCACAATGAGGAGATGACGGCAGCAGTGAAAGATGTGGAACCAAATTGGAGTTTCCACCAAGTTAGAAGTAAGCACCAACATGAAGTTGGATTTACACAACTCACCATAAGTTAGTGATAATGTGAGAGACTCAATGTCAAGTATTCAGTGTTACTTTCTTTTCAGAGATTTTTGGGATAGGATGGCAATTGTATTAGTGTGATGGACAGATCATTTAGTGTTTTGTTAATGTCTTAAGATCAAACACTAAGTTACAATAACGATGTAGCATTGATAATGGATAATTAAGATAAGCGTCTGTGACAGTCTGCATGGCACATTTTGAATATTTCACTTTGGAAACATGTTTGCAATATGTTGACCTCATCTTCTGTACATTTCATATTTCCATCCACTAGGAGCTTGTAATCGAGCTATTGACAGTCTCAAGTGCAAAGAGAGAGAATGGAGATGGAAGCAAGGAGGAGGTCAAAGGGAGGACCAGTCAGCATGATCAGGTGAGTTGTCCTATTTGTGACCTTGTTTCATTTACTCAGGTCATGCATGGTCCAGTTGAACTGTGTATGTGTGTGTGTATATGTATGTATGTTGTTTCCTCTAATTAAAATAATATTTTCCTTTCCTGTTGGTCCACAGCTCTTCAAAAAGAGGGTCAAAATTGCTGAGAAGATTCTCAATCAAGAGGATCTGTCAAATATAACAGGAGCCAAGGCAAACTATGTCAGTGACGAGGAAAGTGACAAGGACAAACCATCTTATTATCAAGCCTCGCTAAAGTGGCGCTCCACTAGGCTAACCAGGGTGATGCTGAAATGCCAAAAAGTCTTGGATGAAAACCGGAAGAGTGGAATTGACCCAAAATTACGCATTAGACACTCAGCTGGCTTTACTGAAAGAAACCCACCCACAGTCAAGAGCTGCTATCTGGCAGAAGAGAAAAAAAAGATGCAGGTTTGTCTGTGGTGTTTGACTTATTTATTTATTTTGTAATAAAATGTTTTTGAGTAATACCGGTTTTCTGTCACCTTTAATTTTTATATATATTTTTGAGATGACTGGTATCTTGAAATATCCTGACCTCGGATATCACTGGTGTTTGTTCTTCAGATATGTCTGCTGGCCATATGTTCCAAATCCTAACTTCAGATATGACTAGTATATGGACATCAGATATCAACAGATTTGACATGGATAGAATCTGGAAACATCATGACCTTGGATATCACTGGTGACGCATCTCATATCTGGAGAGAATCTCATCTCCAGATTCTATTAGAATAAAAGTGTCCCATACTCGGAGTTGATGTGCTCAGGACATGAACTTAGAAACAGTCATGTCCGGAGAGTATCCACCGTAGATATCACCAGGTATGGGGTATTTCTGAGGATATCCAGACAAATATATCTCCTGATTCTGGGGGCTTTTGGGCAGTGTCACGCCTCAAACTGTCATTCAATTCACTTTTGACGCCTGTCTGAAAATGTATTCAGAAGCGTGATGCTCCAGATGCGTGTGGGAGGAGCTACCGCCAAATGATCAGCGCCTGATCGCCACATGGACCAGCGTCTGTGCTTCTCTCTTCTACGACGGGGGATAAAGAGAGGTCAGGTTTATTTTTGTAGAGCTCTATGAAAGCATTGGTAACCGGTTAGGATCCTGGTCTCCTCCCACACCTATCAGGGGATGATCTCCACATCTGCTTCCCATCGACTCATCAGCCTTTATCTGGATTCTTCACCCTTCATCATTCCTTCTGCTTCCTGCGGTAAACTGACTGACTGATGTTTCGCTCCTTCAGGAATAACTACCAGCTTCATCTCCACCACTGTCATCCAACGGGACACCAACCAAAGCTCCAGTCTACAGTCTTCACAGCTCCCTCCAGACCAGCAGCTCATCTGTTCCGTCATCCATCCAGGCCACGTGTCTTTCAAGCCAGAACCCTCCACCACAACTGGGACTCAGCAAGGACTATAGCTTCATCCACCTTCAGTTTCTGTCCTGCTTCTGGGTCCAGCCCCCATTCATCATAACAGTAATCACGCCGTCATTCTGAGAGTCTCGCGGTACGGTGAGCTTCACTCCTGCTGAAGGGAGCTGCATCTGAATGACGACCGCTTTCTGCGCTGTGTCTGTCCGTCGGTGATCCAGTTTGATGACCTGCTGTCCCGCTTTAGTCCAAGACGGAAAATAAGAATAAAATTAGGGGATCTTTTTATTATAGCCTTGATGAAACTGAGAAAAATATCGATTCAATGAGGTTCATTGTGTCTATAAATTATACTAAGTACTTAAATTCTTTTTTATCAGACACTGGTTTGTTTTTTTTAGTGGTTAGTGCATTCTGTATGTGTTTCTTCTCCTCCGTTTTGTCCTCCCCATCCGTGACCAGCTCTGCACGCTCAAATAAGGTTCTTACTATGGATATTTTGTGAGTGGTAGGATGTTCTGAGGTCCATAATAAATATTGGTCTGTGTGAGTTGGTTTCCTGTGTACTTTTATTTTTATGTCTTTGTTTTCCATGTGTCTGATGTTAATGTCTAGAAAGTTGATGGAGTTGTCTTTTTCCTCTTCATGTGTGAATTTGATTTGTCCCGTATCGTCCATGGTGTTCAAGTGGTCTGTGATCTCCTGTGTGTCCTGCTTTGATCTTTTCCAGAATGTCATCTATGTAGCGTTTCCACAAGGTTGGACGGCAGTGCTCTGGTACGGATGTTATTGCTTTCTTTTCCAGGTCCTCCATGAAAAAACTGCACATTGTGGCTGATAGTGGGTCGCCCATGGGAAAGCCTTCTTTTTGTCTGTAAATTGTGTTACGGAATTGGAAATAGGTGGATGTAGTGATTAAACAGAGAAGTTGTGTAATGGCCAAAGTCCTCTGCACTGAAGACAACAGACACCGCAGATGGATCATGGAGGCGGTAGAGATAAGAAAGCGAGCCCACACTTCCATGAACCGGGATGAGGGGGCTTTCCTGCTCTCTCACACCTGGAGCAACATCCTCCAGAGAAAGACGGACATCAAGGGGCGGGGTCACTTGTCAAAGTTTGACAGGTGACTCCGCCTCAATCACAATCAGCTGTTTTTAAAGTCGTCACACACCACCATCTGATGACGACCCTGATGAAGGTGGAAGGTATTCCACCCAAACATGTCGGTACGTTTTACAAAAAACAAAGCAGTGTCTGATAGAAAATAATTCAAGTACGCTGAGAAAAATATCATAAAGTCCTGGAGACCTGAACAGGCTGCCTCCCCATGCCTCCCCACTGGGTACCGAGCAAGCAGGGTCCTGGGGCCGGCGTAGTGGGTGCGGTTGCTACAACCTGTCCAGGGTGTACCCCGCCGGGGTGTACCCCCAAAGTTGCTTTCAAACCTGAATATCTATTTCAGCACAGATCGGGGGGGGGGGGGCAAACTTTGGCTTTGGGATTTTTTTATTGCCAATTGCACCGATAGGTCTGTCTGTCAGGAAAAAATGCAAACGCTGTGTTCAGGTGGTGCTGGAATGATTAAAGAATGATTGTCCAACTGGGAATACGCCCATGAGCATAGAAAACAACACATATTACAAAACCACATGAATGCAGAATATCTTTCTGCTCCAACACAAAGGTCAATTATTTTTGGCAGTACACCAATTATGGGTAGACACCAATTACCAATTCCCTGTGATGGTAATTACAGGGAAAATAAAACACCAATAAGGATTATCAGTATCATTTATTCCAGTTTGGCGGGCCCTGTTAAATAGGGTTGGGCGATGTCCCTTAAATTGGCAGTTGATGATAATCCGACCGTTGATCCGATCACGATATTTTGCACATGTAACCGACTCGCAGCATGGCGGGGGCATGATGGTGTCTCTCCATCATGATGTCAGTCAGCCATCACGATGGACGATGGTATCGTCAGCTATTAAACAGCTGGACGGGCCGCATATGGCCCCCGGGCCTTCATTTGCCCCCCCTGGCATGGATGTTTCCTTTTTTCTAGATAACCTGTGATAAATGAGCCTAACTAGTCGTCAGGCGTTTCTTTAGCTTTGATGATTCCCTGCTGCCAACAAATCCAACGTAGCGGCTCATTTCTATACACCCATCACACACTCAATATTTATCTTTTCTGTACAATCTCAGACAAATGTATTTATTTATATTTAGACACAGAATTCCCCATTTTAAGGATATTGGCTGGGTTGAAACGTTTTGCTTAACCCTCATTCTCCATCCTGTTGTGAAATGTCTGATCGTCTGCGTCAAAGATGACGAATGAACAGTAAAACATTCAGCACAGCAAAAAGAAAAGGTTCCAGGGGAACATAACTGGAGTGTGAAGGTTGCTTTAAAGAGGCTGAAGTTGTCAAAGTGTTTGAAACCCTTAAACTCCCCCTTTAAGCCAAGCACAGGGGATTTACGGAGCAGTCTCCAACACAGATTTAGAGGTGGGAGTGAAGCTTTCATTACTGCTTCTGCAGGTTGAGCACTTTTAAATGCCCTTGGCTCTTATCAGCACCGAGCCATAGCTCAGCTTTTGCTGTATCATTGGAGCTAGAAGCCCAAATGTCGGCCATAAATCTCAGCAGGTGGATACAGAGTAATGCAGCCGCTCACCCACTCAGCACAGTCACCATGTAAAGACCCATCTTTTTGAAGATCTCCCAGTCCTCCACCTCGATGATCTTTGCAGCAATGAGGAACAGGATCCCCACCGGCATGTAGCTGGAAGAAAAAAGAATCAAGATCAACGAATGTCCATGAACAAGTTCTTCATTTCTAGAATTTAAGATTTTTTTTCAGTCAGACAAAACTCTTGCAGTAGAATACATTTATTTTCACATACTTACTTTACATCTTAGTTGGCATTCACAACTTTGATTGGCATAAGGCTCCGTACAATTCCATGAGATAACTTCCATAAACTTTAGGGTAAAAACCCAGAACTGAGCCCACAAGTGGAAGCCGGGGAGGAGGGTGGGGCGACAAATGCGGCGCTGCGGTAAGAAAGAGAATGAACGGCTGCACACCTGGACTTAAATAGGACGCTGAACAGGTGAGTTAATTAACTACCGCCCTGGGGGGGGGGGGGGGGGGGGGGGGGGGGGGGGAGAGACTGCAGAGTTTTGGCTGTTCACGACTAATGTAATCTGTAAAAGGTGACGGTTGACTTATTCAAAGAAAATGAACCAACGTGGTGTATGCCACCTTAAAAACATTTCCATTAAAAGAAAACTTAGTTGCATTCAGGAAGGATGTTTTTATAACTGTAGTTTAGAGATCAATAACACTTTATTACAGATGATTTGAGCAGAAAACGCCGCTCTAGACCACAAATAGTTACTCTAAAACAAGTTTCCTCAAAAGAGTTTAGAAAATTCCTGCCTGTGAGTCTATAAAGCTGTTCATTTAGTCAACAATGTCTGTTTAGGTCGACCGAGCGTTAGCATTAGCCGTCCTATGGGAAATTCCATTATATGTTAGCATCAAGCTAGCAGACTTTGGCGTTCTGCTGTTCTGTGTTACGTCAATAGAAAAGAAAAAGCAGATAAGGTCGACCTCTCCTTTAACGGATCTATTATTGATTTGTAAAGCTTGGATAGATTCAGATCGATTAATCGATTAACATATATGTTTGTACATGTTTGAAGATTTTTGGATCCAACAGGTATGTTTATAGACAGGCCCCGCCCCGTTTTAGACAAACATTTACAGCTGACAGTAATGATTATAAATGTACAGCAACTTGTTTCTTTATGATTCTTATTGTGAAAACTATGATAATGCTCATTATGACTGAAATAAATATTGAAAATAATTTTTGGAACCTAGCAAATTGCATAAAAGGTTGAAAAGCCTAGTACATGTTTGGATAGAGAGAGTGGGTTCCTTCTTCCTTTCTACACATTTCAAGTACAGATTTTCTTTCAGAGCTGTTAGCTGTTGGTGAGTCTTTTATACAAACCACATGATGATCTGGACCAGCTTCATGGTGGCTTCATTCAGAGCATCAAAGAATTCCAGAAGGATTCGACCTTTTTCTCCCATCTTTCCGATGACGAGGCCGAAAGCAACACAGAAGACGATCAAGCCCAACACGTTGATGCCGTCCGAGTACGACCCAGTTATCTGGTACTCCTTGGTGATGTTCTGCCAAAGAATACAAATGTTTGCATCGCCTAGATCAGTGTTTTTCAACCTTTTTTGAGCCACGGCACACTTTAACCTTAACAAAAATCCCGCGGCACAAACTCAAAACTCATTTCAGGCATTAAATGCAAACTCCAGACAAATATCAATGACAGACATCCATGTGCAGACGGTAACCATGTAGTTTGTGCTCAAAGCACATCCCACAGTATCCTATATTGTCTTCCTTCCTGTGGTCCCAAACCAGATCCCCTCCGGCCCCTGGCTGTACCTAGAAATTCTGTCCATAAAAACTATGAACAGAACCGGTGCTAAAGGGCAGCCCTGCCGGAGTCCAACGTGGATCAGGAACAGGTCTGACTTACTATGTGACCAAAGGTCCTGCTCCAGTCATACAGAGACCGGACAGCCCTCAGTAAGGCTCCCAGAGCACCAGCCACAGGACACCACGGGGGACACAGTCAAACACATTAAACACATATGGACTGGATGAGCGAACTCCCACAATCCCTCCAGCCCCCTAAAGAGGGTGTAGAGCTGGTCCACTGTTCCACGACCAGGACGGAAACCACACTGTTGTTCCTGAATCTAAGGTTTGACTATCGGACGGACTCTCCTCTCCAGTACCCTGGCATAGACTCTCCCAGGGAGGCTGAAAAATACTGAAATATCTACTAACTGCTATATGTGAAGCTGTGATGTTTGATTGGTTTACCTGTTATCATGCTTGAGATGATGAGTGGAAGTATAACCATCTTCAGCATCCGCATCAGGAGCTCTCCAGGGAAGCCAAAGTATTGCTTATCCAGGTGGGACAGCGGTGCAAACTCTCTGACCACGACGCCCAAACCGATTCCTGAAAAACCAGAAGTTTATTCCAACAGTTTAGAAATAAATCAAACCTGTTGATGTCTGGAAGACGCTCTGAGTCTATGCACCAGAATCAGAGTAAGTTCAATGACATTTTGTTTTATTTCAAATCAAAACAACAATTACATAAAATAAAATGGGTAAATACAAGACTTTGTAAATTAGCTTATTAAATTAGCTAAATCAGCTTATAGGAATCCAATCCCCACTCAACAGCAGTCATAACCGACAACAACAACATTAAACCTTTGACTTATAACGTTAACACACGACAAACACAAGACAAAGACAGACACACATTCCCAAACACTCCGACCACACCCCCAGTAAATGAGAAAAAAAAAAGGAAGAAAGAACCAGAACACCTCAGCTGAAAAAGACACAAGAACAAACCAAAACAAACCAACAACACCAGTAGCATATATACATACATGTCCTTTTGTCTTTTCCTTCCTCATCCCCCCCTTCCTTCCTTTTTTAAAATTTTTTCCCCTTTTTCCCCCTTTCTCCTTCTTCCTCCTTTGTTTATCTTTTTTCTTTTTCTTCTTTTCCCTCTCACATTGCTTATGGAGATTCAACAGAAAAAAACACCTGCTTATACATGTCAAACAGGTTTACCAAAGCCCCACCGTATTCCTAAGCCTGTTCATCATTGTTGCATTGCTTCATGGTTCTTATTCATTATGTATCGTTTAAAGAAACATTTAACTTGGACAAGACTTTTACAAGTTTTCAGATTGTTCCATAGTGTGACACCCTCCACTGAGATACTCATGGATTTTAGGGTTGTTCTAATTTTAGGTTGATACAATTTGTTGGTTCCTCTCAGGTTGTTTTTATTTACTGCATCTCTGCTTTGAAACCAAGTTGGAATATTAGATGGCAGAGAATTTATTGATAATTTATTCATGATTTGAGCAGTTTTAAAATCTACCAAATCCTGTCATTTTAAATAAAATGTATTAAGAAAAAGTGAATTGGTGCGTTCATTATATTTAACTTTGTGAACTAATCTGATGGGTGGCTTTTGGAGTATAATTAAAGGATGCAGATTTGTTTTGTTGCAGTTTCCCAACACTTCAATACAGTCATTCAAATATGCTATGACATTGATAAAGCTTCCAGTTACATCTTTTCATCACTTCAACACATTTAGCGTCTTTTGAACATAAATAATGTCTGTGAGGTTTCCAACAAAGCTTATCATCAATAATTACACCCAAAACACATGTTTTTGCACTTTCTCAATAGCTGTATCATTGATGATAATTTGCACTGTCACTTCCTCAATCTGTCTCCTAAACAGCATAAATTTAGTCTTTTTTAGATTCAGTGATAGTTTATTGCCGTTTAACCAATATTTAACTTGAGTTATGTCACTTAGAAGTTTCTCTAAATTCTCCCCTGAACATAGAATGTTGGTGTCATCTGCAAAAAGTATGAGTTTCATAATTTTTGATAATTTACAAATATCATTACATATATCTGCAATTTCTTCTTAATCACTAATAACAAGGCCGTCTTCCACAAAATACTCGTGATACCATGAAGTGTTTGAACTTCTCCCAATTATTTTGTTCAATGTCTTCCAAATTCCCTGGATGTTGACTTTGTTACTGTCTATTAATTTAGAGAAATAACCTTTTTCCTTTCTCTCAAAATATGTATTCATTTGTTTTTCTATGTTTTATACTTCAGTTCAGCCTCAGTGGTCCTTATTTCAGCAATGGTTTATAGATAATTTTTCTTTTTGCATTTATTTACTAGTCCGTTTGTTAACCATGGAGTATTTAAATGTCTGTTTTTGTCTGTGGACAATTTGTGTCATAATATAAACTGAAAACTTCCATGAATGAGTTGTAAGCTTTGTTTACATCTGACTCTTTATGAATAGAATCCCAGTTGTAGAAGGATAGATCCCTCCTTAAATGTTTTAGAGACCGCTCTGATTTTATCCTACAGTATGTGACGTCATTTTGATTACTTAACTTATGTCTGACATCACAAACCATAAAGATGGGAAGATGATCACTATTATCATTTAGTAATACACCACTAACCATTTTATTATCAAAAATACTATAAAAAATGATCAATTCAAGTATCACTGTATGATGTTATTCTGGTTAGTATTGTAATGAGAGGATGAAAATTAATGCTATACATGAAATCTTCTGTATTTTTATGTTTATTTGGATTTAATAAGTCTATATTGTAATCACCACATATTATAATATCTTCCATTTTTAATAGTAAATAACTCTTCCATCCATAACTTCATGTCTGAACCTGGTTCTCTGTAAACACAGCTTACAAGAATATGTCTCCTTTTCTGAAACATAATTTAAACTGTGATGCATTCAAATATTTCATCCACAACAAAAGACATATTTTCTGTAAGTTTACCATCTGTGTTATTATCAACATATAAAGCCACCCCACCTCTTTTTTTACATTGTCTACTCTTACAAAACATTTCATATCCACACATTTGACAATCTATACATTTATCTTCATTTATCCGTGTTTCTGACACAGACACTATGCTGAACGATGTAACAAAATGAGGTAAGTAATCCTTAATATTTTCAAAGTTACAGTATAAACTCCTACTGTTAAAGTGAATTATTGATAACTTGTCGTCCAATGATATTGTTTTTTTAAATGTAGTGTCTGTAATATTTTCCCATTTATTGCTATTTTTCAAAATGTTACTATCTGGATGTGTGTCGTTCATCCTGATCTGGTGTTTGTAAATTTGGCCTCAGTGTAATAGTAACTGGTCCGCGAGATCCTAACAAATATGCACTAGGTCTGGCTGACGGTATAAATGATACAGCCAATCCTACAAATCCCACAATGCTTTGCTCGTATGTTGGTGGGCAGTCAAAACCGGCTAGCGCTCCATTTTTCTGTTGACAGTCACTGACGGCCATGCTGCAGTCACATCAGACACATTCATCTTACAACCACCAAAATGACCAAACAAAGACGGATAACTGGAGCTTTGAAGACAGGACAGGCCTGCTAGAATACCAGGGTTTCCTCGGCTCAGAGTCGGACCCCAGACTTTATGAACATCTAAGAAAAGATGCCAGGAATCTGGCTTAGACTGAAGTGCAGAGTAAATCTGCTTCTGCACTTTTTCTACTGCAGGGTGGTCTGTTCATTAGATTTCTATTCATTTACATTATTTTTGGTTCTTTTGTTGTTGGTTTAAAAAAAAAGATTTACTTTAAAAGGAATGTGGTGGCTGCCTACGCTGCCACCCCATCAGGGCAGTAACATCCTGCACCACACCCTACATATCTGTTCACTTTATTTTTGCATATACCTTTGGATTTCTTTTTCAAACATAACACACACTTTTGATCAAATTTATTAGCATGCTTCAGTTTACTTTTTTATAATTTGATGGTTTGTTTGAGTTACCAGTGCTAAGGGGAACCATTGTTGTTGCTGCTGCTGCCATCTGCTGCTGGAAAAATCAAGTCAGGCCTGACACAAGAATGCATCCCAGTCAGCAGAGGCCTTATATTCAGCAGGCAGCTAATTGGACTGAACCATCGCCCAGTGGACAAGGAACTCTTTCTGTGTTTCTTTACTTTAGGTTCTATTTTGATGATCTTTATTTTCATTCATTTGTGTATGTTAATTTACCAAAGGATGGGCTTTAGTTCAGTTGTTTGATGTATTTTGTCTTAGTCATTTTAAGTTCCCCCTTGTGTGTCTAGTTGGTTTGATCAGCCACTATATATGTTCCCTTGTGTTTCCAATTAGGAAGGTCAGTTTGATTAAGTTTGTTTGTCTGTTCAGTTGGCCTCTGTTACATTTAAAAGCTTGAGTTAATTTTGTTACTTTGACCTCTTTTAAGGGCCCATTTTTGCCCATCTACATTTTTTGAAAAATAAATTTAGATATTTTTGATAAAATTGTTTGCTGTCCTTGCCTTCTACTGCTCGGTCCACCACAAGGAACTTGAAAGGATACGGGCAGAGACATACTTTATTTATTTAAATAAGAAAAGAAAACCACGGATGTGTCTTTTATTTCTAATTTAATTTCTCATGTTTGTAACATCAAGCTTTGGCTGTTCTAGATTCTGTTTCCCTATAAAAGCTTGTTTTCATATGAAAAGTTTCAACATTACATATCAGTTCATTTGTTAATAAATATGGAGTTTGGCCCGTGACTTTACTTCATGGCTTCATTCTGAACCACTAAGCATTTAATTTGACACCCAAGGTCAGAGTTCAGGGTCCTTTCATGAAAACCCTCCTTATCTTATTGCATTGGTTTCCCACATTCACCAGTCTGTCACTGGATCACTCAGTGTGTTTTGTCCTGCCATCATTTTAAGGACAGTAGGAGCCTAAATAAAGCGTTTTTAGTCCAGCAGCCAATCTTGTGTCACAGCTTCAGACTGGACTGGATCTACTGGTGGGTCTCCACTGTGTGTGTGTGTTTTTTTTTTTTTACCAACCATACATTTAATCACTAAAACTTCATGTCTATAATGGAATATGTTAGTTCAGGAGATGTGAGGAGCAATAAAGTCCCGTAATGCAGTGGTTCCCAACCCCCGGGCCGTGGACCGGTACCGGTCCGTGGGTCATTTGGTACCGGGCCGCACAGTAAGAATAAATAACTTGCATTACTTCCGTTTTATTTATTTCGGAGTCTGAAAAGACGTTTTATTTTGAAAAATTGCCTGAATCTTTGTTCCATCCGTTAATGTCACTCTTGACGCAGGCCAAGGCGCTCTTCTTGGTCACGTGATAGGTTACCACAAAAATAAAAAACCTGGGAGCTAGCAAAATGAGTAAAAAACAAACGTCTTTTGGAAAGTTTCTTTGCCAAAGGGAAAATGCCCGGCAGGAGACAGAAGAGGAGCCTTCAACTCAAAAGAGAAAAATATATTTAATAGAAAATATTTCTTTTTTGCCCCATGAGCTCAGTGTGGGAGGGGGAGAGGATGAAGACACCTGTGCGATGTAATTCATTTGGTCAAAACAGAAGCTCAGGAGTCGTCTAGTTACGTATCTGTTCCTCCTTCAGCGTGGCGATGGTACAATATTTCTCTGACCGGTCCGTGAAAACCTTGTGTGACGTCATAGCGGGCCGTGGCGCTAAAAAGGTTGGGGACCACTGCTTTAATGAGCCAGAATTCTCAAATCACACCAGAAAACTTTAGCATCAGCAACGTTTTCATCATGAATGTTCACGTTTGTGTTTTGGTTTGCATGAAGCACTCCTTATGTCATTTATAGAGGTTATTGTAGCAGATTTGCAGCTTAATGAGACGTTTTGACTGAATTCACTTATGGAAAAAGAGGATCTATGAATTTAAAGTGATGCATTCAGATCTACGGCACAACACATCAGGAAGGAACAGAAGCAGTAAAAGTGTTAGTCATTAAAATACAGAGAGGGGCTCCAGACAGGGGCTCGATGAACCTGAGACCATCCAAGTTAAAGATTGTCGTGGGATTTGTTATTGCAGGATCCACCCTCCAAAAGCTGCAGGACATTCAAACCAGCAGAAACATCAACTCTGGAGAAACGTCTGCAGCAGGAGAGAGCTGTCCCAAGCCTGGGCCTGATAGTCTCTATGCTCTGCTAATAAACTGGTTGTCAGACAGTCAGACTGTTTTTATTGAAGTCTGACCCCCCCCCCTCCCATGCCCCCCCTCCCCATCCCATTTGTGAATTCCATCAGAAGCAAATGTGAGAATTAACATTGTTATCCAAAATGAAACACTGATTTCAAGGATGATCTCAAGAAAATTCTGAGTCTGTTTTCCTCTACTGAAAAAGGGGGGGGTCCTCATCAGTACAGACTGGAGTCAGCTGATGCCCCCCCAGGCTGGGGCAACAGGGCCACAGAGAGGAGTCCTCTCAGACGCATCACCTCAGTCTGGTCACGTTTGGCTGAGACACAGGAAGGACGCAGAGACATGAGTGCCCCCCCTGTCAGCCCCGACACCCCCCTTTCGACGCCCCGACAGCAGGTGAACGACGCGGGAGAACAGCTGTTAACAGCTGGCGCACGTGACAGAAATACGGTTCGGTCCGACCCAGACAGAGCAGCGGGACGAACCCAGAACCCAGAACCCAGCCGAGCGGAGGAGACGCATCTATGGAGCGGACAGCGAGCCGGTAGAGCGCGCGCGGCGGGCTTCCACCTACCGAGCAGCACCGACACCACCGTGGCGATGAGCAGCCAGTTCTTCCTCAGCAGACGCCTCAGATTCCCGCCTCTGCGCTCTCTGCTCCCCATCATCTTCATCATGCTGCTGCGCTGGATGCGGCGTCAAATGCCAACGAGAGGACGGAACAACAAGGGCTCCTGCGGAGGAGGAGGAGGAGGAGGATGAAGGAGGAGGAGGATGAAGGAGGAGGAGGAGGAAGGAGGCAGCGCGTGGGAGGAGGGAGTGTGCGCGCGCTCTGACTCTCTTTTATGGCAACCCAAAAGAAGCAAAGCATTCATCAAAGGGTTGCAGCAGGTCTGATCAATAAAAGTATCAATATTTATTAGATATTGTTCATTTAATTTGTAATAATTTACCAAAACTCATTTAGTGTTTGTTTGTGTCTTCCTGCAGCAGCAGTGTTGGTAAAGTCCACCTTAATGTGTAACTCTGGATGAGTTTGTCAGATTAGACATCAGTCATAGTTTAATGTGTAATCTGACAAACCAGATGATTTTCTGCTGACTGACTCACTTCTAGAAAGAGAATGAAGAATGATTGTTCTACAGGCTGACCCACCTACTGAGCTTCATCCATACTTAGCTAAAACATAACCATGGTGTTATTATTATTATTATTATTATTGGTAGTAGTAGTAGTAGTAGTGGCAGTATAATTATTATTTTATTATATTAATATTATATTTATATTATGTATTATTTTTTATTAATCAGTGTTCTTATTTAATTAACTCAAGGTGCTTGACATAAAATATTAGGGGTGTAAGAAAAAATCGATTCGGCAATATATCGCAATACTTCATTTGGCAATACTTGTATGGATTCCAAATGCTGCCAGATCGATATTTCTTTAATTATTTCTGAGCGTCCTTCAGCGTCTGACTCTTGTTGTCCACTTCACCATCCGACCGCTAGTTGGCAGCAGAGAACACGGAGCCTCTTAGAGCAGCTCTACTCTGCACAAAACAACAGGAAGACTGCAGCCAGAGGCAACTTGTTCTGTTGTTATGAGACATGAACTATTTAGTTTTTCTTGGAATGGATACCAAACAGAAACTCTGAGCCATGTTGCTGCCAGTAAGATATAAAATCGTGGATTGCTGTGCTTTTTAGCGGCTCAGATAAATAAGATAGACAATGAAGCACGGCAGCAGCTAATAGGCTAATGCGCTTAGCATCTGCTAACATGATGCTAGCAAAGCGGGCTAAAGTTCTGCAGAACCTCAAAGCAATGGATTCTAGTTTAGGGACCAGGGGCCTGTTTCAGAAAGGAAGTTAAGTGTAAACTCTGAGTGAGTTAACCCTGAAATCAGGGAAACTCTGGGTTTTCCGTTTCAGAATGGGAGGTTTGTTAAACCAGAGAAAGCAGAGTAAGTCAAACCCGTATGGATTTCGACAAGGAAGATCTACATCAATGGCCATTATTGAACTTGTGGAAGAAATTACTAATTGTGTTGAAAAAAATAAATTCATCATTGGAAGTTTTATAGATCCACAGAAAGCCTTTGATACGACTGACCATCATATTTTATTGAATAAATTGGTAAAGTATGGAATCAGAGGATTAACACAAAACTGGTCAAAGAGCTATCTGGAACAGTTTGTACAAATTGGAAATCACAAATCCAACAATAGGAAAATCATATGTGGTGTACCTCAAGGTTCAATTCTTGGACCAACCCTGTTTTTACTTTATATAATGATATGGTGTATACTTGTATAGCGCCTTTCTTCCTACAAGGACAAAGCGCTTTACAGTCACAGACCCATTCACCCAGTCATACACACAGTCACACACTGGTGGCGGCTCTGCTGCCAAGCACAGGTGCCTGCCTACCACCAGAGGCAAGGTGGGGTTCAGTGTCTTGCCCAAGGACACTTCGACTCATGCGCGTGCAAGGCGGGAATCGAACCTGCAATCTTACGATCATGGGTCGACCGCCCTACCGCTGCTCCACGGCCGCCCCGATATATATGTAAATTATCAAAAATTATGAAATTTATACTTTTTGCAGATGATACCAACATTCTTTGTTCAGGGAAGAATTTAGAGAAACGTCTAAGTGACATAACTCAAGAAATGTACTAGTTAAAATATCGTCTATTGGGTCCTCCAAAAAAGGACAAGTCATTCTTGTCACTTAGCTTGTCTCTGTGTGACGGAATTGTGGGCAATGAAGGTTAAAGCGAAAAATACCGCTTTGTCTTTAAAAAGGGGAGGGGACCGGCAGAAACCTTGAGTTTGAGGATTAAAACCTGCTCCCGACCAGGTTAGGTTCACAGCATAAGTAACCATGGACACTGACTCCGAGTATAAGTTACCTCTCTTTCAGAAACGGGTTTGACTTACTCTGCTTTCTCTGGTTTAACAAACCTCCCATTCTGAAATGGAAAACCCAGGGTTTCCCTGATTTCAGGGTTAACATACTCAGAGTTTACACTTAACCTCCTTTCTGAAACAGTTCCCTGGTGTGTGACGTATGTTTTTTTTTTCTCCAACATCACCTGAGTTAAAGGAGGTTGGATTCTAGTCCAGATGAACTGTAGTTTTCAGATGAAGGACTTGAGGTCTGGTTCAGTGCTTGATCTCTCTGATCAGACTCACTTGGAGCATCATGTGTGTGATGAGATCTTTTCAGTTGAGTCTTCTGAGAGTCTCTGAGAGACATCAGAGATGTTGGAGAAGAAAACATGTTGACTGCTGACTCTGACTGACAGCAGCTCCAGTCTGATTCCAACCAAATCAGGACAAAAGTCCCAGTTTTCTCTGGATTTGGTAGATGTTGTTGTTGAAAATGTCTGACTTTGGTTTCATAATGTGGCGATTTCACCAAGTCTGACAAAGTTGACCACACCCACAACATGAGCGTCCAGCAGGTCACCCACAGACTTTGCTGCTTTGTTCCTAATATTTTCGTCACAAACAAAATTTTATTTCATTTATTTATTTGTTCCTTTCATGAAAATTGTGATTGTCGAATATGTTTACATGTTTGTGGTACATAATTGATAATTTTCATCATTGGAAAACGAGTCTGGCTAAGGCGCATGCACATGTGCATTCAGTCTGAATCAGAGCAGATCTATTTGAGAGAATGCTACAATCAGAATGCATCATGCATCATAACCTCCATCTGCTCCCATGTTAAATGGAGAGGGGTGTCAGGTTTCCTGCCCTAAATGTTTCTCTGTCTGCATCCATCAAGCCTGTCAATGTCCCGCCCCCAGGATCCACATGTCCCACCGTGATTGTCCTAAATCACAATCAAAATGTGCAATTTTGAAAACAAAACTTTGTCTTTTTTCTTGAGCCAGAGAAACAAAATTGAGGGTAACAGAACCTGTTCACCTTCTGAGTCTTGGTAGACGACACCATGTTTGATAAATATGACGACTTGATTAGATAGAGTAGACCAATCAGCATGAACCCTCTAGTCCGTGATTGGCGGTTTGTTGGCACAAACATCACGCTAAACTGAGATGTGAACGTAATATCAATGAGACGGAGAAAGCGGGATCTGAGACAACGTATTTGAAAGAAATTGGGTTGCAAACACAGAAATGTATCTTGAAAGCACAGAAAAAGATTTTGAAAACAAGTATTTAATATTTCCATTTGCAACCTAGAAAGTTTTGCTTTTAAAACTGAACATTTTGATTGTAATTTAGGACATTTTTATCTCTGAACTGTGATTTTGTTCTCAATGTGGTGACACAAATATCACTACACATTCAAAGGTCGTAGAAGTTGTAGTGGAGTTCTGTTAAAAGAAATGGCTGCTGGGGGGGGGGGGGGGGCGCTAGTGCACAGCTGTAAGATGTAGTAGTGTTTTCTACGGCTCTCCACAGCAACTCAAACTTTTCCGTTACAATTTCCCAACACTTCAATACAGTAATTCAAATATGCCATTATGAAGGAGTGATGCAAAATAAATAAGGCGTATTGATGAAGCATCCAGCTACATCTTTCATCACTCCTACACATTTAGCCACTTTTGAACGCCAGTACTGTTTGTGAGGTTTTTAACAAAGCTTATCATCCATACCTACACCCAAAAACACATGTCTTTGCACTTTCTCAATAGCTGTATCATTGATAATAATTTGCACTGGCACTTCCTTACTCTGTCTCCTAAATAACATAAATGTAGGCTTTTTTAGATTCAAAGATAGCTTATTCCTATTAACCAATATTTTAACTAGTACATTTCTTGAGTTATGTCACTTAGACGTTTCTCTAAATTCTTCCCTGAACAAAGAATGTTGGTATCATCTGCAAAAAGTATAAATTTCATAATTTTTGATAATTTACATATATATCGGGGCGGCCGTGGTGCAGCGGTAGGGCGGTCGACCCATGATCGTAAGATTGCAGGTTCGATTCCCGCCTTGCACGCGCATGAGTCGAAGTGTCCTTGGGCAAGACACTGAACCCCACCTTGCCTCTGGTGGTAGGCGGGCACCTGTGTTTGGCAGCAGAGCCGCCACCAGTGTGTGACTGTGTGTATGACTGGGTGAATGGGTCTGTGACTGTAAAGCGCCTTGTCCTTGTAGGAAGAAAGGCGCTATACAAGTATACACCATATCATTATATAAAGTAAAAACAGGGTTGGTCCAAGAATTGAACCTTGAGGTACACCACATATGATTTTCCTATTGTTGGATTTGTGATTTCCAATTTGTACAAACTGTTCCAGATAGCTCTTTGACCAGTTTTGTGTTAATCCTCTGATTCCATACTTTACCAATTTATTCAATAAAATATGATAGTCAGTCGTATCAAAGGCTTTCTGTGGATCTATAAAACTTCCAATGATGAATTTATTTTTTTCAACACAATTAGTAATTTCTTCCACAAGTTCAATAATGGCCATTGATGTAGATCTTCCTTGTCGAAATCCATATAGACTGTTAAATATCAAATTACAAAAATTCTAAAAGATATAATAACAAAGATCATACTAAGGGGGAGAGGCATATTAAAACTAAATTAAATGTTAAGGACAACTCAAACTTCCTGTTCTCCTTCAGTCTCGCTGCAGCTTCACCCCCCCCCCTCCCCCGGCCTGGTTCATCTCATGTCCATCGTTGCATTTTCTCTACATATTTTTAGTGTGTCTAAGAATAAATCTTGTTGTTGCTTGCACGTGTTTAAAGTTAAAGCCCTGTTAGCTGTCACTCATATAGGTGTGGGACATTTATTCTCCTCAGCTGGCCCACCTCTGCTTCGCGCCTAACAGTAATAAAAACATTAAACCTCCTCTGGATCCGTGCACAGAGAAATGTTCAGCACTGACTGCATGTATACATGTATAGAAAATTACAACAGAATAAATACGTTCTAAAAAGGAAAGTAAGGAACTCCTTAATGTGGTCTGGGGAGGGAGGGGGCTGTCAGGTTTCCTGCCTTAAATGTTCCCCTGCTTTCAAGCCCAGTCAATGTCACGCCCCCAAGAGTCATGTACCCCACTGTGATTGGTTGGTTGGTCAGCTCCGCGCACAACACTGAAAAGGTGTCATTCATCCAACTTGGCGGGACGAATTAACATTAAACTTTCATATTAAGGCGGGGGCCGCAAAATATCATCTTGGGGGCTGCAAATAGCCCGTGGGCCTCAAGTTTGAGACCCCTGAATTAGTGGAATCCTCCAAAACTGTGGGGGGTACTTTTCTCCACCAGATGTCACTGTTCTTTGTTGGACTAAAGCCTTGAAAATCTCCATGTTTTTTGGTCCAATCAGAGCTAAAAGCTCCAGAGTTGGTTCTGCTTTTCACTCCTCCCTGTTTCTCCATCTCAGCTTCTTCTTCTTCTTCCTCCAGTAAATCTAGGAACTTCTCTGTTCTTCAAGAGGCTTTTCTAATGTCAGACGGCGTTCATTCAAACCAATTTAGAGCTGAAAGTTTTCCTCTATGCTGATGACTCTTTGCTGTCTTCAGCTGAAACATCAGAAGGGTTCTTGTTAACCCGTTGACGTATGACAGAGGATCAGGAGGTTCTTCCAGATGACTGGACAGCTGCAGCTAAAGTCATCATAGAGACTGGGAGAAGGTCCTCGGTCTTCAGAAGAGATCAGGAGACTTAGTGTTGGAAGGAAGACATTCAGGAGTGTGAAAAAATGGGAGAGGACAGAAGACGTGCCCTCTTTTACAAACAAAATCCGTCTTGGAGCTCAAACTCTCACAGATGAGACATTTATTCTAGTCATCCTCCAGGTTTGCTAACATCTCAGGAGGATCTTTTTCTTCTTCACAGATCTGCTCAGTGGTGACCAGATGAGTGGAGAAAGTCCTCTCCACCCTCCTGAGAGAAGCTGCTTTAGAACCTATGCGGTGATCCTAGAACCTCCAACAGATTCCCAGCTGATGAAACAGGCTCTTTAGCAGAAAGCAGAATGTTGGTCTGATCTGTTGGAACCGACTCCATCCTGAAGCTTCACTCCTGAGATCCTGTCCACCAGGGGGCAGCACTCCTTCAATCCAGCAGGAAAACTTGATCCTCTGAGGAATCTGCTGCCGTAAAAAAACACACCCTGTTACTGAGGAACAAAGACGTCCTTCAGGAATATGTCTGCTACAGAACATTATTCCAAACTAAAGCAAAGCAAAAGTCCCCAAAGGTCATCTAGAAGATCCACAGATCAAAGGTTCAGACTCTTGTTCCAACATCAAAATCAGCTTTAGTTGTTTGAATATACTGAATACACATGATATACAGCACAGATTGAATTTTATTTCCTCTAAACCCACAATAATGAATAATAAAAATAATAGTAGCAATCTAAACAGTGCAAAAGGGCAATGAGGTGTTTTAAAATCACAACAGTGCTAAGAAACAGTGAGTAGACAAGTGGTTGATGGCAGTCTTTGGTTAAGATGATATTCTGATGCAGGTGGGAATGTTTTCAATTTAAGTTTTTAGCTGTGAGGGGAGGGGGCAGAGGGGGAGGGCAGGGAGGGAGTTGAGTTTCCTTATCGCCTGGTGGAGGAAACTGTCCTTGAGTCTGCTGGTTCTGGTTCTGGCCTGGAGACTTTTAGTGTCCTCCCTGATGGCAGCAAGAAGAAATGTCTCTGGGATGGGTGGGAGGGCTCCTGATGGCTTTGCGAGTGAGGCGGGGGTGATAAATGTCCGAGAGGCCAGTAAGAGGGACACCGATGATCTTCTCAGCTGTTTCTCCAATGTGCTGCAGAGACTTCCGGCCGGACGCGGTCCAGGCTCTGTACCACACGGTGATGCAGCAGCTCAGGATGCTCTCCATGGCCCCCCTGTAGAAGGTCTGCATGATGGGGGGAGGACTTCTGGCCTTCTTCAGTTTGTGAAGGAAGTATAGGCGTTGTTGGGCTTTCTTGGCCGGTGATGCAGTGATGTGGTTCCAAGAAAGGTCTTCAGAGATGTGCCCCCCCAGGAACTTGGTGCAGCTCACCCTTTCCATAGCAGCACCATTGATGATCAGTGGAGCGTGCTGGGTGTGAGTTCTCCTGAAGTCCACAACCATCTTCTTTGTCTTCTACACATTCAGGTGGAGATTGTTGTCTTTGCGCCACAGAGCCAGCCTGTTCACCTCACTTCTGTAGGGGGTCTCATCGTTGTTGTTGATGAGACCACCACTGTTGTGTCATCCTCAAACTTCATTGTGTTCATTGTGATGGTGCTGGGGGGTATTCCAGAAAGCAGGTTATGCTAGCTCCCACGGTAAGTTTGAGGCTAAGGAAGTTGATAACCTCAGTTTTCGGTTCCAGAAATGGAGGTATGTCTCAGGGTAGGTCAAGTTGCCATGGCAACTCATGCTCTGAACATAACCTGGTCCGGAGCAGGTTTAGTTGAAGCTTAGTTTGTTTTGAGAGAGGTGCAGCAGCATGGTGTGTCCATTTGAAGATGATTTAGTGGATGAAGAAGCTCAGATAATACTTTTTCCACCGTGAGAGGATGATAGGACCACATATGGATGTTGGAAAATTAAACTTGTTTACTTTGATCTAACTTAATTATTTGCTTCAGTTAAGATAAATCATTTTTTTTTTGTTAAGTCACCTTAAAAATAACACATAGTTTTCAGACAATTATTTTCCTTTCATTCAAATTAATTCAATTAAGTAGGTGTAACTTTGGTGCTGCTGTTAGATCGGCACCGCAAGGGATTCTGGGATATTATTCCCTTTGCCTCTGTCTGGACGGATTTGGGTTGAAGTGTGGCTTTTTATCTAGTTATCTAGTTTTTATCTAGTTATCTAGTTAGTTGTTTAGCTGTTTTACTGTGTTTTGCCGAGTTATTTTGTCCTACTGTGCTTACGTGTCAGCACCGCGAGTAAGAGCGAAGGAGAGGATGATGAGTTTTTATACCACACCTACACTCTCATTATGCAAGATAATGATGGGAAATTCTTAATTTAATTTTTGCACTCCGTGCATTTTTTACCGTCCTTTTTATTGTTATAAAAATTAGCATAGCACCGGCTCAATCTTAGACATATGAGAGTTCAATATATATATATATATATATATATATATATATATATATATATATATATATATATATATATATATATATATATATATATATATATATATATATATATATATATATATATATATATATATATATATATATAGTCAGAAACTCGTGGGTTTACTTTGTCTGTTGATTTTCTCCAAGCAGATATTATTTCTTTTGATGATGCAGCCGTGTTACTTTTTTGTTGGACGTATAATCTTCATACGCCGTCATTAAAATCTCAGACTCCGTCTCACTTCCGTCTGAAGTGTCGCGCTTTCTTTTTTTCCCCACGCGTTTCCATGGTGACTCCAGAAATCGGCGATCTATTGAGAATGTCTTTATGTACACGATGTGCACGTGCGTTAACCCAGGGTTACCAAGTCGAGCGTAATTACGCCAACTCATATCCGGTCTTCTGGAACCGACATACCCAGAGTAAGCAAGTTCAGGCGGATTTCAGCCAGAGTTCAGGCTTAAAGTCAGGCTCGTTTAAACATGCTTCCTGGAATACCCCCCTGGAGGTGTTGTTGCCAACACGAACTGCCTGTGGTCTCCCTGTCAGAAAGTCCAGCAGCAGCAGCAGGGTCCCAACTGGTCCAGCCTGTGAATGAGCTGCTGGGGGATGATCACGTTTTTTGAAGGCGGAGCTTAAGTCAAGGAACAGCATTCTGACATGCAAGTATTTTGTTTGTTTGTATTTTGTTGTTTTCCAGGTGGGTGAGGCTGAATAGAGGGTTGTGGAGATGGCGTCATTTGCCATTTGCAAACTGGTAGGGGTGGGGGGGACATGATGACAGTGATGACAGTCTGAATATTGATGTTTTATTCATCCATTCATTTTTTGACCATTTTTTCCCTTTCGGGGTCACGGGGCTGCCGGAGCCTATCCACTTGTGAGCGAAGGCAGGGGGACAACCTGGACAGGTCGCTAGTCTGTCGCAGGGTTGAATGTCAACAATCACACACCCATTCACTCTCACACTCACACCTATGGACAATTTAGAATTGCCAATTAACCTATGAAGCATGTTTTTGGATGGTGGGAGGAAGCCGGAGACCCCGGAGAAAACATGTTGTCCCACGCATGCACGGAGAGAACATGCAAACTCCACACAGAAAGGTCCCCCGTTGATGTAGTTTTTCACATCCCCCAGCCGGGACTTGAACCGGAGGCCTTCTTGCTGTGAGGCAAGAGCGCTAACCACTGCGCCACCGTGCAGCCCCTATTGATGTTTTAGTCTGCAGTAAAGAGGTCAGAGGTCAGAGCAGAGCTTTCAGACAACAATGTGATCAGAATAGATGGAAAAATTCACGGAGGTTAAAAGTGAAATTTTGACACGAAGATGAGCGGAAGACATCTGTCCATCAATACACTTTGGGTAAGGGGGAGGGATGAAGCAGACGGGGAGCAGTGTGGCAGTGTGCAAGTCCATGTGGGGGTGGAAATACATGCGCGCTGCTGGAGTGTACCATGTGTTCATAAGGGGAGCCAGATCCTCCCTAGCCCGACCAGCTAGACCAGGAGAGACGGGAAGACCCCCAGAACATGATCATCCCCGGCAATGGTATCCTTTCACTCAACCTAACAGAATCATCTGGCCTACATGGATCCCGCAGAGGTTAAACATGCTCTCTCTTCCCAAGGGGCTCTTTTTTGGCCGGCATGACCAAACACTCCAGGAGATCATGAACACCCTCCAACACCTTTCTACTGGAGTAAATCGTCTCGGCGGACGCCTTGACGAGGTTTCGTCTCAACTCACCACAGGAAGATAAAGGGAACCAGATCCTCCCCAGCCAGACAAGGAGAGAGGGGGAGACCCCCGGATCAGGAGCACACCTGGCGACGGGACCCACACAGCGGGGGGGACCACCCACCCAGCCACCCAGCCAGGTGTAGGAGGCCCCTCTACATGCGCCCCTCCGGCACCGGGAGGCATAGGCCTGTCCCTCAGGCCACAGGACAGGCGTGCTCCGCCGTACAAGGCAGCAGCCATTGGGGCCTCCAGGTGCTGGACACCGAGACGATGGAACCAGAGCCCAGAGGACCCAGGAGCAGCCCACCACCGAGACTGAGCCTCGTCCCTGCAGGCCAGCCCCGGCGCCCAACCCAAGCAGCCCAAAGATCATGACGCAACCACAGCTCCACCCCTACCCCCCCACACTGCACTACCCTTGTTTGATGTGAGACCCACTACGGTGGTGTCATCAGCAAACTTTACAACCATGTTTGTGGGATGAATATTGGAGCAGTCATGGGTGAATAGAGTGAAGAGAGCGGGGCTGAGGACACACCCCTGTGGTGTTCCTGTGTTCAGGATCAGTGTGGATGATGTTGAGTCAAAGATTCTCACCACTTGAGGCCTGTTGGTGAGAACGTCCTGATCCAGAGGCACAGAGAGGCAGGTAGTCCCAGGTTGTGAAGCTTCAGCGTCAGCTTGTCTGGGATCACAGTGTTGAAGGCTGAGCTGAAGTCTACAAACAGCATCCTGACGTAAATGTTGGTGTGCTTTAGGTGGGACAGGGCGGTGTGCAGGGCTAGTGAGACTGCGTCCTCTGTCGATCGGTTCTCCCTGTAGGTGAACTGATGACTGTCCAGACTAGCAGGGATGATGTCCTTCATGTGGCTCAGGACAATCCTCTCCAAACACCGCATGATCACCGGTGTCAGTAATGTCTGTGATGGTTCTGATGCCTCTCCACATCGCCCGTGGGTTGTTGTTAGCAAAGTGCTCCTCTAACCATTGTCTGTATCTGCATTTGGCCTGGTTGATGCCCTTCCTCAGCTCTGCCTGGGCCCTGCTGTAGGCCAGCCTGTCACCTGACCTATAGGCTGCATCCTGAGCTTTGAGCAGAGACCGCACTGTGTCATCAAACCATGGTTTATGGTTTGGGTACACTTTGATGGACTTTGTGGGCAGAACAGCATCGGTGCAAAACTGCATAGCTCAGGACAGTTGTTGTGTAGGCCTCAAGGTCCGAGCCATCTTTAAACAGATCCCAGTCAGTGAGTTCAAAACAGTCCTGTAGTGCTGAAGAAGCCTCTTTGGTCCATACCTGAACTGTTTTGATGGTTGGTTTGGTCCTGCAGATCAGAGGTCTGCATGTGGGTTTAGCTTCACAGAGATGTGATTCGACATCCCCAGGTGAAGAGCTGCTGCAGCCTTGTATGCACCTGGGATGTTGCAGTAGACTTGATCCAGTGTGTTGTAGTCTCTGGTAGGAAAGTGTATAAATTTCTGAAATTTAGGAAGCACTGCTTTGAGTTCCACATACAAGGCTCCGTACTGCGACCAAATGGTCGCATTTTGCAACCAAAATTTGAGAGTGTGCGACTGAATTTTACATCCAGTATCCAGTTAATTTGCCTCCCCCACCCTCCGTATTTTTTTATACATCAAAAGTTGATGGGGCACGTCAATGATCAATGAAACAATCAATGAGACGCGAGCCCATCATTAGTCCATTGATTAGACCCATATGCAAACTGGTAGGGGTCCAGAGTGGGGGGGTGGACATGATGTGATGACAATCTGAATGTGAATGTTTTTGTCCGCAGTAAAGAGGTCAGAGGTCAGAGCAGAGCTTTCATTCAACAATGTGATCAGAAAAGATGGAAAAATTCACAGAGAAACTAGGAATGTTCCATAAAATAAGAATAATGTTGATGTTTGCAAATAAATTCCTAAAAGCTGATGATCTGATAGCAAAGGAATGGATGAGGAAGACGGACGAGAAGGAAAGTCCTTGCAGAGAGCTGAAAGACGACAGGAACAGAAAACAGATCAGCAGGAATGAGGTGGAGAAGTGAAACACCAGAAGATCCTGATCCTTTGAGGGAAAACAGAGATTTGGAGTTTGGAAAATCAGTTTGACTCTTTTTCTGGACTTTTTCAAAACGTCCTGCATTGATCAAAGTGTCAAACTAAAGTGTTTTTCTGCTCCTCACATCTTTCTTACCGTTGGAATCTTTCAGAGTTCTTCCTGGTATCTCTGACAGATCTGGAATATCCACATTCTTTCAGTTTGTTGTTTCCTTTGTGATCAAATCTCTGCCTCCAACGGCTTTTCTGTCTTGTTCACATTCAGACTTCAATCTGCTCAGTTCTGAGCTTCTGCAGTGGAGAACGATCATCTAAATTCTAAAAACATCTAAATCTTAAAAAAAAATCTGACAATATTCCTCTAAAAATCCAATACAATCTATAATTAAACTAATAACTCTACATCATCAAATCCATTTGTTCTTCAGTCATGTACTTCAGTTTTAGGTTGTTGTGGATTTGAAACGTTGTGATTCAAACGGAGCTGGAAAAAAAAGCTTCTCAGCTTCACTGTCAGACATTTTCCTGAGCTGCATGTGAACAAACTCTCTGTTCCTCTGAGTCTGACTGATGATCAGAAGGAGCTGGTTCCAGGAAATGATCAGGCCCCATCCCTTCAGCCTCGTCTGGAGGTTCTATAACAAAAAGAGGTTATACATCTTCAGAAAATCAGGGTGTAAATTGTGTATGTGTGCATATATACATATATACACATATATATACAGATATACATATACACATATATATATATATATATATATATATATATAGACTGCAAGTCACGACACACCAACCTGTGCACAGCCTGGATTGATTACAAGAAGGCCTATGGCTCAATGCCACACACGTGGATCACTGAATGCTTGGAGCTGTACAACATCAACAGGACTCTAAGAGCCTTCATAGGAAACTCCATGAAGCTGTGGAAAACCACCCTTGAAGCCAATGGGAAGCCACTTGCACAAGTGTCCATCAAATGTGGGATATACCAAGGTGATGCTCTGTCCCCACTGCTGTTCTGCATAGGTCTGAACCCCCTCAGCCAAATAATCAACAAGACTGGCTATGGACACCGACTCAGAAATGGGGCCAACATCAGTCACCTCCTCTACATGGATGACATCAAGCTATATGCTAAGAGCGAGCGTGACATTGACTCCCTGATCCACACCACCAGGATCTACAGTACTGATATTGGGATGTCATTCGGGCTCGAGAAATGCAGCCGGATGGTGACAAAGAGAGGCAAGGTAGTCCACACAGGGGGGGGTCTCACTCCCAGAAGGAACAATAGAAGACATTGAGGACAGTTACAAATACCTTGGAATTCCGCAGGCAAATGGCAACCTGGAGCAGGCAACAAGGAAAGCTGCAACAGCTAAATACCTCCAACGAGTAAGGCAAGTCCTGAGAAGCCAGCTCAGTGGCAAGAACAAGATACGGGCAATAAACAGCTACGCACTGCCAGTTATCAGATACCCTGCAGGAATAATAAGATGGCCAAAGGAAGAGGTACAGACCACGGATGTTAAAACACAGAAGCTCCTCACCATGCATGGAGGGTTCCACCCCAAATCCAGCACCCTGAGACTGTATGCTAGCCGCAAGGAAGGAGGCCAAGGACTAGTGAGCGTGGAAGCCACTATCCAGGATGAAACATCCAAGATGCATGAATACATCAAGCTCAAGGCCCCAACTGACACTGTGCTCAGTGAATGTCTCAAGCAATGGAGAGCAGAGGATGCAGTGCTGGAGGACAGATCTTCATGGGAGGACAAATCCCAATTCCCTCTCTTGACCTCACTAAGTGAGATCACACAAAAAATAAAAACACATTATCACATCACAAAATAACAAAACATTTAAGCAGGTCCACATGACCTGACAGCTGTGGTCTCAAGCCCTCACAATCTGTAACACAGAATCAATGCGAATAAATGAGAATTTTAAAGGTGATATGTCAAGCCATGATAATGCAAGCAAAACCTGTCGAGGCAAAACTTTTACCATCAGTGAGAAACATTCATTGAACAGTCCAACAGGAAAAATTCTTGCGACGGTCCGCAGCCCTCGGCAGCCATCCCTAAGGATACTCACGCATCACCAAATCTCAGCACAATTTCGTCAATAAAGAGTTACATAAAACAAGAAATAAATTAGTAAATAAAGAAAATACACAAGTACAAATTCAAATTATTTTTAAAAGTAAAAGATAACAAAGACAACAAAAATAGCACTTCCTGTAAGGAAAAGGAACACCTGGAATTAAGACGGGAAATTGAGACATGTTAAGGCAGAACAAAATCACACAAATGACGAAAAGAAAAAATAGAATTGTCAAACATAACAGCAAGCTTTCATGCGTTCTGCCTGAATAGCAATATCCTGTTAAGTAAAATGCAACAAAATCCAAAAGGTTATTCTGGGCCTCGAACACTCGCGTCTTCCTCCTGCATGTCCCACAAGCTCTGGCAAGCTTGGACCTGGCCTCCTATGGACTTCTCAATAAACCTGGTAATTAGAGATCTGACACATGGTGATACAACAGAACGGCTGCGAAAGAGGTTGGGGTGTCCACGCATAGGTACCTTCTCCCCAAGATGATTCTGCTGTGGGTCTAAATATTGGTTAGTGTTAACACTAGAACGTCCGTAGAGCAGCCATTTGGCCTTTCTACCTGTAATGTCCAGGGTCATCCAAGTGGCTTAGTTCAAATTTGCATGCCCAAAGAGCAGCCTTCTACATGCACATGAAGAGCACAGCCATTAGGCTATTCTTTTGGCGTGCAAAAAGGACAAGCCAAGTGGCTGAGCAAGTTTTTCATTATTTCTCCTCACTTCTATCACTTCTAGTAAGAGGTCAACACGGTTTCGTTTTTCTATTTTGGCTGAGATTTATTTTTCATGCACAAAAGACAGTTATTTACAGACACAATTCTGACATGTACAAGCAAACAAATCTGTGCCTCATGTGGTCAAAGTGATATATTCAACCCACTACATTGTCTGCACATATTTGGCATTGCCACACAATCTCTATTCTGCATTTGCCACAGGTGTACTTGTCAACACATCGCACTGTGGCATGATTATTATTGCACCGACAGTGTACCTGGCACATTGCCCTTTTCCCTTTGCCAGGTGTGGGAGGTTGTTGCCGAAGACGGTTGTCCTTTTTTGCCCTCTCAGCTCCCATTTGTGCATGTATGAGCTTGCTTGCAAGCTCCACCAGGAAGTCCACTCGCCTCTCTTTTGCATGCCTGTGCAGTGCATGCCTGATACAGCACATACGCATTCAGTACTGCAATGTCAATCATATAGTAAAACACACCAACCGGCCATTGCCGTGTTCCTGAGCGTACACTGTACTCTTGCACCATATGGTCCATTACATACACACCACATTTCATACTGTTGTAGTCGGTGACTGTGTTTGGTTTCTTTTTTCTTGGTATCCCCAGTCTCAACTACACTGTGCATACTACTGAGAATGCATACGGTCTTCTTTCGTTTGGGCGCATAAACTGTCAGTGTGCCTCCTGAGGTTGAGAACACCTGATGAATAATGAGATAAAAAGTTATCATGATTTCACTTTTACACATACCCTGATTACACTTTAGCGTTTAACACAAAAAAAGCTAAATATCCAAGCACAACATAAAACCCATATGCATCTTACCTGAGTACTGAATTCATTGCGGTCAAAAGGCCTTTTGACTGATTCTGGCAGCTAGCCGACGAATATTGTTCACTGTGCCAAGGAGGGTGGTCTTCCGGCTGGTCTTCCGATGCCGTGCAAGTGACACCGAGGTAAAGAAGTTGTTTGTGGTAACATTTCTACCTTTGTCCAAAAACGGTTCAATGAGTTTCATCACCACATTTTCTGATAGTCTTTCCCCCATCGGACAACTGGGGTCTTTGCCAAGATATGGAATAATATTGCACACCTTCTTTGATTTCAAGTCGCATGCCACCCAGAACTTGATACCAAACTTGTCGGGTTTGTTGCAATGTACTGAAGGAAACAGCAGCGAGTCTTTGTAGGAAAAAGCTGCTCGTCGAAGGTGATATACCTGCCTGGGTTGAATGATTTGATGCAGTTGGCCACAAAAGACCCCCAAACATTTGAGATTGCTGCAAACTTGTCAGTCCCAACTCGTTCCATGCGTGTGCCCTTGTAATCAAAGCGTAAATGCCGCATGATATCTTTGAAGCGGTTTCTGGCCATAATTTTGTAATCAGTGGATTTCCCATTTTTGCTGACCATGCGTCATGCATTGATGGAAGTTTGATCATCCCCCGCACAAGGAGGATGGTAATAAATCCCATTAGTTCAGGGAGGGCCATGAACCAGCTGTCATCTTCTGTCTGACGTCCATGCTGAACAGTACAGTCCTGTACTGTAAGCGAGACGAAACCGTACTTCGGACTGAAGCAGTTGGCTCTCCCTCAGCAGTGTAACCTTTAACTGGGCTGTGATGGTGAGGCCTCCCAAACTGTTTTTCAGCAGGCACAGAAAATAAATGGATAGACAACAGCAAGAATCAGCAAATGAGAACAAGATGTTTATGAAATCGTATCAGAAGGAATATCAGTCTGAGTCCAGCTGAAGGAATATCTCTTCTCCCTCCAAGTTTGCTCCAGGATAATTTTCAATGTCTGCTCAGTGTTGTAAAATTTAGGCATCTTTGTTTTTTGGTTCACAAACTGGGAGTCAAAGTTTGTCAGAACTTGGAGGCTCTTTTGAAGAAGAAAACCTCCCCCACCCTGATCTGAGCAAAGAATGTGGTTAGCTAAGACATTGTAATGTCTTCATCCAGATGATCAGGTAGTTAGTGCTGCATTTACAAATGAATGGTGGCTAATTGTAGGCTGTTGTATTAGTCATTTTGAGCCACCCAGCCATTTGGCTGTACTCTGGACGCCACAGGGGGAGTGAAAAATCCTGGGCGTTCTAGTGTTAAGGGCCGTACACACCGGGACAAATCTTGGCGCATGTTATTCGCAGCGTTTTCATCAAGTTTTTTGTGTTCACACCCAAGCGATTTTTGCTGACGATGAGCTGAGTGAACATCCAAATTCATTTCCTGACATTAGTTGGGGCTTAATGTAAAACAGAAATACCCCTGTACACAAGGTTGCGCTGCGCAACTTTACACTTCTTAAACTCGCTTTTCACTCAGAAGAAGAGAGCAAGTGTTTACGTGCTTGTCAGAATCATTCAAAGAAAACATGAATATTTCAAGCACCAGTAGCTCCAGTTCCAGAGATGAAGAAATTATTGTTCTAATCTGTTGATTGATAAAAGATGCCGGAAAAGACGCCGATTTTGGGTACATCCCATAGTTACGAGAAGAGAAGAACATGGGGAGTTTTATCGACTGGTACAAGAGCTGAAAATGTATCATGAGCGTTTTCTGGGATATTTTAGAATGTCCGTCAGTGAGTGCATCTTCTTCATCTTATTTCTTCGCGGCAGTGTAGACGCTACTTGGCGTATATCTTCTTTGCCGTTATGTATGTGTGCTCAGCAAGACAGTTTGGTGTTTGAGCGCCCCAAATTGTGTTTTACTGTAACTTCAGAAGCTCCAGACACGTGTGCAAAAGCGCCATTGTCATTGGTTGTATAGTTTTTGACGCAGCGCGTCAAACCAAAAAAACTAACTCGAGGCGTTTTTAAAAAAATGACGCTTCTACGCATGGTGTTTTTCGTGTTGGTGTGCACACTCACGTTGGTGCCCTTTGTTTAGTCACGAGACGTTAAACGTCGGCAAATATCGCACTCGAAATTCGTCCCGGTGTGAACAGGCCTTTAGGGTCAGGAACTTAAAAAACAAAACAGAAAAGGCAATGAGACAAGAATCAATTTACGCATGCGCAGGGGAGAGCAGCAAATGTGATGGAAAAAGTCCACCACATTTCTCTTCTCAAAGGTCTGCTTCCCCTCGTGCTGTTTTTATGAAGAATACAAATGGGGGGACACAAATTCAAGACAAACAGAAAAGTTTATTATTTGGTGGATTCTAACTCCACCAGTATTCCTTATCACCTCAGGACAGTGTCGTAAAACCCACTCATCCTTGCTATGGATGAGAGAAGCAGATGAACAGACACACAAAGCTCTAAAAAGTAAAAAACGGTCAATCTGAGTTACCATTTAAATATTCTTTCTAGACAAATACATTTAAATGATGATAATAATAAAACAATGTCCTTCACATAGTCCTTAAGACCTCTTTTATCCACCTCCCTCTCTTGGACTGGGGTAACCCCAGGCCACTAGTGGAGGGAAACATTGCAGATTTAAACAGAGATAAGGCACAACCACATTAAACGAAATAAATGCAAAGTAAAAACATAAAAACAACAACCAGTTTGGTGCACCGGTAAGGTGAATAGGCATCCCGTCCACATTCCTCAACTCAACTCAACTCAACTTTATTTATAAAGCACTTTAAACAGAACAAGGTTCACCAAGGTGCTGAACAATACAAGAATTAATAAAAGCACATGAAAATATAAAGCATAAAGCACATAAAATAGGTCGGGATTCCAGCTCAGTTAAAAGCCAAAGTGAAAAAATATGTTTTAAGAGCAGATTTAAAAATACTGAGTGAGTTTATCTGTCTGAGGTACAGGGGCAATTCGTTCCAGATTTTTGGTCCAAAGACTGAGAAGGCTCGGTCACCTCTCAGTTTTCTCCTGGTCTTCGAGACGACCAGCTGTGTCTGATTTGTTGACCTAAGGGAGCGGGGGGGAGTGTACACCTGAATCAGGTCAGACAGATATTTTGGAGCGAGTCCATGGAGACATTTAAAAACAAATAGAAGAATTTTAAAATCAATGCGTAAGCGAACTGGGAGCCAGTGAAGAGATGCTAAAATGGGAGTGATATGTTCTTGTTTCCGTGTACCAGTTAGAAGACGGGCAGCTGCATTTTGGACTAACTGCAAACGAGCAAGTAATTTCTGGGAAAGCCCAACATAGAGAGCATTACAGTAGTCCAAACGTGTTGAAATAAAAGCATGGATTAAAATCTCAAAGTCATGGCGGGAGAGGAGAGGTTTAACCTTGGCCAGTTGTCTCAGGTGAAAAAAACTGGATTTCACCACTGAGTTTATATGAGCATCAAAAGTTAAATTGCTATCCAGTTTCACACCTAGACTTGTTGCTGTCTGTTTCAGGTGATCATTTAAAACGCCTAAGTCGACATGTGCCTTAGAGACATCACTTGGACCAAATAGCAGAACCTCTGTTTTTTCCTGGTTTAAGTGCAGGAAGTTACATGACATCCATGTCTTAATGTTATCAAGACATTCTAGTAACTGGTGAGCAGAATATGCTTCTTCCTGTTTTAACGGTATGTAAATCTGACTGTCGTCAGCATAGAGGTGGAATGAAATCCCGTGTTCGCGGAGAATAGACCCAAGTGGAAGCAGGTACAATGAAAAAAGAAGAGGCCCCAGAACAGAGCCCTGAGGTACGCCACATGTGAAAGTTGCTCTACGGGATTCTGCACGTCCAAGACGGACACAGAAGCTCCTCTCATTTAAATACGATCTGAACCATTCTAAAGCACTACCTCGAAGACCCACCCAGCTTTCCAGGCGAGACAAAAGGATTTGGTGGTCAACTGTGTCAAATGCAGCTGCCAGATCGAGCAGAACCAAAACAACATGGTGACCGGCATCCGATGCTAGAAAAATGTCATTTGAAACCCTCAATAGCGCAGACTCGGTACTGTGACGGGGTTTAAATCCTGACTGAAACACCTCAAGAATGCTGTTCTCCTCTAAAAACGTTGTTAACTGGGAGTACACAATTTTCTCCAAAACCTTCGAAAGGAAGGGGAGCTTAGAAATTGGTCTAAAGTTTGACAAAATGGAGGAGTCCAGGCCAGGCTTTTTAATAAGTGGTGTTACTACTGCATGTTTGAAGCACGAAGGCACACTCCCGTGAATTAAACTGCCGTTAATTAAATCGAGAACATGAGGAGCCAGAGTGGGAAACACTTCTTTAAAAAGACGAGGTGGAACTGGATCATTAGGAGATCCTGATGGCTTCATCTGACTAATTAATTTTTCCAAGTAAGACAGACTGACATGCTCAAACCGGTGGAGAACAGTAGAACATGAGGTGGAGACGGAGTGACTGAGAGAGGGGGGGCTAATGAGGGTCCTAATGTTCTTGATTTTATCAATAAAAAAGGTCATAAACATCTCACAAACCTCAGTTGAGTTCTCAAGAGAGACCGGTTGTGGAACATTTAAAACAGAGTTAATGGTTTTAAATAAAACCCGAGGATTGTGCTGGTTGCTTGCAATGATGTCTGAAAAATGTTTAGTTTTAGCAGCCTTCATGGTCATTCCTGTGAAAGGCAAGGTCACAATGTGAAGAAGAAATTTAATGCATTGCCTTGCAGCCGTGAGGTCAGTCGCACCCTTGTCATTAAGCATTGACCTCAGGGGGGCAGTGCGTTCCACAAAACAAAGAAGAAAATGTCTACTTTAACCACAAAGACCCAAGAAAACCAACATGTCCAAACCATCTCCAGATGTTTATGCTGCAAATGAGACATTCTATGCTCCATAGACATTGAAGATCCTGTGCTGGAAACAGTTCTACCTAGAAATGCGACTTCCCTTCTGCAAAATTGCAATTTCCTATTAGATACTTCAAAACCCATGTCATACAACTTCAACAGAAGATCTTTCATTACTTGCAGGCAGATTTCAGCAGTTGGTGTTGCTAGCAGGAGGTCATCAACCTACATCAACAAAACACAACCATCTTATAGCATAATATCCTGTCGGAGAGACTTCAAACAGTGATTGAAAATGCCAGAAGAATTTATTAAGACCTCTGTACTAAAATGCGAATAAATGTCTGCTATTTTCATGTAATGGAATGCAAAAGAAAGTGTGTGCTAAATCAATGGCAGTGAACCACACACATTGTGGGGTTAAAGTTGACAGCATGCAATATGGGTCAGGGACGGGTAGGACTAGAGTAATGGTGATGTCATTAACAGCCCTTAAATCATATGCCGATCTAAAAGGAGTACACCACGAAAGAATACGAATATTCAATTACACCAGAGTTCCACAGCCCAAACTGAGTTTCCTTCATCCCTTCATCTGAATCCTTCACCCAGCGGTACTGAGATCTAAAAAACTGTGCTCCTGCAGTTGCCTAAATCTCCACCGGGGTAACGGTGGAGCATGAACCAACATCAAATGAACCTGTGGACCATGAAGCATCAGAGAGCATGTTTAACATCACCTCTGCATCTTCATGATCTGTCTTCTCTCTGCTGTGATGACCAACAATGCAGAAATGCTCCAGAACTCAGGAGTTAGTCGTTGAAGGCAAAGTTATCCTGTACATTTTCATTGAAGGAGAAAAGTGAACACCTGAAAAAGCACAATTTTGTGTTAACTTCCCGCTTAGTCAGGGGTCCGAGTTGCCGAGCCTCATGACCAGGGGGGAGTGCTAATTCTATGTGCGGTACAGTTGTGTCCTACATCCAGTACCATTGCATTTGCAAGTGTGTGAATGCAAAATAAACTGTTACACCCTTAGGACCAATAGATATGTCAGTAGAGTTTAGATGCCACTTGTGGCCTTCTACCTGATGAGATGCTTCCTGGTACAGTTGATCATCCTCTTAGTCATAATAGAGTGTGCAGTTCAGGTCATCGGAGGCGGAAAAATATGGCTTTAAGGACAGGATTCATGGCTACCATACCTGAAATACATGGAACACACCTGGCATGTCAGGGGCCTCTGGATCCAGCAGATGTCTGCAGTGGGGGGTTGGCTGTGGTGTGTGGCAGTGCATCGAGAGAATGCTGGCTCTTGTTTTGACAAGAATGTCCTGTCCCAACAGATTCACAGGCGTGTGTGGTGAATGGACAAATGAATGTTCCACCATCTTGTCAAAAGTCAGTCGGATGGTCTTTTGCAGATTTTGAGGAGTCATATGTTCATTTGTCAGAGCAGATGGAGGTAACTGGCAGTTTATAGAGGAACATGTTGCCCCAGTGTCCATTAGACTCATCATGGAGTTACCTCTGAGCTTGAAAGGGACCATGACTCCTGCATCACCAATTGGTATTGTCCGACTTGCCACCCCTTGTGGTCCTCGCCACGGTGGAGGAGGGGCTTGGAGCGGTCTTGGGTACTGTTCATTTCCGCGATGCCCTCTGCCTCTTGGTCTGTGCATTCTGCTGTTGGGTACCTCGTTGTGGGCTGTCACATGCCCAAGGGTTCGGAGTGCCACAGATGCCATTTCCAACTGCTGCTGGGGGTCTCCTGCGTGGCTCACGTCTCCCAGGATTTTCACCACATTCACAGCGGTGTACTTCACAACAATCCTATCTAATCTGGGAAATATCAAAACAAACATACAAACCAAATTAAACATCATAGAGATTCTTTTTAAGGGAGTCTGGATCTAAACCACCAAATACTTATAATTAATGTCAATAATACTTCTGTGAACAAAACTGAACTAAATCATGCTATTAAGGAAATACAATCAAATTAGAGAAATGTATTCAAAAATAATAATATTCAGAAATAATTTCAAATTTATTTTACACAAAATGTATTGGACCGATACTACCTTAAAAATAATGACGATCCCCGCCATAATTTTACCACAAATTAGATCCCAAACTCTTCAAATTTGTTCGTGAAAGTTTAGCGTGTTTCGCCATTTTGGTCTCTAGGGACCCCGTCACGCTGACCACGTGGTACAAACAAAGCCAATCATAGCCGTCGACGCCATTTTGGTTTCTAGGACTCCGTCACGCTGACCACATGGTACAAACAAAACCAATCAGAGCCGTCGACACATTCAAAAGCAACTAAAACGTCCCGTCATTGGTCCATTCTACGTAAACATGATGTCCATATAGAAAACAATACACGGGGAAATGTGGAAATAAAGTTAAAATTCACCGATTTCAAACACTTTTTCATCCCATTCTTTCCAAAATCTCATACATTTCATTCCATTCATCCTCATTCAAGTCATTTTTTACCTCTGTTGTCAAGTCAAGTTGTCACTGTCGTCTGTTGTCGTAATGTCTATTGTTCCAGTCGTATATTGTCCAGAGAAAATGCGTCATATACCTCATATTTTCTCAAATTTACCTTTCAGGTTAGTTGCGGATCCTTCTTTGGTCACTCTCCATCTAAAAATTAATTTGTAAAGGTCGATGCCTTGTTCGTGGTGCCGAATTGTGTCCTATTGCGCAAAAATTAGCTCCTATGCTACACTGTTTTTTGTACATTCCAGACGTACAGGCTCCAACAGACGCAAACCTACCGAATTATGAACGCTTCGTTCTGGGGGCGGTGAACCCTACTCTCTATTTCTTCTGTTTTTGCACACCCTGTGTCGCAGGCTAACAGTCAACCATCCCTTTTAGGGTTAGGGTTAACCATACAGGGTACACTCCGTCACCCACGCAATTATTCGACTATTGAATAACTTTATCAATATGCAGAATTTACAAAAGGCTCTGCTCACCTTTCTTTTATGAGGCCTCTGAAGGAGTCGACTGCATGGAAGAAAGCATCCCCTGACTTTACGTCGAAAGTCTCAGAATTTACGTAAAATACATCACTACAATCCGGTCCGTTCGATCCGCGTTCGGGTCCATTCTCTTCCGGTTCCCAACATCACGTCGGGGTCACCAAGATTGTAAGAAAATATCTGTCGCTTTGCAGTTTTTCCATGCATGTTCGAAAGTCAGGAGAATAAGACCAGAAAATGCGAACGCATAAAATTAAGAGTTTTTATTTTCCCTAACAGAAAGTTCTAAAACAAAGTAAAACAGATCATCTGGGTTCCCAAATCCAAAGCCTGCAAAACGTAAGAAATGAAATTCGAATTACATGCGGCTGTCTGGGAACAATGGTTTCTTCCAAAGCATGGCCCTTTTAACATGTGTTCCGAGTCCCTCCTCCTGGAGACATCATGGCGGCCAAATCTCCGCCTCTGGCCGCTTCAGATTGGCTGACAGAGGATCCCGCCTACTTCCTTCAGTCCATACTTGGAATCACAGCATCTGGTTTCCGCTCCGCCTGTCCGGCCATTTTACAGACGGACATAAACAGCAGGAACTCTAGGTCATAAAGCTTTGTTCTCCACATGTGAACGGTCACCTGGAGAGTTTTCCCATAGATTGAATCTGTCCCAGAGATGGTTAATTTATGGTTCATGTCAGACTTACAGCCCAGTCTTCCAAATGGCCTTAGAAGATCAAAGTCTTTCCTTCCCCTGAAGGGGGATGAGCTTGGAGCTGCAGTCATAAAAGCTCCTCACATATGCAACTCCAAGATGTTCCTTCAAAGTTCAAAGGACGGGAACAACACAAACGAAACCTTAAAGATAAACTTCAGTGAGACAGAAAAACGTAGTAAATGAAGACAACAAATATATATTCCTTCAGTATTCATCGTTCCATAGAAAACCATCAGAAGCACTGATTCCAACATAGAATCAACATTGAAATATGGAACCTGGACGTTATCTTAACCCTTGCGCTATCTTAGATGACCCCAAACTTACATTGACGTCTTATTCCTACCATGGCAAAGCTGGAAAAAGGTGGAAAGATTTCATGTAATCCATGGACACGTATCACACATATCATTGAAGAACAAAGGTTCAGAGCACTGTCTAGTTGGTCTAGATGACCCAACTCCCAATGTTGAAGTGCCTAGTATAGCACAAGGGTTAACACCAAACAATTTTTTTATGAACCAATGGTAAGAGAGTACCGTAAATTCCGGGTTATAAAGCGCACCCGATTACAAGCCGCACCCACCTATTTTCACGTGCTTAATTATTTTTGTACATACACAAGCCGCATCAGATTACAAGCCACTGCCTCGACAAAGCACGTCCTGACTCCCAGAGTGAGCGTGGCTCATTACCACACTGTGGGCGGGTACTGCCTTGAATAAAGCTCATGTATCCAAGTACACCCACATCTGAAACAGCATGGACCTCTATTCTGTTCACAAGTTCCTCAGTTATGGTTTTTTTATTTTTATTTTTTTTAACTTATTGACAATCTAAGTATCATACATAAAATTACTAACAGTAACCATATAATCAACATTACATCCCTCAGTTATGATGAGGAAATTTACATCCGCGATCCCCCATTTCCCATGAGTCTTAGGGGCTAAAAGCGGGGCCAACGCCCGGCTCGCCACACTGTTGTACGTGTTTAAGAATGAGCAAGTAGCAGCAGTGCATGGAGGGGTGAAAAGGAACAGCTCTCCCTCCACTTGTGTCGCGGCAGCATTATGGTACTAACAGGGCTGGTTAAAAAAACACCAGTAAAATAAAGCAGCGGCGACTGAAAAGCGCGCGCCTTAGCGCGGCGCGTTCGTCAGAAGTTTCCCTTTCACAACAAACACTTGTTGCTCTGCGCTCGCCAAGCGGGCTCCTTGTCTCCCCTTCCTATCCGAAAAGCTTTTAACTTGAAAGCTTCATCCTATTGTAGCGGCGATCACGTGCACGTTGGGTCTAATGGCACCAAAGGATTCTGGGATGCGGCCGGGCATCCGTGTTTCTTTTTGTTGAACCATGACTGAAGTGTCTAAGACCTGAAGTGACGTCCATGCTGTTTGGCTGCTTAGAGGTGTGTTAAAAAACAAATGACTTGTGTTTGGTGTTAGATGGAAAATTCAAACCATTCACCGAGTCTGAAAGTACATACATGGCGGCCGCCAATTAAATCCATAAATTAGCCGCATCACTGAATAGGGCTGTAAGCGTAGGAAAAACGCAGCGGCTTATAGTCCGCAAATTACGGTAGTCACCTTTTGTCATTTCCAGAGGGATGCACCTTCAGAAGGCCATGGAGCAGGCGATTGGAAGGGTATCCAAGGACCAAGGAGATTCGTAGAAGAGATAGGTCGACATCTCACGTAGCAATGGACAGCAGCTTGGCTGGATTTGATGCTTTGTACTTGAAATCAGCGATTCTCAAATAAATGGACAACAAAAGCACAGACTACTGAAATTTTTATTGGAAAAGGGGTGTCTGGATTATGGCAAAGGAAGAGCAGCAACTTAAGATCCATGAGGGATTGTACGTTTTGATAGTATTTTAGCTGGGCTGAACCTCATGCATTTAGAGGCGGAGTATGACAAGTCTCTAAATGGAGATACTCTTATTCGAGTGTCATCTGCTTGAAAGCAGGGCAGACTGAGGATTGGCTTGCGGACACAAATTTTAAACCTTGGAACTGAAGCTAGAGAGCGTCAGTGATATTGTTACTACGGCCAGGGATACATTTTGCTCGCAGTGTAAAGTTATTTAAACACTAAGCCATGTCAACTCATGACGCATTAAACTATTTATTATCGCACTTCTCGAAACAACCGTTGTAATAATCTCCACGGCTGAATTCTCTCAGAACCACATGATCCGTTAATGAACCATTAGAGCTGTGGATTTGGGTTTAACGTCCTAAATTTCTGGAGGCTGGTCATTCATAAACCAGTCTTCATAAAATTCCCCCCCAAACCAACGGAGGGTGCAGCCTCAGAAAACAAGTGAAGGGAGACCAATGACTGTCATCGTCATAACAAAACCACTCCAAGTATCGAGAATTAGAGACCAGAAACCCAAGAGAGAAACATCCGAAACAACAGGAACACGGGGACCGAACTATCTAGAAGAAGAAAACAAGATGAAGGATGACCGTAGGGGAAAAATGCACATAGCAAACTACAGGTGGCCCAACAGCGACAAAATCCCATTTATACATCCAAAGATTAAAAACAAAACAAAACAATGGGCTGCACTAATGCGACAGATGACATAGTGGGCAGAGAGGCTTGCATCAATAAACCAGATATCCATGGCAGAAAATAAATCCAGATGGGCAGAGGACCATACGTCCTACCGAGATAAAGTGGAAACCCAGATTTGAAAATGAGTCGCAATCACAGAGATGCAAAGATGCCGGAAAAGAGTGAGAAGAGAGAAGAGTGATGAGGATAATAGACCACTGAGAAAACATCAAGATGCAAAACGGAGGGGAAAGATGAGTATGTTCAACATGTCAGGCTTGTATTACAACGGCTGTTAGCAAACAGACTCAGTGCTAAAAGTGAGAAATGTGACTTTCATGCCTCTACCTTCAGTTTTCTTGGGTTTGTGATCGAGAAGGGCCAACTCAAACCAGATCCCGCCAAGGTCAAAACTGTAGCAGATTGACCTACACCCACTAGTAGGAAGGTTTGCTGTCATGGTTTTGATTTCTTTGTATTGGTTTTTGCTTTCATTCTTCTTTCTGTCATGTTTGAGTTCTGTTTTCCGTTTTATTTTGAAAGGTTTCCTGTTTTGTCATGTTTTTGAGTTTTACTTCACTGGTTCCAATCTCTTCTGATCGTTGTCACCTGTGTCTTGTCAGTCCTATGTGTATTTAAGTCTAGTCTCTGCCTTCCTCTTGTGCTGGTCCATTAACGTCTCTTCCCTGGCTGTCATGTCCATATACGTCTTATTCACTGTTTATCTGGTTAGCCCACAGTGAGTTTTTTTGTCCCTGCTTAGCAGCGCTTTTTGTTATTAGAATAAACCCCTTGCCCTGGAACCGTGTGCCTCCCGTATCTGCATTTTGGGTCCTTCATGCTCACCAGCCCTCCCAACCTGACAGAATGGAAACTTTTATAGGAGGTTTATCAGGAGCTAAAGCTCTGTGGCCTCTCCAAGCTGTCTTCTGTCAAATAACACTTCTCCTGGTCCTTAGGTGCTGATGCAGCCTTTGCTAAGTTAAAGAGTCGGTTTTGTTCTGGTCTTGTGTTTTCCCTTCCTGACCCTACAGCTCAGTTCATGGTGGAGGTGGATGCCTCAGAGTCTGGAGTTGGGGCGGTGCTCTCTCAGCGTTCATCCTCTGATTAGAAGATACATCCCTGCACTTTCTTTTCTCACCAGCATTCTCCTGCTGAGAGGACTTACGACGTGGGAAATCATCAATTGTTGGCTTTCTTGGTATGGACTGATGACAAGAACTTGTCTTACCTCCGTTCTGCCCGCAGACTGAATCCCAGCCAAGCTCTGTGGTCCCTTTTCCTGAGACGCTTTACTTTCACTGTCACATACCGCCCAGGGTCTTGCAACCAGAAGCCTGATGCCCTGTCCAGGCAATTTGAGCTTCCAGCTTCCTGCAACACTCTTCAGGACACCATCCTACCACGTTCCTGTGTTGTCGGTGCAGCCATCTAGGAGGTAGAGCATGAGTTTCAGAAGACTCTGGAAAACCTTCCTTCCCCTCCTGAATGTCCCTCTGGTCTCCTGTTTGTCCCCCACCTACTTTTTCCTCCATGCTGCAGTGGGGCCACAACTCCAAGGTGGCTTGCCATCCTGGGATACACCGGACCATTGCCTTACTTAAACAGCACTTCTGGTGCCCCTCCATGTCTACTGACACACAGGAGTTTGTCAAGGCCAGCTCTGTCTGTGCTCGTGGCATGGCTTCCCATCGTGCACCAGCTGGACTTCTGAAACTACTCCTAATTCCTCATCGACCCTGGTCCCACATAGCTGTGGATGTCGTCACCGGCCTCCCACCTTCTGAAGGCAACACAACGGTTCTAGCAATATGTGACCAAGGTACCGCCAGTGCAAAGTGGAGCCACAAAAAAAATGACTGAGACATTAAAAGCTTATAAAATTTTTAATTTAATTAACAATTAAAATCTGTTGTTGCAATTTTACTCTGATTAGCTATACAAAGATAAAAACCATAAAAGGAAATGCAGAAATAAAACAGAAAGGCCGAGGCGACCGCCTGTGCAGGAGGGGAGGGAGAGAGGGGGGCCGTGAACTAAGCCAGTACGAGGCAGCGCACTTCACTCCACTCCGTGCTGACAACAAATAAAACAAACCCACACGCAATGAGAAAAACGTGCCAATGAAACTTCCACTACACACTAAAAAGGGAAATAAAGCATCACTCTAAAACACATTAAAATGTATAAAAAGGCTGGGTACAGAACACGCAGTGGCTCATGACATCTGCAACACCTCCAGTCGCTTACAGCATCTAGTTAAAAGAGCAGAATATAAATGAGTAAAAGGTGATCTACATCCTCCCAACAAGAGGAGCTTCAGCCATACATACCACCAGGCAGGCAGCCACTGTCTATCCACTCACTCCCTGTTCCTTATATAGGGACAGACACAGCTGAACCAAATCCCCAATCAATTTGGCATGCACCTGTCACAGGCAGACCTGCGTTTTTCCGTTTTTCCAAGTCTGTCCATTGTGTGCCGCTTTGCAAGCTCCCTTCTGCATTCGAGACAGCCAACCTCCTGGTCCAGCATGTGTTCCGGTTACATGGGCTGTCTCAGGACATGGTGTCAGGTCGAGGTCCCCAGTTCACATCCAGGGTGTGGAACACCTTATGAAGGGCCATTGGAGCCACAGCCAGCCTGTCCTCAGGATACCACCCCCAAACCAAAGGCCAGACTAAGCGGGCTAACCAGGACCTGGAGGCAGCTTTGGGCTGTATTGCAGCTAGTCACCCTGCGTCCTGGTCAACTCATCTTCCCTGGGTTGAGTACTCGTATAACTCCTTGTTCTTCTCTGCCACAGGTCTGACTCCATTCATGTCATCCAATGGCTATCAGCCTCCCCTCTTCCCCTCTCAGGAGAGAGCAGTGACCATGCCTTCTGTCCAGGACCATCTCCAGAGGGCCTGTCATGTTTAGCACGAGGTCCGGGCAGTCCTCTCCTGCATGTCGACTCGAAACCGCAATCTGATGGACCGCCACAGGGTCCCAGTCCCGGACTACAGACCAGGACAGAAGGTTTGGCTTTCCACACGTGACATTCCTCTGCAGTGTGAGTCCAGGAAGTTGACTCAGAGGTTCATTTGCCCTATTTTGAGATCAACCGGGTCATCAACCCCTCGGTGGTCCGTCTGAAGTGCCAGCCTCCCTTCATCCATCTGTCCTTCCATGTGTGTCTCCTGAAGCCTGTCTCCTGCAGTGTTATCAGCCCCCCAGCTGAGCCCCCTCCTCCCTCCTTGGTTATGGATGATCATCCGGCGTTTCCTGTTCGGCACCTTCTGGATGTCTGACGACAGGGACGTGGCCTGCAACCCCTCGTTGATTGGAAGGGTTATGGGGGACCCCTGTGTTAATTGTGATGGAGGTGTTGTTGCCAACACATATGAGGTGGAGAAGTGAGACACCTGAAGACCCTGATCCTTTGAGGGAAAACAAAGATTTAGATGTTTGGAAAGATCAGTTTGACTCTTTTTCGGGGCGTTTTCTAAACGTCCTGCATTAATCAAAGTGACAAACTAAAGTGTTTTTCTGCTCCTTACATCTTTCTCACTGTTGGAATCTGTCACAATGTGATGTGACAAGAGTGGCCTGGTGTACATAGGAGGCAGATGACTCTTAAGTTTAGGAAGAGGTTTTATTCTCTGGGGGGTATTTCAGAAAGCAGGTTATGCTAGCTCTCACGGTAAGATTGAGGCTAAGGAAGTTGATAACCTCAGCTTTCAGTTCCAGAAATGGAGGTATGTTTCAGGGTATGTCAAGTTGCCATAGCAACTCATGCTCTGAACATAACCTGGTCCGGAGCAGGTTTAGTTGAAGCTTAGTTTGTTTACAGAGAGGTGAAGCAGCATGGCGTGTCCATTTGAAGATGATTTAGTGGATGAAGAAGCTCAGATAATACTTTTTCCACCGTGAGAGGCTGATAAGACCACGTATGGATGTTGGAAAAGTTATTTTTTTTATTTTGATCCAACTTAATTATTTGTTTCAGTTAAAATAAATCATTTTTTGTAAGTCGGTTTAAAAATTACACGTAGTTTTCAGACAGTTATTTTACTTTTATTCAAATTAGTAGGTGTAACTTTGGTGCTGATGTTAGATCGGCACCGCAAAGGATTCTGGGATATCATTCCCTTTGCCTGGACGGATTTGGGTTTAAGTGTGAGTTTTTGACCAAATGTGTTTAGTTGTTTAGCTGTTTTACTGTGTTTTGCCATGTTTTGCCGAGTTACTTTGCCCTACTGAGCTTACGACTCTGCACCATGAGTGAGAGTGAAGGAGAGGATGATGAGTTTATATAGCACCCCTACTATTACACACTGTAATGCTAATTACGGTAAATTCTTTAACGAATTTTTGCACTCCGTGCATCCCCCCCCCCCCCCCCCGTCTTTTTATTGTTATAAAAATGAGTATATCTGCCGGCTCAAACTTAGACATTTGAGAGTTCAAGAATTATAATTAATTTAGATGGAAAAAATATTCATTGAATTGGAGTAATATTACATTTAGTTTGATAAATATGTAAATTTGAGTTGTAAACAATTATTGAGTTTTATAGACGTAAAAAAATTAGGTTGAATAAATTTAACTAAATTTTTTGCAACCAATAGAAGTAATTCATTTAAGTTGGCAAAATTGGATCCGTTTTATATATATATATATATATATATATATATATATATATATATACATATATATATATATATATATATATATGTCACAATGAAAATGGAAATAAGATCAGAAACTCGTGCGTTTACTTTGTCTGCTCTGTTCTGCTCTCTCGCAGAACCTCTTTCTTTTGATGATGCAGCCGTGTTACTTTTTTGATGGACGTGTAATCTTCATACGTCGTCATTAAAATCTCACTCCGTCTCACTGAAGTACAACGTTTTCTTTTTTTTCACCACGTGTTTCCATGGTGACTCCAGAAATCGGCGATCCATTGAGAATGTCTTTATGTACCTCCTGTGCACGTGCGTTAACCCAGGGTTACCAAGTCGAGCGTAATTACGCCAACTCATATCAGGTCTTTTGGAACCGACATACCCAGAGTAAGCAAGTTCAGCCGGATTTCAGCCAGAGTTCAGGCTTAAAGTCAGGCTAGTTTAATCATGCTTCCTGGAATACCCCCCTGGTCTCACACTCTGGCTGCACAGCTCACACATGCTCTCCCTTCACACTGAGCTCCTTCTCTTTTATGGGCTCCAGTTAATTGACTGGCCATGCCCAGGAAGGAAGCCACATTTAAACAAACATTTCCAATAATTACAACAAAAGATAGAAATGTCTTGTAAATAATACAGTTAAAGTCCTGCAAATAAAGACATACATAAATAAACAATCAACTGAAATCATTACAACAAAATGTATATATAAAGAAATCCAAATTCTTTCCACTTCCTGTGCCCAACTACTAAACAGGAAGTAAGGCCTTGGCCGCCATTTTGTTCCTTGGGCAACAGGAAGAGAAGGTGAGAAACATTACAAAAATCAAAGAGATCTTAAACATTTGGTGATTATGCATTATGTGTTTAAAGGTGATGAGTTATGACAGACAGGTGACAAGTAGGAAACAACTTTGTCACAGAATCTGTCAGAGTTCTTCCTGGTATCTCTGACAGATCTGGAAGATCCACATTCTTTCAGTTTTATGTTTTCTTTGTGATCAAATCTCTGCCTCCAACGGCTTTTCTGACTTGTTGACATTCAGACTTCAATCTGATCAGTTCTGAGCTTCTGAAGAGGAGAACGATCATCTAAATCCTAAAAACATCTAAATCCTGAACATAACCCTCTAAAAATCCAATAGAATCTGTAATTAAACTAAAAACTCTACATCATCAAATTCATTTGTTCTTCAATCATTTCCTTCAGTTTTAGGATCTCGTTGATTTGAAACGTTGTGATTTTAACAGAGCTGGAAAGAAAAAGCTTCTCAGCTTCACTGTCAGACATTTTCCTGAGCTGCATGTGAACAAACTCTCTGTTCCTCTGAGTCTGACTGATAATTAGAAGGAGCTGGTTCAGCAGGTCCGGCAGATCCCACCCCCCAAACCTACCCCAGCTCACTGAACCAGCCAGGATCCGGCTCAACCCAACACCATCACACCCCTACTAGGTGATGTGACTAATCAACTGGGACCAGGGAGAGTCTGAAGCTGACAGAATATGTGTGGAGGACATTATCTCTAAACTAAATGCTCTGACATGAGGTTTCTGTAGTGGCTGATGCTGAGATTATTTTTAGGCTTCCAGTTTAGGAGGATAGTTTTCTTTGTGATACATACAGCGGTGAGAACCATATAAGCCTTGTTAGATTCTATGTTGATGTTGTTCAGGTCACCTAAGCAGAGTTTGGGACATGCAGGGACCTTATATTGAAACCATATTGATAAATCCTCACTGACCTTACTCCAGAATGATTGGACAGGTGAACAGAACCACAGGGCATGTAAATAGTCGTCTATGTTGTTACCTGTACACTGTGTGCATACAGCTGACTGAATGAGACCGATTTAAATAACCTCTGTCCGGTGTAGTGAATTCTTACATTTAGCCCGGGTAGGTAAATTGTATCATTTATGTTAGATATCAGTTAGAACATTTTGGAAGTGAGCTTTGGATTCTTACGGTCAATGAAATGTGTTACTGTAGCAGAAGGTTGTGGGTCTATTTGGGTCAAGGAGGACTTTCTGCTTCATGACAGTAGATGACAGATGAGGGGAGTTCATGTCACGCCTGGAAGGAGGAAAGGTCACATGACCTTCACTGAGGTCAACAAGCTGTCAATCAGCTTGAAGCTCCGCCCCTCCTCCCAGTGACTATCAGGTTTCTAGTTGAACCTCTCTTTAGTTTCTCTGAACTTCCTGCTGTGTTCATGTGATGTTTCTTCCTCCATCTTCATCAATTCAGTCATTTCACCTCCAACAAGAAGCCCCGCCCCCTTTTTCACGTCCACCGTGTTGATGAGCGTCAGAAATAAAATTGATCAAATCCTGGTCCTCTGGCTGTGGAGCAGTGGGTGTTCACTTGGTAGACAACAGGCAGGTTGAGGGTTTGATTCCAGGAAGGCTGTTCCACCTGATGCCCCACCCACCTGTGCTGCCCCGCCTCCCTCCCAGGTGGACTCTTCCTGGTTGTGAGTCAGTGATCTGAGCTGCAGCTGCGTTGACACGGTGAGTAGAGACTCTTCTTCCTCTTCATCTCTGTGAAGAAACTGAAGTGAGTTTGTTTCTGGAACTTTGTCTTCACTAACTTGACTGTTTGTTTCTGAATGTTTGGAGAAGATCTTCCTCTCTCTCTGAAAACTCTCATCCCTCTGCTGTTTCCAAACCTTCATCATTGTTGGGTCAACAACATGGAGGACTCTTCTTCATCTAATCAACAACAATTAGCTGATGCTTGTTGTTTTTCTAAACTCTTCAAAGTTTTATTTCTGACTCCAAACCTTCCTGTTCTCCTCCATCCAAGTCTGTGAGAACAGTGTTGGGAGGAACTCATTACTAAAGTAATAGATTACAGTTCCAGGTAACTGTGTGCTGGAACACAGTCATATTTCCTCATTCCAGGTTCATGAACTCTCAGATTCCATCAGACCAACAACTTAGAACAGACATGTTTGTAGTAGAGCGACCATGAGGCCTTAGTGGATGAAAACAAAGATTTTTCTGCTTTTCTTCTCCAACTATAAATTCTATTCTTTCATATCATCTTCAATGATTGTGTTCAATCTGCTGTTGGTCTTCGTTGACCCTAAACTTTAGTTGTTGCGTTCCTCAAAGGTGTGTCTTGACTTGTCTGTCTAGTTTTTCTAGTTCAGTCATTTGAACTTGGAGTATTGGAGCCTCTTTAACGGCTGTGTTTCAGGCCATACAAGTCAATTTGGCTTGTATCCACAAGGCCGTCTAACACTGTCAAAACTGGTTGGGAAGACAGTCTTAACCTCCACATGAGGGAACAACTATGGAAGTCAGCATTGTCTCTTGTCCATTTGTCCAGGATCCACTATACCAATGCCAGACTGGCCTAAATACATCCTACTATCAGTGATGCCTGCAGCAGATGTCACCTCTCCTGCTAACCAGGCCTATGTGTTTTGGTCCTGCCCAGTGCTTGTAGCACTCTGGTCAGATATATTTACCACAGTTTCAAGAGCGTATAGATACTCTGTCACATCAAATCCCATGTCTGCAATATTTGGTATTCCCACAACTCCTGACACGCTAACTGAAGGGTTCACTGCATTCTCCACCCTATCAGCACGCAGGCTGATCCTGTCATGTCCACTGGGTCCATGAGGTGACCATATTCTCAAACTAGAGAAGCTAAGATCCTCACTTCAAGGTTCACTTAGGGGGTTTCATGTTCTTCATGGGCTCTTTTCTACAGTACATGGACTCCTTGACATTTCCTCACAATCTGGAGGCTGACTGAGCGCTGGAGTAATGAAAGGTTAAGGCCGTTACCGCAGTTACCTCATTCATTTTGTCATTAAAATAATGATACATTAAAATGATTATTTGTAGTTCTGAATGACTATGTGGTTTACTATCTCCTATTTTGTGTCTGTCCTGGCCTGTTGGGGGTATGGGGGGGGCTGACATTTGAGTGTTTTTCTACACAGCACTGTCCTCGCCCTGACATCTGATTATACACTCTTTATGACTGCTAATATGTAGAATGTTCAGTAAACAAGTTAAAAAGAATATTGGAGCCAGCATCAAAATAAAAAAAGAAATACATTTACCAGAATAAAGTAGTAAAATGATAGGAAAAAGTTATAATTTTATGAAAATAAACTTGTAGGATAATGTGTTAAAGAGTCGATATTATATGATGATAAAGTTATAATTTCATAAGCAATGAGTTGAGAATGAAAGTCTTACATTTATAAAACAACAGTCTGCCTCCTGAGAAAAGTCTAGATAACAAAAAGGAGTCAGGATGGTGACAGATGTAGAGAACATCGTCTGTCATTCAGAAATACTAAGTCTTTTAGTGAGTCCACATTATACGTTTAAGGACATTGTAGAGAATTTCAGGACAGTGAACCTCTTCAGGAGAGTCTTGACCCACAGGAAGTGGATTTCTGGCAGAACCGTTTCTGCCGTCTGTAGCTGCAGAGGTCCAAAGGCGTTCAGCTAGAGTTACACCATCAACTCTATTTTTGGAAAACATGGCTCTTTGGTAAATTATGACCTTTTTCTCATATTTCTACCACTTTGTTTTAAAAATATATAACTTTATTCTTGTAAATGTATAGTTTTATTGTTGAGGCGGTCCTAGTACTCCGTGGTAGAACCAGTTCTAGTGAAACAGCTGTTTTTCCTGAGGCTTACAGGCCTGGAGTTCTCTGTTCTATTTTCTCAGGGTGTTTCAGTCTGGAAAAGTCTGTTGGAAGAAGATGTTTCAGCTGTGTTGAATCAACGTAACAAATGAACAGCTGGACTCTTTTTTTCTGTCTGATGCCTCGACAAATGCTTCACATTTGTCCGTGGCTCATCAGTTCCTTCATTCCTCAATCTGTTAGATCATGTGACCATCGGCCACAGTGGCTATTTTGGTCCAGTTCTGCTCCGAGGATGGATTGTGTTCAGACTGAAGAATCTCAGACAGAACCAAAGCTCAGTCCAATCAGAAATTAACCGAGACCACCTCCAAAGACGGGTCAAAGAGCGGTTCCTGGTCCCCTACCAGAGTCCACTTGGATGTATTCAGACTGAAAATCCATTCCCGTTTATCGGGGAAACGGTTCACTTTAAACCAAATGTGTCTTTTCAGAAGTTTTTACAGACTAAGAAGTAACTCAGGACTCGGTTTTCAGAGAGTAATATTGTAATGTAATGGATTACTTTTGAACAAGTAACCTGTAATTCTTTCCAGTTCAGAGGTTCAACAGTGAATTAAAGTCTCTGTTGGAGCTTTGAGAGGAAGAATTCATGTCTTTCTTTCTTTTCTCCTCCTTCTTTCATTCCTGTCAGGAAGTTTGTTGTTTCTGTGTCAAAGTGACTGAATGGAAATGTTGCTGCTGCAGCTCCATGTCTCCACCTGCTGGAGGGAGAGCAGAAGTGCAGCAGCTGATGGCAGCTTCCTCTGATGATGAGGGTTTCCTCTGCAGGTGAAGGTGTGTGTGAGCTGATGTGGAACCAGTGAATCCAGCAGCATGGATAAGGGGGAGGAGCCACAGGAGGGAGCCCCTCCCTCTAAAAGCAAAGATGGTAACCATGACAACCAGACCACAGCTCAGAGGTGAGATGAACATCTGTCCATGATCTTCTTCATGTCAGAGCTCAGGACTCACACCAGCAACCTGCATTCTCCACAGGAACCAACCTGGACGTGGATCCAGAAAAAAAAGGAAAGCTGTGCCAAAGGATACTAGTCTAGATGTCAAAGACATCAGTTCAGGAGAGAAACAGTAAGTGTATGTCAGAATTAAAATGGCCTAATTATAGTTCAGATTTTAAATTGAAATTGCTATTTCTTGTAAAAAGGTATTTTTATTTACGTTTGTGATATTGTGGCACAAGAAAAGATTAAAATACGACAAAAAATTGGCTTTATAAACTTTTTATTATAACAGACTTCCAACATTTAATTTATAGCTAATTCAGACAAAATTATAGTGAGAATCAGAAGAAATGTAGGAAAAAAATTAATGTCACCATTTTATTACAATAAAAGGCATACATATCGTATTGCCAGACTCTTGCCAAGACACACCCCTGTAGAAATGTCACGTATTTTTTAAATGTTTAGGGTTAAGCTTGATGCTGTTGAAAACATTCCTGTTTTTCAAAATAAAACAGTATCATCTGAAAACTAATTTGATATTTCAGATTTGTGTTTTTGTCCTCAAACAAATAAATGATTCCAGTGACAATAGCTGCAGTCAGTGTCACACAGACTGTGTGACACTGACTGTCATGAACAGAAATTGGTCATTTGTCATTGAATGTCAAGAGAATCTGATGAACCTCCAGAGCAGAAGAAATGAATTTCTTATAAAAAAATGTTTTTCTATCAGGAACCTACAGGAACCTGAACCTGGATCCAGCTGTGGGTCTGACAAGAGTGGCTTTTCAAAGGCTTTCAATCCAGACTTCAGTGACATCCATCCAGGACTGGAACAGTGAGTGTTTGCCAGAGTTAAAGGATTCTGGATTCTAGTCCAGATGATCTGTAGTTTTCAGATGAAGGACTTGAGGTCTGGTTCAGTTCTGGATCTCTGATCAGACTCACTTGGAGCATCATGTGTGTGATGAGATCTTTTCAGTTGAGTCTTCTGAGAGTCTCTGAGAGACATCAGAGATGTTGGAGAAGAAAACATGTTGACTGCTGACTCTGACTGACAGCAGCTCCAGTCTGATTCCAACCAAATCAGGAGAAAAGTTCCAGTTTTCTCTGGTTTGTTATATTTTCTTGTTGAAATTGTCTGACTTTGGTTTCATAGTGTGGCTGATTTCTCCAAGTCTGACAAAGTTGACCACACCCACAACGTGAGCGTCCATCAGGTCCCCCACAGACCTTGCTGCTTTGTTTCCAATATTGTCGTCACAAATAATGTTTAATTTCATTTATGTATTTGTTCCTTTCATGAAAATGATTGATTGTCCAATATGTTTACATGTTTGTGGTACATTATTGATCATTTTCACGATTGGAAAGAAAGCAGAATTGAAGAATACAATTCTTAGAATTATCTGCTCCCTTTTAAATATTTCATCATATTTACATTTCTCACACCATCACCTGTGCTCCGATTTCACCATAAACGGTTCAAATAAACAGTAAATACATTCCAAATATTCCATTCAACAGAAACGTTTGTACAAACTAAGTTGTTTAGCTTTATAGATCCGTTTAAATTGAAAAATATTTTGACAGCTTTTTAACTGATTCTCCTGGGAATTCCACATCTTTATCCCTGCTATAGACAAACACTTTAGCTTTAGTTGTTCCTACAATCTGTTGTTTGAAATCAAAATTTCTCCCATGATTTTCATCTCCTGTGGTAAAAATAAAAAGCTTTTTGTAAGTCTTCAGGTAAATCTCTGTTTCTGGCTCTAAACTCAACTAATAAGGTCTGCAAGTTGATTACATCTTTAAGTTTTAATAAACCTGACTTAATGAAGAGTTCATTTGTGTGATCTCTAAATTTAGCTTTGTGAATAATAATAGTTCTCTGTTGTAATAGAATTAAGGACATTTTATTAGTGTCATATGTATTTCCCCACACTTCAATACAATATGTAAAAAGGTCAAACCAAAGAGCAATATAACATGTGCATTATATGACATGGTAAAACATATTTAGATTTGTTCAGAACAAAAAGGCTCTTGGCTACTTTATTTTTACATAAAATATATGAGATTTCCATGTTAATTTGTCGTCCAACATAACCCCTAAAAATTTAAATTCAGACACGTGTTCTATGTTTATGTTGTCAATGGATAAAATCACTTCTGTTTTTTCTTTATTACCAAATACCATAAACTTTGTCTTTGTTAGATTCAACAACAGTTTATTGTAGTCAAACCACATTTTGAGTTTTATAATTTCCATTTCAATACTTTTAGCTAAGGTTTTCAGATTATCCCCAGAACAGACAACAAAAGGTTTAGGTCCTATACTTGAGCCTTGTGGAACTCCACAAATAATATTCATGAGATCAGACTTATTACCTCCAAACTGTACATATTGTTGTCTGTTTTGTGAATAACTGGTGATCCAGTTCAGGGCCATTCCTCTAAACCATATGCATATCATTTAGAAATCAGGATAGAATGATCTATGGTGTCAAAAGCTTCCTTTAAATCAATGAAAACTCCTATTGTGTATTTCTTTTAGTCAACAACTGTTGAAATGTGTTTAACTATTTTCATTAAAGCCAAATTAGAACAAAACCAAACTGATTCTCACTTAACAATTAATTTTTCTCAATAAAGTGTCTAGTTTGTTAACAAACAACTTTTCTCAAACTTTTGAAAATTGGAAAAGTAATGATACTGGTCTGTAATTATTAAAAGTATGTCTGTCTCCATTTTTGAAAAAAAAAAAGGAATAACTTTAGCTATTTTCATTCTATAGGAAAAATTCCCAATTTAAGTGAAAGATTAAAGATATGATGTAGTGGTTTAACAATACAATCTATTGTCTTTCTTATTTTTACTAACTAGTTTTGATTGTATATTTTCTGCTAAGTTGGGTCCTATATTTACAACAAATGAATTGAATTCATTTGCCATGTCCTCTTGCTTTTTAATGACCACATTGTCTTTAAGGAAGAAGTGAGGTCGTTGTATTGATCCTGACTTATTTCCTATGACCTTATTCAGAATATTCCACGTAGCCTTTATGTTATGTTTATTTTCATACAGAATCCTATGATAATATTTCTTCTCAGCTTGTCTCAATACATTTGTTAACTTGTTTTTGTAAACCTTATAACGTTTTTCAGCTGCTGCTGTTCTTAATTTTAAAAAGTCCTTATAGAGTTTGTTTTTCTTTGTTATCCAGGGTTTTCTGTTATTTTTAGATGTAGGTCTTCTTAGAACTTCTGGACAGTGTCTACTGTAAAGACCTAAATAACGTTTCAGAAAAGCTTCATATGCACCGTTTACATCATCTGTATACATTACATTCCAGTCTTGATTTATGAGATTGTTTCTGAAAGCGTTCACAGTTTCATCATTCCTTATTCTTTTGTATATTTGGTGGATTTCTGCTGACTTTTTTTGGCAACCTAAAGTCAAATATAGCAAATATAGGTAAGTAATCACTTATGTCATTAATTATTAATCCACAATCTCTTTGACTTTCCAAAATATTGGTAAAAATGTTGTCTATTACAGTTGCACTAGTTGTTGTTATTCTGCTAGGCTTTGTAATCAAAGGATTCAGTCCTTTACTATACAATGAATCAAAAAAATCAGATGTTTGTAAATGTGAATCAAGCTTGATGAGATCTATATTGAAGTCTCCACAGATTATTCATTGTTTATGTTGGTTTAGATTACTTAACATATCTTCTAAATCGTCCTTAAAAGTTTAATTTTTTTTTTTACACATCCATCAGTCATATTTTTGTTTTTTAACTTCACTGAGTTGTTCCTCACAGTAATATCTGCAGGTATCCTTGAACTTATTAAACACATGAGTCTCTGGATACACATCATTGTCAAAATCATAAAGTCCATGTTCTGTATAATCAAACTTAGAGGTGTTTTCACTCACCAGTGAGTCAGTCATAAATGAAGTCCTGCTCTCTACAGAATAGTCCACAGTCTGGTTCTGTCAACAGAACCTAAACAAAACAGAACTGTAGAGTTTTTCATTTGTATTGATCCAGGTCTTTCTCTAGTCTCACTGCTACCACTTTAGCTTCTGGTGATCCATTTAGTTTTATGAACATGTTTCCATTCCTGGTGTCTTGTATTTTTATGTTGCTTTTTCAGGATAATACATTCATTCATTTTTCTATTCCGTTTTTCCCTTTTGGGGTCAAGGGGTTGCTGGAGCCTATCCCGGCCACTTGTGGGTGAAGGCAGGGGACACCTGGACAGGTCTCCAGTCTGTCGCAGGGTAGAATATCTTCAATTACACATCCATTCACTCTCACACTCACAGCTAGGGACAATTTAGAGTTGCCAATCAACCTATGAAGCATGTTTTTGGACAGTGGGAGGAAGCTGGAGACCCCGGAGAGAACCCATGCATATAAGGGGAGAACATGCAAACTCCACACAGGAAGGTCCCCCGTTGATGTTGTGTTTTTCATGTCCTCCAGCTGGAGCTTGAACCGGGGGGCCACCGTGCAGCCCCAACATCCGACATGTTCAAGCAATTTCTGAGTTTTTCTTGGTCAAGTGCTCATTTAAATAAACTCCAGTGCCTTTAAGTTTCTTTGCCTCCTTTAGGATTTCCACCTTGTGCTTTCTGTTCACAAATCTTATAGTGATCGTAGGCTTCTTCTTTTTATCCTTACTTGGCAGAGATCACATGTTGCTCCAGGGTGTGCTGCTCCTCAGATGGAGCATTTTCACCTTCTTCATCACTTCTTGGCCAGCAGCATAACTCTGATGTCTGGTCTCTAGCTCTGTGAGCTGAAGGTCATCTGCTCTGGAATTCTGCTCCAAGTCATCCACCTTTAGCTCCAGGAGTTCAGTCCTTAGATCCTTCTGTTTGATCATAGCCACTAGCTCCTGGATCTCTTTTTCCATGAGACCTGTCAGTGTTTTCTGATTTCTTACCACTTCACTGATGTCCCTTGACATGATGTTCAGAGATTCCTTCATATCATACCTGAAGTCAGATGGTGATAATCCTGACGTCAAAGACATCAGTTCAGGGGAGAAACAGTAAGTGTTTCTCAGAGTTAAAGAGGCCTAAATATAGTTCCGATTTTTAATCAAACCTACTATTTCTTGTAAAAAGGTATTTTCATTTACATTTGTGATATTGTGGCACAAGAAAAAATCAAGATACGACAAAAAATGACTTTATAAACTTTTTATTATAACAGACTTCCAGCATTTTATTTTATAGATAATTCAGAAAAAATTACAGTGAAAATCTGAAAAAATGTAGCAAAAAAATATAACAAAAATAAGAAAAGATTAAAGAAAATTATAAAAAAAATGAGAGCAAAGTCTGACAAAGTTGACCACACCCACAAGGTGAGCGTCCAGCAGGTCACCCACAGACTTTGCTGCTTTGTTACCAATTTTGTTGTCTGGATTGAGTCACCAATTACGGTGGCCGACAGGGCTCACACTACATACAAATGGAAAAACACAACGGGGCGCTTGAACACACGACTACTTGCAGATGAAAAATTTACAGCCTTTGTGGCATCTAAGATAGACCTCTTTATTGCCACTAACGTCACACCAGGTATATCTCCCTCCCTTCTGTGGGAAACTTTTAAAGCTTTCATCAGAAGGCATATCATATCCTACGCTGACTATGAGAGGAGGCAGAGGAGGGCAAAGGTTTTGGAGATCACCACGCGAATATTACAACTTGATGAGCTTTATGCTGCCTGCCCATCACCCGAAGTTTATAACGACAGGTTGTCTTTGCAGGCTAGGTTCGACCACTTATCATCAGCTCAAGCTGAGGAATCCTTACTTAAATCGCAACACTCTCAGTACGAGTACGGAGACAAGGCTAGCAAATTACTCTCCCATCAGCTTCGAAGTGCAGCAGCAGCGCATCTCGTTCCCCAAATTCAGACACCAGATGGAGTCTCCACAGACCTCAAATAATTAATAACCAATTTTGGGAGTTCTATTCATCACTTTACACCTCGGAGTGTACACCCAGCACTGCATCCTTGGACTCCTTCTTTAATTGTCAGAATTTTCCGGTAATTGAACATACATATAGCGATCAATTAGAGGAGCCCATATCGACTGAAGAAATTTTGCAGGCTATGAATAAGATGCAATGTTCTAAATGTCCTGGTCGGGATGGGTTCCCTGTTGAGTTCTACCGAAAATGTATGCCTAAATTGGCACCTTTAATACTTAATATGTTTAAACACTCACTGGAAGTGGGTTCCCTCCCATTATCTCTCCGACAAGCAACTGTATCCCTTATCCAGAAAAAGGACAAGGATCCTTTATCCTGTGGCTCATATCGCCCTATCTCCCTATTAAATGTGGATTATAAAATTCTTGCCAAACTTCTAGCTTTGCGTATTGAGGGAATTTTGCCATCAGTGATCAGTCCGGACCAAACAGGATTTATGAAAGGGAGATATGCCTTTTCCAATCTCAGACGATTGTTTAATGTTCTCTATAACTCTACAGACACCATCAAGCCTGAGTTTGTCATAAGTCTAGATGCTGAGAAGGCTTTCGATAGAGTTGAATGGGATTACCTTTTCAGACCCTTAAATTGCCCCTCAAACCTGAGCCGTTAACAGCCTTGTTTGGGGTCATCCCCAATATGACAAACTTGCCAACACTACAATCTGACTTTGTGGCATTTCTCACTTTTTTGGCAAGACGCAGGATTTTGTTGTGTTGGAAGTCTCCCTCTCCTCCTTAGAAATCTGGATTAAAGATGTTTTGCACTACAGTAAACTTGAAAAGATTAAATTTACTCTACGTGGCGCCACGGGCAAGTTCTTTAAAATTTGGCAACCCTTTTTTGGACATGTTAACACCTTACAATCACGTAACATACCCACCTAGCTGGCTCTCATTTCCCCAAAAAAATATACTTTTAGGCATTTCGGTTATTTTGCTTGTGCTCGCTCATTGTCACTTTAAAATATCACTGATCTGAACTCTTTGCTCTTTGTTCATGAAGACCTTTTTTGTGGGTTTGTTTTTTTTGTGTTTTTTTTGTGTGTGTGTTCTAACGCTTTACACATCTCCTATTCGTGATCCCTGGAGAGTTTCTTTTGTTATATCACGTGTTGTGCTGCCATCTTATTTTCTTAATTTTAATTATTCATTACTATTATTATAAGTTTTTGATGTATATCAGGCTTAGTGATGGGATGTGTATCGCCTTTCTGTTTGGGTTGTTTTTTTTTTCCCCCTCTGTTTTTGGTTTTAATGGGGGGAGGCAAAAAAAAAAGTGTAACCATTGTTGTTATCACGTGTTTACATTGCTGCTCTAAAACCCAATAAAAACAATTTAAAAAAAAAAACACAACGGCATTACCCGAAGCAAGACGAAATTACCCGAAGCACAACGGCATTAAGAGACAGCGCAACGGCATTACCCGAACCGCGACGACATAACCGCAGCATTAGCATTAAGCTCAGCACAACGGAAGTGAGGACTTTTTTTTCCGGAGGAAAAATAAATCAGTTTCAAACTATTCGGTACGACAGAATTTTAGGGCCACCAAAAAAAGTAAAATTATGAAATTTTAAACCGTAAATTTATGAGAAAAAAATTGTATTTTCACGAGATTAAAGTGGAAGTGAGCATACAGGGCAGCAGCAGCAACAAGTGAACGCTGCAAAGCAGCAGAGCAGACCAACTAAACTTAGTTGAACAGGTGAGCTGAATGTTTATTGATAACATTCCAAATGTCTGGAAGTTTATTTGTTTAATTTATGATTTATTAAAGTTTTATTTTTTGATGGTTGGTTTGCAAGATGTCTGCAGCCTGATGAAGCCGACGGCGACAGTTATGGAGTGTGCGTGTGTGTTGGAGACCCCACGTGCATGTGTGAGAGCACGGGCAAAAGAGGGGGGTGAGAGCGCGGAGCGGGAGAGTTTGCGTCTATATTGTGTGATCGAGGACTGAGAACCATGATAAAAAGATGGTGTCCCTCCCCAGAAGAAGTATTTTGTCTTATTAACTCGCTCTGGAGGCTGAGGATCCGAACGGGAAAGTGAACCCCAAACGAGGATCCGCCTTCGGCCCTGGAGAAAATCTTCCCTGCGTTTCCGACCACGGTCAGAAAGAAAAAAAAGAGAAGTCAGTCATCGCGCAGGTTCAACAGTATCCCTGCAGCTGTCCACTTGAATCCTTTCTTCCTCCATTAAAGAACATCTCTACGTCTGTCTGACACTTCTGTCTGAGGAGGAGAACTTTCTGGTATTTTCAACGTTCTAATGCTAATATAACAGACTATTTTCATTCCTCTTTATTGTTATATGTTATAACGGGACATTTCATCTAGAGGAGGGGGCGTATGTAAAACTGTTTACTTCCGCATTGGTGTTCGGATGACAAGTTCATGTCGAAAGGTGACATGAAATTCAGGATATGTGAATGAAAAGGAAAATAAAAGCTGTAGCTGTTCTCTGCACCCAAATGTGTCTCTGAGCTCCTTATTTTATATATGAAACTCAGCTTTACCGACACCGAACCCCGGAAAACTGGTTTACGCTGAAAATTATCTGATTTTGAGTCACCAAAAGGTTCAGAATCTCATTGTTTTTTTTTTTAACCTATCTGGGGAAAAAACTTCAGAAAAGGCTCCACATAATCGATGACTTTTTTCTTGTAAATGAACGAGATTTTAAATCATAAATTCATGAGATAAAAAGTTGTAAATTTACGAGATTTTTCCTAGTAAATTTACGACTTAAAAGTCTTAATTAAAAAAAAGACAAAGAGCGTTAGATACAGATGTCACTGTGGAGAGCTGAGTACATTTATTTTTTTAGACAAACGTATATTTGTAAGAAATTACGTTATCTAGAAAGAAAACACCCTAATCTTGTCCAATTATCACGTAGCTCCCAGGAGCGCTGAATAGTTTGAAACTGATTTCTGAAGTCCTCACTTCCGTTGTGCTGAGCTTAATGCTAATGCTGCGGTTATGTCGTCGCGGTTCGGGTAATGCCGTTGCGCTGTCTTTTAATGCCGTTGTGCTTCAGGTAATTTCGTCTTGCTTCGGGTAATGCCGTAACGTTTTTTTCATTTTTATGTAGTATGAGCCCTGTCGGCCACCGTAACCAATATCATAAACGGTTCTTACTGGTCAATATTTTGAGCTAAAGTTTTCAGATTACGCTCCGAACAGAAAAAGTTAAAATCATCTGCAAATAAAACAAACTGTAAATACTTAGAAATATCACAAATATAATTTATGTAAATAATAAAAAGTTTGCTCTGTTCATGATCTAAGTTTTTTCCATCAGGAATCTACAGCAAACTGCATCTGGATCCAGCTGTGGGTCCTTCAGGAGTGACACGTCAAAGACTTTTAATCCAGACTTCAAAGACATCCATCCAGGACTGGAACAGTAAGTGTTTGTCAGAGTGAAAGGATTCTGGATTCTAGTCCAGATGATCTGTAGTTTTCAGATGAAGGACTTGAGGTCTGGTTCAGTTCTGGATCTCTGATCAGACTGACTTGGAGCATCATATGTGTGATGAGATCTTTTCAGTTGAGTCTTCTGAGAGCAGAAAACGATCCTGTTTTTCAAAATAAAACAGAGTCATCTTGAAAATAATTTGATATTTGAGATTTGTGTTTTTGTCCACAAACAAATAAATGATTCCAGTGACAATACCTGCATGCAGTGTCACACAGTTAGACTGCGTGACACTGACTGTCATGAATAGAAATTGGTCTTTTGTCATTGATCCTGAACAGACTGTCTGACTGCAGATCAGTTTGTTCATGATCTGAGTTCAATAGTTTAATATGGAAGAGAATCTGATGAACCTCCAGAGCAGAAGAAATGAATTTCTAATAAAAAATATTTTTCTATCAGGAACCTACAGGAACCTGGACCTGGATCCAGCAGTGTGTCTGACAAGAGTGACGTAACAAAGGATTTTAATCCAGACTTCAGTGACATCCGTCCAGGACTGGAACAGTGAGTGTTTGTCAGAGTTAAATGATTCTGGATTCTAGTTCAGATGATCTGTAGTTTTCAGATGAAGGACTTGAGGTCTGGTTCAGTTCTGGATCTCTCTGATCAGACTGACTTGGAGCATCATGTGTGTGATGAGATCTTTTCAGTTGAGTCTTCTGAGAGTCTCTGAGAGACATCAGAGATGTTGGAGAAGAAAACATGTTGACTGCTGACTCTGACTGACAGCAGCTCCAGTCTGATTCCAACCAAATCAGGAGAAAAGTTCCAGTTTTCTCTGGATTTGGTAGAAGTTGTTGAAAATGTCTGACTTTGGTTTCATAGTGTGGCGATTTCTCCAAGTCTGACAAAATTGACCACACCCACAACGTGAGCGTCCAGCAGGTCCCCCACAGACTTTGCTACCTCGTTCCCAATATTGTCGTCTCAAAATTTAATTTCATTTATGTATTTGTTCCTTTCATGAAAATGATTGATTGTCCAATATGTTTACATGTTTGTGGTACATTATTGATAATTTTCATGATTGGAAAACGAGTCTGGCTAAGGCGCATGCACATGTGCATTCAGTCTGAACCAGAGCAGATCTATGTGAGAGTATGCTACAATCAGAATGCATCATGCATCATAACCTCCATCTGTTCCCATGTTAAATGGAGAGAGGTGTCAGGTTTCCTGCCCTAAATGTTTCTCTGTCTGCATCCATCAATCCAGTCAATGCCCCCCCCCAGGACCCTCATGTCCCACCGTGATTGTCCTAAATCACAATCAAAATGTGCAATTTTGAAAACAAAACTTTGTCTTTTTTCTTCAGCCAGAGAAACAAAATTGAGGGTAACGGAACCTGTTCACCTTCTGAGTCTTGGTAGACGACACCATGTTTGATAAATATGACGACTTGATTGGATAGAGTAGACCAATCAGCATGAACCCTCTTGTCCATGATTGGCCGTTTGTTGGCACAAACATCACGCTAAACTCTGAGATGTGAACGTAAAATGAAAGATGGGGAGAAAGCGGGATGTGAGACAACGTATTGAAAGAACCTGGGTCGCAAACGAAAAAATGTATCTTGAAAGAAAAGACAAAGATTTTAAAAACAAATATTTAATATTTCCATTTGCAACTTAGAAAGTTTTGCTTTTTAAAACTGAAAATTTTGATTGGAATTTAGGACATTTTTATCTCTAAATGTGATTTTTGTTCTCAATGTGGTGACACAAATATCACTACACATTCAAATGTCGTAGAAGTTGTAGTGGAGTTCTGTTAAAAAAAATGGCTGCTGGGGGGGGCGCTAGTGCACAGCTGTAAGATGTAGTAGTGTTTTCTACTGCTCTCCACTGCAACTCGAACTTTTCTGTCATACACCACCTTAAACTTTTTCTACGATTTTTGTAAGTAGACACGCTATTGCCAATAGCTGTTTTTTTTTCTTGCAATGCCTCAGAAAACAAAGCCTTTGAGTAAGACGGGAACCTTCGAGGGATATGTTAAAAAACGCGGCTAGCGGTGCTAATGCTAACACTAGCATTCCAAACGAGCCCTCTCCCAGGACAGCGGCCGACCCCTGTGAAGACAAAAGCTACGCTTTTGTGCAAAGAGATGTGTCGGGAGACGGCCACCACTATACTCGGGAAAATTGATGAGCGGTTTGATGCTCTGGAGTCCAGGTTTCAGTCCATTCACTTGGAAGAAGCGGACATAAAAGCTCGCCTGGAAAACCAGGAGCATGCGACCAATGCGTTGGATGAGAGGCTGGAAGCATTGGAAGCCAAGTGTTCGGGTTTACCGGAGTACTCACATCGGCTTCAAACCAAACTGCACGACCTGGAAGCACGTTCAACCAGGAACAACATAATATATAATTATCGGCATGCCGGAAGGTGCCGAAGAAGTCAAGATTACAGAGTTTGTCCTCAGGCTCATCCCAAAACTACTGGGAGAATATAATTTCCCACACCCAGTACAGATTGACAGCGCACATCCCTCTTTGCAACCAAAACCTGTTGTGAGAGCTAAACCCAGCACCTTCCTGGCCCGAGTTCATCATTTTCAGGAAGAGATGATCCTGCGTTGCTGCAGGATTCAAAGAGGCTGTGAGTACAAGGTCAACAAGATTCATATTTCTCCTGATTACACCAGCAAAGTTATGGATCAACGCAGTGCTTTTGGAGATGTGATGTGAGCCCTGCACAGTGATGGGATCAAACACGTGTTGGGTTATCCTGCAAAGCTCCATGTGTACTTGAATGATGGCCCAATGCCCTCTATCTTCAACCGGAGGCAGCGCGCTGTGTAAAGCAACCAGTCACCTGTGAGAGAGTGAGGTCTCTGCTTTGCTCCACAAATTTGTGGAGTTACTTTCTAAATGTGCTATGCGCACTGACATGTCAGACTCAGTAGTCTGGCTGGTGTAAAATTTATCGAAAATTAATGCTGATATTTATCCTATGGTTGGTGGTGTGTATCTCATTTTATTTTAATATAGTACCATGGTGGTGTGTAACTCATTTTTTAAAATATACCATGGGAAACAGAGAATTACAGATGGAGTCCTGGAATGTTAGAGGTTCAATAGTGAAAAGGGGGAAAGTATTCAAACATTTAAAATCTCTTAATGCGGATGTAATTTTTATTCAGGAAACCCATGTTAAAGGTACAATGCAGCATATTTTGAAGTGTCACTGGGTGTCTCAGGTATACCAGTCATCCTTTACATCACATGCCCGGGGGGGTAGCCATATTATTTAGGAAAAACGTCCCTTTTCAATTAACATCTGTGAAAACTGAGCCACAGGGCAAATTTGTGATGGTCACAGGCCTGATAGATTCCTTTCCATTAACTTTCTTAGATGGAGCTTCAACCCCACACTTCTCAGCTATGATCACTTTATTAAACATATTGCTTTTAAACTAAAATAATTTATTGAAATTAATGACAATGGGGAGGTGTCTGAAACACTAAAAGTTGTTATACCTGGTGACATTATTTCTTATACCTCAGCTCTTAAAAAGGAAAAAAATAAAAGACTTTCTGAAATTAAAATTGTCCTTTCTATTCTAGAAATGACAAATCAAACTTCTAAATCCCCCTCTGACTACAGAGACATGCCGAAACCTAAATATGAATACAATGTAATCATGAGCGATCAAATTAATGTTTTATTAAAACTGAGGCAAAAACATTTTGAGATAGAAGATAAGCCCAATAAGCTCTTAGCACAGGAACTTAAAGGAATGCAGAGATCTAGAGTCATTCATAAAATAAAAAATAAAAATGTCCCTCTTCCAACAAATCCAGTATAAATCAAGAGTCTTTTATCACGAACTTTACTCCTCTCTTCATTTGCCCAGGTTAACTGATGCTGCAAGGCGTCTTCTTGACTCTGACTTCACACTGTAAGAAGTGATTGCAGCCATCAAGTCATTTCCATCAGGCAAGGCTTCAGGCCCTGACGGCTTTGGCTCAGAGTTTTACAAAAAATTCTGTGATGATCTTGCTCCTCTCATGCTTAGGATGATATGCGACTCCAAACACAGAGATAAATTACCCACAACTGTGTATGAAGCCAACATCTCCTTAATCTTGAAGAAAGGCAGAGACAAGGCCGATCCAGCTAGTTTCAGACCCATTGCTCTCCAAAACTTTGATCAGAAGGTAATAACCAAAATTTTAGCAACCAGATTAAACATGTATTTGACTTCTATTATCCACCCTGACCAGACAGGATTTATCCCAGGCTGACTTTCCTTTTCCAATGTAAGGTGTCTTTTAGCCCTTGTGCTATCTTAGTTGACCCCTCCCTTCCATTGACATGTTCTCCCTACCATGACAAAGGTGGATAAAGGTGGAAAGATTTCATGTAATCCATGGACACCAGTGAAGATCACTAATCATTGAAGAAAAAAGGTTCAGAGCTCTGTCTAGTGGGTCTAGATGACCCAACTCCCAATGTTAAAGTGCCTAGGATAGAACAAGGGCTAAACACCATCTATGCCGACTACAATGGCTCTGGTGAAGCTGCAGTTTTGACCCTTGATGCGCATAAAGCCTTCGAACAGGTTGAATGGCATTATTTCTTTGAATAGCTGGGTTTGCAAGGGTTTGGTGAAACCTTTATATCTTGGGTGAAACTAATATATTCAGGTCCGTTGTGTTTAATTCTGACAAACGGGGAGGGATCAACGCCATTTCCGTTTCAGCTTTCTAACCAGCAGGGCTGCCCTCTTTCTCCTACCCTGTTCGCCTTAGCTTTGGAACCTCTTGCTGTTAAAATAAGAGCACATGCACACATCCAGGGCCTTCAGGTTGGAGGAGCAGAAACTGTTATTAGCTTGTATGCAGACGATGTATTGTTATACTTGCGGAATGCTGGGGAGTCTGTGCCCCTCCTTAGTAATTTGATTACATCTTTCGGCAAAATTTCAGGTTACACATTAAATTGGACTAAAAGAGAATTAATGCCTTTATCTAAAACTCATCTGCCAAATTCTCTTCATAATGTTCCTTTTTAAATGGCTTATCACCATTTCACTTACCTGGGCCTGACTAATACCAAAGACCCTCAATTAGTCTTTACCTTAAACTTTCACACAATTTTTTATCAAAATTAAAGCAGAATATTGAGTCTTGGAAGAGTCTTCCCTTATCCATGATTGGCCAAATAAATTCTATAAAAATGGTTTCTCTGCCTAGATTCATGTATCTGTAGCCTTGCAGAATTCTTGGATTTGGATTTGTGTGGAGACAAGACACCCAGGACCACAGTTCAACAGGGAGCACAAAAAAAATTTTTTTTGAGGGGGGTAATATTGGAGGAGTCTGTTGCTCTGTCCATCCGTTGGAGCCAGGAACCTCTGTCTATAAAGTAAAAACAGATAACCCAAGAAGTCCATAAAAAAGCTAAAACACCAGGCTTAATGAAACCCACTAAAAACACACAATTAGTAAAAAAATAAATAGCATGCAATTTGTTAAAATGTGGCTCTGGTGACTATACAAAAAAAGTCTCTTGGGTAATCCGCCAAAAAAAGAGATAAAAACAGCAGAGCTGTTAGCTCGAAGAGGGGCGGGTCACAACCACACCCCTCTGCGTTCCAACGTCGCCTCCCCCTCTGAACGCTGTCTGGCCCCTGGCTCAACTGCTCCTCAAGTGCCGGTCAGCGCTCATCCATCCACAGGGTGTCTCCTTCTGGACGTCTTCCAGTGCCACTTCACCCGGAGATGCCTCACTCCAAGCGCGGTATTCTGTTGTCAGCTGGCGCTGCTCCTGTGGCGCCGCTCGTCCACGTAACCAACAGGTTGAAGAAGCACCCCCCACAGTCTCCTCGCTGTAGAGAGCCGCTGCTCTTGTGTTGCTGCTGTCCGGAGCTTTGTTCCTTCAGAGCCTCCTTGCTCAGCTCACCTCTTTCCTCATGTCCTACTGTCTTTAAAAGCAGTCTCATGGGCACGCCCCCAGTGCACACCTGTGTCCATTAATTAAGTGGCCCCCTTCCGGGGCCTCAGGATAGAAAACAAGCAAAAAAGTTCACCAAGTTCACCCTGTGACATATCTATGCCAGAATCTCCCTATTTACCTCACAGACTCCTTCTTTAAGGAGTTAGACTCAATAAGCACTTCTTGTATCTGGAATAACAAAAATGCTCGAATCTCAAAGTCACATTTCCAAAAATCCAAGTTGGAAGGATGTCTTGGCCTACTGGAATTCAAACACTATTACTGGGCTGCTAATATCAGAGCATTGATATTCTGGCAGCGGGGATCACCAGACACCATTGGTCCCACCACTCCACTGTGGGTAAAGATGGAGGCCGGCGGAGTGGGAGATTTCTCATGTTTACAGGCTTTGCTCTTCTCCAAACTGGAAAGGGCCGAGTCTCCCTGAAAACTGGGTTTTGTCCTAAAACAATCGGTGCACATTCTAAATCACATTTCTGTTCAGTCACCAATATTCCATAATCACTCTCTCTTGCCTCCTTGGGATGACAAATTGTATCAGGAATGGAATAAGAGAGGTTTGACAAAACTTGAAGATGTATACATAGATGGGAAACGTAAACAAAACTTTAACTTTACCAATTCACATTTCTCTAGGCACTTACAAATTAGAAATTACTTGCAGTCCAAAATTAAAGTATTTCAAGATCTTCCAGCTGAACATGATCTTTATGACATTTTCAAAAGTCCTCCTGGCTCCAGACATTTGGTTTCTAGAATAGTGCATTTATTTGATGTCAGCACCAGGGTCAAATTGAAAAAAAATAAAAGATGCTTGAAGTGAGGAGTTGAGCATAGAAATCTCAGAATCAATGTGGGAAAGTGTTTATCCAAGATTCCCTCTGGCTCAGTTAACAGCAGACACCAACTCATGCAATTTATAATCATCCATCAGCTCCACTACTCCAAAGTATGATTGCACAAAACATATCCATCCATTACTCCCATTTGTGACGAATGTAAAATATCTGAAGGCACATTGGTTCATGCTTTTTGGTCTTGTCCCTCATTGGGTGGCTTTTGGAACAGAATATTTGTCTGGTATTCCAAAGCTTATGGTAGCTTAATTCCACCATATGCAGAGCTCGCCATTTTTGGCTGCATACGTACCAGAACTATCCCGATTGTAATGCAGCAGTTGAACTTGAGTTCATGACTGCAAAAAGACAAGTTTTGCTAGAGTGGAAATCTATGACTTCACACTTTACAGTGTGGCTCACTGACATGCTATCTCTCATCCACATGGAAATATTCCGCCATGTCAGTTAAGGTTCACAATAAACTCTGAACACTATTTCTAAATCACTTTCAGAATGTCAAAATTATTTAGCTCTGAATTGAGATTGCATTTTTCTTTCTTCTCTTTATGCCCTATTTGGACGGCCTGTAAATATCATTTAATAGAATGTAACTGGCAATTATTTGTTTAATTGTATTTTTTCATTCTGTCTGTAATGGCCAAAAGAGAACGTGAACTCTTTGTTTTCTTGTCTGTGATTTTGTCTATTTGAAAATGAAAATATGGTATCATTTAGTGAGAGGAACTTCTGAATATGCTTTTATTATTATTATTATCATTGTTTTTTTTTAAGTTATATTTTGTACATAATTTTCTAAATACAAGAGTGACTTCAAAGACAGTAATGTGCATTTGGCTGCCTTTTTATTGGACATCATTGTTTTCACATATTCACAAACTTGTTTGCACGGTTTCACAGGACTGCTCCAAATGTTATTTCCCCATTCAAACGATTCCCCCACAGCTCATGTGGCTGGATTCATAAGATTTGTTTAAAAACTCCCAAAGTAACTTTATGAATTAGAAATGTAACCACACAGGAAAAAAATACTTTAAATATGCTGATATGTGTTGTTCAATTGGAGCATTTTCCATTGGGGTAATGGAAACTGACTTGTTATTTGAACATTCTAGCTGTGACATGACTCTAGTTTGGTTTCAACCTACCAGTACAGACAGAATGGATCTGATTGCTGCTGATTCTCCACAGACTGGACCAGCAGAGCTCAGAGACTCCCAGTGGTCCGTCTGTCCAGCAGCATCAAACACAGCTGGACTCCATCTTTCTGGTCTGTACATGAACAACAACTACTTTCCATCATTCTGTCCACAGTCGTCTCCATGCTGCACTTTGCAGACCAGTGGATTGTCAGAGTGTCCAACATGGAGCTGATGTTTGGCTCCATGACTTCACTCTGATTGGCTCATTCATCTGGAATTCTGTTGCAGCTGCTGGAGGACAACATTGTCACTTTTGTCAAGAAGGAGCTGAAGAAGATCCAGAAGCTTCTGAGTCACAGGGAGGAAGAGGAGGAGCTGGAGGATGAAGATGAAGAGCAGAGGAGCAGCAGAGAGTCAGTGATGAAGATCACAGTGAACTTCCTGAGGAGAATGAAGCAGGAGGAGCTGGCTGAAGGACTGCAGAGCAGTAAGAGGATTTCTCTGAAGGTTTCAGCTGCTGAGAAATGAAGATTTCCTGATGTCTCAACAGGGATTCAAACCCTCATCATTCAGGGCTGCAGAGACTTGATTTACTGTTTGTTGTCTTCATTCAGGATCTGCTTTTGTTTGTCGACATGAAGTCCAATCTGGTCTGAAGAAGAAGTTCCAGTGTGTGTTTGAGGGGATGGCTAAAGCAGGAAGCCCAACCCTTCTGAATGAGATCTACACAGAGCTCTTCATCACAGAGGGAGGAAGAGGAGAGCTGAATGAAGAACATGAGGTCAGACAGATTGAAGCAGCATCCAGGAAAGCAGACAAAACAGAAACAAGCATCAGACAAGAAGAGCTCTTCCAACTCCCAGCTGGAAGACCAGAACCAATCAGAACCGTGATGACTAAGGGAGTGGCTGGCATCGGGAAAACAGTCTTAACACAGAAGTTCACTCTGGACTGGGCTGAAGGCAAAGCCCACCAGAACCTCCACTTCACATTTCCATTCACTTTCAGAGAGCTGAATGTGCTGAAAGAGGAGAAGTTCAGCTTGGTGGAACTTGTTCATTACTTCTTCCCTGAAACCAAACAAGCAGGAATCTGCAGCTTTGAAGACTTCCAGGTCCTCTTCATCTTTGATGGTCTGGATGAGTGTCGACTTCCTCTGGACTTCCACAAGACTCGGATCCTGAAGGACCCTAGAAAGTCCACCTCAGTGGCTGATCTGCTGACAAACCTCATCAGGGGGAACCTGCTTCCCTCTGCTCTCCTCTGGATAACCACACGACCTGCAGCAGCCAATCAGATCCCTCCCGGATGTGTTGACATGGTGACAGAGGTCAGAGGGTTCAAAGATCCACAGAAGGAGGAGTACTTCAGGAAGAGGTTCAGAGATGAAGAGCAGGCCAGCAGGATCATCTCCCACATCCAGAGATCCAGAAGCCTCCACATCATGTGCCACATCCCAGTCTTCTGCTGGATCACTGCTACAGTTCTGGAGGATCTGCTGAAGAGCAGAGAGGGAGGAGAGCTGCCCAAGAGCCTGACTGAGATGTACATCCACTTCCTGGTGGTTCAGGCCAAAGTCAAGAAGGTCAAGTATGATGGAGGAGCTGAGACAGATCCGCCCTGGAGTCCAGAGAGCATGAAGATGATGGAGTCTCTGGGAAAACTGGCTTTTGAGCAGCTGCAGAAAGGAAACCTGATCTTCTATGAATCCGACCTGACAGAGTGTGGCATCGATATCAGAGCAGCCTCAGTGTACTCAGGAGTGTTCACACAGGTTTTTAGAGAGGAGAGAGGCCTGTACCAGGACAAGGTCTTCTGCTTCATCCATCTGAGTGTTCAGGAGTTTCTGGCTGCTCTTCATGTCCACCTGACCTTCATCACCTCTGGACTCAACCTCATGGAGGAAGAGCAATCAGAGATCTCTCAGCCTGAACAGAGCAGTCCAGTCCAGTTCTACCAGAGTGCTGTGAAGAAGGCCTTACAGAGTCCAAACGGACACCTGGACTTGTTCCTCCGCTTCCTCCTGGGTCTTTCACTGCAGACCAATCAGAGTCTCCTACGAGGTCTGCTGAGACAGACAGGAAGTAGCTCACAGACCAATCAGGAAACAGTCCAGTTCATCAAGGAGAAGATCAGTAAGGATCTGTCTACAGAGAAAAGTATCAACCTGTTCTACTGTCTGAATGAACTCAATGATGGATCTCTAGTGGAGGAGATCCAACAGTTCCTGAAGTCAGGACGTCTCTCCACAGATAAACTGTCTCCTGCTCAGTGGTCTGCTCTGGTCTTCATCTTACTGTCATCAGAAAATGATCTGGAAGAGTTTGACCTGCATAAATACTCTGGTTCAGAGGAGGCTCTTCTGAGGCTGCTGCCAGTGGTCAAAGCCTCCAACAAAGCTCTGTAAGAACACTCATGAAAATCCCCTTCAGTGAACAAATGAATCTGATGAAAACATGAAAGATTCAATAACTGCTGTCTGTCTTTGTTTTCTTCAGGCTGAGACGCTGTAATCTGTCAGAGAAAAGCTGTGCAGCTCTGTCCTCAGTTCTCAGCTCTCGGTCCTCCAGACTCAGACTTCTGGACCTGAGTGACAACAACCTGCAGGATTCAGGAGTAAAGCTACTGTTAACCGGACTGGAGAGTCCAGACTGTAAACTGGAGACTCTCAGGTCAGCTTTCATTTAAATATTGATTCTCTTCAAGAAATTCTGTCTGGTTTTCTCTGATTTAGGAAAAAGTGTCAGATAGACATCACTGACAGAGAAACAGGTGTAGGTAGAATAAGAACATCAGTTCAATTCTAAACCCCAGCTGGGTCTCATCTGATGACCCTTTATTCTAGCATGATTTTCCACACCAGACTAAACAGGAGAACATAAATCCATCCAGGTGTTGATATCTGGGAGAAGTTCATGTTCTGTCTTCTTTGAAAGAAAACACAAATCAATCCAAAACCGCACATCCAAAACAACGTTCTGATGTTTCAAATACGGACATGAACATTTCTGTAATGGTAGCTAAAGCCTAGTGGTGAATGCAGCTGCATTTGATATTTACACTCATGCGGGAATTGTGAGTTCCACTTCATGACTTACACTCATGTTTGTTTTTTGTTGAGTTTTAGTAACAGTATTATATTTAAACCCCACCTTGTCTCTGGTGGAAGGTTGATGCCAGTGCTCGGTAGCGGAGCTGCCATCAGTGTGTGAAAGGGACAGTAAAGCACTTTGTTCAACAAATAATACAGTTTTATTTACAGGTCTTTATGCTTTTTCAGCCTAAGATTTCACTTAAAAATGTCATCTCTTAGTGTTTCATTAAGCCTGGTTTTACCTGACTGAATGTCAATGGTGTATACACATATTAGGGCTGGGCGATATGGCCTAAAAATAAAATCTCCGATTTTATTTTTTTTAATTCGATTTCCGATTTTTTCCCGATTTTTTTCCCCCTACTTAAGAAAAGCAATAAGTACAAACGGCAGACAACTTAAAGCAAATGTTGCTTTTATTTAATCAAAATGCAAGACAAATGTAACCCCCCATTTCTGGGATGAATAATAAATAAATAAACACACTCTCGGAATCAAAGTTAAGTATAACATTTTTCTTCTTCTCACTCCGTTTTGGACTTGTGTTTATATAATTTTGTTGTGTTTTATATAATTTTTTCTTGTTTTATATAATTTTTGTTTTGTTTTTGTCCTATCTTGTTATTCTACACTTGTTTTCACTTGTCCAAAATAAAAAGGTTACTTACTTCAAGTCCCAGCTGTGTTTTAAGTCCCACTTTGTAGTCTAGACTAAAATGAGACAAACATTCACCTTGAGAGTAGCAGCATTTTCTAAAAAGTTACCAATACAGCTCATATCTGGGTCTAAAGTTTTAAATAAATTAATAAACCCCGTCTTGATGATGAAGCAGCAGGAGTCGCGGTTACCCCCCCCCCCTCCGAAAACAAAATACTACGGTGGCCGCGTCACAAATGAATACCTGTACAAGCAAGAATTACAATGCAGTATTCTTTATTAACAAATAACAGCAAAAAATAACTATCTAACTAATGAACTAACTATACAGGCGTTGTAGAATGAGTATGTGTGTCAAGTCGCGTGTGTGTTAGGGCACGTGCATGTGTAAGAAGACTGAGCGCGTGCCACGCGACCGCGCGTGAGAGCCTTTGACTCCGATGGGCTCCTTTAGGTAAATGTTGCAGTTTGGGGACTCTTCCTCCACGTCTGAGACAGTAAAGCCACACCAGTTCCACACAACAGATGAGTTTATTTCTTTCTTGGGAACAAACTGCCCACTCTCACCAGTAGCCTTGCTGTCGCGTGCTGTTTCGTGTGTTGTTTGTCGCGTGCCGTGTGTAACTAACGCTACGGAAGCTCTGAGGGGCCAAAAATGCCCCACATAAAAACTCGATTTAGTAATTTTTGAAATCGCCCGTAACAAAAAATTCGAATTAATTCATTTGATTGATTTATCGCCCAGGCCTAACACATATCATGCTTTTCTACCTTCCTCAAAAGCCTAAGGCGCTTTATAGTCACAGTCCCATTTACACACTGGTGGCAGCACTGCTGCTAAACACTGGTGCCAACCTTCCACCAGAGGCAAGGTGGGATTTAGTGTCTTGCCCAAGGACACTTCGACACATGGGTGTGCAAGGCGGGAATCGACACTGCCGCCCCATGTACCAAGAATGTACCAATTTCCTGGACCTCCAGCTGCATCACTGCTACTGAACACACTTTTCTGTCTGATTGCAGGTTGAAGGACTGCAGTTTGTCAGAGACCAGTTGTAAAGATCTGGGCTCAGCTTTGAAGAAAAACCCGTCCAATCTAACAGAACTCGACCTGAGTGATAATGACCTGCAGGATCCAGGAGTTCTTCATCTGTGTGGTTTTCTGGAGAGTCCAGACTGCAGACTGCAGACTCTGAGGTCAGACTCCATGTTTCAGTTGTGTTCACATCAATATGATGAGTACAGATGACTGACTTGCTGAGACTCTGAGGCTCCTTTTATTCTTTTTTTAACAGAAGTAACCACGTATATTGGCTGTGCACAACTTATATTTCTTCTTTTGTACGTATTTCCCCATACTTCATTACAGGAGGTGAGGTAGGGGGAGCAGTAAGTTAAATAATCTCTGAATACTAGCTAGTCTGACAATAAGCCTGTCCAAAGAGGAACGTTTTCAGTCTAACTTTGAATGTAGAAACTGTGTCGGCCTCTCTTCCATGAGCTGGGAGCTCAGACAGGGGCTTGGTTGCTAAACGCTCTACCTCCAACCATACTTTTACTAATTCTAGGAACCACAAGCAGTCCTGCATTTAGTGAAGTGTTCTTATTGGATGGTAAGGGACTATGAGGTCCTCAATATAGTACGGGGCCATTCCATGTAAGGCCTTATAGGTTAACAGGTGGATCTTGAATTCTATTCTAGAATCAACTGGGATCCAGTGAAGTGAAACTAACACAGGAGTGATGTGATCTCTTCTGCTAGTTCCTGCTAACAATCTAGCTGCTGCGTTCTGAACAAGCTGGAGACTTCTTCAGGAACTCTTAGGACACGCTGCGAACAAAGAGTTACAGTAATCCAGTCTAGACGTAACAAATGCATGGATGAGTTTTTCAGCATCACTCTTGGAAAGTAGATTTCTGATCTTGATCTAAAGACAGTTCTACATGCCTGAGACATGTGAGCCTTAAATGATAAATCCTGGTAAAAAATAATAAAGCTCTTTAAAACTACTTGATGTAAATGGTCTGGCTGAAGCGGTGATGCCCTCTGCCACCATCACACTTTCACAGCAGCTTCACTTTGGGATTCTGCACAGCATCGATTTAATGTCCATTATTTTCTCTTTAAAGTGAAAATTGGAGTCTACTACTAAGTTCCTGGACTTCCAGCTGCATCACTGCTCCTGAACACACTTTTCTGTCTGATTGCAGGTTGACGAACTGCAGTTTGTCAAGGACCAGTTGTAAAGATCTGGGCTCAGCTCTGAAGAAAAACCTGTCCTATCTGACAGAACTGGATCTGAGCAGGAACAAGAACCTGCAGGATTCAGGAGTTCTTCATCTGTGTGGTTTTCTGGAGAGTCCAGACCGCAGACTGCAAACTATGAGGTCAGACTCCATGTTTCAGTTGTTTACATCAATATGAGTACAGACGACAGACTTACTGGGACTCTGAGGCTCCTTTTTAAAAAATCTTTTTAAAAGAGGTACTCATGCAGATCGGGTGTGCATAACTCATGTGAAATTTAAATTGAAAATTAGGATTCCATTTCATTTTAAAGTAATTTCAAATCCATCGCATTTTCATTCAATTTAATTTTTTTGGGTCAAAATCCAACAGAAATTGCTAAACTGCCCCCCCACCCATGAATGAAGCATTTTCATTTACAGGTTTTTACGCTTTTCAGCCCAAAGTTTCACCTGAAAATGTCATCTGTCAGTGTCTCATCAGGCCGACCTGACTGAATGGACCAAGTTCCTGGACCTCCAGCTGCATCACTGCTGAACCTGAACAAACTTTTCTGTCTGAATGCAGGTTGATAAACTGCAGTTTGTCAAAGAACAGCGGTGAAGCTCTGGGCTCAGCTCTGAAGAAAAACCCGTCCAATCTGACAGAACTGGACCTGAGCGAGAATGAGAACCTGCAAGATTCAGGAGTTCGTCCTCTGCGTGGTTTTCTGGAGAGTCCAGACTGCAGACTGCAGACTCTGAGGTCAGACTCCATGTTTCAGTTGTGTTAATACCAATGATGAGTACAGATGACGGACTTGCTGAGACTCTAAGTCTCCTTTAAAAAAAATTTTTTTAACAGAGGTACTCACGTATATCGGGTGTGCACAACTCAAGATATTGTTACGGCTGTGGCCGTAATATTGTTTTATGTGTATTTTTGGAATGTTTTTCTTCACCTGTTTTCTGCTGCAGTGGGAGGTTCTTTCTTTCCTTTTCCTTTCCCACCTGTATAGTGCCGATTGGATTCCACAGTGTCGGGAGCACCTGATTGGCTATGGACTTCCAGCAGCAACTTTAAAAACTGCCACATTATCTGTTGGAGCCCCCCCCTCCCCTCTCTCTCTCCAGCTGGCAGCAGCAGAGCATTTTTGACAAACATTGTTAGAGGCTTTGGTCCTTGTAATTTGGGTTGGTTGTTTTTGTATAGTTTTGAGTTTTTCATTGTAAATGAATTCCCAGCTTAATTTCAGTCTGGGTCCCGTGAGAGTTTTTGAGTCATTGGTGAATTTAATTTTCCTTTTTACCTTTATGTTACATCCATTTACTTTTTTTTTCTTTTTCTGGGAGGGAGAAGGGAAGAATGTGGGGAGGGGGGGGGGGTGTAAGAGAGCAAAAGGAAAAGAGGTGAGAAAGTGGGGAATACAAATACTGATTTGCATAAGTTATTATTTTAAGCTGTAACAATTATACCAGATCTGCTGGAAAGACAAATATTACATCAAAGGTGAAATTCTAACACAAAGATGAGCAGAAGACATCTCTCCATCAATACACTGTGGGTTAGGAGGAGGGATAAAGCAGACAGGGAGCAGCGTGGAAGTTTGCACGTGCACGTGGGGGTGGAGCTAAATGCACGCTGCTGAAGTGAACCGTGTGTTCATAAGGTGAACCAGATCGCCCACCCACCCAGCCAGGCGCAGAGAATGCCCCCCTACAGGGGCCTCCCTGACGCCCAAAGGCATAAGCGAACCCTGCGTCTGGCCCCCAGGCCACAGGACAGGAGCGCTTGGCCGTACCAGGCGGTAGCCATGGGGGCCACTGGGCGCCGGACACAGAGACAAGGGCCAAGGACGAGGCCAGGGCCCCGAGAACCCATGAGCCGCCAATCACCCAACCGGTGCCCCGTCTCCGTGAGCCAGCCCCAGCACCCGACCAGAGCATCCCAGACATCGCAGCGCACCCGCAGCCACCCCCCATAGCCCTACCCACTACAACCCTCCTCCCCCGCCATATTATCTGATGTTACACCCATTTACAAACCCCCAGACAGGGGTGTAACAATATTTAAATTGGAAATGAGGAGGAGGAGCTTTTCTGAGCATTTTTGTTAATGAGTGAAACTCAGGAGAAGGAAAAAAGAACAGAGAAATGGTTTCTTAGCCAATGGCCACTCAATTCCCATCATTCATGTTAATGATCCGTTCAAAAGATTTGATCAGTTCCTGAACATCACATTTCTACAATTCATCTGTGTCAGATCAGGAATGTCAGTGAACTCTGAATCTGTCTCCTGCATAAAGGACTGAAACTGCTGGGGATTTAAACCTTTAGCTCAGATCAAGTTTACAGTTTGTGTTCCAGAGATCATTCCATTGTCCATCTTCAGAACTTTGTCACATAGTGCTCTGGTGGATAATGCAGTGATCTGCTGTGAACTCACCAGTACATTTCTCCTGGTGCATCTTTACTCTCATCCTTCCCACTAGTCCACCTTTTTCACCACTCATAGCTGCTGCTCCATCAGTTGTTAGTGCAACCAGTTTGTTTCATGGCGGTTCCATATTGGCCTATATTTTCAAAGATATCTTTGTCCTATGCATCGATTAAATGTCCATAATTTCCTCTATAAGGGTAAAACTGGAGTCCACTCCCTGGATGCAGACGTCCATCTGTTTAGTATCAGTCATGTCAGGACTTTCATCCACAGTCACAGAGTCTGCAGTAAAGTCTTTGCTTCTTTCACTCAACTGTGTTCTTAACCCTTTTGCTTAGATGACCCCCCCCTTCCATTGAGGTGTTCTCCTACCATGACAAAGGTGGATAAAGGTGGAAAGATTTCATGTAATCCATGGACACCAGTGAAGATCACAAATCATTAAAGAAAAAAGGTTCAGAGCTCTGTCTAGTGGGTCTAGATGACCCCATTCCCAATGTTAAAGTGCCTAGGATAGCACAAGGGTTAAACCAGCCGTCATTTCACAAACTCCACCAGAACCGTATTTCTGCAGGTTTCTGTTTGCCAGCATCTGCTTTCTGTGTGGACATCAGACATCAAGCACCTCCATCTCCGCGTCTGCTAAAGTGTCTGATTCTTCTTCAACTCTTCTGCTTTCTGGATCTTCTGCTCTGACAGAAAATACACTTTTTTTTCCCTAATTCTGTCTCCAAGTGATTCATTTTTGTATGGTGTGTTCTTATGTTTCTTGCTAGCTGCTATTTTCCTGTCTGCTCATTGTGAGAGGTGGACAGGCTGACTTTACTCAGAACAACAGAAGTTGAATTCTACAGACCTTGTTGTGTGTGTGACCTTCAGACACACTCAAATATTGTATTTCTCTGTCATTTCTCTATATCAAATGTGCCGTTAACTATCTGAACTAGTTCAGCAGCAGTCCTGGTCATGAGTACTTCAAGGACAAACTGGTAATCCCAGTTCTTCTTAAAATCATTGTGTATTTCTCTGGAACACAGAGGAGGATTTCCTGTGCTAAAGGTTCTGAACAGGGTTCTGTTCATTTAGCTTTGCTGTTGGAAAATTCTACAATGTCTCTTTTTCAAGTTTTCATGAATCAGCAACTTTTTTTCTTGAATCTTCATCCTCTGTAAAATATCTGCAGGGGGTACAAACTTTTCTTTGATCACTTGTCATTTGTTGGATCCATTACAACGAGATTTTCCTATTGAAGCTTTGTTTTTACCCATAATTCAAAGTGATCGTCAATTCTCAATAAGCAATTCACTTTACGATGTGATGATGTAATTTGAAAATGCATTTAAAAATGCAAATAAAAATCTTTTAGATTTTAAACTGTTGAGGTTTTTGGTTCCATAATTCAGGCGAAAATTCATTTTACAATTGTCAGTTCAATTTAATTTAAAGGTCATTTCAAATCCATCACATTTTCATTCAATTTCATATTTTTTGGTCAAAATCCAACAGAAATTGATAAACAGACCCCCCCTCCTCCCATTTTTCATCCCAAGGTTTCTCCTAAAAATGTCATCTGTCAGTGTCTCATCAGGGCGGGTCCCACCTGACTGAATGGACCAAGTTCCTGGACCTCCAGCTGCATCACTGCTCCTGAACACACTTTTCTGTCTGATTGCAGGTTGAGGAACTGCAGTTTGTCAGAGATCAGCTGTGAGGATCTGGTTTTAGCTCTGAAGAAAAACCCGTCCAATCTGACAGAACTGGACCTGAGTGACAATAAGAACCTGCAGGATTCAGGAGTTCTTCATCTGTGTGGTTTTCTGGAGAGTCCAGACTGCAGACTGCAGACTCTGAGGTCAGACTCCACGTTTCAGTTGTGTTCACATCAATGTGATGACAAAGTTGTGTTAGGACTAAACTGCAGACATGAGGCTCATCAGCTCTGCTTTCTGTCTATGCTTTGGTCCAAGAGATTATTTTAAAGCAAGTGCAGAAAGAACAGCCGTGCACGCTCACATGCACTCTGAGTCCTGCTGTGTTTGAGCAGATGCAGCTGAGAGTCCAAATGGTTAGGGTGACAGAGTCCTACTGCAGCTGGATGCTGCTCCGACAGACACATCCTCCACAAACATCCTCACCTTTTCATCCACAAACATCATCACATCATCCATCAAAGCTCCTAGCAGCTTCTGACTCTGAAGTCATGGATCAGGGATCAATGTCCAGCATTTGCTGCTGACTCTTCCTCATCACTTCCTTCTTCTCTCTGCTTTGATCTGTTGGAGCTGAAAGTCTCTGCTTGAAGGGCTGCAGCAGAGAAGGACTGGAAGATCATCTCCTGAAAACTGGGAGGAAGACTTTCCAGCATCCTGCTGCTTCTGCTGGACTCTTCTGATCTGCTGTTGTTGCTTCACATCTTTGGACTTTTTCTAAACTTTCTGATCTTCTTGTAATGGATGAAAAACACTAACTTTGTCTTTAATATAAAATTTCTGTTCTGGATTCAGGATGGAGTGGTGCAGTTTGTCAAAGACCAGCTGTGCTGCTCTGGTCTCAGCTCTAAAGTCCAACCCGTCCCACCTGACAGAACTGGACCTGAGAGACAACTTACTTCGTTATTCAGATGTTCAGCAGCTCCTGAATCTGGTGAAGAGTCCAAACTCCAAACTGCAGACTCTGAGGTCAGTAGAGGGTTGGAGTCAGTCCAGCTGCTTCCAGATGTTTGGTCCTAAAGTTAGTCTGAGAGCAAAGATGCAGAGTTTCCTGTGAAGCTGCAGCTTCTCAGTGAAGCTCTGACGAGAATGATGAAAGGCTTCAGGACAACAGTCAGCCAATCAGAGCAGCAGAAGCTCCAACAGGTGAAGATGACAGGAAGCTGCTGCTCTGAACAGGACTGAAGCTCCTGCTGCTCTTTCTGCTGCTGTGCTGCATCACTGACTGACAGACCAGGATCAGGAGACACTCCTTCATCTCTGTCTCTCTACTTTCTCTCTGCAGGTGGAGACTGTCAGACTGATGTTCCTCCTGGAGGAGCAGAGAGGAGCAGCAGCAGCAGCTGGTCTGCACACATGTGGTGACTGGACGGTGTTCCTGGGAGGTGGAGAGCAGAGTGATGGAGGACTCAGAGGAAGTGGAAATGAGTGTCAGAGCTGCAGCAGGAATTGATCTGAGATCGGCTCCACTGTCTCTCTCAGCAACAAGTGGACAGTTATTGTGTTGCAGCTCCCCCGGTGGACTGATGGAGAACTGCATTTCATCTTATTCTAACTTGGTGTTGATCTGAAACTTCACTATGGGGTCAAGTTAGGATCAGCTTGAAAAGAATTTTGGAAATGTTGAAATAAAAATATTAAACTTGAGAGAAATAAAAAAAAAGTAAAATACAAAAAGAAAATTTTAAACCATAGACTGTCACCAAATAATAAAAATCATATTTATGAATTTACAACTTTTTTAAGTTCTCTCTCTTTGTTTTTATGTGGGGGCGGAGCTTTGAGCTCATTGGCTACCAGAACAGGATTTCTATCTGGTGAAGGAGGAGACTTCTTACTACAGATTTTCTACACTTTTCTCAGACAAGAACATTTTCACACTTTACGGTGGTGATAACGCTCTCCCAAAGTCTGATACATCTATAAACATTGTTCCAGAGCAGAAAAGTCCTTAAATTACCACAATCTCTTTGGGAATCATGGGAAATTATGTCTCAGTAGCCAATGAGCTCAAAGCCCCGCCCCCATGTAAAAACATGATCAGTTTTGCAGTGAAAACTTGAAACTGAAAGCTGAGAACCGAAAGCAAAGAGGTAGAGACAGAAATACATTTTGTAACAGTTTTAGGTTTCAATTTTTATTTAAATTCAAGTTTAAAACTGTTTTCAAATTCATAATCTGTTTTTTTTGTGGTATAATGTATATAAGTATATGTATACTTATATAAATTATTCCACATTATTCCCCCCTGTTTGTCACATATTTGCTTAAATTCTCACATCACTTTTAGTCAGCCACTTCACGAAGATTTTCAGCTGTAAGATCATGTTTATGTGCACAAATACATTTACACTCTGAGGTTTTATGTTGGAGACACTGACACAGTGTCTTCTATGAACAGTCCAGTAGTATTCAGGTCAACATCATCATCATCGTCATCATCATCATTATTTGGCTTCAGAAGAGGATGCAGCTGGGTCTCTTCAGGTGTAGCTGTGGAGATGAGACGATTGCACAAAGAACGCAGGCAAGGAATACAACTGCATCCAGGATTCACTGTGTGTTTTTCCCTTTCTTTGTGTGCATTTTTGAGGAAATGTAAGTTTTTTCTGCTTCTCATTACTTGATAATTTGGTGTGTTTTTTCTTATAAGATTTATATGGGAACATGCTGTGGAAGTTTGAGTTAGTTAAATATCTGTCTTTAGTTCTGCTTCTGTGAACAATTCAGCTAAATTTGAGTGTATATAGAGGATTATTGGCTTTGTTAATGCTTGTTACTTACCTCATTGGTGAATTTATGTTGTGCTCATACAGCAGTTTATTTAGTAAATGTGTAAGATTTGCTGACTGTCATAAAGATAAGTTTCATAAGATGGTAACACATTTTATATCTTTATTTTCATTTTCAGACCACACACACACACACACAGACAGAGATACATACCAATACCCAGCCAGCAACAGCTGCTGTAGTTCATCATACTCCAATGTTGTTCAATAAAAAGAAGAAACTTCAGTCTCTCTCTCCAAATGTCGTGATTCTCTGACCGGAATCCTAGTCCATGATCTGCCGCCTCAAACAGAAAAATTTCAGCGAGGCTCGACCCCCTCGCACAATGTCTGAGTAATCACTGAAAATTCAGTAGGAAAACAATGAAAGAAGACTGGTCACATCTTCCTTCATCACTCTGGACGGGGGGGGCATCTTCTCCAGACCAGCCTTTGCATGTTTATGGCAATAAATCGCCTTTTCCTTAAAGTCCCTAATAATCAAACCCTCGATGGACTCACGGCAATGTAGACCTGTCTAGCAGCAAAGATCTCATTGAAGGAGACCACAGCCTGGTCCACGGTCAGGCCTTGTACCTTGTGGACAGTACAAGCCCATGCCAGCTTGAGTGGGAACTGTCTCCTCATCCCCCCCTTCTTGCTCACCCGCTCTTCCTCGGGCTCTATAGCCGTGGAACCAGGCAAGTCGGCTTTGACACATGTGCTACGAGCTATTTTTCCAATTTCCTTGTCGTCAAATTTCACATAAACATATTTTGGAAACCCTACCTCTCTGTAGAATTCAATGTTGGTGACTATGCCACATGCCACATTTGCCTAACCATCTGTAATGTCTAAATTTTAGAGCCTTGCACGGACAAAGCCAGAACTATATTTCTGACCTTTTAACTCCATACATTCCTGCAGGTTCCTTGAGGTCCACTGATGAAAAATCTTTTATGTGTTCCAAAAACTCATTTTAAAACTAGGGGAGAACTTGTCTTTTTTCTTTAAATTCAAGTTTAAAACGATTTTCAACCGTTTCCCAAAGAGGTTTTAAAACTTGTCATTGTCATAGCTGACAATGACAAGAACAGACCCAAACGCTGAAACCCGGAAAGATCACGCTCGAGAGTTTTGGCAGTGGAGGAGTTTATTGTCCTTGGCAATGGATGGATGGATTCGTGGAAGGACGAAACACTGGAGGAGTCCGTGACGAGGAGAGACCAGTTGGTAAGTACAGCTCTTGTTTGGATTGAGATCACTTGTTATTTGTTGGATCCATTACAACGAGATTTTCCTATTGAAGCTTTGTTTTTACCCATAATTCAAAGTGATCGTCAATTCTCAATAAGCAATTCACTTTACGATGTGATGATGTAATTTGAAAATGCATTTAAAAATGCAAATAAAAATCTATTAGATTTTAAACTGTTGAGGTTTTTGGTTCCATAATTCGGACGAAAATTCATTTTACAATTGTCAGTTCAATTTCATTTAAAGGTCATTTCAAATCCATCACATTTTCATTCAATTTCATGTTTTTTGGTCAAAATCCAACAGAAATTGATAAACAGACCCCCCCCCCCCCTCCTCCCATTTTTCATCCCAAGGTTTCTTCTAGAAATGTCATCTGTCAGTGTCTCATCAGGGCTGGTCCCACCTGACTGAATGGACCAAGTTCCTGGACCTCCAGCTGCATCACTGCTCCTGAACACACTTTCTGTCTGATTGCAGGTTGAGGAACTGCAGTTTGTCAGAGACTACATTTCATAAAACTGTAGAGGACTACATTTCATCTTATTCTAACTTGGTGTTGATCTGAAACTTAACTATGGGGTCAAGTTAGTATCAGCTTGAAAAGAATTATGGAAATGTTGAAATAAAAATATTAAACTTGAGAGAAAGAAAAAATAAAAATACAAAAAAAAAATTTTAAACCATAGACTGTCACCAAATAATAAAAATCATATTTATGAATTTACAACTTTTTTAAGTTCTCTCTCCTTGTTTTTATGTGGGGGCGGAGCTTTCAAGGACTACAAAACCTAGCTTCCTTTGTGGAAGGACGAAACTCTGGAGGAGTCCGTGATGAGGAGAGACCAGTTGGTAAGTACACCTCTTGTTTGGATTGAGATCTTCGTTTCGAATAAGCGTGGCTCGAGAACATGATGTGGCTGGAGGGCTGGATGTTGCGATGACTGAGAGGTAGCGGCAGAACTGGACCCAGGCAGGCACTTGATGGATGTAGCTTGTCCTACAGACAGGAATGTTAACTTGAGCGAATGGTTCAAAAGTCAACAAGAGTTTCACAAAGAGCAAGGAACACATAAGACCAGGTACTTCACCATAGTTGGCAACAAACTGACAATGAATACCAGCCATCCGATATACTGCGGGGTTGATGATGGAAGGGCCGGCAGCTGGGTCCAACCAGTGAAAGCAAAGGGAGGGGGGAGAGGACTCACGGGGCCACCATGACAAGTCGCTCCCTGACTTTCGAATGACCTACCTCTGTCTCTGTGCCAGATTGACTCAGTCGAGTGTTTTAAAGCTCAAGTTAAGACATTTTTATTTAGGAGAGCTTTTAGCTAACTTTTACTAGTGTTCACTTCTACATGTGTGTTGTTTACTTATATGCCTGTGTGTGTTTATTTGGGTCTCTTGTTTTAACATTGTGAAGCACTTTGTGAGTCGCTCTCTGCTATATAAATAAAGATTTAATTACTTACTTACTTAATTTTTACATTGCATCACTCGACTCCACTTTTTTTCTTCTTTTTTTTTTACATTGCATCACTCGAGCGGAGGTTGGTGGGTGGCACAGTGGTTAGCGCTCTTGCCTCATAGCAAGAAGGTCTCCGGTTCAAATCCCGGCTAGGGGACATGAAAAACACTACATCAACTGGGGACCTTTCTGTGTGGAGTTTGCATGTTCTCCCCGTGTATGCGTGGGTTCTCTCCGGCTCCGGCTTCCTCCCACCATCCAAAAACATGCTTTATAGGTTGATTGGCAACTCTAAATTGTCCCTCCAAACTCTAAATTGTGAGTGTGAGTGGGATTGGGTGTGTGTTTGTGGACATTCTACCCTACGACAGACTGGCGACCTGTCCAGGGCAACCCCTGCCTTCGCCTACAAGTGGCCAGGATAGGCTCCAGCAGCCCTGTGACCCCGCAAGGGAAAAACGGTCAAGAAAATGAATGAAAAGGATGAATCACTCGAGCGTTGACTCCCAATAACAGCCTCTCTTCCAAACAACTGTCCTTCACTTTTTTTATGAGTTCCAGTTTACGCCTCTCTTTACTCGGGATAAAGTCTTCTGTAATAATTTCACAGTAATCTTCACGTGTAATTTTCAGCTGCTCCAAGTTGTGTTCAAACACTTGGGCATTGGTGGAGAAAATGTGCAAAGCCGTGCTGTCCTCGCCCGTTTCACACTGCTTCAGCATTTGCACGTCACTGGGCAACAATTTGGTTTCTTTTGTCCGCGTCCTAAGCCTGTTTAACATCTGTGCAAATGCTTGGTCTTTTTGTTGGACGATCTCTGTCAGTTCAACCACTTTGAAGAACGTGGACCACAAATTGACGTCAGATGTTTCTCCATAAAGTGGTTTCCCTTTAACGGGAGTATGTGAAGGAAATTGTTTCATTATTATCATTGTTTAAATGTATTTGGTTAAATGTATTTTTTTAAATTTTAACTCAGATTGACTTTTTTACCTTTCAGAAAATAATTGTGTGTTTGTTCATCTGCTTCTCATCCCATCAATGATGAGGGGGTTTTACGACACACTGTCCTGAGCTGATAAGGGTTATTGTTTGAACTTAGAATCCACCAAATGGATCATTATACGACACCCCCTGATGAACTTTTTAACTTTGTCTTGAAATTGTTACCTCCTTCTTGTGTTCTTTCTTAATAAAAGCAGCACAGGGAGAGGCAGACCTTTGAGAAGAGCAGCGTGGAGGTTGTCTTCTGTCACACTAGTTTTCTTCTCCCTCGTGCATGAGAAACTTGATTCTTGTTGTGGTTTATTGTTTCTAATTGTGTTTTTCTTTAATGTCTATATGCATTTATCTAACATTCTTTGGTCCTTCGAGCTGGATAACAACATATCTGTGTCCTTGGGGGAGGACCACGCCGATTGAAGTCTGTCGACAGCCTGTGAGACTAGGTCTCCGGAGGAAAGTCCGTCGTAGTGAATTCTACGCCGGCCAATCGACTGGTCTGATCCCTGGGTCCGGATTGACGTTATCCGCGAACCAGTCAGACCACGACAACAAAGCAAGTAAACCGCTTATTTAGAGGTTCGAGTCCTCATAGTGGCCCAGAATTCTGAAAGAGACAGGTTCAAGTCCTGTTGCCTAAAACACGTGTAGATTTGAAGTCCCAAAAAGGTCCAGAATTCGGAATAAAGGTGTAGGTTCGTGTCCCACAGTCTAAAAAGCGTAACGTTCCAGTCCGTAAAAGGCGTATAAAAATAAGGGGGGAAAAAGTTTTTTTGGGTGTGAATGTCTGTGCATGTGTGAAAGGAGTGAACTTGTTCAAAACAGCGGGCAGCTGGAAACCTTGCTGTGTTAACACATGGCTGCTTGTTGAAGTAGAACAATATTTAATCTCATTAGGCTTTAGGTGAAAAGAACCCAAAGTCTAAAACGGGTTTTGCTCCTGGGAGGACCCTAAACGTGTGACCGGATCAGACGATAGGTCTGACCTAGAAGCTTGTTGCACGGGGAGTGACATTTGGTCCTGAGAGACGTTCTCTGTTGGTTTTGATCACACTCTGTGACTAACGGAAATAAAAAAAATAAAAACATGGGGAATTCAAATAGAAAAGTAGAATTAACAGGGTATTCAAAATACATGGAAAGAGCTCATCCAGGCTCAACTACATTCTTGAGAAAATGGGATAAAAACTACAATTTTAGGGGAATCTTGGAGTACAGGCATGTACTGAATTAGTTCAACGGTTACAAATTAAAAACAGAATAAAAAATAAAAAATGAACAAAAACTAGTGAAGAATTAATTTTGTGCAAAACTGTGATTAAATCAGTGGTTCCCAAACTTTTTCTGCAGGGCCCCCCTTTCTGAAGATTAGAATATTTTCGAGCCCCCCCACACAAACATACAAATCCTTTATTTCTAAACTCCACTGGACTTTACTTAACATTGTAAGTCATACAAAATGGCAACTTCTTCCTGAACAAAACTAAAAAAAACAAAAACAAAACGCCTTTACAATTATTAAAAGTGACACAGCATCATGTATCATAAAATTTTAACATGTAATGGTGTTCATGGCTTTCAACACATCTTATAAACTCCATTCCTGCATGAAAGTGGCCTTTTACACTTTACCAGCTCTCTGAAAAAAATAGCAAAATCCTGAACATTGAACTCTTCAAAAACTGCACCTTTAATGTCCACATCTTTTCAGTGACTGGTGTGGGCTTGCTTCATGCTGCAGATCTTCTCAAATCGGGGCTGCAGCTGTGAGACTGCTACTCTTAATTCATTTTCAATGTCCAGCTTTGATCTGTATTTAGTCTTGATGGAGGCCACAGCAGAAAAACCCATCTCACATAGGTAAGACGTGGCAAATGGAAGGAGTGTGGCCAGAGCTCTTTTACCTAGCAGTGGGAAATCTTTCTCCACTCCAATCCATAATGCAGCTAGTGTCTTAGACTTAAACTCCAGCCTCATTGTTGAATCAGAGGTGACATCAATGAACTGTTCATTCTCTGTAGTGCTGAATTCAGCAGGTGGTGTTACACTGAAGGGGTCTTTGATCCAGTCATATTGTGTAGGATCCTGCACTGGAAAGTACCTCTGGAAATGCTTTTGGAGGGCAGAGATGTGAGCTTTCATGCATGGGATCACAGTGTTCTGCAGCTTGTTAACCTCAATGAATGACTTCAGGTTCTCAAACGAGTCAATATTTCCCTCTGTAACTCGCTGCTCCCACATCTCAAGCTTTCTTGTGAATGAGGTGATTTTATCCGACAAAAGCAAGTGAGGACATGAGCAAAAGAGGATTTCCTGTGGAGGTCATCAAACCACCGGAAACTGTTTTGGAGCAATTCAAGCAGCTGAACAACTGGAACAGGGTGACCAGAGGGACCGGCCGCACTGCACCAGGCCCACCGGGTCCGAGTCATAAAGAAAAACTGAGAGCCTTCAGGAGAACCGATGCTGACCCAGCGGTGGAGTGAGTTTTATAAATACCCTGGAAAGGTTTCCCAATGGTAACTTGGGTTTTCTGTTTCTGATAAAACAGAATCTATTAGAACTTGTCTGAGGAGATCTGCATCTTATTTTCTATTTTTTTATTTTTATCTTTTACCTTTAATTGAAATAAAAATATTGAGACCTAATGGTCATCAGGTATATAAGTAACTGACATTATACGTGGTTCTGTCGGTGGGACAACCTCCCACACCTAAAGCCCCTGCTCAAAAGGGCCCCCCCAACCAAAGTGAGGAGGACACTGCCTTTAGAGGCTGTACAGGGTCTATTTCTAAGACCCTACCTTGGAAGTTTACGTTACTTACATTTGTTTTTAGTTATGTTCAACTGTTAAGTTTTCTTTCTGTTCAGAGTTCAGTGTTCAAAATGAGGAGCAGGGCATATATGTGCAAAACATCCAAATGTGAAACATTATGTATGACAGAAACGTAAAACTGCTTACACTTAATATCAATGGCTTACATAATCCAGTTAGGAGGTGGAAAACATTATCCAAACTAAAACAAGATAAAGCAGAGATAGTATTTTTACAAGAAACACATCTCCCAGAGGCTGAGCATCTAAAGTTAAATAAAATGGGCTTTAAACACGTTTTCTATTCTTCCCATAGCTCAGGGCGGAGGAGAGGAGTGGCCACCCTGATAGCTGGGGCAGTGAATTATGAACACGTATCAGAATACAAAGACAAAGAAGGCAGGTATATAATGATAACAGGAAAAATCAATAGTATTCTGACAACATTACTAAATGTGTACGTTCCCCCTGGTAGCAACTAGTCTTTTTATAGACATATTTTTGAATTAATTTCAGCAAAAAGTCAAGGAACCTTGATGTGCGGCGGAGACTTCAATATTGTATTGAATAACTCACTCGATTCCTCAAATGGCAAAGGGGACTACAGAAAGATTGGGAAAAAGATGAGACATCTAATGGAGGAAATGGGCATAGTTGATGTGTGGAGGGAAAATAATCCAACAAATAGAGAATATACTCACTACTCTCATCCTCATAATGCTTACTCTCGTCTAGATTACATATTTATGTTAAAAAAAAGTCTCTACTTGGCTGGAAAGAAAGGAGCCACTGTTTGGAGATTAAACAAATAACATCTTAAATTACCCAAATATCAAAGATAAATTAAGCAATGAAATTAAAGTATACTTAATACATAATGATAATGGTGAGGTATCACCAGGAACTCTCTGGGATGCTCTAAAAGCAGTTCTGAGAGGGAAAATAATTAGCATATCATCCTACCAGAAAAAAACTAGTCAACAGAAACTAAAGAGCTTAGAAGAAAAACTGTTAAAACTTCAACAGGAGCATTTCCAAAATGTTAAAACCAAAAATAAGACTGAAATTATAAAATTAAAGAAAGAAATTGACAACATCAATACACTGGCGGTACAGAAAAAACTTTAATGAAACATAAATATTATGAAGTAGGCGGCAAATCTTTGAAACTTCTATCTTATAAACTGAGAAAACAACAAGCAGAGAGAGCAATTTATAAAATAAAAAATCCTTCAAGTAAAAAATTTGAAACGGACCCGGATTAAAATCAATGGAGACCTCACTGAGATGATAATCTTAGAGAGAGGAAGTCGACAGGGATGTAACATGTCTGCCCTTTTATTTGCATTATACATTGAACCTCTTGGGCAGTGGATCAGGCAAAGAGCAGACATTAAAGGAGTGAAAGTTTCAGGAAAGGAACAAAAGCTTTCCTTATTCGCAGATGATCTACTATTAACTATATCTCAACCTACAAAAACCCTACCGATAATTATGGAATCCCTCAAAGAATTTGGCACTCTGTCAGGATATAAAATTAATGTAAACAAGACAGGTTTTAACTTTAAACTACAGATTACAAATGGGAATGGCAAGCAGACTCAATTAAATATTTAGGCATTGCTCTGCACAAAGACTTTACAAGGATGTTTGATGTGAACTATGGACCACTTCATACTTGTGAGAAAGCCCTAGTGGTCAAGGCAGAAGAGCACCATCTACTGGCCTACAGACAAAAAGCGACATCTGTTGAACCTGCCTGGACATGCCCCTTACACTCACAAGCAGCAGAGAAGCAGTTGCCAGAGGTGTGAAGCTGTAAGGATTCACTGTGTGTTTTTTCCTCTCTTTGTGTGCGTTCTTGAGGAAATGTAAGTTGTTTCTGCTTCTCATTCATCAATAATTTTTTGTGATTTATTTCACATTATAAGATTTATATGGCAACATGCTGTGGGGAAGTTTGAGTTAGTTAAATATCTGTCTTTAGTTCTGCTTCTATGAACAATTCAGCTAAATTTGAGTGTTTAAAGAGGATTATTGGCTATGTTAATGTTTATGTTACTTACGTCATTGGTGAATTTATGTTATGTGCTCATACAGCAGTTTTGTTTAGTAAATGTGTAAGCTTTGCTTACTATCATACAGACTTTGTGGTAACACATTTCATATCTTTGTTTTGTTTCCAGACCACACACATACACACACACAGACACACATCATCCTACACACACGGATGAAGGCAACAGCTGCTGTAGTTCATCATCTTCCAACGTTGTTCAATAAAGAAGAAACTTCAGTCTCTCTCTCCAAGTGCCATGATTCTCTGACTGGAATCCTAGTCCATAATCTGCCGCCTCAAACAGAAAAATTTCAGCGAGGCTCGACCCCCCTCGCACATCTGGTCCTTCGAGCCGGATTGAGTGCACCCAAAGAAGATCATGAACAATGCAGCATCAGAAACACCTGAGCACCGGAGCCGTCCACAGAGGGACCACCGCTTACCTGCTTATTTGGATGACTACCAAGTTGGATTCGAGCCACCCAGGCGCTCAGCTCCACCTGTCGCTCTTTTCCGCTCCAACAGCCACTACAGCAACAAATCGAGCAGTTCATCCAACCAGAGTTCATACATCCACAGCAGATCAAGTAGGTGCACATGGTACTCTGTTGGGACACACAGCGGGCAAATAAGTATTGAACACGTCAACATTTCTCTCAAAAAACATACCGTAAATTCCGGACTACAAAGCGCACCCAATTACAAGCCGCACGCACCCATTTTCACGTGTTTAACTACTTTTAAACGTACATAAGCCGCGTCAGAGCAAAAGCTGCATGTCACGTCCTGACTCACAGACTAGGTAAGGTTCATTACCACACTGTGGGAGGAGTCAGCCTTGCCTCAAGCTCATGCACTTGAGTACGCCCGCATCTGCCAAACAGCATGGACCTCTATTCTGTTCACAAGGTCCTCAGTTATGGTTTATTTATTTATTTATTTATTTATTTTTAGTTTTTTTTACTTATTGACAATCTAGGTATCCCACATAAAATTACAAACAGTAACCATATAATCAACATTACATCCCTCAGTTATGATGAGGAAATTTACATCCACGATCCCCCATTTCCCATGAGTCTTAGGGGCTAAAGGCGGGGCCAACGCCCGGCTCGCCTCTTTGTACATGTTTAAGAATGAGCAAGTAGCAGCAGTGCATGGAGGGGTGAAAAGGAACAGCTCTCCTTCCGCTTGTGTCGCGGCAGCATTATGGTACTAACGGGGCTGGTTAAAAAACAAAACAAAAACAGCAGTAAAATAAAGCAGCGGCGACTGAAAAGCACGCGCCTCAGCGCGGCGCGTGCGTCAGAAGTTTCCTTTCACAACAAACACTGTTGCTCCGCGGACGCCTCTGCGCTCTGCGCTCGCCCCGCGCGCTCCCCTTCCTATCTTCTCCGACACATCTGGCCAGGGCGGCTCCAGGGAGGAGGAAATTGTGTCTGTGCAGAGCAATCGGACTTAATACTGTACGTTTTGTGGATGAGGGGCGGATGCGTTGTTACGTGTGGGAGCCTTCAGACTGCCATCGGCCCCGCAGCTCTATGTGAACGAGCAGCAGCCAGGGGAACATGTCTCCAGCTCACACGGAGGCTGTGAGCTTTTCAATGCAAAAATCCGGTCAGTCCTTGGAAACCGTTAAAACGACCACGTGGATTTGTGTTTCCAGTCGTGTCCCGACAAAATAAATGCTAATGTTATTCCCACATGCGCTGTTCTCTCTGTCAGACTGCAAACATCAGACACTCTGTCCAGACATCACCAGCCCCTATCACGCCCCCACCAGTCCAGACCTCCTCCTCATCCATGCAGACATCAGTCTGTGGAAGTGACTGACTGGATATGGTATCACCCCCCCACATTCCCCAAGAATCTGCTTCAATCGACAGTGCTTTCTTGCCACGACCTGCAGCCCCCCCCCCCCCCTTTGAACATCACGCCTTTGTTTTTAACAGCCCTCCAGTTTTATGCATCACAGTATACAGACCACCCAAACCAAGCTCTGTTTTTATTGAGGAGTTTTCTGAGTTTCTAGCATCTGTCCACACTTCCTTTAACATGATTTTAATTACAGGTGATTTTAACTTGCATATAGACAGGAAGTCAGACTATTGCACCACTCAGTTCTTGGACTTACTCTCCTCTCTTGATTTTAAACAACATGTCACGCAGCCGACTCACAACAGGGGGCGCACTCTTGACCTCGTCATCAGTCATGGTTTACCTACCAGTGTGTCCACTGTTGTGGATCTGGCTGTATTTGACCATTACTGTGTACTTTTTAACATTACTGGTTTATAAAGCAGGAGACCTCTGTGAGAACGGTGAAGAAACGCTACTTGACTCCTGAAGTGGTTGAAAAATTTATTACATCTGTTCGCTCCTACTCTTCAACTTTTTCTTCAACTTTACTTCAGCACTTTTTAAATCATTTTACGGGTCTTATGAGAGTGAGATTTTAAATATCATGAACTCCTCTCTACAGACGGGTATTTTTTTCCTGCTGCCTTTAAAACGGCAGCAGGAAAATCGTTAATGATGTCAGGTGTGCCTTGGATTCAGGTCAGATCTCAGTTCTAGTTCTGTTAGATCTAAGTGCAGCTTTTGATACTGTTGATCACCTGATCCTTGTAAACAGACTTAAAAGTCTTGGCCTTTCAGGGACTGTTCTCAAGTGGTTCGAATCGTATCTCACGGAGAGAAACTTTATGGTAAGCATGGACACACACTTCTCTGGGGTCCATGAAATTAGTTGTGGTGTGCCTCAAGGTCCCATCCTTGGCCCCTTGCTTTTTAACATTTACATGCTTCCTCTCGGGAATGTCACCAGAACCCACAACATCAGTTTTCATAGCTATGCTGATGATACCCAGCTGTACATATCTATGTCTCCTGATGACACAGGACCAATAGAAGCACTTTTTAACTTTTTAACTGTTTAACTTTTAGATGTGAAATTATGGATGGCAAATAACTTTCTGCAGCTCAATCAGGACAAAACGGAAATTTTAGTTATCGGTCCCGAAGCCAAGAGAGAGAAACAGTTTCTGAAGCTACAGGAACTTTCATTAAGTCATTCAGAAACAGTCAGAAACCTGGGTGTTATTTTCGAATCTAAGCCAGTGCTTCTCAAATAGTGGAGCGATGCCAGGGGGGGCGCGTAGTAGTGGCGGTTTTAGGCACAGGCAATACGGGCGATTGTCCGGTGCGCACATTTAACGTGGTGACAGCGGCTCAGTGCTTGGAAAAAAACCTGCGCCTCTGTTCGGTTCCTATTGTCTGTTCAGTCACAGAGTTTACAGCCTGAAACAGTGAATCTTCGTTCCTGCAGCCGCGCGTTCCCGTCTGCTGTCACACGCGGCTGCGTGAGTGAGAGGGAAAGGGGAGGGGTGGTGTGGGCTCTGGTTGCTAGGTGACAGGGGGCACGCGGAGGAGCTGCAAACGCTGCCTGTTCCCCAACACCTGGATCATCGCTGCCTATAGACTCCTCAGCTAATGCTAATAATGTCATTCTTTATGAACTATTCTAGACATTTTGATGACATGTCTTTATTTTCCATATAACTTGATTTTTATGTCTGCCTGTTGTTTAGTTGGTGTTGTTTAGTATTTGACATAAAGACAGCAGGTAATGCAGGAAAACAGCTGCACTTTATGACATCATAAATAAACTATAGATCATTTAGAAAAATAAAAATCAACACAATGTTTTTATCTATTTCTTCAAAAATAAAGTGTTAAATATATTGGTGCTGCTGTGTTAATGTTTCAGATCAATTTACATTTAAGATTATTTATTGATTGAATTATTTTTCTCAGCATCAAATGGTTCAGTTGGTCAAAATGTTTCTAGTTTAAATAAGGACTTTATTTCAGGCCCTTTAAGCTTCTTTTCTGTTTTAGACTAGAACAGGGTTTCTGTGTGGCTAAATAAAGTTAACATTTGTTGAAATTTGAAGTGGAATCATTTAGCTTTTTTCTTTTGTTAATGTTAAAAGATACAATTTTGGGTATTCTTACACAATGTTCTAAGATACTAACCTATATAAAGTGTGTGGGTGGGGTGGGTGTATGGGGGGGCGCGAAACATTTTCTTTTTCCTAGGGGGGGGCCTGGCAAAAAATAATTGAGAAGCACTGGTCTAAGCTAACTTTTATCCCACATATAAAACAGGTGGTTAAAACTGGTTTTTATCATCTTAGAAATCTGGCTAGAGTCCGCCCACTACTCTCTCTTGCTAATATGGAGATGCTAATGCATGCTCTTATCATGAGTAAAATTGATTATTGTAACGCCCTGCTTGCTGGTCTTCCAAAAACCAACATTAGGAACCTTCAGCTTCTCCAGAACTCTGCTGCACGAGTTCTTACAAAGACCAGGAGGCGGGCTCACATCACTCCAATTTTAAAATCCCTGCATTGGCTCCCCATATGCTTCAGGATTGATTTTAAGATACTTTTAACCGTTTTTAAATGTCTTAACAGACTTGCGCCTTCTTATCTATCAGATCTATTAGTAAGATATGAACCCTCGCGGACCCTGAGATCCTCTGGCTCTGGTCTGTTAACCATTCCGTTTGTAAAAACTAAAACCTATGGAGAGGCTGCGTTTCAACACTATGGCCCCCGTTTATGGAACAGTCTGCCAGAGGACCTGAGAGCCGCAGAGAACATTAATGCTTTTAAGAAAAGGCTCAAGACCCATCTTTTTAACCTGGCTTTTAGCTAATTTTTTACTACTTTTATTTATTTATTCAGTTATTTATTTATGTGTACTTCTTATTTATATTTTATTTATTTATCTATCCATTTTATCTTGTTTTATGAACTTGAACCAGATTCTTAACGCGTTATTTTAATTAACCTTATTTTAATGTTTTATTGTTTTTATCAATATGTTTCCTTTTTTGTTTTTTTTTGTTTTGTATTTTTTACTCTCATTTTTATTCATTTTTATTTCCAGTGCTTCCTCAGCTGGAACCCCTCCCTCTGGGACGGCTGCTGTTCAGCCACTGTGGCTCTGGGTGGGGACCTGCATCACCACTTAGCTGTGGTGGAGCGGTCCCCGCCTGTGATGCTGCATTTGGCTGTCTATGCGGCTGTTCACGGAGGGGAGGTTCCAATTATCAGCGTTTCCAGCATCCTGTTTTTGTGCTCAGCCTATTTCACATTGTCCTTTGCCATCAGTTGGGGGGTGGGAGGTTTGAAAGGAGTGGGTGGCTAGGTACGGGGAGGGGGGCCCTATTTATTTATTTTTATTTATTTATTTTTAAATCGTCAATACTTGTTTTAATATTTTGTTGTGTTTTAATGTAAAGCACTTTGTGTTATATTTTTATATGAAAAGTGCTTTATAAATAAAGTTGATTTGATTTGATTTGATTTAATGTTTCCCCATTTGGCATACCATAATACGAGCTCAGAACATCCATTTATTCGAAGTTTCCATCTAAGTATCAAGAACAACCTCAATGGCCATAAGTCCGAAGCTTCATTGGCGTAATTGAGCTTAAGAACCAAAATTTGAGCTCCATCGCATACTAATAATACACTTTAGAACATCCTAAATTTTGAGGCTTCCACCTGGCAATAATTTTCTTTAAACATCTATAATCCAAAAATTTTACATTCATTCTACTGCCAACATGTTGATTGATTTAAGTCAGAAGTGTCATGGGAACGCAGAGGAGGTCCACCGCCCCATCACTTTCAGTTCAGCAATAGGTACGTTGAGCATTCATCGTTGCAACACCAGATAAAGGAATGCAGGGGTGTCATCATTCGCCAGAAATGGAGAAGCAGGCCAGAGAGCAGGGACTCGCAGGCTCAGGATGCGATGCATAGATAAAATACAAAATCAGTATTAGTCTCAGCAAAGAATATATATATAAAACCTAGAAACTGATTAGTTCTTACACTGATTGAGATAAATGGAATAACAAGCTTTTAGAGAACAATCTGAGAAAGTTAAATTTAGTAGAAAGTTAAGAAAAGTCCCATTGTGGATTCATCGCACCATAGAAACCACCAGTATCACAAATTCCAACAGTGAATTGATAGTGAAATAAAGAACCTGCACAATATCTTAACACCAATTTTATATACACCAATTGTAAGAGGAGTAACCTTTGACAGTTCCAGAGGGACGCACCTTCAGAAGGTCATCGAGAATTAGGCGATGGGATGGGTAACCAAGGGCCAAGGAGATTGTAGATGAGGATGGTCAACGTCCCACGTAGCAATGGATTGCAGCTCAGCTGAAATTTGATTCTCGTATTTGATATTAGTTGTTCTCGAATAGGTGGACAACAAAACACAGACTGCCGAAATTTTAGCCAAGGGCGTCTAGAGATCCATAAGGGATCGTAGGTTTTGATAGTTAGACTGAACCTTAAATTTTGTGGAGGCGGAGCATAACAACCTCTAAATGTAGATGCATCTAGCCGAGTGTCATCTGCTTAAGCAGGGCAGATAGAAGACTGGCTTGTGGACACAAGAATTAACTCTTGAACTAAGCTTTAGAGCGTAAATGATGAAGTTTCTACGGTCAGGGTTAATTTGCTTATGGTGTTATTTAAACATCAACCAAGACCACCGATGACACATAAGACTATTATCTCACTCTTTAAAGAGCCTTAATATAAACTCCATGGCTAAACTCTCATAACCACACGATCCCTAAAAACCATTAGAGCCGTGGATTCTGGCGGCCGGACGTACACAAACCACTCTTCATAAATCTTTCTCCCCAAAAACTAGAGGGCCCAGCCACAGAAGAACAAGCGGAGGGAGACTGAAGACACGACAGGCATCATCATAACAAGACCTCTAAGCATTGAGAAGGACAGGCTACAAAACGGAAGACATGAATATTCAGAATAGGAACACGGAGCCCAGGATCAAACTACCCGGAACAAGAACACAAGATGAATGGATGACCGTGGGACCAAAGCCACAGCAAAATCAGGTGGGCCGATCATTGAACAAACAGTCATCAACTAAAGAATGAAACAAAGTACACGCTGCACAAAAGCGAGAGATGGCATAAAGGGAGAGGCATGCACCAAAGAACCATCCAGATCCAGAAGAAGAAAATAATCCGGACGGGCAGAGGACCAGACGTCGCAGACAACGCGGTAACCCAGATCAGAAAATGAAAGTAAGCCACAGAGATGCAAAAGACCAGGCATACAGAGGAACATTGACCACCGAGAAAACATCAATAACGTGCAAAAAAACGAAGGGGAGCCCATAGCCTACACAAGTCCAGTACAGGGCTTATGATAATACAGTCGATAGCATGAGGACCGCCATGACAGCTGAAAGGTAAACCGATAAACACATCGAGCGCCGACTGAATGCCGAGAGACTCTTCCGGGAGGCAAAGAGGCAGGACACTGAGAACATCAGGGATAACAGTCATCCCCAGCCACAAATCGCGTCCGGAGTAAAATGTGGAGAAGGCATGGGCAGCCAAACAAACCAATAATAAACCAATCCAGAAGGCGCACGAGGAATCAGGCCACTGACGCCAGAAAAGGACTACGAGGCGCCAACAGGTCCAAAACAAGTCCCAACAACATGAACACATCCGAGGGCCACTCTCAGTGGCGGCTTTGAACACGAACCAGACCGTGAGCAGGCGGAGGCGACAAACGAAGATCGCTGAGCGAATAAAAACAAGCCACATATGTAGCATAAAAGAGACAAATCATAAGCAAAAATCCACAAAGGAGAGAGGGGTCCAACAAACATCAAACCAAACGCTGAGTAAACCACTAAATGCACAGCAGACACGACAGAAACACAAAACAAAGAGAGCCACCAAATAATAAAGCCAGCGTTGAATAAAGACAGGCAAAATTCCCATTCGGCTCCTAAATAACATACAGCAACAGATAAAACGCCAAAAGCCACAACTAATTCAGCCAGCATGAGAAACCTGTCCAGACGAGGACCACCAGCCTTAAACCACAGGAAAGACCCCACAACCCCAGAAACAATAACTGGATCCAGAGCCACAAAACATGAAAAAGAGCCAGGTAAACCACAGAGTCAAAGAAAATAGAACTACAATTCCCAGGGTCCTTAGGGGCATGACGTCACCGATGGCCGGAACAATAAGGAAACAGAAAAACTTTAGAAAACACAACAGAAAAACACGGGAAAAGACCGCCTGGCCGCTCACCGCAATGATACAAACGGCCACAGCAGAGGAGAAAGCCTGAACAGCCCCCGATCTAACGCCGCTGCCGACCCAAAACACCACAAAACGCTCACCCGCTGCAGCGACGCGAACACACCAGGCGCCGCCACCCGCCTGCCGAATTGCCACGGAAAGAGAGACAGACGCGGCGAAACGAAAGCCCCCACATCAGAAAAAGTGGGATCACTATCCAAAGGAACGGGGGAATACACCAAGATGCCAAAGAGAAGGAGATCAGCGGGCATGGAGCACCGGCGACGAATGCGGCGCTGGACTTAAATAGGAAGCTGAACAGGTGAGTTAATTAACTACCGCCCTAGGGGGGAAAGAGACTGCCGAGTTTTGGCTGCCTGAAATGCGAATATCATTCGCTATTTTAAGATTTTTTTTGTAATTGTTTATGAAACACAGGTTACAAGTACATCATTGAATGCTACTTGTTTATTTATGAAGGTGAATAAGATTTTTAGTCTTCTAATTTATGCTAACGATAGTTTTCTGCAAAGGACATGAGATGCAAAAGATTCTTTCTGCCCATTTATGTGGAGCAAAATATTTGCAGTAAGTGTTGAACTTTTTTATTGGCCGCACTTATTTTAAAAGCTTAAAAATCTGTGGCTTAATAGTTAATAACTGAAATATTTGGCATCAACTTGGTAACCATTCCTGTTTTTACAATTACACATTGAAATACCCCTTAAAACAACAACTACATTTAGCAGTTGGAAAAATTTCTGTGCTTCTGAGCAAAAATGTGACCCCTGCCACATGTGCAAGCACTCCCCAAAATTTGCACACATCTAGGACCCGATGAAAATGAATTTCGGGCATAGTGAAGTAGTGTGCAGGTGGAACAAAATACTTTGAATTACAAAAATAAAAGCCAAAAGCCCAACTGAAGTTTTGATTATATTATGGGATGGCCACAGGACCATTTTGTGTCATAGTGTGAGTTTTGATGATTTTCCACAAATGTGGGAAAACAACCCTTTTTCTGCATTCATCAAAGCTGACTGTGGATTGTTTTGTGGTGTCTGTCGTGTCCTCAGAGGCATAAAACTCCTTCTCTTTCTCTAAACGTCTTCATTTCAGACCAGCATAAAGAGCCAATCAGGAGAGAGCTCAGAACCGATCACCAAACATCCGCCGTTCACCTGAGGAGGTCCAAGAGCGTGTCAGCTGTTGTGACATTGGGAGTGGTTCCACTTCTGTCAATTTCCTCCGGTTCTTGAGAAACTCCAGGTTTGATGGTCATCACCAAAATAATCCCTGCAAAACAAGAATGACTTTCTCATCATCAGAAAGATGAAGACTCGTCAGTTCTGTACTACTGAGACCTTTCCAGTTATTATTATCATTTCAGTCACCAGACGACTGAAGGAAAAGAGCTGAGAACAACGTTCAGATTAAAGGGTTTCTGACTCATCTATAAAGACATTTGTTAAACTCTTTTTATTCACTAAACCTGGAACAGTAGCTCTTCTTTGCTGACTCCTAAAGTATTTTTGGAGAACATAAAAAAAATACCAACTCACCCAGAATAACAGCAATGATCGTAGTAGACAAATAATAGGTAACCGCTCGGAGACCAATTTTTCCAGAAACTTCTGAGTCCAAAGCTGCAACACCTGTGATCAGAGGGTTCCATCATTAGAATCAGATCAAACCGTCCACCCAGACGTCCAGTTACAGGTGATGAACTGCAGGAGGCCGCCATGTTCAAAGCAGTGATATTCTGACATTCAATGCAAAACATTATTGGCTCAACAGAAATGAGTCCAGATGAAAAAATAAAAGTCAGTCAGTGACTGTTTTGGAGAGTTTCTCAGAGAAGACTTTTAAGTTAGCCATACCAAAAAATAAATGTAAAAAAGAGTTTTATTGACTCTGGGTTATGGTGAGACCCAGAACACTATTTTAATTTAGTCAAACAAACTTTCAAGCTTTCTATTAAATTCAACAAACGCATGAAAACATCAACATAAAAGCCTAAACTATCAGATTATCACAAATGTCACTTTACCTCCGAATAAGTCCTGAACTCTGGAAAAACATTTCAATGAGCCCGTTCAGACTGGACCTTCTGTTAAAACCAGCAGAGGATCCAAACAACCGGAATCACATTTTCCACCACTCAATCAATCAATCAATCAATTTATTATTTGTATAGCACTTATAAAAGCCAAGGCAACCAAAGTGCTTAACATAAAATCAACTAAAATCAAAAACAATACGATGCAATAAAGAAACAATAGCAATAAAACAATAAAATCAATTGAACAATAAAAGCAATAAAACAATAAAACAATAAAAGAATAAGATTAATAAAATGAACAAGTTGGCCCACTAGATATGCTCACTGGAGTTAAAAGCCTGAGTAAAAAGATCTGTTTTTAAAAGAGTCTTAAAATTACTGACAGTTCTGGCAGACCTCACAGAAAATGGGAGAGCATTCCAGAGTTTAGGACCTGCAACTGAAAAGGCTCTGTCTCCCTGAGTCACAAGCCGAGTCCTGGGAACCGCTAAAAGCATTTGATCTTCAGACCTAAGGACTCGACAAGGACGATAAACATGCAAAAGCTCAGAAAGATACTGAGGTGCCAGACCATTCAGACATTTAAAAACCAAAGGTAGAATCTTAAAAGTAATTGAACCACTGAACTATTAAGTAGTTTGGATTCTTTTTTAGTCTGAGTCTGATCCTCCAAATCAAAGAACTTTTAATTTATAGTTTACTAAACTCAAAACTCATTTCAGGCATTAAATGCAAACTCCAGACAAATATCAATGACAGACATCCATGTGCAGACGGTAACCATGTAGTATGTGCTCAAAGCACATCCCACAGTATCCTATATTGTCTTCCTTCCTGTGGTCCCAAACCAGACCCCCTCTGTCCCCTGGCTGCGCCTAGAAATTCTGTTCATAAAAACTATGAACAGAACCGGTGCTAAAAGGCAGCCCTGCCGGAGTCCAACGTGGACCGGGAACAGGTCTGACTTACTGTGTGACCAAAGGTCCTGCTCCAGTCATACAGAGACCGACAGCCCTCAGTAAGGCTCCCAGAGCACCAGCCACAGGACACCATGGGGGACGCGGTCAAACACATTAAACACATATGGACTGGATGAGCGAACTCCCACAATCCCTCCAGCCCCTAAAGAGGGTGTAGAGCTGGTCCACTGTTCCACGACCAGGACGAAAACCACACTGTTCCTATCGGATGGACTCTCCTCTCCAGTACCCTGGCATAGAGACTTTCCCAGGGAGGCTGAAAAATACTGAAAAAATCTACTAACTTCTATACGTGAAGCTGTGATGTTTGATTAGTTTACCTGTTATCATGCTTGAGATGATGAGTGGAAGTATAACCATCTTCAGCATCCGCATCAGGAGCTCTCCAGGGAAGCCAAAGTATTGCTTATCCAGGTGGGACAGCGGTGCAAATTCTCTGACCACGACGCCCAAACCGATTCCTGAAAAACCACAAGTTTATTCCAACAGTTTAGAAATAAAACAAACCTGTTGATGTCTGGAAGAAGCTCTGAACTCTGCACCAGAATCAGAGTAAGTTCAATGACATTTTGTTGCATTTCAAATCAAAACAACAATTAGATAAAATAAAATAAGTCAATGCAAGACTTTGTAAATGAGATTTGAAAGGCGATTGGAGGAAGCTTCAGCTTATAGGAATCCAATCCCTACTCAACAGCACTCATAACCGACAACAACAACATTAAACCTTTGACTTATAATGTTAACACACGACAAACACAAGACAAAGACAGACAAACATTCCCAAACACTCTGACCACACCCCCAGTAAATGAGAAAAAAAAAGGAAGAAAGAACCAGAACACCTCAGCTGAAAAAGACCCAAGAACAAACCAAAACAAACCAACAACACCAGTAGCATACATACACACATCTCCTTTTGTCTTTTCCTTCCTCATCCCCTCCTTTCCTTCCTTTGTTTAAATGTATTTTTTTTCCCTTTTTCCCCCCTTTCTCTTTCTTCCTCCTTTGTTGATCTTTTTTCTTTTTTTTCTTTTCCCTCTCCCATTGCTTACAGAGATTTAACGGAAAAAAACACCTACTTATAGATGTCAAACATGCGTGTCAAACAGCTATACCATAGCCCCACCGTATTCCTAAGCCTGTTCATCATTGTCGCATTGCTTCATGGTACTTATTCATTATGTATCTATTAAAGAAACATTTGAACTGGACAAGACTTTTACAAGTTTTCAGATTGTTCCATAGTGTGACACCCTCCACTGAGATACTCATGGATTTTAGGGTTGTTCTAACTTCAGGTTGATACAATTTGTTGGTTCCTCTCAGGTTGTTTTTATTTACTGCATCTCCACTTTGAAAGAAAGTTGGAATATTAGATGGCAGAGAATTTATTGATACTTTATACATGATTGGAGCAGTTTTAAAATCTACCAAATCCTGTCATTTTTATTGAAATGTATTAAGAAAAAGTGAATTGGTGTGTTCATTCTATTTAACTTTGTGAACTAATCTGATGGGTGGCTTTTGGAGTATAATTAGGATGCAGTTTTTTGTTGCAATTTCCCAACATTTCTGTACAGTAATTCAAATATGCCATTATGAAGGGGTGATACAAAATAAATAAGGCGTATTGATTAAGCTTCCAGTTACATCTTTTTATCACTTCAACACATTTAGCCCCCTTTGAACATAAATAATGTCTGTGAGGTTTCCAACAAAGCTTATCATCAATAACTACACCCAAAACACGTTTTTTCACTTTCTCAATAGCTGTATCATTGATAATAATTTGCACTGTCACTTCCTCAATCTGTCTCCTAAACAGCATAAATTTAGTGTTTTTTAGATTCAGTGATAGTTTATTCCTGTTAAACCAATATTTAACTTGTACATTTCTTGAGTTATTTCACTTAGAAGTTTCTCTAAATTCTCCCCTGAACATAGAATGTTGGTGTCATCTGCAAAAAGTATGAATTTAATAATTACAAATATCATTAAATCTATCTGCAATTTCTTCTTTAACACTAATAACACAAAATACTCGTGATACCATGAAGTGTTTGTACTTCTCCCAATTATTTTGTTCAATGTCTTCCAAATTCCCTGGATGTTGACTTTGTTACTGTCTATTAATTTAGAGAAATAATCTTTTTCCTTTCTCTCAAAATATGTATTCATTCATTTTTGTATGTTTTATACTTCAGTTCAGCCTCAGTGGTCCTTATTTCAGAAATGTTTTATAGATAATTTTTCTTTTTGCATTTATTTACTAGTCCGTTTGTTAACCATGGAGTATTTAAATGTCTGTTCTGTTTGCATTTTATAAGTGGACAATTTGTGTCATAGTATAAACTGAAAACTTCCATGAATGAGTTATAAGCTATGTTTACATCTGACTTGTTGTAAATAGAATCCCAGTTGTAGAAGGATAGATCCCTCCTTAAATGTTTCAGAGACCGCTCTGATTTTATCCTACAGTATGTGACATCATTTTGATTACTTAACTTATGTCTGACATCACAAACCATAAAGATGGGAAGATGATCACTATTATCATTTAGTAAAACACCACTAACCATTTTATTATCAAAAATACTATAAAAAATGATCAATTAAAGTATCACTGTATGATGTTATTCTGTTTAGTATTGTAATGAGAGGATGAAAATTAATGCTATACATGAAATCTTCTGTATTTTATGTTTATTTGGATTTAATAAGTCTATATTATAATCACCACATATTATAATATCTTCCATTTGTTAATAGTAAATAACTTTTCCATCCATAACTTCATGTCTGATCCTGGTTCTCTGTAAACACAGTTAACAAGAATATTTCTCCTTTTCTGAAACAGAATTTCAACTGTGATGAATTCAAATATTTCATCCACAACAAAAGACATATTTTCTTTAAGTTTACCATCCGTGTTATTATCAACATATAAGGCCACCCCACCTCCTATCTTACATTGTCTACTCTTAAAAAACATTTCATATCCACACATTTGACAATCTGTACATTTATCTTCATTTATCCATGTTTCTGACACAGACACTATGCTGAACGATGTAACAAAATGAGACAAGTAATCCTTATTATTTTCAAAGTTACAATATAAACTCCTACTGTTAAAGTGAATTATTGATAACTTGTCGTCCAATGATATTGTTTTTTTAAATGTAGTGTCTGTAATATTTTCACATTTATTGCTATTTTTCAAAATGTTACTATCTGGATGTGTGTCGTTCATCCTGTTCTGGTGTTTGTAAAGTTGGCCTCAGTGTAATTATAATTGGTCCGCGAGATCCTAACAAATGTGCACCAGGGCTGGCCAACGGTATAAATGATACCGCCAATCCTACAAATCCCACAATGCTTTGCTCGTACGTTGGTGGGCAGTCAAAACCGGCTAGCGCTCCATTTTTCTGTTGACAGTCACTGCTGCAGTCACATCAGACACATTCATCTTACAACCACCAAAATGACCAAACAGAGACGGACAACAGGAGCTTTGAAGACAGGACAGGCCTGCTAGAATACCAGGGTTTCCTCGGCTCAGAGTCGGACCCCAGACTTTATGAACGTCTAAGAAAAGATGCCAGGAATCTGGCTCAGACCGAAGTGCAGAGTAAATCTGCTTCTGCACAGGGTGGTTTGGTCATTAGATTTCTATTCAATTACTTTTTTTTGGTTCTTTTGTTGTTGGTTTTTAAAAAATATTTACTTTAAAAGGAACTTGACAGGATACGGGCAGACATACATTATTTATTTATTTATATAAATAGGAAAAGAAAACCACGGATGTGTCTTTTATTTCTAATTTAATTTCTCATGTTTGTAACATCAAGCTTTGGCTGTTCTAGAATCTGTTTTCCTATAAAAGTTTGTTTTCATATGAAAAGTTTTAAGATTCCATATCAGTTCATATTTTAATAAATATGGAGTTTGGCCCATGACTTTACTTCATGGCTTCATTCTGAACCACTAAGAATTTAATTTAAAGAATTTAATTGCACTGGTATCCTACATTCATCAGTCTGTCACTTGGATCACTCAGTGTGTTTTGTCCTGCCATCATTTTAAGGACAGTAGGAGCCTAAATAAAGTGTATTTAGTCCAGCAGCCAATCTTGTGTCACAGCTTCTGCTGCAGTGAGACTGGATCTACTGGTGGTTCTCCACTGTGTGTTTTTTTTTTTTTTTTTTTACCAACCATACATTTAATCACTAAAACTTCATGTCTATAATGGAATATGTTAGTTCAGGAGATGTGAGGAGCAATAAAGTCCGGTTATGAGCCAGAATTCTCAAATCACACCAGAAAACTTTAGCATCAGCAACTTTTCATCATGAATGTTCACGTTTGTGTTTTGGTTTGCATGAAGCACTCCTTATGTCATTTATAGAGATTATTGTTGCAGATTTGCAGCTTAATGAGACGTTTTGACTGAATTCACTTATGGAAAAAGAGGATCTATGAATTTAAAGTGATGGATTCCGATCTACAGTACAAAACATCAGGAAGTAACAGAAGCAGTAAAAGTGTTATTCATTAAAATACAGAGAGGGCCTCCAGACAGGGGCTCGATGAACCTGAGACCATCCAAGTTAAAGATTGTCGTGGGATTTGTTATTGCAGGATCCGTCCCAAAAGCTGCAGGACATTCAAACCAGCAGAAACATCAACTCTGGAGAAACGTCTGCAGCAGGAGAGAGCTGTCCCAAGCCTGGGCCTGATAGTCTCTATGCTCTGCTAATAAACTGGTTGTCAGACAGTCAGACTGTTTTTATTGAAGTCTGACCCCCCCCCATGCCCCCCCCCATCCCATTTGTGAATTCCATCAGAAGCAAATGTGAAAATTAACATTGTTATCCAAAATGAAACACTGATTTATTGGTTGGATGGGGGGGGGGGGGGGGGGGGTTAAACCACCAAATGGTTCCTGAGTGTGGTATTGTCTGCAGCTCACCGCTCCCCCAGGGGAGGGGAGAACAAATTTCATACATCAAGGTTTGTCACACCTAATGACACTTTCATGAAGAAACCATAGATCATTGGTTTGTTGAATGCATGTATGTAAACAAATATTTGTTAGGATTAGGAAAACACCAAATACTTTTTGGAATAATCATTGGTGAAACTTTATTGCATTTAGTTCTTCATGTTTTAGTACTTTACATGAAGTCCTTTTTAAAAATCCAACCACTCTTTAGTTTGTTTCAGAAGGAGGTCTGCTTATATTTTACTTCCATTAGTCATGAAAAGTAGAAAACACAAGAACAATTTCCACTTTTGATTTTGAAGTTCCCCTAGTATTTGAATACTTAGTTTTTTTTCCTTTTTTTATTTTTCTTGATGTTGGAAAATGTAGCTTGAAGAGCTAATAAAAAACCTACTTTTACTGAAGCATCTGGTTGGTCAGTTTATAACTTGAAGGAATTATGAAAAAAATATTTAAAAAATGAGGATCATCAAGAACATCTAACAAGTAAGGTTTGATGGCCGATGAAGTGTGCATTATCAGAAATTAACGCACGACGTGGAAGCCTGAACCATCTGACATGAAGCGGAGGACGGCTGCTTCTGCAAAGTTAATGCATACTTCAAAGGCCATTAAACCGCGAACACCACGGTCACTTACAAAAGCAATAAATATGAACCAGTTTTTAGTCCTTAATCCTTGTTATTTTTCCGATTTGGATCTCTTTTTTCATAAAACGCATATCATTTATTACGTGATGCAACACCGCTGAAGTGAATGTCCGGTTATATAAAGCGATAAAAAAAAAAAAAACGCCCCTCTCACCCTTCCGCGGGTGGTTTCTCCTCCAAGCTGGGGTCCTCTACCAGAGGCCTGGGAGCTTGAGGGTCCTGCGCAGTATCTTAGCTGTTCCTAGCACTGCGCTTTTCTGGACTGAGAGGTCTGAGGTCTTTCCAGGTATCTGTTGTAGCCACTCCTCTAGCTTGGGGGTTACTGCCCCGAGTGCTCCAATTACCACAGGCACCACCGTCACCTTCACTTTCCAGGCTTTTTCCAGTTCTTCTCTGAGTCCCTGGTATTTCTCCAGTTTCTCATGTTCCTTCTTCCTGATGTTCCCATCGCTTGGCACTGCCACATCCACCACAACGGCTTTCCTCTGTTCTTTATCCACCACTACGATGTCTGGTTGGTTCGCCATTACCATCCTATCAGTCTGGATCTGGAAGTCCCACAGGATCTTTGCCCTCTCATTCTCTACCACCTTTGGAGGTGTTTCCCATTTTGACCTTGGGGTTTCCAGTCCATATTCTGCACACATGTTCCTGTATATTATTCCAGCCACTTGATTGTGCCGCTCCATGTATGCTTTACCTGCCAGCATCTTACATCCTGCAGTTATGTGCTGGATTGTTTCAGGCGCCTCTTTGCACAGCCTACACCTTGGGTCTTGTCTGGTGTGGTAGATCTGAGCCTCTATCGCTCTGGTGCTCAGGGCTTGTTCCTGAGCTGCCAGGATGAGCGCTTCAGTGCTGTCTTGTAGGCCAGCCCTTTCTAGCCATTGGTAGGACTTCTTGATATCAGCCACTTCAGTTATGGTCCGGTGGTACATCCCATGGAGGGGTTTGTCCTCCCATGAGGATCTGTCCTCCAGCACTGTATCCTCTGCTCTCCATTGCCTGAGACATTCACTGAGCACACTGTCAGTTGGGGCCTTGAGCTTGATGTATTCATGCATCTTGGATGTTTCATCCTGGATAGTGGCTTCTAAGCTCACTAGCCCTCGGCCTCCTTCCTTGCGGCTAGCATACAGTCTCAGAGTGCTGGATTTGGGATGGAACCCTCCATGCATGGTGAGGAGCTTCCGTGTTTTAACATCCATGGTCTGTATCTCTTCCTTTGGCCATCTTATTATTCCTGCAGGGTATCTGATAACTGGCAGTGCATAGCTGTTTATTGCCCGGGTCTTGTTCTTGCCATTGAGCTGGCTTTTCAGGACTTGCCTTACTCGTTGAAGGTACTTAGCTGTTGCAGCTTTCCTTGTTGCCTGCTCCAGGTTGCCATTTGCCTGGGGAATTCCAAGGTACTTGTAACTGTCCTCAATGTCTGCTATCGTTCCTTCTGGGAGTGAGACCCCCCCTGTGTGGACTACCTTGCCTCTCTTTGTCACCATCCGGCTGCATTTCTCGAGCCCGAATGACATCCCAATGTCATTACTGTAGATCCTGGTGGTGTGGATCAGGGAGTCAATGTCACGCTCGTTCTTAGCATATAGCTTGATGTCATCCATGTAGAGGAGGTGACTGATGTTGGCCCCATTTCTGAGTCGGTATCCATAGCCAGTCTTGTTGATTATTTGGCTGAGGGGGTTCAGACCTATGCAGAACAGCAGTGGGGACAGAGCATCGCCTTGGTATATCCCACATTTGATGGACACTTGTGCAAGTGGTTTCCCATTGGCTTCAAGGGTGGTTTTCCACAGCTTCATTGAGTTTCTTATGAAGGCTCTTAGAGTCCTGTTGATGTTGTACAGCTCCAAGCATTCAGTGATCCATGTGTGTGGCATTGAGTCATAGGCCTTCTTGTAATCAATCCAGGCTGTGCACAGGTTGGTGTGTCGTGACCTGCAGTCTTGGGCGACTGTTCTGTCGACCAGGAGTTGGTGTTTGGCTCCTCTGGAGTCTCTACCAATGCCCTTCTGTGTGTTACTCATGAATTGATCCATGTGCCTATTTATCTTGGTTGCAATGATGCCTGACATGAGCTTCCATGTTGTGGAGAGACAGGTTATTGGCCGGTAGTTGGATGGGACTGCACCCTTTGAGGGATCCTTCTGGATCAGGATCGTTCGCCCTTCCGTTAGCCATTCGGGGTGAGTCCCATCTCTTAGCAGCTGGTTCATTTGTGCTGCCAGGCGTTCGTGGAGTGTGGTAAGCTTCTTTAGCCAGTAGGCATGTATCATGTCTGGGCCCGGTGCTGTCCAGTTCTTCATACCTGAGACTCTTTCTTGGATGTCTGCCACTGTGATGGTTACTGGATTCTGTTCAGGGAGGTTGCTGTGTTCTTTTCTCAGAGAGACCAGCCACTGGGCATTGCTGTTATGTGCTGTCTCTTTCTCCCATATACTTTTCCAGTACTGTTCAGTTTCTAGCCTTGGTGGGTCTGCTCGGCTGTTTTGACCCTGCCACTGAGCGTACACTTTCGCTGGTTGAGTTGCGAACAGCCTGTTTATTCGTCTGGCTTCATTGTCTCTTGTGTATCTCTTTAGGCGGCTACTCAAGGCTAGGAGCCTTTGTTTGGCAGTTTCCAGGGCTTCAGGTATGGGCATCTGGCTGTACCTCTTAGGTACTTGCTTTCTCATTGTACCTCTTTGAGCCTCTGTCAGCTTACTCACATCCTTCCGAGTTGCCTTGATTTTGGCCTCTAACCGTTGCTTCCATGGTGGGTATTGTTTTCTTCCATGGTTGCTCTTATAGCCAAGCATCTCAAGGATCACTGCTGCTGAAGTGTAAACCAGTTCATTGGTTTCTGTGATGGTTGTGGTAGGAATTGCCCTCAATGCTTCATTCACAGTTTCCAGTAGACTTTCAGGCAGTACGTCACTTAACCGTTGTAGCTGGTGTCGGGGTTGCCTAGTGTTCATTGTAGACATTATCTTGTTTTTCAGGTCAGTTGCTGCCTCGCTCAGCGTAACTGTGGTTGTTGGGGTTGTGTACCCAATCTCAGGGTGTGAGTGTGGTATAACCTCCTCTCTGACCTGTTGTTCTGGCTCTCCCGTGGCATTGTATTGTATAGCTTCAATCTCAAGCTGTGATAGGAGTTGGCGTTTGTGGATATTTGAGCATTGGGCTACCAGTTGTTTGGCAGTTAGCCTTGATTGTGGGTTTCGAAGCATCCATTCATTCCACATTCTCTGCATGTACCCTCTCTGGGTTGGATTACTTGAGTAGTAGCATCCTAACAGATCCTTGTTCTCGCATCTAGTCCATTTCCGTCTTGTTCCAGTAGCCAACTTTCCATCAGAGTGCTCTGGTCCCCCAGCACCTGACGCAGACCTTGTTTGGCCGGGCGACGTCTGAGCCGGCATGACATGTGGTTCATTGTCTCTCATATAGTGAGGTAGGCATTAGCGTTAAGGGTCTTGCCCAAGGACCCTCACTGGGTGATGTTAATTGCCCGTCATTGTTATGGCATTTGCCCCATTCCATTGATCACCATTAATTGTTCATTCCGCCGTGGGAATCGAACCCGGGGTTTCCAGCGTGACAGTCCTGCACCTACCAACCGAGCTACCCCAGCCGCGATATATATTATATATATATATATGTATATATATATATATATATATATGTATATATATATATATATATATATATATATATATGTAATATATATATAGATATATATATATATATATATATATATATATATATATATATATATATATATATATATATATACATATATATATATATATATATATATATATATATATATATATATGCTGGTGAAACTGACTAGATGGTTGAAACTAAAGTTTATTTTAAAGAAGCGCAGTGATACAGAACATTTAAGCTTTGTGACCGGAACTTTTTTATGGCGTGCGGTTATCCTGTGGTATATCACTTTTTAATGCACACCCAGCAGCCAATCAGACTCGAGTACTCACCCAGACCATGGTCTAAAAGAAGGTATTCGAGCAAGAATGACTGAGTAACAGCTGTTTATTTCTTTAGAGAAGTCTCTGGGAGTTTTTTGGGTCTAGTGATGGTTTTCATAAATTCTTTTTTTACACTCTTGGATTCTTCAGCATGGAGACCAGCTCCTTTCTAGACATAAGTCAACACGTTCCTCGATACACCACCTCAGAAATGTTAAGAGTTTCTCACAGCTGTGTCAAGAACATCTAAACTCTACCTTTGACAAAGCAAAAATCAGAAAAAATGGAACAGAAAAAAGTAAAATAATAATATAAAAAAAAACCAAAAAAATAAAAGTAAAACATGAAAAACATATTGAAAAACAGGTCAAATGTCATGTTAGCCGAACGAAAGGTAACAGACCAAGTAGCTAGCTACCTGGAAGGACCATGTACACCAGAATGCAGGATAGTTAGTTTTATTGTCCAGGTGGGAATCAATGAACAGGAAGGGAGTTCTGTGACTGTTGGATTGTAGCAGACTAAGAGGAGGTGGGAAAATTTCCATTTCCTTAAGAAATCCAGCAAAATCTCATGGTTCAATTACATTTCTCTACCAGATGTTACTGTTCTTTGTTGGACTGAAGCCTTGAAAACCCCCCCGTTTTTTGGTCCAATCAGAGCTGAAAGCTCCAGAGTTGGTTCTGCTTTTCACTTCTCCCTGTTTCTCCATCTCAGCTTCTTCTTCTTCCTCCAGTAAATCTGGGAACTTCTCTGTTTTTCAAGAGGCTTTTCTAATGTCAGACGGCATTCATTGAAACCCATTTAGAGCTGAAAGTTCTCCTCTATGCTGATGACTCTTTGCTGTCTTCAGCTGAAACATCAGAAAGTGTCTTGATAAGGCACTGACATATGATGGAGGATCAGGAGGTTCTTCCAGATGACAGGAAAGCTGCAGCTAAAGTCACCAAGGAGACTAGGAGAAGGTTCTCGGTCTTCCATCTGGAATGAGATGAAAATACTGAAAAGATCAGGAGACTTGGTGTTGGAATGAAGATGTTCAGGAGTGTGAAAAAATGGGACTCTGAGAGGCCAGAAGAGACGTGTCCTCTTCACAAAAGAACTCCGTCTTAGAGCTCAAACTCTCACAGATAAGACATGTCTTCTAGTCATCCTCTGGGTTTGCTCACATCTCAGGAGGATGTTCTTCTTCTTCAAAGATCTTCATGGTTTCATGGAGACTGTGACCAGATGAGTGGAGAAAGTCCTCTCCACTCATCTGGAAGAGAAGCTGCTGCAGACCCTGTGCGGTGATCCTAGAACCTACAACAGACTCCCAGCTGATCTGGTCTGATCTGTTGGAACCTACTACATTCTGAAACTCTTCATTCATTAATTCATTCATTCATTCATTCATTCATTCATTCATTCATTCATTCATTCATTCATTCATTCATTCATTCATTTTCTATTCCATTTTTCCTTTCGGGGTCACTGGGCTACCAGAGCTTATCCTGGCCATTTGTGGGTGAAGGCAGGGGATGCCCTGGACAGGTTGACAGTCTATCGTAGGGTCCATTCTGAAACTTCACTGCTGAATTTCTGTCCACCGGGGGGCAGCACTGCTTCAATCCAGCAGCAGGTTACCTTGATCTTCTGAAGGATCTGCAGCTGTTACTGAGGAACAAAGTTGTCCTTCAGAAATGTGGTTCTGCTGCAGAACATTCTTCCAAACTAAAGCAAAGCCAAAGTCCCCAAAGATCATCTCGAAGATACACATTCTTTCTGTCAGAGCTGCTCTCAGGTTCAGACTTGTTCCAAATTCAAAGTCAGCTTTAGTTGAATATACTGAATACACATGATATACAGCACAGATGAAATTTCTTTCCTCTCAACCCACAGTGCAAGCAGCCTATAATAATAATAATAATAATAATAATAATAATAATAATAATAATAATAATAATAATAATAATAATAATAATAATAACAGCAGCAATCTAAACAGTGCAAAAGAACAATGAGATGGTTTAAAGTGACAACAGCGCTAAGAAACAGTAAGTAAACAAGTGGTGATGGTGGTCTTTGGAAGTTTCTCTGGGATGGATGGGAGGGGTCCTGATGGCTTTACGGGTGAGGGGGGGTTGATAAATGTCCGAGAGGCCAGTGAGAGGGACACCGATGATCTTCTCAGCTGTTGTATGCCTTGTGCTATCCTAGGCACGTTAACATTGGGAGTGGGGTCATCTAGACCCACTAGACAGAGCTCTGAACCTTTGTTCTTCAATGATCTGTGATCTTCACTGGTGTCCATGGATTACATGAAATCCTCTCCACCTTTATCCACCTTTGTTATGGTAGGGAGAACACGTCCATGGAAGGGGGGGGTCATAGGATAGCACAAGGGTTAACAATGTACTGCAGAGTCTTCCAGCAGGTGCATCCTCCGTACCACTCAGTGATGCAGCTGGTCAGGATGCTCTCGATGGCCCCCCTGTAGAAGGTCTGCATGATGGGGGAGGAGCTCTGACCCTCTTCAGTTGTGGAGGAAGAACAGGCGTTGTTGGGCTTTCTTGGCCAGTGATGCAGTGTTGTGGTTCCAAGACAGGTCGTCGGAGATGTGCACCCTCAGGAACTTGGTGCAGCTCACCCTTTCCACAGCAGCACCATTGATGATCAGTGGAGCGTGCTGGGTGTGAGTTCTCCTGAAGTCCACAACCATCTCCTTTGTCTTCTCCACATTCAGGTGGAGATTGTTGTCTTTGCACCACAGAGCAGCCTGCTCACCTCACTCCTGTAGGGGGTCTCATCGTTGTTGTTGGTGAGACCACCACTGTTGTGTCATCCTCAAACTTGATGAAGAGGTTGGAGCTTGATGTAGGGGGGCAGTCGTGAGTCAGCAGAGGGAAGACAAGGGGGCTCAGCACACATCCTTGGGGGACCCCTGTGTTCATTGTGATGGTGCTGGAGGGGATGTTGTCTGTAGTTTCCCTGTCAGAAAGTCCAGCAGCAGCAGCAGGGAGGTGTTTGGTTCTAGCTGGTCCAGCTTGTGGATGAGCTGTGGGATGACAGTGTTGAAGGCGGAGCTTAAGTCGACAAACAGCATTCTGACATGAGAGTCTATAGTTTCCAGGTGGTTGAGGCTGAATGGAGGGCTGTGGAGATGGTCGATCGGTTAGACCCATATGTAAACTGGTAGGGGTCCAGAGTGGGGGTGGGGGGTGGACATGGTGTGATGACAGTCTGAATGTTGATGTTTTTGCCACAGTAAAGAGGTCAGAGGTCAGAGCAGAGCTTTCAGCAAACAATGTGATCAGAAAAGATGGAAAAATTCACAAAGAAACTAGAAATGTTCCATAAAATCAGAACAATGTTGATGTCTGCAGATCAATTCCTAAAAGCTGATGATCTGTTTGAGCTCAAAGGAAAGGTTCTGCTTTGAACAGACAACCATGAAGGCATCAGAGCTCCTGCTGCAAACGCCAACATGTCGGCTGTGATGCAACAACCTGACAGTTGATCTGATAGCAAAGGAATGGACGAGGAAGACGGACGAGAAGGAAAGTCCCTGGAGAGAGCTGAAAGACGACAGGAACAGAAAACAGATGAGCAGATATGGGGTGAAGTGAAACACCAGAAGATCCTGATCCTTGGAGGGAAAACAGAGATTTGGTGTTTGGAAAATCAGTTTGACTCTTTTTCTGGACTTTTTCAAAACGTCCTGCATTAATCAAAGTGTCAAACTAAAGTGTTTTTCTGCTCCTCACATCTTTCTCAATGTTGGAATCTGTCAGAGTTCTTCCTGGTATCTCTGACAGATCTGGAAGATCCACATTCTTTCAGTTTGATGTTTTCTTTGTGATCAAATCTCTGCCTCCAACGGCTTTTCTGACTTGTTCACATTCAGACTTCAATCTGCTCAGTTCTGAGCTTCTGCAGAGGAGAACGATCATCTAAATCCAAAAACATCTAAATCCTAAAAAAAATCAGACATTATTCCTCTAAAAACCCAATGCAATCTGTAATGAAACTGATAACTCTACATCATCAAATCCATTTGTTCTTCAGTCATTTTCCTTCAGTTTTAGGATCTCGTTGATTTGAAACGTTGTGATTCTAACGAAGCTGGAAAGAAAAGCTTCTCAGCTTCACTGTCAGACATTTTCCTGCATTTGCTGCATGTGAACAAACTCTCTGTTCCTCTGAGTCTGACTGATGATCAGAAGGAGCTGGTTCCAGGAAATAATCAGGCCCCTCCCTTCAGCTCCTTCACGAGGTTGTGTTACAAAAAGAGGTTATGAATCTTCAGAAAACCAGTGTAAATTTAATAGATCAGTATTAGTCTTGGTTAGAATATATAAATAACTTAGAAACTGATCAGTTTTAGAATGTTTAAGATAAATGGAATAAAGGAGCTTTCAAAGAACGAATCTGAGAAAGTGAAATCAAGTGTTGAGTTTAAAGGGAAGGTTTCTATTTTTTTATCGCACCATGGAAAACCATCAGAAGCACAGATTCCAACAGAGAATCAACTGTGAAATATGGAACCTGCACATAATCTTAACACCAAATTTGTATATGCACCAATGGTAAGAGAGAAGTAACCTCTCCTCTTTCCAGAGGGATGCACCTTCAGAAGGCCATTGAGGAGCAGGCCAATAGAAGGGTATCCAAGGACCAAGGAGATCATAGATGAGGAAGGTCAACATCTCATGTAGAAATGGACGGCAGCTCGGCTGGATTTGATGTTTTGTACTTGAAATCAGCTGTTCTCAAATAGGTGGACAACAAAAGCACAGACTACTGAAATATTAATTGGTAAAGGGGTGTCTGGATACCAGCAAAGATGAGGGATTGTGGTTTTGATAGTATTTTAGCTGGGCTGACAACAAGTCTCTAAATGGAGAAACTCTTAGTCGAGTGTCATCTGCTTGAAAGCAGGGCAGACTGAGGATTGGCTTGCAGACACATATTTTAACTCTTGGATCTGAAGCTACAGAGCATCAGTGATATTGTTTCTGTGACCAGGGATACATTTTGCTTGTAGTGTAAAATTATTTAAACACTAAATCATGTCAACTGATGACGCATTAAACTATTTATCATTGCACTTCTTGAAACAACCTTTGTAATAATCTCCACGGCTGAATTCTCTCAGAACCATATGATCCGGTAATGAACCATTAGAGCTGTGGATTTGGGTTTAACGTCCTTAATTTCCGGGGGCTGGACATTCATAAACTAGTCTTCATAAAATTCCCCCCAAAATCAATGGACGGTGCAGCATTAGTAAACAAGTGGAGGGAGACCAAAGACCCAAAATAGTCACTGTCATAACGAAAACCACTGCAAGCATCGAGAAGGAGAGACCAGAAACGCAAGACAGAAACATCCAGAACAACAGGAACACGGAGGTCCAGGACTGAACTATCTAGAACAAGAAAACAAGATGAACGGATGAATGTGGGGAATAATGCATAGCAAAATTCAGGTGGCCCAACAGCAATAAACCCCATTTATACATCCAAAGATTTAAAAAAATGATGCTGCACGAATGTTAGGGATTTCATAGTGGGCAGAGAGGCTTGCATCAATGAACCATCCAGATATATGCTGCAGAAAATAAATCCAGACGGGTGGAGGACCACACGTCTTGCTTGAATAAAGCGTAAACCCAGGTTCAAAAATGAGTCGCGACCATAGAGATGCAATGACCGGGGATAAAGGAGGAAAATAGACCACTGAGAAATCATCAATGATATGCAAAACGAAGGTGAACCCATAGGATTACACATAGTCCAGCACAGGACTCCTGACTAATGTAGTCTAAACCATGACTGGTACGACAGCCGAAAGGTAAACTGATAAATAACACTCTGAGCCCCACCTACCAAAAGACGGCACTGGGAGGGATTGAGAGGCAGAACAGTGAGAACATCTGCGATATCCGCTTTCCCCAGCCAAGCATTGCATCCAGTGGAATTAGCCATGGAGATGGCAAGGTCATTATGGTCAGTCGAAATGCAAAAAACAAATAATACCGGAAGAATCATGAGGAATTAGGCTGCTGATGCCCAGAATTAATGAACTGCGAGGCGTCCACAGGTCTAATATAAGTCGCTTCAAATCTGAAAACTTCCAAGGGGCCACCCTTAGGGGCTGACTCAAAAATGGGAAAATGGGGCCCTGGAAAGAGCCCATCACATAGCCCCCACAAACCAACCTGAAACCCCTGAACCAATCAGAGACAGAAAATAACAAAATATTTGTTAGGTTGAGAAGACAAGGGTGGCAGATGTCAGTTCCCCAAAGGCTAGGGCTGGACTCTCCGGGGAACACAGAGCGGGGGGGGGGGCTGTCCACACACCAGCTGACCCCAAGGGAGGAAGGGTGGAGCAGAAGTCGTGATGACACGAGGACCGTTTCCGGACCAAGCGAAATAAAATGGAAAAAGGAGCCACAGATGCTGCATAAAAGAGACCAATGACAAGTCAAATGTCCACAGATGAGAGACGGGTCCAACAAAGGACCAATCCAAACGCTGGTTAAACTACGGAAAGTACACAGCAGCTTTAGCAGAACAGAAACAAAAGAATGCTCAGCTTTCTCCTGCTGAGAGGAATTACGACGTGGGAAATCGTGAGTTGTTGGCAGCCGTGAAGGCCTTGAAGGAATGGTGGCATTGGTTGGAAGGAACATCTCAAACTTTCTTGGTATGGACCGATCACAAAAACTTGTCTTACCTCCGTTCTGCCTGCAGACTGAATCCCTGCCAAGCTCCGTGGTCCCTTTTCCTGGGACGCTTTACTTTCACTGTCACATACCGCCCAGGGTCTTGCAACCAGAAGCCTGATGCCCTGTCCAGGCAATTTGAGCTGCTAGCTTCCTGCGACACTCCTCAGGACACCATCCTACCACGTTCCTGTGTCGTGCAGACAGTGCAGCCATCTGGGAGGTGGAGCATGAGTTTCAGAAGGCTCTGGAAAACCTTCCCTCTCCTCCTGAATGTCCCTCAGGTCTCCTGTTTTTCCCCCCACCTACTTGTTCCTCCGTGCTGCAGTGGGGCCACAACTCCAAGGTGGCTTGCCATCCTGGGATACACCGGACCATTACCTTACTTAAACAGCACTTCTGGTGGCCCTCCATGCCTGCTGACACACGGGAGTTTGTCCAGGCCAGCTCTGTCTGTGCTCGTGGCAAGGCTTCCCATCGTGCACCAGCTGGACTTCTGCGACCACTGCGAGTACTCGTATAACTCCTTGTTCTTCTCTGCCACAGGTCTGTCTCCATTCATGGCATCCAATGGCTATCAGCCTCCCCTCTTTCCCTCTCAGGAGAGAGCCGTGACTTCCGTCCAGGGCCATCTCCAGAGGGCCCATCATGTTTGTCACGAGGTCCGGGCAGTCCTTTCCTGCACGTCGTCTCGGAACCGCGCTCTGGCGGACCGCCACAGGGTCCCAGCCCAGGACTACAGACCGGGACAGAAGGTTTGGCTTTCTACAAGACATTCATCAACCCCTCGGTGGTCCGTCTGAAGTGCCAGCCTCCCTGCATCCACCATGTGTGTCTCCTGAAACCTTTCTCCTGCAGTCCTCAGCCCCCCGGCTGAGCCCCCTCCTCCCGCCTTGGTTGTGGACGATCATCCGGCGTTTCCTGTTCGGCGCCTTCTGGATGTCCGGCGACGGGGTTGTGGCCTGCAGCACCTTGTTGACTGGAAGGGCTATGGTCCGGAGGAGTCTCTGTATAAAGTGTGTATGTGCTGTGTGTGGTGCCAACATGCAGTGTGTGGTGCCTGAAAGTGAAAGTTGGGGCAAAGACCAGTGAGAGATGAGCCCAGATGTTTTATGCCCGCTCCACAAGACCACCCCCACAAGACTCTAGACAAATCAAGGTGTCTACTATGTGAGTAAAAGTGGAATGGAACAACCATCTCCTTTGTCTTCTCCACATTCAGGTGGAGATTGTTGTCTTTGCACCACAGAGCAGCCTGTTCACCTCACTCCTTTAGGGGGTCTCATCGTTGTTGCTGAGACCACCACTGTTGTGTCATCCTCAAACTCCTCAAAGTGTCAAACTAAAGTGTTTTTCTGCTCCTCACATCTTTCTCAATGTTGGAATCTGTCAGAGTTCTTCCTGGTATCTCTGACAGATCTGGAAGATCCACATTCTTTCAGTTTGATGTTTTCTTTGTGATCAAATCTCTGCCTCCAACGGCTTTTCTGACTTGTTCACATTCAGACTTAAATCTGCTCAGTTCTGAGCTTCTGCAGTGAAGAACGATCATCTAAATCCTAAAAACATTTAAATCCTGAACAGAATCTGACAATATTTCTCTAAAAATTCAATACAATCTGTAATTAAACTAATAACTCTTCATCATCAAATCCATTTGTTCTTCAGTCATTTTCTTTCAGTTTTAGGATCTCGTTGATTTGAAACGTTGTGATTCTATTGGAGCTGGAAAGAAAAAGCTTCTCAGCTTCACTGTCAGACATTTTCCTGAGCTGCATGTGAACAAACTCTCTGTTCCTCTGAGTCTGACTGATGATCAGAAAGAGCTGGTTCAGCAGGCCCGGCAGATCCCACCCCCCCAAACCCACCCCAGCCCACCAGACCACCAGACCAGCCAGGATCCGGCTCAACCCAACACCATCCCACCCCTACTAGGTGATGTGACTAATCAGCTGGGACCAGAGAGAGTCTGAAGCTGAGAGAATATGTGTGGAGGACATTATCTCTAAACTAAATGCTCTGACATGAGGTTTCTGTAGTGGTTGATGCTGAGATTATTTTAGATTTCCAGTTTAGGAGGATAGTTTTCTTTGTGATACATACAGCGGTGAGAACCATATAAGCCTTGTTAGATTCTATGTTGATGTTGTTCAGGTCACCTAAGCAGAGTTTGGGACATGCAGGGACCTTATATTGAAACCATATTGATAAATCCTCACAGACCTTACTCCATAATGATTGGACAGGTGAACAGATCCATAGGGTGTGCATATAGTCGCCTATGTTGTTACCTGTACACTGTGTGCATACAGCTGACTGAATGAGACCCATTTTAACCCTTGTGCTGTCTTAGATGACACCCCTCCCCCTTCCATTGAGGTGTTCTCCTACCATGACAAAGGTGGACAAAGGTGGAAAGATTTCATGTAATCCATTGAACCAGTGAAGATCACAAATCATTAAAAAAAAAAGGTTCAGCGCTCTGTCTAGTGGGTCTAGATGACCCCACTCCCAATGTTAAAGTGCCTAGGATAGAACAAGGGTTACATAACCTCTGTCCTGGTAGTGAATTCTGTGGAGAATCTTGTACTGAATAAGTTGCAGATTAGGACTTTTGGTCATATTTAAGGCATTCAGACAGATCTGCAGCCAAAATTGATCACTAGAATTCAGTGATAGCTCATTTATCCATGGGTAGGTAAATTGTGTCTTCTATGTTAGATATCAGTTAGAACATTTTGGAAGTGAGTTTTGGATTCTTACGGTTAATGAAATGTGTCACTGTAGCAGAAGGTTGTGGGTCCATTTGGGTCAAGGAGGAGTTTCTGCTTCATGACAGTAGATGACAGATGAGGGGAGTTCATGTCACGCCTGGAAGGAGGAAGACAGAAAGCAGAAGGTCACATGACCTTCACTGAGGTCAACAATCTGTCAATCAGCTTGAAGCTCCACCTCTCCTCCCACCAAACCAATCAGGTTTCTTGTTGAACTTGTTCTCCGTCTTTAGTTTCTCTGAACTTCCTGCTGTGTTTAAACATCCTGCAGCTCCTGACACGTCCAACAAGAAGCCCCGCCTCCTTTTTCACATCCATCATGATGATGAGCGTCAGAAATAAACCTGATCAGAACCTGATCCTCTGGCTGTGGTGCAGTGGGTGTTCACTTGGTAGACAACAGGCAGGTTGAGGGTTTGATTCCAGGAAGGCTGCTCCACCTGCTGCCCCGCCCACCTGTGCTGCCCCGCCTCCATCCAGGTGGACTCTTCCTGGTCATGAGTCAGTGATCTGAGCTGCAGCTGCGTTGACACAGTGAGTAGAGACTCTTCTTCCTCTTCATCTCTGTGAAGAAACTGAAGTGAGTTTGTTTCTGGAACTTTGTCTTCACTAACTTGACTGTTTGTTTCTGAATGTTTGGAGAAGATCTTCCTCTCTCTCTGAAAACTCTCATCCCTCTGCTGTTTCCAAACCTTCATCATTGTTGGGTCAACAACATGGAGGACTCTTCTTCATCTAATCAACAACAATTAGCTGATGCTTGTTGTTTTTCTAAACTCTTCAAAGGTTTTATTTCTGACTCCAAACCTTCCTGTTCTCCTCCATCCAAGTCTGTGTGAGAACAGTGTTGGGAGGAACTCATTACTAAAGTAATAGATTACAGTTCCAGGTAACTGTGTGCTGGAACACAGTCATATTTCCTCATTCCAGGTTCATGAACGCTCAGATTCCATCAGACCAACAACTTAGAACAGAAATGTTTGTAGCAGAGTGACCATGAGGCCTTAGTGGATGAAAACAAAGATTTTTCTGCTTTTCTTCTCCAACTATAAATTCTATTCTTTCATATCATCTTCAGTGATTGTGTTCAATCTGCTGTTGGTCTTCGTTGACCCTAAACTTTAGTTGTTGCGTTCCTCAAAGGTGTGTCTTGACTTGTTTGTCTAGTTTTTCTAGTTCAGTCATTTGAACGTCATAACAGACTATTGGAGCCTCTTTAACGGCTGTGTTTCAGGCCATACAAGTCAATTTGGTTTGCATCCACAAGGCCGTCTAACACTTAAAACTGTATGGGAAGACAGTCTTAACCTCCACATGAGGGAACAACTATGGAAGTCAGCATTGTCTCTTGTCCATTTGTCCAGGATCCACTATACCAATGCCAGACTGGCCTAAATACATCCTACTATCAGTGATGCCTGCAGCAGATGTCACCTCTCCTGCTAACCAGGCCTATGTGTTTTGGTCCTGCCCAGTGCTTGTAGCACTCTGGTCAGATATATTTACCACAGTTTCAAGAGCGTACAGATACTCTGTCACATCAAATCTCATGTCTGAAATATTTGGTATTCCCACAACTCCTGACACGCTAACTGAAGGGTTCACTGCATTCTCCACCCTATCAGCACGCAGGCTGATCCTGCTGGACTGGAAGCTCCTCCGTCCTCCTTCACATGTCCTCTGGGTCCATGAGGTGCTTCATGATCTCAAACTAGAGATAAATATATATACATATAACTTTATTCTTGTAAATGTATAGTTTTATTGTTAAGGCGGTCCTAGTACTCCGTGGTAGAACCAGTTCTAGTGAAACAGCTGTTTTTCCTGAGGCTCACAGGCCTGGAGTTCTCTGTTCTATTTTCTCAGGGTGTTTCAGTCTGGTAAAGTCTGTTGGAAGAAGATTTTTCAGCTGTGTTGAATCAACGTAACAATGAAACAGTTGGAGTCTTTTTTCTGTCTGATACCACAACAATCGTTGCTTCACATTTGACTGTGGCTCATCGGTTCCTTCATTACTAATCTGTTAGATCATGTGACCATCGGCCACGTTGGCCATTTTGGTCCAGTTCTGCTTAGAGCATGGATTGTGTTCAGACTGAGGAATCTCAGAGACAACCAGGGCTCAGTCCAATCAGAAATGAACCAAGAAAGACGGGTCAAAGAGCGGTTCCTGGTCCCAGACCAGAGTCCACTTGGATGTATTCAGACTGAAAATCCATTCCAGATTATCAGGGAAACGGACTCTGGTTCACTTTAAACCAAATGTGTCAAGTTTTCTTTTTATGGACTAAACTCACTGAAGCTGAATTTTGATCCTCTGATTGTGTTTCCATTGTTTTCACTTTACCAGAAATAAACTTTATTGTTAGAAATCTGAAACCAAATCGTCATAGAAATGTTTGTGGAACATTTGTCTCTTCAGAAGTTTTTCTTTTGCAGCTGTTCTAAAGAAACAAACTAAAAAGTAACTCAGGACTCGGTTATCAGAGAGTAATATTGTAATATTATGGATTACTTTAGAACAAGTAACCTGTAATGTTTTCCAGTTCAGAGGTTCATCAGTGGAATCAAAGTCTCTGTTGGAGCTTTGAGAGGAAGAATTCATGTCTTTCTTTCTTCTCTCCTCATTCTTTCATTCCTGTCTGTTTTTCTTGATGCTTCATGTTTCCTGAAGTGTAGAAACAGGAAGTTTGTTGTTTCTGTGTCAAAGTGACTGAATGGAAATGTTGCTGCTGCAGCTCCATGTCTCCACCTGCTGGAGGGAGAGCAGAAGTGCAGCAGCTGATGGCAGCTTCCTCTGATGATGATGAGGGTTTCCTCTGCAGGTGAAGGTGTGTGTGAGCTGATGTGGATCCAGTGAATCCAGCAGCATGGATAAGGGGGAGGAGCCACAGGAGGGAGCCTCTCCCTCTAAAAGCAGAGATGGTAACCATGACAACAAGAGCAAAGCTCAGGGGTGAGATGAACATCTGTCCATGATCTTCTTCATGTCAGAGCTCAGGACTCACACCAGCAACCTGCATTCTCCACAGGAACCAACCTGGAAAGGGGTCCAAAGGGAAAGATGAGTTAAAGGGTGCAAATCCTGGTGGCAAAGACATCCGTTCAGGAAAGACACAGTAAGTGTTTGTCAGCGTTAAAGAGGCCAGATTATAGTTTAGATTTTTTACTGAACTTGCTATTTGTTGTAAAAATGTATTTTCCTTTACGTTTGTGACAATAAAAGATCAAAATATGACAAAAAATTGGCATTAGAAACTTTTCATTACAACAGACTTCCAACATTTAATTTATAGCTAATTCAGACAAAATTATAGTGAGAATCAGAAAAAATGTAGGAAAAAAATTATAACAAACATATGAATAAAAAAATCAATGTCATCATTTTATTACAATTAAAGGCGTATGAATATTCAGGTAGAAGTCATAGCCTTAAAAAGTGATCCAGTACAATGGTGCCATGCGTTTCGTTTTGTGGGACATGTATCCGGATACATATCGTATTGCCAGACTCTCACTAAGACACACCCCTGTAGAAATGTCACGTATTTTTTAAATGTTTAGGGTTTAGCTTGATGCCGTTGAAAACATTCCTGTTTTTCAAAATAAAACAGAATCATCTGAAAACTAATTTGATATTTCATATTTGTGTTTTTGTCCTCAAACAAATAAATGATTCCAGTGACAATAGCTGCAGTCAGTGTCACACAGTTATCAGACTGCGTGACACTGACTGTCATGAACAGAAATTGGTCATTTGTCTTTGATCCTGAACAGAATGTCTGACTGCAGATCAGTTTGTTCATGATCTGAGTTCAATAGTTTAATATGGAAGAGAATCTGATGAACCTCCAGAGCAGAAGAAATGCATTTCTAATAAAAAACACTGTTTTTCCATCAGGAACCTACAGGATCCTGGACCTGGATCCAGCTGGGGGTCCTTCAGGAGTGACGTGTCAAAGGTTTATAATCCAGACTTCAGTGACATCCGTCCAGGACTGGAACAGTGAGTGTTTGTCAGAGTTAAAGGATTCTGGATTCTAGTCCAGATGATCTGTAGTTTTCAGATGAAGGACTTGAGGTCTGGTTCAGTTCTGGATCTCTGATCAGACTCACTTGGAGCATCATGTGTGTGATGACATCTTTTCAGTTGAGTCTTCTGAGAGTCTCTGAGAGACATCAGAGATGTTGGAGAAGAAAACATGTTGACTGCTGACTCTGACTGACAGCAGCTCCAGTCTGATTCCAACCAAATCAGGAGAAAAGTTCCAGTTTTCTCTGGATTTCCCAGATGTTGTTGTTGAAATTGTCTGACTTTGGTTTCATAGTGTGGACGATTTCTCCAAGTCTGACAAAGTTGACCACACCCACAACATGAGTGTCCTTTAGGTCCCCCACAGACTTTGCTGCTTTGTTTCTAATATTGTCGTCACAAATAATGTTTAATTTCATTTATGTATTTGTTCCTTTCATGAAAATTATTGATTGTCCAATATGTTTACATGTTTGTGGTACATTATTGATCATTTTCATGATTGGAAAGGAGCAGAATTGAAGAATACAATTCTTAGAATTATCTGCTCCCCTTTAAACATTTCCTCATATGTATCACCTGTGCTCAGATTTCACCATAAATAGTTCAAATAAACAGTAAATACATTCTAAACAAAAACTAATTTGCTTAAATTTATACATCCGTTTAAATTGAATAATATTTTGACAACTTTTTAACTGATTCTCCTGGAATTCCACATTTTTACCCCGACTATAGACAAACACTTTTGCTTTAGTTGTTCAACAATCTGTTGTTTGAAATCAAAATTTCTCCCATGATTTTCATCTCCTGTGGTAAAAATAAAAAGCTTTTTGTAAGTCTTCAGGTAAATCTCTGTTTCTGGCTTTAAACATAACTAATAAGGTCTGCAAGTTGATTACATCTTTAAGTTTTAATAAACCTGACTTAATGAAAAGTTCATTTGTGTGATCTCTAAAATTAGCTTTGTGAATAATAATAGTTCACTGTTGTAATAGAATTAAGGGCCTTATATTAGTTTCATATGTATTTCCCCATACTTCAATACAATATATAAAATAAGGTCAAACCAAAGAGCAATATAATCTGCATAATGAGATGAGAGGTGAGATTTCCATGGTAATTTGTCGTCCAACATAAATTCAGACACCTGTTCTATGTTTCTGTTGTCAATGGACAAAGTCACTTCTGTTCTGTTTTTATTACCAAACACCATAAACTGTGTTTTTGTTAGATTCAAGGATAGTTTATTGTAATCAAACCACATTTTGAGTTTTATCATTTCCATTTCAATACTTTTAGCTAAGGTTTTCAGATTATCCCCAGAACAGAAAAAGTTAGTATCATCAGCAAATAAAACAAACTGTAACAACTTAGTGATATCACAAATATCATTTATATATAAAATAAAAAGTTTAGGTCCTATAATTGAGCCTTGTGGGAGTCCACAAATAATATTCATGAGATCAGACTTCTTACCTCCAAACTGCACATATTGTTGTCTGTTTTGTAAATAACTGGTGATCATTTATAAATCGGGATAAATGACGTATACTTATATAGCGCTTTTCTACCTACAAGGCCCAAAACGCTTCACAGTCACACACACATTCACACACTGATGGCGGCTCCGCTGCCAAACACAGGTGCCCCCCCCACCACCAGAACAAGGTGGGGTTCAGTGTCTTACCTAGGGACGCATCGTCATAGAATGATCTATGGTGTCAAAAGCCTTCTTGAAGTCAATGAAAACTCCTATTGTGTATTTCTTTTTGTTAATTGTTGAAATTTCTTCAACTATTTTCATTATAGCCAAACCTGTAGACCTAGTAGAACCAAACCCAGACTGATTCTCACTTAATTTATGTCTTTTATGAAAGCTGTCTAGTTTGTTAACAAACAACTTTTCTAAAACTTTTGAAAATTGGGAAAGTAATGATACTGGTCTGTAATTATTAAAAGTATGTCTGTCTCCATTTCTAATAAAAGGAATAACTTTAGCTATTTTTGTTCTCTGAGGGAAAAATTCCCAATTTCAGTGAAAGATTAAAGATATGATGTAGTGGTTTAACAATATAATCTATTGTCATTTTGATGATTTTCATGTCAATCCTATCACTGTCCTTTGAGGTCTTGTTTTTTAGTTTGCTGTAGTCTAAATGTCATTTTCAGTCACATCAGATAAATACAGAGAATGAAAATCCATTTTTTATTTTTACTACCATATTTTGATTGTATATTACATGTGATATTTTCTGCTAAGTTGGGTCCTAAATTTACAACAAATGAATTGAATTCATTTGCCATGTCCTCTTGCTTTTTAATAACCACATTATCTTTAAGATTTGGTGGATTTCTGCTGACTTTTTTGGCAATTTAAAGTCAAAAATAGCAAATATAGACAAGTGATCACTTGTGTTATTAATTATCAAGCCACAATCTTTCCAAAATATCTGTGAAAATATTGTCTATTACAGTTGCACTAGTTGTTGTTAATCTGCTAGGCTTGTAATCAAAGGATACAGTCCTTTACTATTTAATGAAATAAAAAAATCAGATGTTTGTAAATGTGAATCAAGCTTGATGAGATCTATATTGAAGTCTCCACAGATTTAATTGTTTATGTTGGTTTAGATAACTTAACAAATCTTCTAAATTGTCCTTAAAAGTTTCCATTTTTGATCCTGGTTTCCTATCTACACATCCAACAGTCATATTTTTGTTTTTTTGTAACTCTATTTCCACAGCAACACTTTCCATTAAATCATCCATAGCAGAAGTCATTCATTTTAATGGTTTCTACTTTAAACTGTTGTCAATATAAAGGGCAACCCCCCCCCCCATCCGATGTGTTTTGCTATTAAAATACAAATCATAACCTTTAACTTTCAAATTGTTTTCCTTCCCTTTAATTATCCATGACTCTGACAGAGCAATTACTGTAAATTTTCCTTTAAATGTGTCCAAAAAATATTGAATTTTATTAAAATTTCTTGGCAGATTTCTGAAATGAATAACAGAAAATATTCCTCAGTTTTACCTTCACTGAGTTGTTCCTCACAGTAATATCTGCAGGTATCCTTGAACTTATTAAACACGAGTCTCTGGATTCACATCATTATCAAAATTTGATTTGATTGGTTTTGATTTGATTTATTAATTCATTTCAAGCATTGTAGTCAAAGCAATAAAGAATTTACACACATTTGTCAAACTCATTACAGAAAAATGATGAAATGCATAGATTATACAGACAGAAAACAAAACAAAAATGTCACTTAAATCACATTTGCTTAATTAAATACAGTGATCATTAACTGAAGTATAAGTAGAGTTTGATTTATTGCTTGAAAAGGAGCAGGAAGAAGCAAGCTTATATAATCCCCCCCCTACTGAGTTCATTCATTTGATAGTTTTACAGTGTTTTAACTCCGGTTCTGATCCGATAGATTCTCTTGAAGTAACAAAATCCAGTGCCTAGTAATGATTGATGATCTTCAGAAAACATTCATTCATGATTTCAGTAAACAGTAACGATACCGATATGTAATAATCATTGATTATCATTAGAACACATGATCACATTAAACCAGTAATTATTGTTACACATTGCAGATCAAGTAAACAACAACAATAGCTTATTGGTTGTAATTCAAACCTTTCAGTAATCATTATTGCACATTACAATGTAACACTCAGTGGTTGTAATTAAAAGAGCTTTGATTATTTCACCACAATCAAGTTCACACATGGATTTGGAATTATTCAAACACCTGTTGATCCTTAAATCCTCTTATCTTCATATCCTGATATAAGAGTTTCTTTATACATTTTCTTGAATTTTTAAATATTTGAACATTTTTTGAGTTCATTACTTAAACCGTTCCAGAGTTTAGTGCCACACACAGACACGCAGAAACTTTTCTTAGTGGTTCTTATCAGTTTGATCTTGAAGTTCCTACATCCCCTCAGTCTGTAGCCTCCTTCATTTTCTAAGAACTGTTTCTGGATATTGAATGGTAACGATTTCCAACTGGCTCTGTATAAAAGTTGCGCAGTGTAAAAATCCACAAGGTCATGCAGTTTTAAAAGTCTTGATTGATAAAATAATTTGTTTGTATGATCAAGATATCCGGCTTTATGTACAATTCTGACGGCTCGTTTTTGAAGTAAAAAGAGAGGATGTAGTGAGCTCTCATAATTATTCCCCCAGATTTCTATACAGTTGGTGAAATATGGTAGAATTAATCATAAAGTCCATGTTCTGCATAGTCAAACTTAGATGTGTTCTTTGTCATTTGTGCTGAAAATAAAGTCCCACAGTCTGATTCTAGAGTCTAAACAAAAACAGAATTTTAGAGTTTTTCATTTGTTCTGATCCAGGTCTTTCTCTAGTCTCTCTGCTACCACTTCAGCTTCTGGTGATCATTTCAGTTTTATGAACACGTTTCCACTCCTGGTCCAGTGTTTTCTTGTATTTTATGTTGTTTTTTCAGGATACGACATGTCCAAGCTATTTCTGAGTTTTTCTTGATCAGGTGCTCATTTAAATAAACTCCAGTGCCTTTAAGTTTCTGTCTTTTAGGATTTCCAGCTTATGCTTCTGCTCACAAATCTTATAATATTGCACACTTCTTCTTTTGTTTCTCCTTACTTGGCAGAGTGCGACATGCTGAGATGTGTCACTATCCAGATGAATGTCTTTACTTCTCATATAGTGGATCACTTGTTACTCCAGGGTGTGCTGCTCCTCAGATGGAGCATCTTCACCTTCTTCATCACTTCTTGGCCAGCAGCATAACTCTGATGTCTGGTCTCTAGCTCTGTGAGCTGAAGGTCATCTGCTCTGGAATTCTGCTCCAAGTCATCCACCTTTAGCTCCAGGAGTTCAATCCTTAGATCCTTCTGTTTGATGATAGCCTTTAGCTCCTGGATCTCTGTTTCCATGAGACCTGTCAGTGTTTTCTGATTTTATACCACTTCACTGATGTCCCTTGACATGAAGTTCAGAGATTCCTTCATATCTGCAATTTCAGCAGCTAACTTGGTATTACTGGACGTTCTGCTACGAGTCCCAATAGAGGATGACATGCGCTGCACGCTAGTTCTCTTCACTCTGGACACAATAATTGCTAATTGTCAAAATTATCCAGTAGAATAAAGTGGATACATGAAGCACAAACTCCAATATCTTGACTCTTTTGATGGATGTCACCATATTTTAGCGATTTTGGTAAAAATGGTAAATGGCGTATACTTATATAGCGCTTTCTACCCTCTTTCGAGGGCCCGAAGCGCTTTACAGTCACAGTCCTATTCACACACACATTCACACACTGATGGCGCTGCTGAACACTGGCGCCAACCTCCCACCAGAGGCAAGGTGGGGTTCAGTGTTTTGCCCAAGGACGCTTTGACTCATGGGTGTGCAAGGCGGGAATCGAACCTGCAATCTTACAATCATAGGTCGACCGCCCTACCGCTGCAAAAACTGTAACAACTTAGAAATATTCCAAATGTCATTTATGTATATAATAAAAAGTTTGCTCTGTTCATAATCGAAGTTTTTTCCATCAGGAATCTACAGCAAAATGCATCTGGATCCAGCTGTGTGTCCTTCGGGAGTGACGTGTCAAAGGGTCATAATCCAGACTTCAAAGACATCCCTTCAGGACTGGAACAGTGAGTGTTTGTCAGAGTTAAAGGATTCTGGATTCTAGTCCAGATGATCTGTAGTTTTCAGATGAAAGACTTGAGGTCTGGTTCAGTTCTGGATCTCTCTGATCAGACTGACTTGGAGCATCATGTGTGTGATGAGATCTTTTCAGTTGAGTCTTCTGAGAGTCTCTGAGAGACATCAGAGATGTTGGAGAAGAAAACATGTTGACTGCTGACTCTGACTGACAGCAGCTCCAGTCTGATTCCAACCAAATCAGGACAAAAGTTCCAGTTTTCTCTGGATTTGGTAGATTTTCTTGTTGAAAATGTCTGACTTTGGTTTCATAGTGTGGACGATTTCTCCAAGTCTGACAATTCCACTGGTTTCTCCTCCAGTCAATCAGGACAGTCTTTTTCTGGAGAAGATTCAGATGATCTAAGTCCAGAAATCCTTGAAGAATCGTTTCTGTTTTTCTCTTTTTCTATAAACACCAGGCCATCCTCTCTGTAGAAAAACATCATCATAAATGTAGCTGCTGTTCTCCAACAGCTAAACTGTGTTGATCTACATGAATTAGATCAAGTGTTCAGATGCTTTAGACTAAATCTAATGTTTCTGGAATTTTATTCTGCTTTGGAAAAATCTCATTCTTATGATTAACTCAACAATAGTAGAAAATAAGATTTCTAAAAGTGAATTCAACATTCAATCCTTTCATGCCAGACATTATTTCTAATTATATTAAAATGCTCTTCAGTGTTTTTTCCATTCAAGGTGATGCTAAATGAAGTGGAGTCCTGGATTTCAGAGTAATTAGTGAATTAGTGAAATGCAGTATGAAAGGGTTAAATGATGGGGGGTTTAATGTAACTATTGATGATCTGCTAGTTACAGTACCAGTTAGAGCCCTGCGCGGGACTATTTTTCTTCATCCGCTCCCGCCCGCGCTCGCCGAATTTCTGACCAATCCCGCCCCGCTCCCGCGACGTATGCGTTACACTCCCGCCCGCACCGCAAAACTCTGAGAATTTAGATTTTGTGTCTTCTCCCGTCCCGCAGAAAAAAGCACGTATTTATTTTGATATTATTAAAAAGCTCAGAGGGATGGATTCTGCTTCTTGCTGTAAAATGTGAAAGTCTTTAAAAATGATCCTCCTGTGTGTGCGTGTGTGTGTGCGCGCAGACAGACGGCCTGAAGTCATTTGAATTTATGGAGGGAAAAAAACATTTTAGCGGTTCAACAGAGCTGAAATTTATAAATAAATTCTTTCCTGATGGAAAAATACTTTTTTTTTAGCTTCAGCCTTTTCCAGTTTTTGCTGTTTTGTGCCTCAGTGTGGCATCAGCACGCAGATCTGAACACCATGCGTGTCTCACCATGAACCTGGTTTCAGGTTCTTTTCTGCTTCATCCATTGACATCATGTCCCTGCAGGAAACCTGCTCCTTATCCCGTCAGTGTTTCCAGATAGAGTCACAGCTGTTTCATCCGTGTGCTGCGCCACAGCGCCCCGACTATCGCGTCATCCTGCTATGACCGTATTTAGCGCTCTCTGTGTAGGACACACTGAGGGGAAAACATCTCTCAGCTGCAGAGGATGTGAACAGGTGAACAGGCTGTAATGTTGACATTAAAGATCGGTTTCAGCACATGATGTGAAAATTGAAAACTTAGTTATTTATTTAACAGTTTTATTTCAATGAAACTTTTTCGTCATGTGTTGTATATTTGTCCTCACCTCATTGGTTGCACAGGACCAGCTGACAGGTGACAGGACGACACACCTTTTATTTGTAAGGAGACGCGGGAGTGTGGTGGGGGAAATGCACAGCTGACAGAGATGCAGAAGCGCGGAGGAGCAGCGATCTCTCACATGGATTATCTTTCCCAGCTCGGATTATTTTCCTACGGAGTAAATTTACCCAAAGAGCTCGGCTCGTCCGGTACGAGGATCTGTATCAGCTCCATTGATGGGTGGAATGAGGCGCTCCAGCAGTGAGGCGGAGCGGCCTCCCCCCGAACGCGCAAGACTGTCGAACACTCATTTATCCTCCAGAACATTTCTGTTTGATAGCAAAGCTCCCGGACTTGGGTCTGAACTGTGGGTTTTTACACGACGGCTACACAAACAAACGATTATATGAGTTTTTTCCTGGTTTATATTAGAGGGCAGATTGTCTTGACATTTAATGTCCCAGCCGCAGAACCGCATTGTGACGTTCCCCTCACTGAGTGGAGGGTGAATTGTTACAAGGGAGAGGAAAAGCAGGTGGAGAGGCGAGGGAGGGGCTTTGGCTTCAAACTCTGTCAGATTGAAACACGGCGTCAGATTCAGACGCAGCTTTCACTGCAGGCAGTGGCGGTTTTTGATGTGGGCGAGGTGGGCGGTCTCCCAGGGCGGCACTCCACAGGGGGCGGAGATTGTCGTACCCTATGCTGCCCCCTATGCTTACACATAATGTGCTACCTACTTACTATATTCAAAGAGGAACCTTGGAGCTTTTAATTTGAAATTGCTTCAGCTGCCTACACATAACACTTTTATTTTGACACATCAGACCCTTAAGAATGTCTTCCTCCTATTTACTCTTCACACTTATGGTGCAAAAAAAAAAAAAAAAGATGAAATAACTCAGAGTGAAACATCGTTAAACAGGCACATGAAAAGGAATTAGGCAGAACAAACACCCGTGCTCAACCCAATTTCGACAAGAGCAGGCAATGGGGATTATTTCCCAGAATGCCTTGCTCCAACACAGCAGACCCGACTCGCATGTGACCACCGCCCTCTGCTGCAAGACGCTTGCGGCCACACCTCTTTACGGTGGTCTTTGGAACATAAGTCAAAAAACTCGAGAGGGGAGGCAACTCACACTAACAGGTGATTGTGAGTCTTTTTCTATCTGACAATCAACTCTGAGCCGCAGCTGCGCGCTGTCGTCATGGAGACGGAGCCGCGTGTGTGAGAGGGAAGGGGAGGGGGGAGGAGGGGAGGGGGGATGAGCGCAGACCAGTTTTTATGGATTAAGGTCTTTTTGGAGGATTTCTACTGTTGGTGTTGCACAAATTTAGGGAAATGCTAAATATTTTTGGAGTAATCCCACTGATGAGTTCTATGATTTAGTCTTTAATGTTTTATAAGACCTAAACATATTAATCACAATAAGTTGTATTTTTTTTAGATCTAATCCCTCTGATATGTTTCACAAAGACACACACAGGACGTCACACATTAAGAAATTATTGCTAAAAATGAAGCAGGAGTCCAGCTCTAAAAAAATGATAAAAGAGCAAAAAAAACCAGAATTATTTGATTTGTCATTTCCTATTAATATTTCAGGCTTTCTTTGTTTTGTCCTGCAGCATGTTCATATTTGTATAATTTTGACAGAATATATTTCTATGGAGAGAAAAATATTACAAGTTATTTAGGGTTTAACTTGTGTTCCTGTTTTTTTCATATTTATGTTCAAAAAGTTCAGTTTAAAACGTTTAAAACTTTAGCTTTAGTGTGTTCAGTAAATGTTTATCTTCTTCGGCCCAAAACCTAAAGCGTGTTTTTAATTTAGGCCCCTGTGTGACTGAGTTTGACCCCCCTGTAATACGAGTCTAGAAAATTCATGCATTTTTTGTGTAAAATGGCTAAATAGAAGATATGGAACACAACAGGATGTTGTCAAATGTTGTATGTGTGCTGGGGGGGGGGGGGGGGGGCGCTGGTGGGGTTACTCGCCCAGGGAGTAAGTTAGTGTAGAACCGCCACTGACTGCAGGAGTTGAAGCAGACACTTTCTCTGGGATGATTTCATGAACTCAAACATGGAAACATGATTAATATGCAGAGCTCTCCACAATAATAAACCTGATCTCTCCACGTTCTCCGTGTTCACCATGCATTGATGAACACATCGCTCCATGCAGCGATCAGACCATTACTTTAGCTGGAAGCTCCGCCCACACACGGCCGTGGTATCATCCTTTAAAGAACACAATTTCTAAGTGGAGGGGCGGGGCGTTGCGTTGCACACCCCCAACAACAGGTTAGATGACAGAGGCCAGTAGGCGTCTCTACCTGGTGCGTTCACGGAGCTTCAGTAAATTGAACCTAACGTGGTCCGCTATTATATATTCATGAGAAAACTGCAGAATATGGCAACACTGATTCCGCAGGGTTTTTTTTTTGCCGCCCGCTTCCGCCCGCAACACAATTCATACCGCCCAATCCCGCGAGATTTGCTGCGTACGGCTCTACACCACAACTAGGGATGGGTATCGTTAAGGTTTTAACGGTACTACTACTCTTATCGATACTGCTTATCGATCCAGTATTTTAACGATACTCTTATCGATACTTTTTGAGGACGAACAATAAATAAATAAATAAATAGCAAATTAAGAACATAAAGTGTTTTATTTCCTCACTATGCAACAACACTGTTTTTTTTAAACATGTTTTTACTTTATACATGAGAATGTTCCAGACAGGATATTCATTTAATTATTTAATCTAATTATTTTTTATTCTTTATGAATGTGATGTTTGCTTTGATCTTTTATCCATTTTCCACAACCTTGAATAGACTTTTCTGTCTGTCAAACACCAGAGTTAGGATTGAGTGAGATGATGAAACAAAGTAACTGTGATGCAGACTCCTTTCTATTTATCTATTTTCTTTAAATCCAGTACATTATATTAATTTTACGGATGACAACTATCATTAGTCATTAATTATTATTAATTATTAGGAAGCAGCTGATAGTTTGTTGCGGGTCTGGAATCATAAGCGGTGAGTCTAAGCCCCGCCTCTCTACCTGTTTGTTGTTTGCTCCGCGTGCAACACCCACCCTCCCGCCCCCTCCCCAGCTTGTTCTACACAAACAGCGCAACATACATTCATCGTAGCAGCAAGGTGACAGCATGGTGGGGGCTCCTTGACGCAAACTTCATTAATTTTATGCAGAAACGGGTGTTCTTAGTCTAGGACCTCACGTGTCCCTACCAGATCACCACTGACTGTGTGTGCGCTGCCTTGTCTTGTGTGTGTGCGCGTGCGGCGCGTGCTGTCTGAACAACAGCCCCGCCCCCCGTGCACACAAATAGACAGACAGAGCTCTCCGCTTCAACGAGAATACCGAAATTAATATCATCATTAATTGACGGAAAATTGACTGACTTGGTGAGTTAAATATGGCAGATAACGTTTATATTATGTGGGACACAAAAAAGGCGACTTCTCCGTTGAGGTCAGATCTTAACGATACTGCGGTCTTTTTTATTTATTTTCTTTTTTTTTTAACTTTTTAACAGATGAGAGCTGAAGGCCTCTTGTGTTGGACATATTTTACTTTAACAACAGGGGTTATGAATCTTCAGACAAACCAGAGAAATGTCTGAATAAACCTGAGAATAATACATGCTCAGTGAATTAAGTTTACACCATTAGTGTAATAAAAGGTACAAGTAAATGCAATAATAGTAAAAAGGGAGTTTCTAACTATTCTATTTCTAATTATTCCTAACATACCCCTTTTGGAATCCAGGACAAACTTTATTAAATTCCATCATGTTTGAAAATCTTTGGTGCTGGACCGGATAGAAAAGGAAAGGAGGGAAGAAGAGAGAGGGATGTTAGAGAGAGGGGGGGGTAAGAGGGTGATAATAGGAGGGGGGGGGGTAGAACCATAAAGCAGCATAAAGCAACAACTTTACTGGATGTTTATCATTACGGTAAGGCTCAAGTGTAATACTAATCTCAAAGGGTGGGGCCTGTCCACACACACATTCAGATGTTATAAACACACCTGTTAGCTGCAAAAATGTCCACATGTCCACATGAATACAATTCAGATATTGTTCACACACGCATACTCATGCCTTCAAACTTCGAAAAGTCCACAAGGAGGATGGTGTTAAACGCTGAGCTACCGTCCACATAGAGCATCCCTGTTAGCTCTCCTCTAGCTCTAGGTGGGACAGAGCATCATGGAGGGCTGTGGTCACAGAGTCCTCTGTGGATGGACTGCCTCTTTAGGAAAACTGCTCAGAATCCAGACATGGTGACTCTGTGACTGTGTGTTGATATGATCCATTGGTTTGCTGTTCTACATCTGAACTGTGAAATAAGAATCAAATGACAATTTGGAATTTCAGTATTTTATATTTAGATGATATAAAATATAAACTAATGAGATTTTTTTAAACTCCCAAAGAAACTTTATGAATAAGAAATGTTTCCACACAGGAAAAAATACTGTAAATATGCTGAAATGTGTTGTTCAATGAGTGAATAGAAACTGACTTGTTCATAGAACATTCTAGCTGTGACATGACTCTAGTTAGTTTGGTTTCAACCTACCAGTACAGACAGAATGGAGCTGACTGGTGCTGATTCTCCACAGACTGGACCAGCAGAGCTCAGAGACTCCCAGTGGTCCGTCTGTCCAGCAGCATCAAACACAGCTGGACTCCATCTTTCTGGTCTGTACATGAACAACAACTACTTTCCATCATTCTGTCCACAGTCGTCTCCATGCTGCACTTTGCAGACCAGTGGATTGTCAGAGTGTCCAACATGGAGCTGATGTTTGGCTCCATGACTTCACTCTGATTGGCTCATTCATCTGGAATTCTGTTGCAGCTGCTGGAGGACAACATTGTCACTTTTGTCAAGAAAGAGCTGAAGAAGATCCAGAAGCTTCTGAGTCACAGGGAGGAAGAGGAGGAGCTGGAGGATGAAGATGAAGAGCAGAGGAGCAGCAGAGAGTCACTGATGAAGATCACAGTGAACTTCCTGAGGAGAATGAAGCAGGAGAAGCTGGCTGATGAACTGCAGAGCAGTAAGAGGATTTCTCTGAAGGTTTCAGCTGCTGAGAAATGAAGATTTCCTGATGTCTCAACAGGGATTCAAACCCTCATCATTCAGGGCTGCAGAGACTTGATTTACTGTTTGTTGTCTTCATTCAGGATCTGCTGCAGTTTGTCGACGTGAAGTCCAATCTGGTCTGAAGAAGAAGTTCCAGTGTGTGTTTGAGGGGATGGCTAAAGCAGGAAGCCCAACCCTTCTGAATGAGATCTACACAGAGCTCTTCATCACAGAGGGAGGAAGAGGAGAGCTGAATGAAGAACATGAGGTCAGACAGATTGAAGCAGCATCCAGGAAAGCAGACAGAGCAGAAACAAGCATCAGACAAGAAGAGCTCTTCCAACTCCCAGATGGAAGACCAGAACCAATCAGAACCGTGATGACTAAGGGAGTGGCTGGCATCGGGAAAACAGTCTTAACACAGAAGTTCACTCTGGACTGGGCTGAAGGCAAAGCCCACCAGAACCTCCACTTCACATTTCCATTCACTTTCAGAGAGCTGAATGTGCTGAAAGAGAAGAAGTTCAGCTTGGTGGAACTTGTTCATCACTTCTTCCCTGAAACCAAACAAGCAGGAATCTGCAGCTTTGAAGACTTCCAGGTCCTCTTCATCTTTGATGGTCTGGATGAGAGTCGACTTCCTCTGGACTTCCACAAGACTCGGATCCTGAGGGACCCTAGAAAGTCCACCTCAGTGGCTGATCTGCTGACAAACCTCATCAGGGGGAACCTGCTTCCCTCTGCTCTCCTCTGGATAACCACACGACCTGCAGCAGCCAATCAGATCCCTCCCGGATGTGTTGACATGGTGACAGAGGTCAGAGGGTTCAATGATCCACAGAAGGAGGAGTACTTCAGGAAGAGGTTCAGAGATGAAGAGCAGGCCAGCAGGATCATCTCCCACATCCAGAGATCCAGAAGCCTCCACATCATGTGCCACATCCCAGTCTTCTGCTGGATCACTGCTACAGTTCTGGAAGATCTGCTGAAGAGCAGAGGAAGAGGAGAGCTGCCCAAGAGCCTGACTGAGATGTACATCCACTTCCTGGTGGTTCAGGCCAAAGTCAAGAAGGTCAAGTATGATGGAGGAGCTGAGACAGATCCTCACTGGAGTCCAGAGAGCAGGAAGATGATGGAGTCTCTGGGGAAACTGGCTTTTGAGCAGCTGCAGAAAGGAAACCTGATCTTCTATGAATCCGACCTGACAGAGTGTGGCATCGATATCAAAGAAGCCCCAGTTAACTCAGGAGTGTTCACACAGGGTGTTAGAGAAGAGAAAGGCCTGTACCAGGACAAGGTCTTCTGCTTCATCCATCTGAGTGTTCAGGAGTTTCTGGCTGCTCTTCATGTCCATCTGACCTTCATCACCTCTGGACTCAACCTCATGGCGGAAGAACAATCACAGATCTCTCAGCCTGAACAGAGCAGTCCAGTCCAGTTCTACCAGAGTGCTGTGGAGAAGGCCTTACAGAGTCCAAATGGACACCTGGACTTGTTCCTCCGCTTCCTCCTGGGTCTTTCACTGCAGAGCAATCAGAGTCTCCTACGAGGTCTGCTGACTCAGACAGGAAGTAGCTCACAGACCAATCAGAAAACAGTCCAGTTCATCAAGAAGAAGATCAGTGAGGATCTGTCTGCAGAGAGAAGCATCAACCTGTTCCACTGTCTGAATGAACTGAATGATGGATCTCTAGTGGAGCAGATCCAACAGGTCCTGAAGTCAGGACGTCTCTCCACAGATAAACTGTCTTCTGCTCAGTGGTCTGCTCTGGTCTTCATCTTACTGTCATCAGAAGAAGATCTGGAAGAGTTTGACCTGCAGAAATACTGTCGTTCAGAGGAGGCTCTTCTGAGGCTGCTACCAGTGGTCAAAGCCTCCAACAAAGCTCTGTAAGAACTCATGAAAATCACCTTCAGTGAACAAATGAATCTGATGGAAACATGACAGATTCAATAACTGCTGTCTGTCTTTGTTTTCTTCAGGCTGAGAGACTGTAATCTATCAGAGAGAAGCTGTGCAGCTCTGTCCTCAGTTCTCAGCTCTCAGTCCTCCAGACTCAGACTTCTGGACCTGAGTAACAACAACCTGCAGGATTCAGGAGTGAAGCTACTGTCAGGCGGACTGAAGAGTCCAGACTGTAAACTGGAGACTCTCCGGTCAGCTTTCATTTGAATGTTGATTCTAGTTCTGTCTGGTTTTCTCTGATTTAGGAGAAAGTGTCAGATAAACTTCACTGACAGATAAACAGGTGTAGGTAGAATAAGAACATCAGTTCAATTCTAAACCCCAGGCGGGTCTCATCTGATTACCTTTTTTTCTTGCATGTTTTTCCACACCAGACTAAACAGGAGAACCTAAATCCATTCAGGTGTTGATTTCTGGGAGAATTTCATGTTCTGTGTTCTTTGAATGAAAACATGAATCAATCCCAAACCGCACGTCCAAAACGGCATTTGGATATGTCATATACAGGCATGAACATTTCTTTAATGGTAGACAAAGCCTAGTCATGAATGCAGCTGCATTTGATATTTACTCTCATGCATGAATTGTGAGTTCCACTTCATGACATACACACACATTTGTTTGCTTTTTTCTGAATTTTAGTTACAGTATTATATTTAATTGTAGACAATAAACCCCAGCTTGCCTCTGGTCGAAGGTTGGTGCCAGTGTTGGGCAGCAGAGCTGAAATCAGTCTGAATGTGACTGTAAAGCACTTTGTTCAATGAATAATGCATTTTCACTTACAGACCTTTATGCATTTACAGCCGAAAGTTTCACCTGAAAATGTCACCTGTCAGTGTCTCATTAAGCCAGGTCTTACCTGACTGAATGTAAATGGTGTATACTTATATCGCGCTTTTCTACCTTCCTCAAAAGCCTAAGGCGCTTTACAGTCACAGACCCATTCACACACTGGTGGCAGCACCACTGCTAAACACAGGTGCCAACATTCCACCAGAGGCGAGGTGGGGTTCAGTGTCTTGCCCAAGGACACTGCGACACATGGGCGTGCAAGGCGGGAATCAAACCTGCAATCTTACACTACCGCCCCATGTACCAAGAATGGACCAAATTCCTGGACCTCCAGCTGCATCACTGCTCCTGAACACACTTTTCTGTCTGATTTCAGGTTGAAGGACTGCGGTTTGTCAGAGACCAGCTGTGAAGTTCTGGTCTCAGCTCTGAAGAAAACCAACCTGACAGAACTGGACCTGAGCGATAATGACCTGCAGGATTCAGGATTCCGTCCTCTGTGTGGTTTTCTGGAGAGTCCAGACTGCAGACTGCAGACTCTGAGGTCAGACTCCATGTTTCAGTTGTGTTCTGATCAATGATGAGTACAGATGACTGATTTGCTGAGACTCTGAGGCTCCTTTTTTTCTTTTTTTAACAGAGGTACTCACATATATCAGCTGTGCACAACTCAGATATTTCTTCTTTTGAACTTAATTCCCCCAAACTTCATTACAGTAGGTGAGGTAGGGGGAGCAATAAGTTAAATAATCTCTGAATCCTAACTAGTCTGACAATAAACCTGTCCAAAGAGGAATGTTTTCAGTCTAACTTTGAATGTAGAAACTGAATCTGCCTCTCTTACATGAGCTGGGAGTTTATTCCATGAAACAGGGGCTTGGTGGCTAAACGCTCTACCTCCAACTGTACTTTTACTAATTCTAGGAACCACAAGCAGTCCTGCATTTAGTGAGCGAAGTGTTCTGATTGGATGGTAAGGGACTATGAGGTCATTAATGTAGGACGGGGCCATTCCATGTAAGGCCTTATAGGTTAACAGGAGGATCTTGAACTTAATTCTAGAATCAACTGGGAGCCAATGGAGCGAAACTAACACAGGAGTGATGTGATCTCTTCTGCTAGTTCCTGCTAACAATCTAGCTGCTGCGAACAAGCTGGAGACTTCTTAAGGAACTCTTAGGACACGCTGCTAACAAGGAGTTACAGTAATCCAGCCTCGACGTAACAAATGCATGGATGAGTTTTTCAGCATCACTCTTAGAAAGTATATTTCTGATCTTAGCAATGTTCCGCAGGTGAAAAAATGCAGTTCTACACGCCTGAGATATGTGAGCCTTAAATGATAAATCCTGGTCAAAAATAATAAAGCTCTTTAGAACTTCTAGATGTAGATGGTCTGCCGGAAGCAGTGATGCCCTTTGCAACCATCAAACTTTCACGGCAGCTTCACTTTAGGATTCTGCACAGCTGAAAAGTGTCTGCTAAAGTGTCTGATTCTTCTTCAACTCTTCTGCTTTCTGGATCTTCTGCTCTGATAGAAAATACACTTTTTTCCTAGTTCTGCCTCCAAGTAAAACATTTTTTACCTCCAGCTGCATCACTGCTCCTGAACACACTTTTCTGTCTCATTGCAGGTTGATGAACTGCAGTTTGTTAAGGAGCAGCTGTGAAGTTCTGGTAACAGCCCTGAAGAAAAACCCATCCAATCTGACAGAACTGGACCTGAGTGACAATAAGAAGCTGCAGGATTCAGGAGTTCATCCTCTGTGTGGTTTTCTGGAGAGTCCTGTCTGCAAACTGCAGACTCTGAGGTCAGACTCCATGTTTCAGTTGTTTTCACATCAATGTGATGAGTACAGATGACTGACTTGCTGAGACGCTGAGGCTCCTTTTTTAATTTTTTTACAGAGGTACTTACATATATCAGCAGTGGATAACTCATGTGATATTTAAATTGAAAATGAGGAGGAGGAGGAGGAGCTTGTCTGAGGATTTGTCTGAATGAGTGAAACTCAGGGGAATGAAAAAAGAACAGAGAAATGGTTTCTTATCCAATGGCCACTCGATTCCCATCATTCATGTTGATGATCCGTTCAAAAGATTTGATCAGTTCCTGAACGTCACATTTCTACAACTCATCTGTGTCAGATCAGGAATGTCTGCACTCTGAATCTGTCTCCTGCATAAAGGACTGAAACTGCCGTGATTCAAACCTTTAGCTCAGATCAGTTTGTGTTCCAGAGCTCATTCCATTGTCCATCTTCAGGACTTTGTCACATAGTTCTCTGGTGGATGATGCAGTGGTCTGCTGTGAACTCACCAGTACATTTCTCCTGTTGCATCTCTACTCTCATCCTTCCCACTAGTCCACCTTCTTATCACTCATAGGTGCTGCTCCATCAGTTTGTTTCATGGCGGTTCCACATTGGCCTATATGTTACAAAGATATCTTTGTACTGGGCATTGATTTAATGTCCATAATTTCCTCTATAAGGGTAAAATTGGAATCTACTCCATGGATGCAGACGTCCATCTGTGCAGTATCAGTCATGTCAGGACTTTCATCCACAGAGTCTGCAGTAAAGTCTTTGCTTCTTTCACTCAACTGTGTTCTTGAACCAGCCGTCATTTCACAAACTCCACCAGAACCGTATTTCTGCAGGTTTCTGTTTGCCAACATCTGCTTTCTGTGTGGACATCAGACATCAAGCACCTCCATCTCCTCTGCCACCATCAAACTTTCACAGCAGCTTCACTTTAGGATTCTGCTCAGCTGAATCTTCTGGATCTTCTGCTCTGACAGAAAATACACTTTTTTCCTAGTTGTGCCTCCAAGTGATTCATTGTTGTATGGTATGTTCTTGTGTTTCTTGCTAGCTGCTATTTTCATGTCTGCTCATTGTGAGAGGTGGACAGGCTGACTTTACTCAGAACAACAGAAGTTGAATTCTTCAGAGCTTGTTGTGTGTGTGACCTTCAGACACACTCCAATATTGTGTTTCTGTCATTTCTCTATATCAAATGTGCCGTTAACTAGCTGAACTAGTTCAGCAGCAGTGCTGGTCATGAGTACTTCAGGGACTAACTGGTAATCCCAGTTCTTCTTTAGATCTGGACTCATTGTGTATTTCTCTGGAACACAGAGGATGATTTCCTGTTCTGAAGGTTCTGAACAGGGTTTCTATTCATTTAGCTTTGCTGTTGGAAAATTCTGCAATGTCTCTTTGACAAGTTTTCATGAATCAGCAACTTGGTTTTCTTGAATCTTCATCCTCTGTAAAATATCTGCAAACTGTCTTTGTTCATTTGTTTTTTGTTGGATCCACTACAACGAGATTTTCCTATTGAAGATTTATTTAACCCATAATTCAAAGTGATCATGAATTATCAAACAATTCACTTTACAATGTGATGATGGCATTTGAAAATGCATTTTACACTTTAGGATTCAAGATGAAGAAATACAATTTAATCTGACATATTTGAAATTAAAGCTTTAAATCAAATAAAATTCTATTAGATTTTAAACTAATGTGGTTTCTTGTCATTCATTTTACAATTGTCAGTTCCATTTCATTTAAAAGTCATTTCGTATCTATCACATTTTCATTCAATTTCATGTTTTTGGGTAGAAATCCAACAGAAATTGCTAAACAGCCCCCCCCCCCCCCCCCCCCCCCCCCCGAATAATACATTGTCATTTACAGGTTTTTACGCTTTTTCAGCCCAAAGTTTCTCCTGAAAATGTCATCTGTCAGTGTTTCATCAAGGCGGGTCCCATCTGACTGAATGGACCAAGTTTCTGGACCTCCAGCTGCATCACTGCTCCTGAACACACTTTTCTGTCTGATTGCAGGTTGAAGAACTGCAGTTTGTCAGTGAGCAGCTGTAAAGTTCTGGGCTTATCTCTGAAGAAAAACCCATCCAATCTGACAAAACTGGACCTGAGTGAGAACAACCTGGTGGATTCAGGAGTTCGTCCTCTGCTTGGTTTTCTGGAGAGTCCTGCCTGCAAACTGCAGACTCTGAGGTCAGACTCCATGTTTCAGTTGTTTTCACATCAATATGATGAGTACAGATGATGGACTTGCTGAGACTCAGAGGCTCCTTTTTTAATTTCTTTTACAGAGGTACTTACATATATCAGGTGTGCATAACTCATGATATTTAAATTGGAAATGAGGAGGAGGAGCTTGTCTGAGTATTCATGAGTGAAACTCGGGTGAAGGAAAAAAGAACAGAGAAATGGTTTCTTATCCAATGGCCACTCAATTCCCATCATTCATGTTGATGATCCGTTCAAAAGATTTGATCAGTTCCTGAACGTCACATTTCTACAACTCATCTTTGTCAGATCAGGAATGTCTGCACTCTGAATCTGTCTCCTGCATAAAGGACTGAAACTGCCGTGATTCAAACCTTTAGCTCAGATCAGTTTGTGTTCCAGAGCTCATTCCATTGTTCATCTTCAGGACTTTGTCACATAGTTCTCTGGTGGATGATGCAGAGATCTGCTGTGAACTCACCAGTACATTTCTCCTGTTGCATCTCTACTCTCATCCTTCCCTCTAGTCCACCTTCTTATCACTCATAGCTGCTGCTCCATCAGTTGTTAGTGCAACCAGTTTGTTTCATGACGGTTCCACATTGGCCTATATTTTACAAAGATATCTTTGTCCTTAAGCATTAATTTAATGTCCATTATTTCCTCTATAAGGGTAAAACTGGAATCTACTCCCTGGATGCAGACGTCCATCTGTGCAGTATCAGTCATGTCAGGACTTTCATCCACAGAGTCTGCAGTAAAGTCTTTGCTTCTTTTACTCAACTGTGTTCTTAAACCAGCCGTCATTTCACAAACTCCTCCAGAACCGTATTTCAGCAGGTTTCTGTCTGCCAGCATCTGCTTTCTGTGTGGACATCAGACATCAAGCACCTCCATCTCCTCTGCCACCATCAAACTTTCACAGCAGCTTCACTTTAGGATTCTGCACAGCTGAATCTTCTGGATCTTCTGCTCTGACAGAAAATACACTTTTTTCCTAGTTGTGCCTCCAAGTGATTCATTTTTGTATGGTGTGTTTTTGTGTTCCTTGCTAGCTGCTATTTTCATGTCTGCTCATTGTGAGAGGTGGACAGGCTGACTTTACTCAGAACAACAGAAGTTGAATTCTTCAGAGCTTGTTGTGTGTGTGACCTTCAGACACACTCCAATATTGTGTTTCTGTCATTTCTCTCCATCAAATGTGCCGTTAACTATCTGAACTAGTTCAGCAGCAGTGCTGGTCATGAGTACTTCAGGGACAAACTGGTAATCCCAGTTCTTATTTAGATCTGGACTCATTGTGTATTTCTCTGGAACACAGAGGAGGAATTTCCTGTTCTAAAGGTTCTGAACAGGGTTCTGTTCAACTTTGAAAACTTTGTTTTCATCACTTTGTTTTCTTTATCCTCTGTAAAATATCTGCAGGGGCTACAAACTTTCTTTGTTTATTCGATTTTTGTTGGATCCATTACAACGAGATTTTCCTACTGAAGATTTTTTTTTACCCATAAGTCAAAGTAATCGTCAATACTCAATTAACTTAACAATGTAATGAGGTCATCAGGTTTCACAATTTGGGATTTAAGATGAAGAAATACAATTTAATCTAACATCTTTTAAATTAAAACTTTTAATCAAATAAAAATCTATTAGATTTTAAACTAAAGTGGTTTTTAGTTCCATAATTCAGATGAAAATTCATTTTACAATTTTGTCAGTTCCATTTCATTTTAAAGTCATTTCAAATCCATCACATTTTCATTCAATTTCATGTCTTTGGAACAAAATCCAAGAGAAATTGCTAAACAGCCCCCCCTCCCCCCCGAATACAGGTCTTTACGCTTTTTCAGCCCAGAGTTTCACCAGAAAATGTCATCTGTCAGTGTCTCATCAGGGTTGGTCCCACCTGACTGAATGGACCAAGTTCCTGGACCTCCAGCTGCATCACTGCTCCTGAACACACTTTTCTGTCTGATTGCAGGTTGAGGAACTGCAGTTTGTTAGAGACCAGCGGTGAAGATCTGGGCTCAGCTCTGAAGAAAAACCCATCCAATCTGACAGAACTGGACCTGAGTGACAATAAGAAGCTGCAGGATTCAGGAGTTTTTGATCTGTGTGATTTTCTGAAGAGTCCAGACTGCAGACTGCAGACTCTGAGGTCAGACTCCATGTTTCAGTTGTGTTCACATCAATGTGATGACAAAGTTGTGTTAGGACTGAACTGCAGACATGAGGCTCATCAGCTCTGCTTTCTGTCTTTTCTTTGGTCCAAGAGATTATTTTAAAGCTAGTCCAGAAGCAGCAGCCGTGCACGCTCACATGCACTCTGAATCCTGCTGTGTTTCAGCAGATGCAGCTGAGAGTCCAAAGGGTTAGGGCAGTGCTTCTCAATTATTTTTTGCAAGGCCCCCCCCTAGAAAAAAGAAAATGTTTCGCGCCCCCTAACCCCCCCCCCCCCCCCCCCCACACACACACACACACTCGCCACTGAGACAATGTACTAGGTTAGTATCTATAAAAATTGAGTAAGTATACATGAAATTGTATCTTTTAACAATTAAAAAAGAGAAATATAAATCCACTTTCAACAAATGTAAAATTTATTTTGCCACACAGAAACCCTATTCTAGTCTAAAACAGAATAAAAGCTGAAAATTAAAATTTGTCAGTCCTTATTTAAACAAAAAAAAAACGTTTTGACCAACTAAACTATTTGATGCTGAGAAAATAATTCAATCACTAAATAATATTAAATGTAAATGTTATTTGAAACATTAACACAGCAGCACCAATATATTTAATGTTTTTAGTCTGAAGAAATAGGTAAAAAATTTTACTTCTGATTTATTTCTAAATGATGATTGTTTATTTATGATGTCATAAAGTGCAGCTGTTTTCCTGCATTACTGCTGTCTTTCTGTCAAATACTGACACCAACTAAACCACAGACAGACAAAGAAAACATTGATGGAAAATAAAGACACATCATCAAAATGTCTGCAATAGTTCATAAAGAATGACATTATTAGCATGAACTGAGGAATCTAAAGGCAGCCATGATCCTGATCTGGGCAGCTCTCCGCGTCCGCGTTCCAACTCTTAACCGGAGCCCACCACCCCGCCCCTTTCATTCTCTCTCACACACGTGAGCCGCGTGTAACAGGAGGCGGGAGCAGCTGCAGGGACGGAAGTTCACTGTTTCAGGCTGTTACAAACTCTGTGATATAAGAGATAATAAGAAAACAACAGTGGCGCAGATTTTTACCAAGCACTGAGCCGCTGTCACCGCCAACCCCCGTTAAATTTGCGCACCTGTGCCTAAGACCGCTGCTACTGCACGCGCCCCCTGGCATTGCACCGCACCCCCCCTGGGGGGCGCGCCCCCCACTATTTGAGAAGCACTGGGTTAGGGTGACAGAGTCCTGCTGCAGCTGGATGCTGCTCTGACAGACACATCCTCCACAAACATCCTCACCTGTTCATCCACAAACATCATCACATCATCCATCAAAGCTCCCAGCAGCTTCTGACTCTGAAGTTATGGATCAGGGATCAATGTCCAACATTTGCTGCTGACTCTTCCTCATCACTTTCTTCTTCTCTCTGCTTTGATCTGTTGGAGCTGAAAGTCTCTGCTTGAAGGGCTGCAGCAGAGAAGGACTGGAAGATCATCTCCTGAAAACTGGGAGGAAGACTTTTCAGCATCATGCTGCTTCTGCTGGACTCTTCTGATCTGCTGTTGATGCTTCACTTTTTCTATAGTTCTGATCTTCTTGTAAAGGATGAAAATCAGGAACTTTGTCTTTAAAATCAACTCTTTGTTCTGGATTCAGGTTGAGGAACTGCAGTTTGTCAAAGACCAGCTGTGATGCTCTGGCCTCAGCTCTGGAGTCCAACCTGTCCCACCTGACAGAACTGGACCTGAGAGACAACGGCCTTCGTTCTTCAGATGTTAAGCAGCTCCTGAATCTGGTGAAGAGTACAGACTTCAAACTGCATCTGAGGTCAGTAGAGGGTTGGAGTCAGTCCAGCTGCTTCCAGATGGTTGGTCCTAAAGTGAGTCTGAGAGCAAATATGCAGAGTTTCCTGTGAAGCTGCAGCTTCTCAGTGAAGCTCTGAGGAGAATGATGACAGGCTTCAGGACAACAGTCAGCCAATCAGAGCAGCAGAAGCTCCAACAGGTGAAGATGACAGGAAGCTGCTGCTCTGAACAGGACTGAAGCTCCTGCTGCTCTTTCTGCTGCTGTGCTGCATCACTGACTGACAGACCAGGATCAGGAGACACTCCTTCATCTCTGTCTCTCTACTTTCTCTCTGCAGGTGGGGGAGGTCCTGATGTTCCTCCTGGAGGAGAAGAGAGGAGCAGCAGCAGCAGCTGGTCTGCAGAGATGTGGTGACTGGATGGTGTTCCTGGGAGGTGGAGAGCAGAGTGATGGAGGAATCAGAGGAAGTGGAGATGAGTGTCAGAGCTGCAGCAGGAACTGATCTGAGATCAGCTCCACTGTCTCTCAGTTATGATGCTGCAGCTCCCCCGGTGGACTGATGGAGAACTGCACTTCCTCTCATTTGAACTTGGTGTTGATCTAAAACGTCACTATGGGGTCAAGTTAGGATCAGCTTGGAACGAATTATGGAAATGTTGAAATAAAAATGTTAAACTTGAGAGAAATAAAAAAAGTAAAATATAAAAAGAAAAATTTAAACCATAGACTGTCACTAAATAATACAAATCATATTTATGAATTTATAACTTTTTGCAGTTCTCTCTCTTTGTTTTTATGTGGGGGAGGAGCTTTGAGCTCATTGGCTACCAGGACAGGATTTCTATCTGGTGAAAGAGGAGACGTCTTACTACAGATTTTCTACACTTTTCTCAGAAAAGAACATTTTCACACTTTACGGTGGGGATAATGCTCTCCCTAAGTCTGGTACATCTATAGACATTGTTCCAGAGCAGAAAAGTCCTTAATTTACCACAACCGGTTTTCAAATTTATAATCTGGTTTTTTCATTCACTTTATGATGATCCTAATTTGACCATATAGATCAGTTGGATTCAGATTTTCCAGGATCTGGAGAAAGAAAAAGACCGGCAGACAAGCAAATTCTGTTCTAGATCATCACTTTCTTCTTTGATCTGCATTTGATGAATAGATGTGAGTTTGTGATGAACCAATCAAGAATTGAGGGATCATTGATCAGACAGAACCTTTCAGGATGACATGGATCTATATGTGGATCAGGGAAAATCACAGTCAGGGTTGGATCCTTGTTCTGTCTCTGGAACAGAGAAAGACATTAGAACCAGAACTCTGGACCACTTGATTTATGTCTTAAATACAATTTACCATTGTTTAGTTCAGTTTTTATGTCTGTTGTGAACTTTGGACATTTTATTCAAATAAACACTGATATGAATTTGTTAAAAACCAGTTTCCTCTTGGTTCAAAGTAAACCTGAACTGGTTTCTCTAAACTGATGTGGATGTAAGCCTTAGCTCTAGCTGGAAACACTGCTACAACATGAAGGGGATTGTCATGGATTGTTACCTCTGAGGTTGAACACCCCCCCCTGACAGCGTGTCAGTGGTTGTATTGATAAGATGGGATCAGATAAAAGAAGACTTGTACCAGCATATCTGCCCCAGTCTGCAGCTATGAGCCCAGTCAGGCAGGACTCATGTGAGAGTGAAACTGTCATCTTTATTGGAGGGAAGAGCTGCCATTTTCTTATAATTTTTTTTTCTTTTTGCTTTTAGTGGCCAGACACTCAGCATGTAGGTTTGTGACTTTCATTTTGTAGGATCTGAGGGGATGTTTGTTTTCTACATTTACTAGAGGTGTGTTTTGTTTGTTGTGTTATCCTTGATTCTCCCTGAATTTAAGATGTTCATGTAATAAATTCAAGTTATTCTTTATCTCCAGTTCTTTGTTGTTTTTTCTCTAAAAATCATTATCGACTGCATGACAGAGCCTATAGTGTGGGCATAGCAGAGATGCACACCCCCACTGATATCACTGCTGAACAGAAATACACCGAAGGAATAATGACAGTTTACATACATTTATACAGAATCACAAGTCCCCCTCACACAATGGTGCAACCTAAAACACCAGGAGCATTAAGAGGTTTAGAGTCTAACCAAAGGACGCTTTGACACATGGGAATCAAACCTTCAGTTTTACAATCACAGGGTGACCGCTCTACCTCTGTGTCACAACCAACCCCAACAGCTGTGATGTGAGTGGCCGCTAAAAGTTAGAGTAACTGAGACTATAAGCTAAACGGGAACAACAAGAATGATGCTAAACAGAACCAGAACACAGAAATGTCCATAAATGAAGAAATCCAAGAAACGTGACCAACAGACAGCAGACAATTGTCCCAGAGATGAGACACTGCTGCTGGGTCTAAACCACATTTACATAAACTGGATCTTCTGACACATCAGACCAGTGAGAACACTAGAAACATCCTACCTTGATGGCGGATGTTCTCATGTTAGCTGTTTACATCCCACCAGATGCTAACACTATCACAGCTCTCATCCTCATGCTAACTATCATCAACAAGCAACAGCTCCCCCACCCTGATGGACTCTCGATTATTGCTGGAGATTTTAACCAAGCATGTTTTAAAAGAGTGCTCCCCAAATTCACACAGTATGTGAAGTTTGCCACCAGATGAGCAAACACTTCAAAGTGTTTTCTCCTCTTGACCTAAACATGATCTATAATTGTTTCCCCCTCTCTGTTGTGGGAGAAGTGACAGTCTGACTGAAACTTCTGTCTGTCATTAACTTACAAATGGAAGAGTCTCAATTAAAATGTCCCATCACCACAACTGATTCACTTTGACTCTCTAACCAGATTACTAACTCCTGTAGGTGGGATCTAAACAGCACTACAGGATGGGGGGGTGTAAACTACAGCTAAGACTAAATTTAGAGCCAGACTCCTGTAAACAACACACTCCAAATTAAGGTCTGGCTTCTCCAGAATCTGGTAGTCTCCTCCGTCCGTACAGTAGATCCCAACCCCCCCATGTTGCTGGCTCTTCAGGCCAACTAATGCTGGGTTGGTTCCATTGTTGCAAAGCCCTCTGGGACGGCTGTGGAAACTGAAGCTGTCCATTTGGACAGCTTCTAAGGCAGAGCTAGGGGTCAGCCATGTCTCTGTCACAGCAATGCAGTTGGGCTGCAGCTGCTGTGTACAGTGGGCCAGATAGGAGACATGTCTGAGTAATCCTGTTTCCTCATCCCCCCCTTTTCCTCGGGCTCCATAGCAGTGGAACCAGGCAAGTCGGCTATGACACACATTCTCCAAGCTATTTTTCCAATTTCCCCATCATCAAATATAACATAAACGTATTTTGGAAACCCCCCCTCTGTGTAGAATTCAATGTGGGTGACTATGCCGCATGCCCCATTTACCAATCCATCTGTGATGTCTAAGTTTTTGCATAGCATCACTCGAGCGTTGACTCCCAATAACAGCCTCTCTTCCAAACAGCTGTTCTTCACTTTTTTGTGATGCCCACTCATCAGTTCCAGTTTACCCGTCTCTTTACTCGGGATAAAGTCTTCTGCAATCATTTTACAGTCATCTTCACAAGTAATTTTCAGCTGCTCCAAGTTGTGTTCAAACACTTGGGCATTGGTGGGGAAAATGTGCAAAGCCGTGCTGTCCTCGCCTGTTTCACACTGCTTCAGCATCTGCACGTCACTGGGCAACAATTTGGTGTCTTTTGTCCGCGTCCTAAGCCTGTTTAACATCTGTGCAAATGCTTGGTCTTTCTGTCAGATGATCTCTGTCAGTTCAACCACTTTGAAGAACGTGGACCACAAATTGACGTCAGATGTTTCTCCGTAAAGTGGTTTCCCTTTAACGGGAGGCAACTGAAAGAAATCTCCAACAGCAATAATTGACACTTTTCCTTTGTTTTGCTTTTTTTGTTTTTTTAACTTGTCCTGTCCAACAGCTGGGCAGACAGATGAGAGCTGAAGGCCTCTTGTGTTGGACATATTTTACTTTAACAACAGGGGTTATGAATCTATGACACACCAGAGGAATGTCTGAATAAACCCCTTTTGGAATCCAGGACAAACTTTATTAGATTCCATCATGTTTGAAAATCTTTGGTGCTGGACCGGACGGAAAAGGAAAGGAGGGAAGAAGAGAGAGGGATGTTAGAGAGGAGGGGGGAGAGGAGGGTGATAATAGGAGGGGGGGGGGGGGTAGAACCATGAAGCAGCCTAAAGCAACAACTTTACTGGATGTTTATCATTACGGTAAGGCTCAAAGGGCGGGGCCTGTCCACACACACATTCAGATGTTATAAACACACCTGTTAACTGCAGAAATGTCCACATGTCAACATGTACACAAAACATGCACACAATACAGATATTGTTCACACACGCATACCTATGCCTTTAAACCAACTAGTGTGAAACATTTCATTCATTCAATCATGCAAACTATTAGTGTAAAGGTGAGCTAACACCTGTGCTCAGGTGAGTGTTTATGTTCTTCTAAATGAATGATGGAATGTGAAAAGAAGGAGGGGCGACCAGCCCCACACCAAGACCCCCACCACAGCAGCAGCGGCAGCCAGAACCCCCAACGCCACCCGGCAGCAGGCAGAGAACAACCGCCCCCCGGGCGACCACATCCACCACCCAGGCCAGGGCGAGCAGGACCACCACGAGGCCCCCAGAGCCAGAGAGCAGGGAGGCATGGGGGGAAAAGCCCAACCAGGGGAGCAGCCCCCCCGCCGCGCCAGGAGGGCCCAACGCAGGGCCCCACCCGAGAAGAGTGCCCACAGCCCCAGAAGAGCACCTCATCACCACCCTGGAGTTCTGGGTATCCCCCCGCCCCAACCCCAGGTACGAGCCAGGACCCCCCAAGGGAGACCCGCTCTGCGCTCCAGGCAGCCGCCCACCCAGCCTACGGTTGGTCCATGAAGGAGCAAGGCAGGGGCCAGCGGCCCCGCCTAGGAGGGGGGCACCCCGGAGAAAAAGGGGCCCCGCAAGGGGTGTTGTTAACATGGCCCGACCAGGCTCGGCCACAGTTGGAATGTGAGTGGGGGCCCAGCGCCCAGGGGCAAAAACCCGAACCCACCCCACAGGGAAACGGACACCCCCGGCTCAGGTGTAATGTGAACCCCCTCCCTGCGCGGAGAGAGCCCCGCCGGGCTCAGGAAACCGGCACCCAGGGGACACGGCCGGCGCTGCCAAGGGCCCAGTACCCCCACCAGGGATGGGGTAGGGGACAGATGGACCTAGGACCCACCTTCCTTGCATAATGTGTGTGCGTGTGTTTGTGCGAGTGTATGTGTGCATGTGTGTGTGTTTGTGTTTGAATGTATATCATGAGGAGTAAAGGTGTGTGTGCTAGGGGGGTGCAGTTAAAATTGGTGGGTGGGGCACAGAGAGGACATTCCCTGATTACTCACAGTAATGTCCCCTCACCCTCCCCACCAAGGGTCCCTAAATGTCTAAGTTGTGGTTAAAATTGGTGGGTAGGGCACAGAGAGGACATTCCCTGATTACTCACAGTAATGTCCCCTCACCTTAGGAGGACATCTGCTGCTTGCTGGCAGTGATGTTCAAGCACCCCCCCCCCTACCAAGGGCCCTACATGTCTAAGGTGCAAATAAAACCGAGAGAGGGGGGGCCCATTCCATACGGCAACCATGGGAGGGGGACCACTGCCAAGTAGCCCCCCCCCCCCCCAAAGCGCTTCGCAGGCTAAACCCCCCACCCCCTCACCCTAATATAAGATTATATGAGGAAGGGGGTGAGTTGGGGACAGCTGGTAGACTGTCTCCCGGTGGTCAAACAGCCGTCCCCCAGCCCCCCCCCAGCATAGGGCCCAGATCCTACAGCCTCGGCCCCCCATCCCCCGAGGCACCGACGCCCCAGGCCAAGCACGACCCACCCACACAGAGAGAGAGGAGCCAGAAAGTGCCGCCCCCCCCCCCCCCCCCCCCCGGAGCAAGCCCATGCCCCCACCCCCAGGCGCCGCCGGCCCCGAGGGAGCTCTGGTCAGGCCTCGACGGGACCAAGGCAGCCCCAGCATCCCCGCCCCAGAGCCAGGGAAGGGTTGATCCCAGCCCCAGGTGTAGACGGGCAGCCCATCCAGCGCCACTGGACCTACCCCCCCCGAGCAGCCCCCCCCAGCACGGATAAAGAGACCACCCCCCCAAGCCAAGCCGGACCACCACTCAACCCCCCCACCACACACCCCCCACCGCCAAGCCCAGAAGACCACGCAGCGCCCAGCCCGCGCCGCCCAGGCACCGGACCCGACCCCCCAACGAATGGGATCCCCCACCAGCCCCCACCGGGCAGCAGAGGCCCCGACCCCCTCCCCGCACCACGGCAGAAGGCAGGGAGCAGTGACGACCAGGCCCCCCCCTAAGTCATGGAGTTAGCTAAGGGAGACCAGAGAGACTGATTTCTTTCCAAGTTACTTGAACTTTGGGCTGACATTTTTTCCAAGCTGATATGATCAAAAAGCAGATTTCTGTATTGACTTATATTTATATTTTTCTTGTTTTTCCAATTTATTAAGATGGTGTTTTTAGCAATACAAAGAGTTATGAAAATGATATTTAATAATTCTCCTTCTACCTCGATGGCACTCATGTCACCAAGCACGCAAAGTGACGGTGAAGCCGTGATTGAAACCTTAAGCCAGGCTGATAGATCGGCACATACCTGCTGCCAGAGAGCCTGGACAGGCGTGCAGAACCACAGTGCATGCATGTAACTGTCAGGTAGATTACTATCACAGTGCTCACAAATGTCTGAGTTACTGAGACCCATCTTGAACATCCTCTGTCCAGTGTAGTAAATCCTGTGAAGAGTTTTGAACTGGATTAGCTGCAAATTTGGACTTTTTGTCAGTTTAAAGGTGTTTAGACAAAGTTCTGACCAAAAGTTTCCATCTGTGCTGATGCTCAAATCTGCATCCCATTTTGTTATAGGAAGTGAAATATTATTATCTAAATTACATAAAAGTTTGTATATTTTGGAGAGAGTTTTGTTCATTGAAAAGTTAATCAGAGCGGTAACTACCTCTGGTAGCTTTAAATCGTTGTCTCTGTATTTAAACTTTTGAGTAATAATAGACTTAAGTTGCTGATATTCCAAGAAGTTATTTATTCCATGTTTGTCTTGTAGTTGACACTAATTGACACTTTTCCAAATGGGGAAAAGTCACCTGTTTATTTGATTTGTCGCAGTCTGCCGTGGATGTAGGTCAATAGTCTGTGGTCCACCATGGAAATCTCATCAATGATCAAAATCTGCAAATCGTGGTACTTAACGCGCATCGATTTAAGTTTATCCTCGCCCAGAGGAGAGTACGGCAGACGAATATCTTTACTGATTCCACATGTAGTGTGAATGGTTGCTGCCTTCAGACTGTAGGCAGCAATCCCTGTGGGGGCGGTCAGCAGAACCGACACGGCGTCCGGCTGGAGACACAGAGGTGACAGCAACCTCGTAGCCTCGTACTGGATCGCTCTGATCAGGTGGCTCTTTCCAGTCCCTGCACCGCCTGTAACAAACATGTGCAGAGGATCTGGGTTCTGACCTGAGACCTTCTGTAAACACCACTCTCTGACATGCAGGAAGGTGGAGAGCTGCAGCTCATTCAGAGAGCTGATGAGCAACAGCCCCTCCTCCCTACTGAGACCGGGACTCTTCTCCAGTCGAGCAGCTTCAGCACAGAGAACATCCAGATTAGGCATGGCCAGGGAAAGATGTTTGAATCATTTCTCATTTTAGTTATTTACTATACTGTTTTAATTTGAAAATACTTGTTAGACGCAGCACAATGTCACCATGTTTGCAGTGTGTGCATGTGCAGGATTAGCTTTTGATGTGTATGCCATCACGTTTCTTTTCTTGCTCTGGCTGCCTCTGAAGGAAGTACAAAAGATAAAAATATACACAGTCCGGGGTGAATAAAGTTTCCAAAAAGAAGATGAAGTCCTGTCTATTTTCAAGGGTGCAACACAAACATATCTGGTGGCTCCAGAAATGCCCACATACAAAACACATCAACATGTTCACAATACAACTGATGTTCACACGGATACTTATGGATCCCAGGACATCAGAGAGCGTGTCGCTCAGCAGCTCCAGTCACCCATCTTGCAAACCCAAACTGTTGCTGAGGAGGACCGGCTGCTCAGAGCAGTTAGGTTCCGCTCCTGCCCTGCCCCCCTTGTCCGGAGCAGCCGACAGGGAGAACCAGAGGAGTGGCACACAACATGCAAGTTTATTACCTGGTTTGCTGACAATGAGCAGGTAGTTCTGGACATCATCTCCCAGGGAGAAAGTGTCCATAAAACAACAGAGTCCACCAACATGTCAAACGCCTGTGGCAACTAGATGTGCTTTCATTCAAGAACGAGCAACAAGCCGTCAGATCTAGACTAGATCAACAAGCAGTGAGCATTCTGGAGGAACAGACTCAGAGACTAAAGGTTGGTGAAAGACTTTGCTACGCCACAACACTAATCAGAGCCAAGAATGCACCAAAGCTAAAGACCTCATTTGAAACTGTTCTGCCGCTACTCTGCAACACTAAACGTCATCTAATGAGGGACGTGAGGCAGAACACGCTAATTACTGGAGGATGTGTCACAAAGCTTCGTGAAGAGGAAGTGAATGGTTCATTCCTCATCACCTTAGTAGACATAACAACAAGGCTAGTTTGGTCTTTGACTGTTCCTTCATCTCTAATAGACTCTCTCTAAATGATCAGCTACTGCCGGGTCCAACTCTCGGACCCTTTCTATTTCCGACGACATGCTGTCGCCATCATTGCAGACATCAAGGCAATGTTCCACCAAGTCTGTCTACTCCCTGAAGATAGACCACTGCTGAGACGAGAAGAACCACCTGATATTTACCAATGGTGTGTACTACCATTTGGTACCACCTGCAGTCCATGCCGTTCGATCTTTGCCCTCCAGAAAGATGGGAGAGAGCAAACTAAAGATGGCATAGACATCCTTCCATTGAGAAGTCATTCTATGTGGATAACCGCCTACAAATTCTCCCCACGGTTGAGTCGGTCAAGAAGCTTGTAGATGAGATGAGGAAGTGTCTGACTTCAGGAGGGGTTGAGATCAGAACTCTTCAGCTTGATTGGAAAACCCTGAACTGTGGTTGTCTAAAGAACATACAGACCCTCAAGAACCTGCATTGGGACTACAATGGCACTGTCCCACAGACTACCTCTGCTATCTGAGTCAAGATGAGACTCCAACACTCCGTTACATATATAATAATAATATATAAAGCAGGAGCAGCAGTAGCAGTGTTGGTAAACTCCACCTCTTTTACTCTGATTGTGATTTTTAATGTGTAACTCTGGATGAGTTTGTTAGACTAAACTTCAACCATAGTTTAATGTGTAATCTGGTTTTATTTCATCTTTCAAAATAGTTTCTTTCCGACTGCCCGAAAATTGTCAGACGTGGATCTTGTTGTATAAATTGTGTTAGTTTGGGGAGCTTTCTTTGTATTAATTATTTTCATTATTATTATTAATTCTCTATTTTTGTAACAATTTTAACACATATTAAATAACTTTTATGTAGTTTTATAGAATAGAATAGAATAGAATAGAATAGAATAGAATAGAATAGAATAGGTCTTTAATAATCCCTAAGGAAATTTCAAAATGCCCATCTGCTCACACTCATAAAACACATACACATATTAATAACAATAAAACCAGTAAAAATATCAATAGGCTAAAAATATTAATAAATAAAAGACTAATAATTTAAAAACAGTAAGTAAGAAAAATAAATTAAAAAAAAATAGATAAAAACAAGAATTACAAGAAATTACTTGTAAGAGAAATTACTTGCCAGAGAATTGTGTTGCCTGTTGGAAGAAAAAGATTTCTTCATTCTTTCTGTGGAGCAGCGCTGGGACAGCAGTCTGTTGCTGAAAGTGCTCCTCCTGCTGGTGAAGGCCTCATGTGGGGGATGTGAGATATTCCTCATGATGGCCCTGAACCTGGTCAGAGTTTTTTGCTCTGCCACCTCCTCCACAAGATCCAGCTTCAGTCCCACCACAGAGCTTGCCCTCTTGATGATCTTGTTGAGCCTGGAGATGTTCTTCTTGCTGGTATTGCACCAGCACACAGCGGCATAGAGGAGATCACTTTCCACCACTGACTGATAAAACATGTGGAGCGCAGCCTCCGGAGAAAGTCCATCCATCCATCCATCCATCCATCCATCCATCCATCCATCCATCCATCCATCTATCCATCTATCTATCTATCTATCTATCTATCTATCTATCTATCTATCTATCTATCTATCTATCTATCTATCTATCTATCTATCTATCTATCTATCTATCTATCTATCTATCTGTCTATCTATCTATCTATCTATCTATCTATCTATCTATCTATCTATCTATCTATCTATCTATCTATCTATCTATCCTTCTGACTGACTTATTTTACTCATAAATGAAAGAGAATGAACAAGATTTTTTTTATTTACAGGGTGACCCACCTATTGAACTGAAGTGTCAATATTTAGTTAATACTTAACTATGGTGTTATAATTAATATTCTTAATAATATTAATAGTATCCACTAATCAGTGGTCTTATTTGTTAAACTCCTTCCATGCTTACAGCACAATGGGCTTGACATAAAATATAAACATGGGTTAAAACAAAAAGAATTCATAAAACACCATAATCTACAGACAAAAATAAAAAAATGAATAGTTCTTGTTTGAGAAAGGACTGTAAATGTTATTTATTATTAATGACATAATTATTATTAATAGTGGGCCTAAAATGATAAACTTTTTAATCATATTTTTGCATTTGTTGTATGCTTCTATTCCTGCCTTTTTTATTTCCGTCAATTTTTATAGTTTTCTAATATTTTTATTTCGTGTTCCCCTGGAACTGCATCTTTTATTTTATTGCATATGTGATTTTTTTTAAATGATTGATCAGATTGTAAGTCAGTAATAAATCCAATATGTATATTTATGTAATAGAAGTAGTATTGCTGTATATTACTGCTAATCTCTTCAGCCGAAGCTGAAGATCATTAAAGTTGATGCATTAGAAAACGTTTCTATATAAACAACTGTATGTGCTCACACGTGTAATAAATAGATGTTTCCAACTGTGCATAAATATTGCAGCTTCTGCATGGACACACACTCAAGAGGCTGTTTTGTGAGGCTTATATTGGAATGTTTGCCACGTGTTTTGGTTATTTTACGCAATATGTTTTTATGAAAGGATTTTTTATAGTAACTGACTGTAGAAATGGTTTCCAAATTGATCGTATTTGTGAGGTTATCTTTTTTGCTCTCGTGTTTTTGTGATGACACCACATTAAAAATGTCTCTCTAACTCCCCCTGCTGGTGATCTGTGACTACTACAAGCTTTCCCTTTTTTCAGCTTTATTTTGAAGGTTGGGCCGGAAGTGATCTCCGGTTGACTACAGCCGTCAGTCGGAGCCAGCTGTAGCGGAGCCGCTAGCCCGTCCGCCGTTACCGTGGATATGAGAGGAGGTGGGACGCGTTAGCAGCCGCTGGAGGACAGGCCGCGGCGGAGCAGCGTTTGTTACAGCCGGACTCCACCGTCCGTGACGCCCGCCGGCGCTCCGAGCTCCTAGCTGCGGTGCTAACCTGTTAGCTTCCACGCGCCAGCTTGACCAGCAGAGCGGGAGCCGAACGGCGCGGCCTCCGGTGGGTTTGACTCGGTTTACGGAACCACCCTCGACCCCCCGAGGGCTCATTCCGCGGAGATGGGTAAGTTGGACGGCTAGCTGGGTTGCGGTTAGAAGAATAAAACCCAAACGATGGTCAGAACGAGCCCTGGGGGCTGCAGGGGCTCAGCGGTGGCGGCTGGGCGGGGTGTCTCCCTCCCTGCCGCCCGTCCGCGCCTCCCGCTGCATGTTTTCCGGGGACACGGCGGATGAAGGGGGCCCGTCCCCGCAGCTGTTATGTAATGTGAGCGGGCGGCCCGCGACGCCAGCTGCTCCCGCTGCAACACTGCGGACGCCCCCCGCTTACTGATGCGGCTCCTCCGCTGTGCATCCTCCGACACGCTGCAGCCCCCCCGCGACAGACGGGCAGTTTATATAAGCCCGTCTGTGAGGAAGAGACTGAGGATGAGGAGGAGGAGGAGGGTGGTTAGTTGGCAGCAATAATCAGGTCACTGCAACACTTTGTGGATCCTTATGCAATAATTGCGGGGAGGCTCAGGATTTAGCAGCACACCTGCTATGATGAAGATGATGATGAAGATGCTCTGACAGTACACCTGCCATGATGAAGATGATGATGAAGATGATGCTCATATACCTGCCATGATGAAGATGATGCTCATATACCTGCCATGATGAAGATGATGATGAGGTTCTGACATTAACATACATCTGACTGCATTTACAGCGACGCTTCCAGCAGTAGGACACGTTTCAGAGGGAGAACATGCGTGTGAACATGCGTGTGGACATGCGTGTGTTTTTCTAGGGTCGTGTATCTTTCTCCGTCACATGACTGTCCACATCTCCATATAGACTCCACCAACCAATACCTTAAAGATTGAATACCTTTATGGTGGAAACGTTACATTCTTTTACCTAAAGAGATACAATCTAGATATTTATTATTCATTTACAACTATACATATAAATGTCTTTTCAGAGAGAAACACTTTTTACATTTTTATTTCAATCAACAAAATAACAAAACAGCTTCAAACATTCAAACCTGCTGTTTGGGTCTTTTACACCGTTTTGTTCTTTGTGTTTAAATAAAGTTTCATTTCTTTACGTGTTGTTTTCAGTGCTGTTAAAGGAAGCCTGTGATTGGACATCTGTTTGTTTATGTTACACATCCATAAAAGGATGGATTACGTTTACCAGAAACGGATTATTTACTTCCTTTTTACCAACACAACCGTGGTCATATCTGTGCTTTCAACCGATACCGCTGTTACTGTCAGAACTGGTCGCCGTGGCGCAGAGGTAGAGTGGTCGACCTCTGACCGATAGATGGTAGTTTTTGTTCCCGCCGTGTGAGGTGTTGGTTGGTAGGACGCTGAACCCCACATTGCTCCTGGTGGTTATAAGTCGGCGCCAGTGTTCGTCAACCAAGGTACTAAAGCGCCATTTAAGGACTATACCTAGATACGTATCTGTGTCCTTTACTTCTCCAATTTTTTTCTTAGCCTATTAACAAAGAGTGGACTAAACGGACCAACACTCCACATATTTCAGCTGAACCCGTGACCTGTGCTAGGCTTAGACCGCTTCATGATAGAGGAAACAGGCAGACTCTGACACATTTATACTAAACTAAATATGAAGGTCATTGGTCCCTGTGATCATGGTAAACAAACATCCCAACAAGCACACATGTTAGTCTCATGTGTTGTTGGATGTTGTAGTCCGTTCTTGGGGCGTGGAAGTTACCCAGAATCCATCATCCACTGTCTCTCTCAAGTTTGAATAATTGATGTCAAATCTGGGATTCAATTAAGAATCTCCACCTTCCATGATAGTTTCTGTAGAAGTCTATTCCAGCTTCCGGTAATTATGGAGAAACAAACGACTTTCAATTATATCAAAGCTGCCTTAAGGAGAGGAAAGGGATCCGCTTCAGTTCTAGAACAAAGACGATGAGCCGCGTTTTAGCTGCTAAATGTGTTTCCATGAGCGGGAAAGGCCGGACCCTGCAGCCGTCACTTCCTGTTCATGGAGAGACTGGAACCACCCAGATACTGCAGGACTGATGCAGCCATCACAGACACACAACCACACACAGACACACAACCACACACACACAGACACAGACACACACATATACAAACGTCAGTCAAGCGTGTTTTTGGACTGTGGGAGGACAGTGGAGAAAACCCACACATGAACGGGAAGAACACGCACTTCCAGAGGTTAGAGCGGTAACCACCACACTGAGTCCTGACCCAACACATCTCATTTGAAATTATGTGTAGCTGCAGACCAAAGCATTGTGTTGTTTTAGTTTGTCATGTTTGTTCTGACACAGCAGGTCGGAAACGCTTCCCTCTTCCTCTTCTGGACAGATCTGCTTAAAGCTTCCAGGAATCTTTGCTTTTCAGAATGAAGAAGATTAAAAATGATGCTGCAAAGATCCATTAAGTCTGCAAAGATCCAGACACGTCTGCCTTTGAGTGGGGCTCATGGCCTTATCTGTGTCTCTCTGAACTAGAAGGAGAAGCATTTCCAGAATAAACTGCAGGTTGATGCTATACTGCTGACTGAAAATGAAATTTAAAGGGTAAGAATGGGTAAAGAAATAAAGAAATGATCAAAATTGAGCATAAATAAAGTGAAAACAGCACAATAACAGAAAAGATATGTTTGTGAAAAATACCAGAGCCGGGTATCGAACCAGCGAGCTTCTGCACCAAGGATCCCCATGGATTTAAATGGAGGCAGAAATCCTGGAAAATCTGGAAAAGTTCAAGGATTTGAAGAACCAAAGTTACAGCTGGAAAAAACTGAAAGAGCTGAAACATTTGAATAGATGAATGGTTGAAATAGATGAAACATTGTAGGAGGAGATAAGCAGCAAAAAGTGGAGGAAGATACTAGAATAAAGACAGAGAAACAGAAAAACTATGGATGAATACTTCATAGCATTTAACCCACTAGAATAAACGGTGTTCTCATAGGTAGAATGGCTCAGACTTCATGGGTCCTGCAGCAGACTGGGGTCATTAGAAAAACCATGATGGTTCGGTCCGGTCCGGTTTACACAGTGATAACGTGACGCCTCCCTCCTGTTTGCAGACAACCTGACTGACGCCCTGCAGAAGCTGAAGCTGGCGTCCGGCGACGGCACCGCCCACGGCGTGGAGATCTGCCTGGACTGTCTGCTGAAAGCGCTCGCCAGCAGCAGTGAGTACAGAACGCTCTTTCGGGTCAACCAGAACTCTTTGGGTCAGTTTTTGACGTAGAGAGCAGCCACTTCAGAACATGTGAGCTAAAGGAAAATGACCGCAGTGCCACAGGTCCAAACGATTGGCAGAACAGAAGTGTGTTGATGTGATTCTTTGGGTCATCCTCAGACAGATCCACGTTAACAACCAGCAGATCAAACAAAAGTATAATTATTGATTCTGCATTAAATGTGAGCCGGCGGGTTTGGAAAGTTCTGGTCTGAGAGCAGAATTCCGGTTCTGGTCCTCTTAACTGGCGTTTTTTCTCCTATAGACACTGAAGCCAGCATGAAGATCCAGGAGATGGGCATCCTTCCTCTTTTACCCAACCTGCTCAGCCCCCAGTCTTCATGCACCCCCAAAGTGGCCAACATAATAGCAGAACTGGCTAAAAATGGTACGGTCCACTTCAAAGCTCCTGTGTTTATTTGGGCCCGGTCTCTCAGGTCTGCTCTGTGTCTCTGTCTGGTTTAAATGCTTCATGTTGAAATGTTTTGATGGGAATCTAAGGTGGGTGTTAGATCCCTGTGGTTGTATGCAGTCAGGCCTTTTCCTCAGGCTTTTGGCAGAGCTTGTAGAGCTGAACTGCAGGCGTGCTCAGCTCCGTTTTCCATTTCCTCTCTGTGTAAGGTCCAGAAAAAGCCTTCATGTGAATGCAGCCTGGAGCAGGAAAAGGTTCTGATAATGAGCGGGTTCTGAGCTGGCAGGGCTGCAGTTAATGATGGGTGGGAGGCAGCTTGGCCAACCTGCCCCCAGGCCGCTGGCATTTATCTGTCACTGCTTCCGGAAGAGTGTGCCGCTGCACCACAGACGCCTCCTTCCATTTCTGTTGAACCATTGGTTAAAAACGTGGTTCGTTCTGCCGAGTTTCTTCTAGTTTGGCCTCAATTATTAGGAATAAAAGCTGGACAGACCTGAAAAACACTGAACAGAGGGAGAAACCGTCTGCCTGTGCTCCGTCTGTGAAAGAACGAATATCTGCAGTCAGGTGTTCAAATGGTGTAAAACACATGTTTTTCTTAATTTCAGCGCAGTTTGTTTGAGAAATCAGAATTACCCCCTGCATGAGGCTCTTTTACCCGTGCACGAGGTTATTTTTTTTACCCCAGCAAAAGGCTCTTTTACCCCTGCATGATGCTCTTATTTACCCCTGCCTACGGCTCTTTTACCCCTGCATGAGTTTTTTTGTGTGTAGAAAAATAAAAAGATCATAATTTTAATAATACTGCTTTGTTGTTTTTACATGTTCTTCCCGATAGGCTTGTGCACGCATGGCCAAGCGCAAGCATATTGGGGGGGGGGGGTCATTTCTAGATAGGTAGAAAAGGGAGCTACATGAGGAGGAACCGTAGGGGCAAAAGAGTAAACCCAGCATGCATCTGCAGTCTGCTCTCATCAGAGCAGAGTTTCTGCAGGAAAACGGCAGCAAACAGTCACATGTGAGAATCTTGATCATATCTATGGTTTTCAGACGGTACTGCTGTGACTCCATCCATTTAAGAAATTATCTATCATTGACATTGTAGTAGGTTTAGGGGCTGTCGTCTGGACTTAGGTTTTAAAGTTAGAAGACGTTTCACCTCTGATCCAAGAGGCTTTGTCAATTCTGAAATAGCTGACAAAGAATAGGCGTGACAAAGCCTCTTGGATAAGAGTTGAAACGTCTTCTAACTTTAAAACCAAGTCCAGATGACAGCCCCTACACCTACTACTACCATGGAACCAACCTGGATGAATGAGAATCTTCATATCTATCATTTCATTCTTAACTGATGCTGCTGTTACTCTCAGTGCTTTCTTAAATGTATCTATTATCTTTTAACTATATTTTCCACACTAGATTTGCTGCATGAGAAGGTTTTTAATAGGAGCTGGTGAGAATTTATAAAAAATGTACAAAATATTATTATATTCAGACCAAACGCTTTCTCTACTTAACATTTCAATGTTTGTATTTGTGCAGTTAATTTATAAACAGTGGTGTTCATAGGTTTACATCACCTGAAGGGATTTATGATTTCTTGGTCATTTCTCAGAGAACATGAATGATAACACAGAAACTTTGTTTCCACTCGTTAGAGGTTGGGTGACTTAGGACTGGGTTGATAAAATTGATCTCAATCGATCCACGCTTAATTAATCAATAATCGATTCATAAAAGTAGAGATCGATCTTATATGCTTTTCCTTTTCCAGTGATGTAACGCAGAACAGCAGTAACGCCAAAGTCTGCTAGCTCGATGCTAACATATAATGCAATTTCCCATAGGACGGCTAATGCTAACGCTCGGTCGACCTACACATACATTCTTATTAGACTCACAGGCAGGAAGTTTGGTCTAGATCAGTGTTTTTCAACCTTTTTTAAACCACGGCACACTTTACCTTGACAAAAATCCCGCGGCACACCAGCATCCAAAAAAAAATTAAAAAAGCAGAAACTCATAGTCCCCCCTCCCCCCCGCAGCTTCACATGCATTTTTGTGACAATTGTGGCAGAAAAAGCAGGAAGTTGCAGCTGTTTTTACTAAAAGATGAAATAAAAGTTAAGTTAGAAAATTAAAAAACTTAATGTGTGTTTGTTTCTGTTTCAAGACGTTTAACAAGGACGACTCATTGTACGCTGAGACGCTGTCCCTTTAACCCAATGTATCATGGGAGATGTAGGGTGAAAACTGCCGCTAAAGGGCAGACAGACTAGCGTCTCCGAGCTTCATGGTTTTGTTCTCTTGTTCCACGGTCTGACACCGGATTCTGTGGAAAGCTACACCACTAAAGACGAGCTTTAGCTGGTATTTCTGTTGGAACTGAGAGACTTTATGAGCAGAATCAGAACAAGGAAGTGAAGACTTTAACCACTTCTGATTGGTCAGACTGATGACATGTGATTAAGCCTTCAAGAATGATTGGTGGAGACAGTTAAAGGGGCTGTACCCATACCTGTGGGGGCCGTAGATATGCATGTGGGGGCTTTACTTGTACCTGCTGGGCTGTATCCGTACTTTTGGGGCTGTCCCAGTGCCTGTGGGGGCTGTACATACATGCATGCTGGGCTATAACTAAGCTCCTGTTTTGTCTGCAGAGTTCATGCGGAGTCCCTGTGTGGATGCAGGTCTCATCCCTCCCCTAGTTCAGCTCTTGAACTCCACCGACCAGGAGGTGCTGCTGCAGACTGGCCGAGCGCTTGGTAACATCTGCTATGACAGCCGTAAGTGGAAGTTTGCTTCTCTTAGAGAACACAAAGTCTCAGGTCTTTGACACCATCACATCAGTGCTAGCTACTGAGCATTTCAGCTTAATTCCCTTCATTTTGTGTGAAATGCTGGGTTTGCAATTGAAGGGACAATGATTTATTCAATCTCACACTTCTCAGCAGCAACTTCAACTCTTGTGTCCAAATGATGTGCTGTGTTATTTCAGTCAATAGCTGCTCTCTACATCAGTCTATGACTGTCATTAAGTTGAAAGAACCCTAAATGTAGAAACTCTCCTTGATTTCAGTTGGATTACACATCACGCTACTAAACCTTTGCTGTTCAAATGAATGCAGAGCTCTCACCCTACTTCCATTTTTTTCATATTAATACATCTTATCTCTACTGTACTCGCCTGAGTTCATAATCCAAAAATAAATGCTTGATTCTCAGACGCTCTAAAAAGTTTACATCAACCATTTTTGTGACTAGGAATATTTCCTCAGGAATTTACTGCAGCAATAGAGCCACAAAACCTGGAAAATACATTTCCTGTTTGCAAACGTCTTAAAAAAATAAAAATGACTTGTGTTTTCTGGAATTTAACACTTTCTGATTGGCTAAATAAAAAGAAAACAGAATAAAATCAATTTTTACCGTGAAAAAAATGTGATTGACAGCTTAGATCCTGGAATGAACTTACAATGGAGCATAAAAGTATTCAGTCAGCCACCAATTGTGTAAGATCTCCCTCTTATAAAGATAAGTGTCATTTTTATCATAGGTAAACCTCAACTATGAACAATAAAAATGACCAAAAAAATCCAGAAAATCACAGAATTAAAGAATTTATTTGTAAATTATGGTGGAAAATAAGTATTTGGTCAACAGCAAAAGTTCAACTTAATACTTTGTCATATACTCTTTGTTGGCAATGGCAACAGTCAAACATTTTCTTTAAATCTTCTCAAGGTTTTCACAAACTGTTGCTGGTGTTTTGGTCCATTCCTCCATGCAGATCTCCTCTAGAGCAGACATGTTTTGGGGCTGTTGCTGGTAAACACAGACTTTCAACTCCCTCCTAAGATTCTCTATTGGGTTGAGATCTGGATACTGGCTAGACCACTCCAGGACCTCCAGGACATGGAAATGCTTCTTCTTGACCTGAGCAACGTGTGTTTGGGATGGTTGTCCTGCTGAAAGATCCAGCCATGTTTCATCTTCAGTGCTGATGGAAGGAGGTTTTCCCTCCAAATCTGATGATTCATGGCCCCATTCATTCTTTCCTTTACATGGATCAGTTGTCCGGGTCCCTTTGCTGAAAAACAGCCCCATAGTATGATGCTTCCACCCCCATGCTTTACAGTAGGTACCGTGTTCTTTGGATGCACTTCAGCTTTCATTCTCCTCCAAACAGAGAAACCCCTCATTTTTAGCTGCACTGGGAGTCCAAACCCTCACTAGAATTCCCTTCAGATTCCCAGGTCCAGAGAACCAGAAAGTGATGACATCATTGGGGTGTAGATGACACAAAACATTTGGCCTTGTCACTAAACTATTTGGTAGATGTGTCACTGCAGTGACGGCCTAATGCACAGCTTTGATGAATTCCCATCATGATATGGAAGTAGTGGGCTTTTTCCCACCAAATGTTTCAAAACGTGAACAGTTTCGCCCTTATGTGAGGACATCCAGGGCTACGTCCCTGCTTGTTTCACAACATACTTTTCTCCGCCTTGTTCTAATTGGCTGGACACCTGATCCAGGTACTCAACTGCGAGTAGGGCAAGAACATCTAGAAAACCTGCAGCCGTGTCAGCCCTTCAGCCCAGGAATCCCCCCCCAGACAGGCATAATCCATGTCTGAGTTCTGTGAGAATTGGACGGCAAAAACGGGTGTCTGTGAAACGCCTTCTGCTTGATAAACTGTAGAAAAGTGGTGACAGTTTAGGGATGAAGGCACAAATGAAGGCATTCCTACAGTTTCTCCACTGCTGTACCCTGCACTTGAGTGTAATATAGGGATGGGTACCAAGCCCCGGTATTGAACGAGCCCCGGGGCAACATTCTTCGAGACCGCAGTATCGTTGAGATACCGGATCGATAAGCAGTATCAATAAGAGTAGTAGTACCGTTAAAACCTTAACGATGGCCATCCCTAGTGCAATATGGGCTTGATAATATTTATTGGATAACATTTATTATACTTTTTAAGTGAAAGTGAAATTGGAGAGAAAAATCAGATTTAAACAGATTTGAGTTTGGATTTTCAGGTTGGGAGAGAGTCTGTGTTACAGAGGTCAGGAGCAGGAGAATTCCAGAGTTTGGTAGCGTAGCACCTGAAGGTTCAACTCCCCATGGTAACGAGCCGGGCCGGGGGAACGGCGAGCTGGACGTAAGAAGAGGAGCAGGGGGAACCAGAAGGAGTATTGATAAGGAGAAGGTTCCAAAGAGGAGGAGGAGCCAGGTTATTCTGACTTTGGTTCTTGAGGTTCTGGGAAGCCAGTGCAGCTGCTGGAGAACCGGGGGTGATGTGACCAAAGGATGGGGTTCTGGAGATGATGCAGAGTTCTGGACCGGTCGGAGCTTATTGAGGGGTTTTTGAGAGGAGACCAAAGAGGAGAGGATTACGTGACCAGAGTGTGAGGTAGGGGAAAGACGATCAATGAAGCGAAAATGGGCAGATCAACAGTATTGATACGGGATTGAAAAGATAATGAGCTGTCCAGGCGGACACCCACACTCCTCACCTGTGGGGAGGGGGAGACTCAAGACGAGTCAATAGTGACTGCTGAGTCAGGAAAGGATGTGGTTAAAGTGTTTGAATATTTCTTTGCATTATTCCTGCAGCTTAAAGAGAACCTCAGTTCCATAAATCACATGAACCTCTGTCACCTTAAACGTTGAGATAAAGCTGCTTCTGACCCCACTAAGGTCTACTAACACTGATCAGCTTTCATTCACGCTTCCTCTCAACTTTGACCACTCTCTCTCCACAGGAATGTCCTTTATGCTGTTTTATTTATTTTAATAAAGTCATCATGAATGATGGGGACAAACACACAGGCTGAAATGGAAGCACTCTGTTGGTTGGAGGTGGAACAGAAACACTTTAAAAAAGCCTGACAGGTGGAGGTGTTCATGTCTTGCTGCCTCTCTCTTATTTTCTTTGCATTTCTTTAATGTAGTTTTCTTTGATTATGTTTTGACATTTTCTGTCTCTTGGTTGAATCTGTAAATGCCTAAATAGAAACAGGAGTTTTATTGAGACCAGCCCATCTCCAGGGTCTCCAACTCACATATTATGTATCGGTAACAGTTGTATTGTCTACTGTGACTCCCAGCTTTTTCCTTTGTTTCACTCAGAATGTGACTGTCTAGAATTTATGTTCATTTCTTTGATTGAAAATTGTTTTTTTTTTGTTTTTCTTCCAGGTTCTGGTTGTTTTGCTTGATTCCTTGTTCCTTTGTGGTTGATTTGTGTCCCGGCCTCTTTGTTTTACAGATGAGGGCAGGAGTGCAGTTCACCTGGCAGGAGGGGCTCAGATAATAGCTGAACACATTAAATCCCTCTACCAAAATACTCAGCCGGAAAATGAGAAGCTCTTGACTGTCTTTTGTGGCATGCTGATGAACTATAGCAATGATAATGGTAATGACCCTCCCAGAACCACTGATACCCCCCCTTACTAATCAGCGGATGCTCTTCCTCCTGCACACAGCTTGAACTGGATCAGGGGATTTGTAAAGTCCGTCTCTCCTTCTCTCTCTGCCATGTTTACTTGCTTTTCTCCCTTGAACTCTGAGAGAATCTCTTGGTATTTGCTTTTGTCCTGGCAGCATCTTCCTCCCATGTTTCTGTGAGCCCTGTGACGTAGCTGGTAGGAAAGAAGTGTCGGTGTTTTCCTGCCTCTTATGCTTTAGTCCCAGTTGTCCTTCCCGGTTAGAAATGGGCAAACCTGAACAGGGCCCACAGGCGGTAGACCACTTGGCGGTAGACCACTTGATGGCGCTTTAGACAGTACGCCAAAGTTTTAGGGCCAGTTTACAAATAAACTTTTTTTTTAATTACGGCTTTAAAGTCACAAACTTCCCAGGGCGGACACTCCACCACAAGGCCACTAAGCTGGTCAAAACTAATTTATCCTCAGTGTAGCCAGCTTTAGGGGGTTCGGTGTCGGTAAAGCAGAGGTTCGTCTGTAAAATAAGGAGCTCAGAGACAGGTTTTGGTGTAGAGGACTAATACTTTATCCTGCCCTCATCATTCACATACCCAGAAGTCCATTTACCACCTTACGTCGTATATCTGTCACGCGCTCAAGTGAAACAAAATCCCGCGACCCCCATCTGGGTCAACCCCGTACCCCGACCCCTGATTGGTCTGTCAGTGTGAAATGAAACGTCTCACCAATTGTTGGATGTTTTCTACTCCAGATGTTTGCTTCCCCTCAGATCTTCTTTCAGTTTGACTTTTGAGCCTCAGAAGATTTTGTTATCTTGAAATCTAACAGATCTTTACTCTAAATACTTGTAACTTGTCTGCTACTCATGGCTTTATTACATGATGCTTTCTTTTTTGTTTTTCAATCTTAAGAGCATTGTTAAAGTTTTATATTTATCTTTATTCTATTGGTAGAATTTTTCTAAAATATCAAAACAAAGGTCGTTTTTTTTTTATATGATGTCCACCAAATGTTATCCCTTAAGCCAGTGGACTACAGCTGCCATCTACCCCTCGGCAGGCCTTCCTGTACACCTTTGACCCTTAGCTACTCTTTCTCCATCTTTATTCTCCATCCAGCCACCTGCGACTTTTACACCAGACGTCCTTTCTTGGACAGGTTTCTTCAGTATTTGCTGTGGTACAGAGCAGTAAAAGTAAGAGTGATGTTGGGTGTTGGACTTTGTTATGGGAGGTTTTGGGGTTTCTCGGCCCAAATGGAGGCATTTCTGTGGCTTCCTGCAGTTTTCTTCATGTAGCTGATGCTGACTTCATCACTAGCTGATGTAGAGGACGACTGAAAACATTTAGAGGGAAAACACTCTAATACTAATGCGTCAATGGTTGCTGGGAAGTGCTCCTCTCTTTTCTCTTTATGTTCTTAAGCTTCTGGCTTTTCCTGGTGTTCTTGGTGTAATTGTTGCTTTGCATAATCCTGTCAAATAATCTGTAAAAATCTGCATCATCGACTGTAAACATTTGCCTGTTTTCCAATGTACGAAATGAGACGACCAAAAAAGCGTGATCCTCAGATCCAAAAACGTTTTTAACAAACTTCATAAGTTCCAGAGTAAAGCAGCTCATTCAGTTTGATGATGATAAATGAGTTGAACATAAGTAAAGGTAGGGATGGAAGTTGCTGCTAAAATCAATTAGATTTACAAATTTACAGATCAATTAACACTTCAAAACTGGTTGACTAAACATCATGTTTTTATTTTCCAAGTTTCAACATTTCTTTTAATTATTAGTTTAAACCAGGGTTGGAAAGTTGGAAAGAAGTTGGAAACTCATTTTCCCATCATTCCAATGCCACATGATCATGAACGGTTTTTCTAAAGAATTTCTCTGAGTTTGCATTTTTTTCTTGACTCACACAGACCCATTGATGCAATTGGCAATAAAATGAGACCAAAAGCCATAGTTTTTAAATAGAAACTCCAAAATGTTCTGATTTAATACATATATCAGTTTCTATCAAACTTAAAGCATGCTTTCATCCAGATTCTATGTTATCTCTTTCTCTCATGAGGTGGATTACCAAAACTCACCACCACGCCTCTGGTTCGGCACTTGGGACAACTTTTAGAACCATTTGTGGCCCAAGTCTCAAAAAGTGATCCCACCCCTGGTTTAAACTAAACAAAAGTGGAAATTTGGACCAACGTGAAGCAGTTTTGTCTGTTGATGTGATCTTTTCAGATCTAGCCCTCGTTACTTACGATTCCTCCTGATACCAGGAGTGTAAAACTGTCTGAGACCAAACACCTGACAACATAATTCTCTGTGCTGTTATTGTCCAAACCGAGCTGCCAACGAGAAAAGACAGTCAGATATGAAAAACTAAGGATTGAATTCATGCTTCTCAGAAGGGCTTGACTATTCAATCGTCTTTGTTTTAGTATTTGCCAGTTTCCAGCATCCAGAATCCTCCGGTCAATGGCTATAAAAGCGTTTTCAGACACGGTCAACAAATGGAAGACGGCTTCAGTTCAAATGGTGTTAAATAAGTTTAGAACCTTGTAAAAAGGCGGAGCTTTCGGTTCTCAAACGTTCTCACGATCGCACCAGGAAGCCCATAGAAAAGTGTTCTTTAGACAGACGAGGTCAAAGCAAAAATGTTTGGCTGAACTGTTAAAAACACACAAAAAAACCAAAGCTCAGTGAGGATCTGGTTTCTCAGTCGCTGCGTTTCTTCTAATCCTCGACAGACCATGAAATCCTCCATCAGCAAAGTATTTCAGCCATCTGTCTGACGGCTCAAACTGGGTCACGCAACAATTCCTAGATGAAAAGCTACAACAATAAAGTGCAGCTTTTAATGTGGCTCCTAAAAACGCTGTGCAGGAGTCAGTGTTGATACAAATACTGAGCAGCTTTCTGCAGGGGCGCGTGACAGACGTGACCCCATGGCTGCTGTATTTCAGCTGAGCCTTCATAAGTCATGGTGCCTTAAAGGTTTTTATATATACATGTACATACATGACATGAAAGTCAATGCAAATACGTCATCTGACTCTGTTCTGCATGTTAGGCCACAACAGGAAAGAACCACCTGTGTGTTTTTATTGCAGATTCCTTACAAGCCCAATTGATCAACATGGGTGTGATTCCTACTCTGGTGAAGCTGCTGGGCATCCATTCCCACAATGCATCTCTGACAGAAATGTGTCTCATTGCCTTTGGGAATTTGGCCGAGCTCGGTGAGTTTCTTACGTTGTGTTTTTTTTGTATGTAAATTTATGTTTATTAAAGATTTTCTGACACATAACAATGGACATTTGAACAACAACTAAAAGGAAAAACAAATAAACAAACCCAGACACACAAGAACAAGGGCAAGGAATAAGAGAGCACAAAGGAAACTTAATATTACACTGCAATTGGAGAAAATCCTTTCCAAGAATTAAGAAAAAAAAGGAAAAAGGCATAATTAAATCTGTTGTGGGCAGGTTGTAACTTTTATATATTTGTTCAAATGATCCAAAAAATATTTTCGAGGCCCCCCACACTGACACAAACATGCAAATCCTTTGTTTCTAAACTCCACCGCGCCCCCCCTGCAATACCCCCGCGCCCCCCCTAGGGGGCGCGCCCCCCCAGTTTGGGAACCACTGATTTAGCTTATTGTCCAGAACATATCGAATCCTTGTCATGTGTTTCCACTGGTGAGTTCAGAAAGCCGCATTTTAAATAAAGGCACAGTCTTAGATTTTCTATAATGTAAACATGATTTCTTTTTGCAATCACCATTCTATAAACAATTGCTATTTGTTCAGAGGAATTGAGGCACAGAAGGGGATGAACTATTTCCAAACAGAGCTAATTTGGGATCAGGTACTAATGTGCGCTTGTAGAAATCTGAAAACTAGTGAAAAATCCTCTGCCAAAAGTGGTACATTTTAGGACAGGTCAGAACATGCGAGTCAGAGAGTCCTCTGCAGACATGCAGCGATCGCATATGGGGGAAATGGTAGGAAAACATTTGTGTAATTTAACCTTTGAATAATGGAGCCTGGACAAAGCTTTAAATTGAATAAATGGAAACCTTGTATTTATGGAGCAGGAGTGGATATTTTGCAGACTCTTCTCCCAATGCCTCTCCCCAATCTGTAATCCCAGTTCAAATACAAAGTATTCCATCCCAGTTTTTCAGAAAAATATTCACATTCATAGAAATTAGTTTCTTGGAGACCTTAGTTAGTGTTTTAACAGGTTTAGCATCTTTGAAGCCTGTTATACCATGGTCTGGGTAACTACTCGATTCTGATTGGCTCCTGGTTCTGGATTAAGTGATAGTGTGCAGAGGTACTGTACGCCTAAAAAAGAAGTTCTGGTCACATAGGTTAAATGTTCTGTATCACTGCTCCAGCTACTTTAAAACAAACTTTATCTTCATCATCTGGACAAAAACAAGCAGTTAGAGATGAGCTTTCTCTCTGAACTGATGCTTCATTTAACACGTCGTGATCATCAGCATAGATATAAATCGCTTTATATCGCTGGACCTTGACTGCAGGTAACAAATAGTCCGCTCGTTGTGAAGTAAGTGATCTAAACCGGACAAGTAACAAGAATATAGTACTAAAAACTGTTTTGATTGGTTTTTTTGTAAGTGACCATGGTATAAGCTGGTAAATGGCCTTTGAAGTGTGCGTTATCAGAAATTAACACACTTTGCGGAAGCAACCGTTGGACGGTGTGATCTCCACCAAATGGACAAAGTGCGTTAATTTCTAAATAATGCACACTTTGTCAGCCATTAACCCTTACTTGATGCACATCTTGTGTCCGCAGAGTCCAGCAAGGAGCAGTTTGCCGCCACCAACATCGCAGAGGAGCTGGTTCGTCTTTTCCAGAAGCAGGCAGAACACGACAAGAAAGAAATGATCTTTGAAGTTCTGGCTCCGCTGGCTGAAAACGGTAATTTAGTCTGATCTTTTCCAACTCTACAAAAAAAAGCTGTCAATTCAGTCCAAGCGTGTCTTTAAAATGTGGCTTTGAAAAAGCAGCGTGAGTCATGCTCTGCAGACGAATGTGCTGAGTCATGGCGGACTGCTCTGTCCTTGGGTTCCGCTGCTCATTCTGTTTTAGCAAGCGCAGGAAGCAACTAACTGCTAACATTAGAAGAGGCACAAAGTGCTCCCACAGGGATGTCTCCATGGCAACGTGCAGCTAAACCCCACTCGGGAGGAAGCTTTCTGTCTGCTGTCATTTGGCAAACCGCCTGCACCTCATTAGTTTGTTGAGAAAACCGAGCATCTTTAAAATGATTGTCAGGATCAGCAAAATCATTTTAAATGTGACGCAAATGTGAAGGATTGCCGTGCAGCGGCGTTGCAAACCTGCAGGAAGTGAGTGGAAAAGCTGCACCTGAATGTCCAAAGCGTGGACGCGTTAAGGGGGAGTTGTAACACAATACACCGACTCTTGTGTATCAAAAGTGGAACTTTACCTGACGGTGTTGTCATTCCAGTTTCAGTTCATCCACGGCTAAATGTTGTTAGCACGTATTAGGCTAATCCTAACCCTTCTTCCGGGTCAGTTCTTGCAATGATAAAGATCTGGCTGCACATATTTAAAAACAATAAGTGAATGTGCACTTAATAATAATCATAACAAAATAAAAGCCCATTTAAAAGATTGTCTCCCTCTATGTCAGAGCTTTGTTTACAATGGAACCTCCAATTTCTTCTATGGATTTATCCAGACCAATCACAGTCATCGGACCAACGTTCAGCCAATCAAATAGTGTGACGTCATCATTAATCACAGGCCATCAAACACGGCCCGATTAACCCGTGTCCACCATTTAGTAATCCGTGTGCACGGTTTATCTGATTTTATATCTTTTTTAACCACTAGTCCCTGGAGAGGTCTGAATGGATTTTGTGTTTGGAAAATCCTGAAACTATCAAGGAAACTTGATAGCTGTACAGGGATGTGTTGCTTATGAGAAATTTCCAAGAGATTATTAGTTTTTTATGAATGTGTCAGAGTGGAAAAGTGAAGGCCTGAATATGAATATGTCCTGAATATTACATGTAGTGCATAGTGCACTATATGTACATATTACATGTAGTGCACTGTACTACTAGACATACGTGAATCTATGTTGTAAAGTGAGGAAATTTGCAGTGAAGTTTTCACAGATGCATCATGAATGAACCACGGAACAAAGAACAAAGTAAATGAATAAGAATGAATGATCTTTGATGAGATTCAATTATGTCTATGGTAAAAATCACACTTTGATTTATAAAGATATTTTTTCTAGTAACAAATCATTTGCACATATTTTTGACACTTGATCTGTTGGGATGACTTCAGAAATAATGTTACGTCTATTTACATCATCTTGATGGACTTGATGTCGTGTGATTTATTGATACTTGGGGATTTCTTAATAACCTGAATCTGTATCGGTACAGTAGAGACGACTGAACTGAACCCAAAAATGATAAGTTATTAGGGAAAATAAAAACTAAAGCAGAGCAAGGCTGGGATTATTTAAATGTGCTTCCTCCTAATCTCTTTTAATTGAACTCTTTTTGACCGTCTAAATAGTTAATTGTTTCTTTGTGTCATGAACTATTTGCATAAAAACAAAAATGTTCATTTATGTTTAAAAGTGATAACTGAACAATTTGCTAGTGTGTTTAAAACCTATGTATATTTTGAAATCCTTTTTTTTCTTTTAACTTATTTTTTGTAGATTCAAATTATTTTTGTCTAATTTTTTTATCATTTCTGTTTTCAATCCAATCCAAAGTAGGAATAAACACACCAACACTATCAGTGGTTCATGCATGAGAAATCTGTAAGACAAACATGGAACGGTCCTGGAAACACACACATTTGTGGATCTCACAAAAATCACACACAATTGCATAAGATTTAGGTAATAATTGTGTATAAACTACACCAAATACACATAAACTGTGTAATTCTCAACGGACCCAAAATTCTGACCATCTTAAAACTGAATTCCCGTAAAGACCCGTCGGCTGAAACCTTCAACGGACGTCTGAGCACATCGACGAACACAAGAAACACGCATGAATGACATAGATCACGCATGGATCACGGAAGACCGACATTTCATACGTGGAAAATGTACATAATGTATGTAGTGGCTGTGTGACACGACCTTGAGAGAGAGAACAGCTTCATGAGCATAACTCACCATCCTTGAAATCCCTGAAACTATGGAAGATGGTTTTAACCAAAGAAGTACATCCACTTTACTCCCCATCAATGTCTGTAGCTGATTGTGTTTCAGCGTTAAAAGAAGCCGTCGTGCTCAGTGAAGGACGAGAGAATCGACCATTTGACGTCCCACTGAACACTGGAGCCCGTTTCTGTTCTTAGGATCTGGCAGGCCGTTCTCGTGGACGTCCTCTGCTCACGTGCGCTCGCTTTGTCCTGCAGATGCCATCAAGCTGCAGCTGGTGGAGGCGGGCCTGGTGGAGTGTCTGCTGGACGTGGTCGCTCAGACGGTAGACGGAGAGCGGGAGGAGGACGTCGCCCAGCTCAAGACTGCCTCAGACCTCATGGTCCTCCTGCTTCTTGGAGGTAACAACCATCGGGATGTCCCGACCCGATCATGTGATCAGACGCCGGCCCAATCACGGAGTTTCAGACTGAATAGAAATCAGAGGATATTCCCAGATTTAAGCTTCTGCTCCACAACTCTTTGAAACAAAGGTTAATACTGACAGCAAGTGTCTGTATTGATTGGTTTTAACTCAAACAACCACCTCCAAAGACTTTTTTTCTTTCTGTTGAGAATAAACTGAGAGGCAGCATAGAGACGGTGCCAAGGGACCGTTTACAAAGTGATATAAAAATCATTATTAGGTACTATTTTTTGGAGGTTGGAATGACATCTGATCCAAAATGTCCAATACTTCTAAAGATACTAACGCAACAGCCACCAAACCTCACATGACTAATTGTCACCTAGTAATATTATGAATGAATGAATAACTATTTTTTCTAGGTGATGGTTGCACTTTTACTTGGTTATTAAAGCTGCAGAAGTGCTCTGTTAAAGTGTTAAATGATAAAAGAATAAACAGGGTGAGGATACTGTGATTTATATAGCGAGCAGGGAACGGGTGGAGGAGAAGCCAGAGAGGTGGAGGTTTGTCCTGGAAAGGAGAGGAATGAAGGGTAGCAGCAGTAAGACGGAGAACATGTGGAAGAGTGAGGTTACAGGCAGAAGAGATGAAGACGGAGGAGGATTTGTAGATTCTACGGTCAACAGTCCAGACCAGGGGTTCCCAAATCCAGGCCTGGAGGGTCTGTGTCCTACATGTTTTTCAACCAACCTGCCATTGAAGCTCCTTATTGGCTAAACACACCTGGTCCAGGTAATCAGCAGCAGAAAAGGCAGAGTTTCTGGAAAACAAGCAGGACTCCGGCCCTCCAGGCCGGGATTTGGGGTCCTCTGCTCCAGAGGAATGGAAAGGGTGATGAAGAAGTGAAGAAGAGTGCAGGCAGGTTGGAACGGGTGAAGGAAAGTGTCAGAAAAGAGTTTCAGCTGAAATGAAATGAAGGTGTAGAAAAGTGTGGAGAGAGCAGGCATGTTGTTGGACCTAAAGACACTGAAAAAGACAGGAAGCAGAGCTGGAGGCAGCAGAGATGAAGATGCTGAGGTTCAGGATGGATCAGGAATGAGGACATCAGAGGGACAGAACATGTTCTGGTTCTGGAGATAAAGTCAGACTGAGATGATTGGGACGTGTCCAGAGGAGAGACTGAAGGATGCTGAGTCTAGAGGAAGACCAGAGAGGAGGATTCTGGATGATGAAGAGGAAGACATGAAGGTAGCTGCTGGTAAAGGATGCAGAGGACAGACGGAGGAAGCTGATTGGCTGAGGAGACCCTGAAGGGAAACGCCCAAAGGAAAAGTAGAAGAAGATGAAATAAAAAAGGGGAAGGCCTGGCTCTGTTTATTTAGCTTTTGTTCATCTTTTAATGTGTTACAAAAGTGTGGAATTGGGACTCTATATTGGCAAATATTCCAAATCAAAATGACTTTCGATCAGATGAGAGCTGAACCGTCTCTGGAGACACCCCTGGTAGGAAAAATCCATAAAACAGTTTTGGAAAAGCTTCATAGCATCTTCTGGCAGAAACAAAGTATGTTTTTAGTGTTGATCTTCATTATTCAGATGATCTGTAACACATGATGTCTTCATTGTGAAACGAGGCCTAGATATTTGGCTCCTGCTCAGCGTGGGCCCCCGCTCTGGTAAAATGGTTCCTTCCTCTGCAGATGAGTCCATGCAGAAGCTGTTTGAGGGGGGAAAGGGCAGCGTCTTCCAGAGGGTTTTGTCCTGGATACCATCAAACAACCACCAGCTGCAGCTGGCCGGCGCTCTGGCCATCGCCAACTTTGCTCGCAATGGTGAGTGTGACCTTCCCGTGGCGTTGATGCCCATCTGTCAATCAAACTGTAAATAATGGCTGGACTGTTATTGGTTGCTCCCCAGCTGGACGTTTACCCAGAAGACTTTGTGAGCACGTGCAGGTTTTTTTCTCTTTTTCTGTCTTTAGTCCTCTTTTGCATTTTCATCCACATAAAAAAACACTCCGTGGCCTTGTGGTAGAGTGTCTGCCGTGAGACTGGCCGTGAGTTCAAATCCAGGCATCATGGTACCCAGGGCCTCCCTGCTTGACGCTCAGCATTAAGGGGTTGGATGGGGGGATGTTTACCAATCAAATGGTTCCTGTGTGGAGCTCAGTGCTCCTCCAGGGGAGGGGGCAAATGTGAAGAACACATGACCCACAGCTGGATGTGTGTCCGCTGATGGACTTTTGAAGCTGCATTTAGGATTTCAGGGTTAAAGTTTGACAGTTTCACTCACACTGAAAGTCTCTTTTCCCAGTTTAGGTTGGTTTCATGACTCCGTTTGTGAGACGGATGACTATGGATTCCTGTAGCTCTTCTCCAGAGGAAAGCTCCTGATTGGTGGAGCAGTACAGAGATTTCATGATCTAAAATGTTAACGGGATTCTGATCATTTCTGTGAACAATAACTGTGATACCCGAGTCCTTCAGGTGATTCTGTGTCTGTTGTCAGATGGGAACTGCATCCACATGGTGGACACTGGAATCGTACAGAAGCTTCTGGACCTGCTGGATCGACACGTAGAGGAAGGCAATGTGACCGTCCAACACGCCGCTCTGAGCGCCCTGCGCAACCTGGCTATACCAGGTGAGTCACTTCAGTACTAGCAGCGTGTCGGCCTTTACTAATGTAAATGTATTCACACTTAGAAACAGTTGCTGGATCATCGTGAAGTTGAGTAATAAAGAAGACGTTTCCTTTCAAGTTTATTTTATTATTAATTTGAGGTTTGAAACAATGGATCCTTTTGTAACTTGGTTATAATTTTCTCACACAGCATTTCTGCTAACTTCTCAAATGTTTGTGGTTTCACATTTTCACTGATGCTCGACTCCCTTCAGGTTCTGCTGCAGAAATTCAACAGGTTGATGTTTGTGCTTCAGGTGTATGCAAGTTTGAATGAGTGCTGCGGGCCATGACTACGTAGATCACGCATGTGCCATGGAAGACCTTCATGCGTGCAGTAGAGTACGTGGAGGCGTGGGACACGGCCTTCAGGATCCTCATCCTCCCTGAAGGATCTGATTTCTGTAGAAGTTCAGGGGCGTCTGCTGCTGGAGAGCAGCCCAAACCATGATCTCTCCACCACCGTGCTTAACTCCTCATTATGATGAGGTTTCTGCACTCATGTAGTGGTGGACATCTTTAAAGTGTACGGAACTTTTTCCAACCTTCAAGTGAACATTTTCTGCAGAAAGACGACTGTCTTCTATAAAATATTCTGCCTAACTGTAACGATTTTATTTTTCATCTTTGCCAAATTAGTTTTATACATTTTTTAGTTTTATGAGCATCAACAGCAGATGTTTGTATGAAGCATGATCTTCTCCTGTGAGATCTTTTGTTTCCACTGATGCCCCCGTTCTCTGGGTCACCGAGGTCATGTTTTCACTAACCCTCATCATCATCATCATCATCTATAGGCTGTCATTCATGTCAGGACAAAAATGATGAAGGTTTAGTTTTTCCACAGGTTTGCTTTATTGAACCCAGTATCAACACTGCAGCTTTACTTTAAAAAAAGGCTTTAAACTGAAATGATGAGATTATTTTATTATGATGCTACAGCAGCAGTTTCCGTCTTCAGACCATTGTTGTTTTGTGTTTACCCGCCTTCTCCTCTCAGGCCTCTGAGGGCGGCTGCGGTAATCCGGCCTGACAGCTGGCATTTTCACAACCTGAAAGCTCTCTGTTGTGACATTTTATCACACCGCAGAGGTTCCTCCATGAGTTCATTTCCAGAGGGCGCCGCCGCAGCCCCGGCAGACCTCTGCAGGTTCAGCTGTGGCCCGACCGGCCCTGCTACAGACAATGCTGTCGGCCTCTGTGGTGTGAAACGTCTGCCAATAGGAACACATGTTTGGACGGTGGTAAATTGGGCCTCTGCTCTGTTCTTCTCCGCAGTCGTAAACAAGTCCAAGATGCTGTCGGCCGGTGTGGCAGACGTGGTGCTGAAGTTTCTGCAATCAGAGATGCCTCCGGTCCAGTTCAAGCTCCTGGGGACATTACGCATGCTGATTGACACTCAGGGTAAACATTTTAGTCCCTTTTCTACAACCGCATGTCTCAAAGACGGCGTTCAGAACAGTTTATTAATCTGACAGCAAGAAAAAGGTGGTTAGTTTTATCCAGGATGTTCAGCTTGTAGAGACAGAGAGGCTCCGTAATCGGTAGTCATCGGAGCAGAGTGCATGCTGGGAGTGTTTCACCCCGCGGTGTGTGTTGATTCAGCTGAAGCTGCAGACCAGCTGGGAACCAACGGGAAGCTGGTGGAGCGGCTGGTGGAGTGGTGCGAAGCCAAAGATCACGCAGGGGTGATGGGCGAGTCCAACCGGCTTCTGTCGGCCCTCATTCGGCACAGCAAGTCTAAGGTGAGTCCGGGCTCAACGCCACATTTACGTCCCGACAGCCAGAGCCGTCTGTCTGTCAGCTTTAGAGCCGCAGACAAAGCCGTCCTCGTGCATCTCAAACAAATTCCACCAGAAAAGGAGCAGAAACCTTCAGTCAACACATCTATTAGATGTTCTGGTGTTTACAGCTCTACATCTGTATTCTATGTCCAACAGAGCTCTACTGCACGCCACTGTTGGGACTTTTCCGACTTTCCCGCTACTCGTTGTGTCGCTGTCCCATGATGCCTTGAACTTAGAATCCACCTGTTGTGTTTTTTTTTCTACTTTTTTTCTAAATTGTTTTCTAAACACACAGTTGAAACATTCAAGACAAAAGCAGAAGGAACAGTAAAATAGGTTTACAAAGCAAAACAAAAAAGTAAGAAATACCTTGGAATCCTTTGGCTCTACAGGGTTTTTCCAGCATTATCCATGTAGAAGTCCTTATAATGGGGTTTTGTGGTTAGTCCATTTCTCCATCTTTTTTTTGACAAAGATCTTCTTGAGTTCAACAATTCCACCTCATGTATCTCTTCCACATTTTTTTCTCACTTCTGCTGTGTTGGTGAATCGGTCTAGTACCGTTGTCTTGTGATTGTTTTCATGCCTGTGGTGAGAAACGTTGTGACTAAATATCTGTCATTTCTAAGTACATTTTCTACAATATATCCCAGTTAAAGAAATAAGCATGTCTTTATAGCCCAGGACCTTGGTTATAATCTGGTGAATATTCTTCCAAAAGCTTTGGGGCAAGACTATAAAGTATCTGGGAGCAATAGAATCCACCTATTTTCAATGAAGTATGCTACATTCCCAATCCCTAAGAACTCATGCACTAATGTCTAACGTCACATCAGAAATGAACTCAAAGGTTTTTTAGATAAAAGAAGAATCATTTAGAAGGTACACTACCCACCAAGACGACTACTAGTTACCTAATGTACTATTGTAGACGTCTACTGGACATCGTCTACTAGACGTCTACCTGCAGTGTTGTGATGGACACTTGCATGTACAGGTCTGCTACTCATCTACCTGTAGACATTGAATCCTGGGTATTTGTGGACGCCTGATAGAGGAGTTATTTGAACATTTAATAGAAATTAAATAAACGCTGCAATTTTAGTAATGAATTTTATTTGTGTGTTTTTTTTTTCACTGACAACTAGTGGTTACAACAATTGTTACTGAAATTTCTAAAAGGTCTCAGAAACTTGTATAAAAACAAAAAGGCATGATGAGGCCGCAACACGATGAGTCATGGAATAGTGATTGGTCTAAACAAGAGAGGACAATAGACAATAGAGCTCTATGAGTCGCTGTCTATTGCATGGATTATGCAGATCTATAGCCGTAAAGGTGGAAATAGCCACGATGGAGATGTCTCATAGATGAGTTCATGTCCAGTGGATTCATTGGAAGGTTTGAGACTTTTGGGATCAGAACTAAACAGTCAGCAGTTCTGGATGGTCCCGGATAGTCTCACCTCTACTCTACCTGTCGGTACCACCCATTATCTCGTTAAACTCCAGTCTCTTGTCTCTTGTAGGAGGTCGTCAGGACCGTCATCCAGGGAGGAGGGGTCAAACATTTGGTCACCATGGCAACCAGTGAGCATATGATCATGCAGAATGAAGCACTGGTGGCTCTGGGCCTAATAGCAGCTCTGGACTTGGGTATGTCTGTGTTCAACTTTTGTTGGGTAAATTGCTCCGCTGTTGTTGCTTTTGAACAGAACCGTTTCTCTGTTTCCACACATTTGAGTTCTGCAGCAGCGGTTTTCTGTTTACCAAACTCTTCTAAGATCGAGCTGATCTAGTCTGCTGATGTCCGTCTGTTAACGCTACTATTGTGCTCTGGTTTCCAGTTGCAGCAGAGAAGGACTTTGTTGGAGCCAGCCTGGTGTCGGTTCTCCATAAACTGCTGTCCGACGAGAGGAGCGCGCCAGAGATTAAATATAACTCCATGATTCTCATCTGTGCCCTCATGGGTTCAGGTACGGCTCTTTCTACCGTTTGTTTTCACATTTAGAGGGTCTTTGTGCGTTTATTAGTAGAGACGGTTTTTGCACTTCTTTCATTGAGATGCTAACATGTTACTCCGGTTCTGACCTTAAACCAAAGCATCAGCTCACTGAAGCTACATTACAGCTGCAACCATTAAAGCCTAGAAACGTGTTCATTGTAGTGAAGGGTCTATATCAGGCAAAGTCAACTTATAATGTTTATTCCTCACTATAAACAATTTCATTTTATTTCTGTAGCACAATATTAATAGTCGTCTCAATGGGTTTCATACCGATAACTGTGATAAACATGAATCATAAAGAACATAAAGTCATAGAATTTAATAGGTAACGGCTAAACTAAACTGGACATCCCTGCCTTTAGTCCCTCCTTCTAAGGAAAAGCAGGAATGTCGGGTGTCCACATGAAGGAGGGATGGTCCTTGAACCTGGATTATTGAGCAGAGACAGAAAGGTGGGCGTGTCTCCATGAAAATGATGAGAGCGAGGAGAAAAGAGAGATCAAAGAGAGAAACATTCAGAGTCCGTGCTAATCCGAACACGAGACGACGATCATTCCAGTGAATCCTGAAATGTTCCTCTGGTGGTGGTGTCTGCATTTATCACCGAATTTCACCACAAGATGGACCCGTTAACCATCATCCGTCTCTGTGATGGGAGAGACGCAGATGCGCGTCTGAGGCGGCTCGGATGACGTCATGAAATGGGCGGAGCCTCCGAGATCGAGTCGTCTTATTTCTGGGTCGCCAAAGAGTTTGTGAAATAACTAATATGGAATAAAAAAATGGTTATTTTGTGTGAAAAGGTCATATATGATCATATATACATACATAGTTTGGCTGAAAGGCTCTAGAGGAGCAGGATACAGACTTTTTAAAAGGCAGCCAGTGTGTTTTCTCTCAGAAATGAGAAACAAATTCTCCTGTTCTGTTATTTTCCATGGAAACACATCCTGAAGAAGCTTTTCTCCCTCCTTCTCTCCATGCAGAACCTCTCCACAAGGAGGTCCAGAGCCTGGCGTTCATCGACGTCGTGTCCAAGCTGAGGGCTCACGAAAACAAGACGGTGTCGCACCAGGCGTCGCTCACGGAGCAGCGGCTAACGGCCCAGAGCTAAATGACTGTCCTGCCCAAACCCCGCCCCCTCTCGCCCCGAAACACCCGCCTGTCCACCTGTTCACCCGACGCCTGTCAGTCGCTGCCCCCGTGCCCTGTCCTCACGTGCCAAGGTACCATTACTGCCAGCCAGTCACCTCTGACCCCGAGTCTCCGCCCCGCCCCGCCCTCTAGGCTTAGACTGATGTGTACCACCGAATGACACTTCTTCATCTTTTCTAGTTTTACTTTATTTTTGTACGAGTCTCCACGGAAAACCCTAAATCTGTCAGCGTAAACGGCCTCTGAAACTGTTGTTGATTCTCACGGGACGTCCGAAACTCTCCCTCCGAAAGCCATAAGAAGAGATTGATCCGGGTGGGCGGGGGAGCAGGTCCGTAAAGCCCGCTTCGCTCGCCGTGATTGGCAGCCGCTGATGCATCAGTCTAAACCTAGCCTGCAGCTTACCTTTGCATGCATCTCCTGCCGTCTGCAGCTCCGCCGGAGCTCCGGCGCCACCAACAGCCTGGCGCCATAGAGACATCACTCTTTTAAGACCACAGCTGTGACACTATCTGCCAGTAACCTACCAGTAACCATGTGGACAAAGAACCAAAAAAAGACAAAAAATATTGTTGTGACCCCCCTTTCTTTTTCTAGCAGCATCCATGGCGTGACCAGTTGTGTCCCACGTAGACCGAGTAGAAGTTGACTAGAAACTGTGCATGTTTTCGTCCCGTTGAAGCTGTGACGTGTTCACTTCTCTGCACCCATGTCCTTATCGCCGCCCACACCTCCAGTCGTGTGCGCTCCCTTTTTGGCATTAGGACTTCCTTCTTCCACCCTCGTCCCAAAGACGTTCCCCTGATCCAGCAGCTGCGCTCTGAAGGTAGAGGCCTCGCAAATTCTCCGCCACTCTCTGACCAGAAACCCGGGATCAGACTCACCTGACCGGAAGAGTCCAGTTTGACACGACAGAATGTCCAATCTCCAACGGAACGTGTGCCTTTCGCCAACCCCGTTAGACGTGTGACCGCGGCAGAGACGCGGCGCTCTGGCTGTGGTCCTGGACGGCCTTTCCCCTTAACCGCGGTTCATCGGACTCACCTGAAAATCCTACTGTAGCGCTGCTGTGAGAGACGGGTTGAACACACCTGAGACACACCCACCGGGTCACGCTAACGCACAGACGGGTCTTCAGGAACTGAATTTAAGAAAAGCATGTTCATGAAAACCTTCAGTCCACTGGAGCTCAGTGGAAGCTCTCAGACAGGAACCGATCTTTACTCTGACCATGACGGAGGTTTAGACCAGAAGATTCTAGTCTACCTGCATCACAAAGGCCACCAAGTCCTGAAGAGGAAGATTTGACTCTAAAAGGCCTCAGCAGAAGGGATTTAGTTTGTAGATTTCAGGTCAAGTACAACCTATCAAAGATGTTTTTCTAAGCATGTTGGATGAGCAGAAACACGTGTGACGGGTTTTTAAAGAGCACGTCAGAACGGGTTGGTGTTGAAGGGCGAGCGTACTGATGCACAGCCTGTTCCCCGGTCTGGATCCCACATTCCTACGTATGAACGGTTATTTATCAGAGTCGTGGTCTACCGCAGACACGCGCCAGTGGAACTGTATGCATAGTAACTGCGTGAAATGCTATAAACGTAAATGTTTGTTATCAATGTCACAAGTTGTACATTTGGAGATCTCCGCAGATGAAATAAAACCATAGCTGGTGACGACGGCCTGTCTGGTTTCTTGGTTTCATCTCTCCCTGTTGGTTATCCTCCATGGGCTTCGGCACGGTTCTGGGTCATCCACCACTGTAGCCCTTGTGCTATCCTATGGGGTCCAGATACCCCCCCCCCTCCTCCAAGGTTCAGAGCACTGTCTAGTGGGTCTAGATGACCCACCTCCCAATGTTAAAGTGCCTAGGATAGAACAAAGGTTAATCCTTGGTGTCATAGGTTCTACAAGGTTCTGGAAACATTCCTCAGACTTTGGTCCATGTTGTCATGACAGCATCAGTTGCTGCAGATTTGTCTGCTGAACATCCATGATGCTGGTCTCCCGTTCCACCTCATCCCAAAGGTTCTCTGTTGGGTTCTGGTGACTGTGGAGGCCGTTTGAGTCCAGAGAACTCATTGTCATGTTCTAGAAACCAGTCTGAGATGATTCCAGCTTGATGACATGGAGCCTCATCCTGCTGGAAGTAGCATCAGAAGATGGAACACTGTGGTCAGAAAGGGATGGACATGGTCAGCATCAATACTCAGGTAGACTGTGGGGTTGGAACCATGATCAACTGGTGCTAAGGGGACCAAAGTGTGTCAAATATCCCAAACAGCATCAATATTTCTAAGAAAAACCCAAACCATCTCAGTGTTTGTGAAGGAATTTATTCCAAAACCAGAACAAGACAAACATGAGGGAAGCAAAGAGGTTCACATGTTTGGACAGTGATCGGCTAAATTAGTGCGACTGTCAGGAAATCACATTTACAAAAAATATTATCACAAACCATTTGTCCCTTTTCACTTCCTGTACTTTAGACCGCTAAGGTCCGCTGGAAAAACCTGGTCTTCATGTAACAGTAACCTTCACAGGAACATTGGAAAGTCCATTCAGTAGTACGGATGTGCTTTCATTCACACAAAGTGAACAACAACTCTGGAGTCAAAGTGCCCGATTTGTTTCATTCAAGTGTTCAGAAGAGTCCAGTCCTAGAAACCTGGTCTGACCCGCCTCATCTGACCCGCATCATCTGACCCGCATCCTTCCAACTTGACTGACGTCCTCAGAGGAAGGAAACACGACTTCTATGACAAACAGAACCACAGCCTGAAGCAGGCTGACCCGCTTTGACCCGAATGCTCTCACTGATTCTGTTGGAGATCAGGGCAGAACTTTATCTTTCAGCTCACTAAGATTGAGGGAAAAAAGAACTGAAGACGGTTCTGTTCCTACATTAACCGCTGGACAGAACCTGCATGTTCAGACCGCCTGACCTCTATGCAGAACCGTCCAGCAGACGGACGAGGCGGGAATGATGGACGAGCAGGAGACAGATCTCTGCTGACGGGGGAAAATACTGAGACCTCAGCAGATATTTGCTGTACTCGGATACTCCTTCATGAAAAAACATTGTCAGTATTTCCAGGTCAGGTGGTCCATGCAGATGTTGCACTGATCTTCGCCGTTCTGGTCTTTAGAGTTCATACTGCATCATGGAACCAACAATCCTCTGCGTCTGTTGTGTTTTGTCCTTCAGTCGCGTCGATGAGCGGTGACACTTTTTCCTTTCAGTGTAAAAAACAAAGAGGAGCTGCCCGGATCCCCACAGACGGGCTGGAGGTGCTGTCAGAGGAAAGGACCAGTGGGACGATGGGGATGGTAACGGCGTTATGGAGCTGACGGTCTCCATGGCAACAGCACATCACTGTTCACTGGGCTAAATCCATTCTGCCCCCCCCAGTCCTGACTGCCAGACGACCCAAGTCACATCATAAAAAACAACAAAGACCAGAATAATGCTGTAAAAATACCAGTGTTCCACCCCCACCCCACCCCCCCAATCCTGGACCCTGAAGACCGGACCTCCACATCCACATCCAGGTCTTTACCGGCGGTTTGACTCCACACTGATCCAGAGGAGCCGTGACGATGACTAAAGGCGGTTCTGGCTCAGACGCAGACCGAGGAGCTTTCTGAGTGGTGATGGACGGAAAAACCCCTGAAGTGACCCCCACTCCCCGCCCCCACCCCGTCAGTCCGTGGTCGTGTCCGACCCTGAAGGACGACTTTCATCTTTGTTAAAATACTGATCTAATATCAAAAATGTATCCAAAGGTCTAATCTCTAAAGGTAGCAGTGAAAAGCAGAGCGTCTGCTGTCAGTAGTCTCACACAGTGTTCGTCTACACATGTTAGTGGCTGGTCAGAGGTGCTGCTTCCGGTGGAAGGCCGCGGTGATTAGTGACGCTCCGTGGTCGCATCCAAACATGAGGCTGACAAAAGAGAAAAACAGCCACGTTGAGTTCCACGTCTTTACCTCAGTCTGGCAACATGAAGACGGTTCACCTGTTCAAAGACGGACGCCGCCTCCGCTTTAGGTGAAGAAACTGAAAGAGAAGACAGAAAAAGTGAAAATCCAGAAGACGTCTGTCCTCCAGCGTCAGACCACGATCACAAACGGACAGAGACGGGACGAGGTGAGTGCAGGGCGGACTCTGGAAGGAGCAGAGGATCAAGCAGACCGTGCATGCTGGGAGCTGCAACTGGACGCTTTCAGCACCACAACGGGTGCAGGGACTCAGACGGAGCATGCAAGGGGGGGGTCTAATCCAGAACTGGTCCTCCTGATCTGCCACCCTGCCTGTTTCCAGCTCCCTCTGCTCTGCGTTTGGCAGATTAGCTCACTCACATGTCAGTCTGACGGACTGAACACACCTGATCCAGGTAATCTGCAGCAGAGAGAGCTGGATCAGGCGTCTGAGAAGACGTCCACCAGGCTGTGTTTGACAAAACCTTTCTAAATCACTGAAGGACTCAAAGTTTCCACAGTTTGACAGGAAACCGTCTCTTGACTAGAAAGACGCCTGAACGTCCTCGCCGTCTCCAAAAACAGACAGAGCTCATCAGTTCAAAGTCTGAGGTGGTTTTTCAGAATCGTTTTTTAAGGAGAATAACAGCAACACATATCTGACACAATCCTAACTAAAGAACACATTCAGGTTGTGTTGTTGGTGTTGTGTGTTTGGTGTGTGTTTCCAGGAGCGTTCCACGTTTGTCTAGCAGACTTTTCCTGCATGAACCACTGATGTCTAACTTTTAGATCACGTATACGGCGCACAGATCACGTTCAGATGACATCATTGATGATGAATCACTGATGAATCAGACTCTTGAACTGAAACAAAGCATCGGGACTGAACGTGGTGGGAGCTGGCCATGGTGCTGATGCAAATTTCTGCTCAATGCTCTGAATGTCGAAGCGTAGAAGTTCAATGGAGGTCATCTATGATTGACTCCTATTTCCCTTTAGCTTAGAGGTGTAGAAATAAAAGATATAATAAAGAAATAAAAAGATATTAGCTTGGCTGCTGCTGAAGTATTACCAGGATGAGTAAAATGATGAACGATAATGTGAAAAGGTCAATCCTTTAGTCCAATTCATCCGTTTTGAAAACATGGATTAGAAAAGTCATTTTTCCTGTTTACTGATCATTTTGATTTTTAGAAAAACTGACTTTTAACCTTTGAAATTATTTTCATTTCTATGAGAAAATATTCTTTAGTGTTTTCTCAGTTTAGGGCGATGCTAAAGTTCTGGATTTAAAGAACGAGGCTGCAGCTGCAGTCAGGTTCTCCTGAACAGAAACGGTTGTGGGTTTCTGCTGGTGGTGGATAGAAACTAACTTCTCTGATCATCTCTGTGCAGCGTCTGCAGCATCTGCAGGGTCTACAGGATCTACAGGATCTGCTGGATCTGCTCCGTCTGAGTTTCTTTAGTTTGTCAAAACAAAGTCTGCTTCTGTTTTTTGGACAAATGCAACTGCTTGACATTTTCTAGTAGATCTAGTTCACAGCACAACACCACACAAAGCTGTCCTTCAGAACCACACAAACCTCTAACCCACCGTCTACACACACACACACACACACACACACACACACACCGTGTGTCTCATGAGTAGTAGGCTGATGATTTCTTGCAGGACTGCGGTGGGAGTCGGCGCATGGAGAGAGGGGGGGGAACCCTGATGAAGCATGGAGGAGGAAGAATGAGGATGAGGTGAGTGATGGTTCTGAACCCTTCAGTCCTCCGCCCCCCCGTCAGGGAGAGTCGGACACACAGCCGGTTTGGACCACAGCTGATGGTCTAATAAGCACGGCCTCCTAATAGCCTCTCTAGAACCTGCTGCACCCCATCAGGGTCACGGGGCCGCTAGAAACCAGGGGGGGGGGGGTTTCACCCTGGACGGGTCACCAGTCTGTTGCAGGTCCACACAGACCCACAGTCACACCAACGGGCCGTTTAGAACCCCATGGAGCAGCTCCTTTGACTGTGGGAGGAGAACATGAAGCTCCACCCACAAACCAGGAACTTCTCTCTGTGAGGCAAGAGTGCTGACCACTACACCCCCATCCACCCAAAACACCAAATACTGAAAGAGTGGGCGGGACGTTTCAGAAAGCTTCTCTAAAAACTTCAGATCCCAAATCATTCTGACAACGGTCCCAATCCAACCCAAAGTCCTGGAAGCAGTTTGACCGTCTTTACATTTTTAGGAAACACTTATGAAAGTCATCACCGCGTTAGAATGCTTGAATATTGAAAAAATCCCAACAAACAGGAGCAGGGTATAGCGTCCGACCAACGAACCCAACGAGGAGCATGTTTGACCCGACAGACGACTTTCAGGATCCAACCTCTGGATTTACGGCACCAACTAAGTGTTTCTCCATCCAACCATGCATCCATCCATTCATCCATCCATCCATCCATCCATCCATCCATCCATCCATCTAACCATCCATCCATCCATCCATCATCCATCCATCCATCATCCATCCATCCAACCATCCATCCCTCCATCCATCCATCAATCATCCATCCATCATCCATCCATCATCCATCCATCCATCCATCCATTCATCATCCATCCCTCCATCCATCCATTCATCATCCATCCATCCATCCATCCATCATCCATCCATCCATCATCCATCCATCCAACCATCCATCCCTCCATCCATCCATCATCCATCCATCATCCATCCATCCATCCGGATGTTGTGTTTTCATTGTGTTGTTTTCACTCGTAGTATCGTTGTTAGGCTGGACAGGCGCTCATGAAGGAAATATATGATTACTATCAGGAAGTATTTCCTGTTTGGAAACAGCTGATCTTCTGTTTTGTACTTTCTGGATCTGATGAGGGCAGACGGGTTTTGTGGGCGGAGCTGCTGCCCCACTCCCCCGACATGGTGGACGGTGTGACGGTTCCTTCAGTGTGTGGGTCAGACGGTCGACCGTCTGATGCCGCTGTACAATTTTCAGACGTTACTGAGAGGCGGATGAGCCTAGAAACCGTTGCTACGTTAGTTCCAGCTACAAACACAGGCTGCATGCTGCCCTCTAGTGGAACACACAACCATGAATCCAGCATGACGACGGGTTTCTCACCAGCTCGCCCTCACTGCTTCGATGTCACTCACTAAATTCTGAGCCAAACAGATCCCAAAAATCTGTGAAGGAAAAACACAAAGTCAGAACAGAAACGGCTCCACCTCCTTGACGTTCTGAAAGGTTCTGACAGGACGGACCTGCAGGAGCGCCACTCCGATGAAGATCCCAGCCACCAGGGTCAGGTTGTCCTGGAGCCACTTCTCAAATTGCGGCACACAGCCTTTCACGTTGATGTAGTCCTTCTGCTCCGAGTCCTGAAAGCACAAACGTCCCGTTATCTGAGCTGGAGGGCAGAACTGGAGCCGCTCCTGGTGACTTCCTCTCTTCTCCAAGCTGACGCTTCAACGTAGAAACAGGAAGTGGTCAGACAGCAGCAGAGAGGACAGAGATCCACAGATTCCACCTTAACCGGGAACGATAGAGCATAAAAGCTTCCAGACTTCATCTTCAGGATAGTGTGGTGGGGTTTGGAAAACGCAGCAAACCGGGAGAGGGCGGAGCAGAAGTCACATGACTCAGAGGACTCACCGGTTTGGCTCGGATGTCGTACCCACACTGAGTGTTGATCACGTCCTCCTGGAGAGGAAGGACAACATGATTGGTTTAGAGGCCGCCACGCCCCAGCACAGGCGTACATCCGTGTGTGTGTGGAGCGTCCTACCGCTGGGTCCTTGGTGCAGCAGGAAAACGGAACGCCACACTTTTCCCGGCTGGGATTCCCGTCGGTGCAGTTGAAGTAGATGTTCAGGTTCCAGTCGTCGACTCCAAAAGCCCCACAGCACTCCCACTGGAGACATGAGGGGCAGTTACCACCCTGGACTGAAAGACACGTCTGTCCATCCATCCATCCATCCATCCACCCATCCATCCATCCATCCACCCATCCATCCATCCATCCATCCATCCATCATCCATCCACCCATCCATCCATCCATCAATCATCCATCCATCCATCCCTCCATCCATCCATCCCTCCATCCATCCATCCAACAATCATCCATACATCCATCCATCCATCCATCCACCCATCCATCCATCCATCCATCCACCCATCCATCCATCCATCCATCCATCCCTCCATCCATCCATCCAACAATCATCCATACATCCATCCATCATCCATCCATCCATCATCCATCCATTTATCATTCATCCACCCACCCATCATCCATCCATCCATCCAACCATCCACCCATCCATTCATCCATCCATCCCTCCATCCATCCAACATCCACCCATCCATCCATCCATCCCTCTATTCATCCATCCATCATCCATCCAACCATCCATCCATCCATCAATCATCCATACATCCATCCATCATCCATCCATTTATCATTCATCCACCCACCCATCATCCATCCATCCATCCAACCATGAACCCATCCATCCATCCATCCAACCATCCATCCATCCATCCAACCATCCACCCATCCATCCATCCATCCAACCATCCACCCATTCATCCATCCATCCATCCAACCATCCATCCATCATCCATCCATCCATCCAACCATCCATCCATTCATCCATCCATCCATCCATCCATCCATCCATCCATTCATTCATCCATCCAACCACCCATCATCCATCCATCCATCCATCCTCTGACTTACATACTCCTGAGTGAAATCGATGAGGTTCTGCAGGTCGATGTCGTCTCTGTAAGCCCGGATGTTGTTGTTGATGAACAGGTTGAGCTGGTCCTTGATCCAGTCTTTGAAGACAAACGCCAGAACTCCAGTCGTCAGCTCCAGGAAGAAGATGATTCCTAGAAACACGGAGAACTGCCGAGCAGGAGGCAGAGCGGTCAGAGCGCCGGCAGCGTCCGGTCACGCCGCCGAGGCCAGAATTCAACGTACAAACTTCAGCAGGAAGGTGTTTTCCCGCAGAGCTCCGATGCAGCCGGCAAAGCCCAGGATGAACATGACCCCCCCAACCACCACGAAGAGCCAGACGGGGTCCAGACCCCCCAGGTCCGTGATGGACGAGATGTTGGACAGAACCCCCTGGAGGACAGACGGAGCGCGCTCAGTGAGAGTGAAGGGGAGCGGCGGAGCCAAACGTCCCGACGGATCGTCTCCAACGTTCAGAACGATTTCACGTTTGGAGGTTTTCTCCAAGAACACGGATGCAGAGTTTCCACAACACAACAGTCTGAGGGTGGTAGTGCACAAGAACCGCACAAACAGTGGAGTTCATTCAGTCTCAATGATCAGAAACACACACAACCTGATTCACAACTGTAAACGTATGCAAACGTGCACAATAAATATGGAAATTCACACGTTGGGTTTCACTCATGCACACTAAATGTTTAAGACAAATGTGCAACTGTTCCAGAAAAAAACACAACAAATGTTTCAGAAAAACACAAAAAAAGTCACAATAAATGCTTCACAAACATCATTTTTAGCTACACTTGTGATCTGAACTCACAGATCATGTGACCTGCAGAAAGTACATTTACAAAAACGCTAACACGCCTGCTTTGCTGATGAGTTTGATTGACAGATTGATTAGCCAATGGTGACATTAGTTGAGCTGCTGCGTCAGGAGAGTCTCAGAATTCACCGCTGGGGTGTCTCTCACAAATGAGGGGGGGGGGGGGTTGTAAATGCACATTGTGCAGTTCACACGATCCGTGAGTTCATATCACAAGTGTAACTAAAAATGATGTTTGTGAAACATTGAATGTGTTTTTGTGAAACACAGTGTGCACAATTGTGTGAAACGCAAATGTGCATTTCCAAGTTTATGTTGCACGTTTGCATACATTTACATTTGTAAAACAGGTTGTGTTTTTGTGAATCATGTTGTGTGTTTTTGTGAATCATGTTGTGTGTTTTTGTGAAACAGGTTGTGTGTTTTTGTGAAACAGGTTGTGTGTTTCTGATCATTGAGACTGAATGAACTCCATAGAAAATGAGGACAAAAGATCCAACAGCCATCAGAAAAAGCCGCTGCAGAAACATTTAGATTTTCCATTTCATGGTTTCTGAGTCCAGAACCATCAGGACTGAGTCCAGACCCGCTTGACTCCCTTTTTCCTGTTCTGCACATAAACTGATGCTTCTTCACTAAAACACACACAGGTCTGCTTTCAGGAGGATTTAGACACGCATTAACATGAAGACATTTGTGTTTCTTCATCACACAGTGATGTCACTTTGACGATAAAACGCTTTCTTCTCACCTTCTCACTCCAGGCCCAGAGTCCGATTCCCACCAAAGCCATGCCCAGCAGCTGCAAAACAACAGGAAACATGAGGTCTGGGTTCTTTGGACCTCCTGGTTCTGGAGGAGTCTCTGTCTATGTTGAACACAGCTTTAGGACCGGACTCACTCATCCTGTAGGACTCACACCAGAACCAGAACGTTTGTCCGAATCAAAGTTGGAAGATTCCTGAACCTCCAGTGTTGCCCCACTGGGGCATGAATGTCCCGGTGACGGTCAGAGGGGCCGTAGGCGCGGAGCCACGCCTCTGACGGTCTGCCCCGGGTGATGGTAGCTACTGATGTAGCCACAGCTACCCACAGCTACATCAGTAGCTACCATCACCAAGTATGAATGAATGACGGACACACTGGATTCTTTTGCCCACGATCGACCCACATGTGACCCATGGACATAATGAGAACCTCTGGCCCGCATCACGGAAAATAGACTTTTTGAGCTTTTCAGTGTTCTTGATCGTGATTGGCTGAATGATGATCTAAGTCAGTTAAACCTGTGGCTCCACAGAGCCTGGGGGTCCAAACGAGAAGATGTGTTTCTCGTCTTTAAGTAAAAAAAATCACAATAGTTTCAGTTACATGTACTTCTGGTTTATGAGAGGAAATGAAGAGTATCCCGTTGTAATCCCATTTTCATGAAGTAACTTATTTGTATTTACATTCATGAGGCTGAAAGAGTGCAGGCTGGTTGGTCCTCCCACCGTTCCACCTCACCGGATCTGGTGAGTCTGCTGCTCCACAGCAGACTGCTATACTAGTACTAAAGTAATACTACAGTAGACTTTGAAGAGTACGACTCTCTGCTATGGGGGTCTGTTGGATGACGTCTGCAGGGCAACTACAGATACAGCCTTCAGTTCTGCTGCAGGACCTTCCAGAGAGCAAAGACGCTGGTTCCCAACATGAACCCAAACGGATCCCAGTGGATCACAGCAGCAACATAGGTTTCAGCAACATAGGTTGCAGTTGCAGCTAAATAGGTTGCAGCAACAGCAGGTGCAGTTGCAGCTAAATAGGTTGCATCAAAATAGGTTGCTGCAACCTATGTTGCAGCAGCTGCTCCCACAATGACCGCTAGCGCTCTCTCTCTCTCTTCCCCTCCCCGCAGCACCTGCTCCCGCACGGTGAACATGACGTCATGTCACATAGTGTCCAAATCTGCGGGGCAGACCCTCCCCCTGACACGCACGCGCGCGCTGGATGAGAGGCGCGCGCAGCTTACAGTGGTTCTCAGCTCAAAGCCGATTAGCTCGCCGGTAGCAGAGAGTCCGGACAGACCTGACCGGAACCGATGACGGTCCGGTGAGGAGGAGGAGGAGGAGGAGGAGGGTTCGGGCCTCCCGTGTCTGTCGGGACCAACCAGCCCAGTCGAACCAAAGAGAACAAGCGTCTGACCCAGAAGAGGATGTTGAAGCCGAAGATGAAGTACTTGATGCAGCAGCTGACTTCGTGGCCTCCTTTGTACTGATTCCCCGACATGTTGGAGCATCGTCCGCCGCCGCCGCCACAAGAGCCGGCCTGCTAGTTAGAGGCGGGACGGAACCGGGTCGGCGCTCCGGGGATCCATCGTCGTCGTCCGCGCCGGTTCTTCTTCCTCCAAGAGCCGCTCAGACTCACCGGAACGAACCCGCTTTAACGAACAATGAGCCTCCGTTATTCCAGGAGAGTCGCGCCTGTGAAGGGCGGGAACGGTTAAGCAGATCCGAGCCGAGGATTGGCTGAAAGGAGGCTTGATGGACAGCCGCGACAGCCAATCACAGCCGAGGACGGCCCAACCACTTCCGGTGTCAACTATTGCTCTCAATCTTTTTCAATTATTTTGAAATATATTTACTGTCGCAGACACAAACACACATTGATCTCCACAAAAATAAAAACCACATGTATACCTGTATAAAAATGATATAATCCTTTAGCATAAATGAGGTTACCAGGCGAGTAACAATCTGGACTCCAGACTATCCTGTAGCAGATGTTCAAATGTCATCAATAGAAGGATTGGAGTTGTAAATACATTTAAATGAGGATAAATATAATCTGACTTCAGTCTTAAATAAGGAAAATTCTGTCCATCTTGTTCCCTTTTTTTCATGAATATATTTTCCCCAAATCAGGAGGAACTATTGTTCTCAATCACTCCATCATCGATTGAAAACATATTAACAGCATCCATCCATCTTCTTCACCTCCTTTGGCCCTTTCAGGGTCAGGGGGTTGCTGGAGCCTGTCCTGGTCACTGTTGGGGAAGGCGGGGGACACCCTGGACGGGTCACCGTCTGTCACAGGGCCCAATCCCACTCACACACAGGAACTATGCCAGTGTCAAGTCAACATTTTAAGCTTTTCAGTGGACTATGATGTTTATTTCTCACTATAAACATCCCCACAGTGGTATTTTGATCTGAGTATTCCTCTAAAAAACTGCTCTCTGAGCACCAGCCCCTCCCAGCAACAACGGGTTCTTACATTGTGACATCACAAAGTGAGGAACCGCCCCTTCCAGGAAGAGTCTGCACTGCCAGCCCCGCCCCCAGGCTAACACACACGCCCACTTTCCCAGTGGAGCTAGCGGTTAAACTACTTTCATTTTCTATGAACAACATAAACGTCCATCTTTGCAAAAGTTCACATGTTTGATTTGTGGAAGAAACGAAGACTCTAGGATGCTGAGGCCGCCTCTAGGAGGCGACACCCACAAAGGTGGAGCCTCAGAGATCGAGTCGTCTTCCTTTCTGTTAAAAAAATGAACTGCAAAAATAAATAATATTTCAAAAAAATCGTTCTTTAGTGGGCTAAAGATCATATATGATGATATTTATGGAAATAGTTTATTTTGAAAGGCTTAAGAAAAGCAGGATATAGACCCTTTAAGGAGCCAATTATGTCTTTGGACCGGGGGAGAACCAACCGTGCACAGGGAGAACATGCAAACTCAACACAGCACACACAGTTGTAGTTATTACGTTAGAGTGCTAACCACTGCTCCACCGTGCCGCTCTCAGTAGTTCGCAAACAAACAAAATGATCGTCAATCAGAAGAAAAAGCGAGGCAGTTGCACAACTACGACAGCCAGGGAACCACCTACAGCTGCGACCACGGATTGGTCTTTTCAGCCTCCAACGACGCCGTCCCAGACAATCCATGTACCAAGACGAGAGCTAGAATACGTCATCCATGGTCAACACTGACCGACGGAGACCAACATATTCAAGATCCCTACAATAAAAAAGTGGAAAAACTTTCTCATTGACTTGATTGGTTTAAGCTCTTTGATGAATCCCTCACAACTTTAATGTTTTTATTTCTATTTGATTTCATTTTTCATGTGAGAGTCAAGCTTGTTGATTTGTTTTGTTCTCCTCTGCTGTTGTTTAGATGCTTTCGTTGGAATATCTTTGTGCGATTCAGTAAAAAAGAACTTAGATAGTGAATATTATCTGCTAAAACCTTTTTCCACTTTCCTGTGCTCTGATAATTAGAATAAAAAAAGTCTAAATCTATGTTTTTAGACACTCATCCTCCTATTTTTTTTAAAGTTTTCCAGAACTCATTGCTACCTTTCTGTAGCGCCACCTGACATCGCCTCCCTTCTTCCCCGAGTGCTGGTCCCCAACCATGATGGTAGCCGTCGGCGCCACCCAGAGAGCGGAGAGGTGCTTCCTGCTCCATACGTGACCCCTATGAACAGTAGAATCTGTCCTATGCAAGAGACCCTCAGCTATCTGTGAGTGACACGGTGGTGCAGCTTTTAACCCTTGTTCTATCCTAGGCACTTTGACATTGGGAGTTGGGTCATCTAGACCCACTAGACTGAACCTTTGTTCTTCAATGATTTGTGATCTTCACTGGTGTCCATGGATTACATGAAATCCTCTCCACCTTTATCCACCTTTGTCATGGTAGGAATAACATGTCAAAGTAAGGGGGGGGTCGTCTAAGATAGCACAAGGGTTAAAGCCGCTATTTTGGGGGCTTTGGGTGCCTCACTAGACCTGCTCCTTAACCACGTTTGGAGGATTTAGAGTGTGATTTCAAACAGAACATTTATTTATTCATGCTGTCAGTTCTCATTTACTTTTCATTAATGTCACATACATTAACCTTAGACTAAAAAAAATTATATTTTTAACAAACAAAAGCAGTAACCTCAGTTTTATAAGAACGGGTAAAAAATGAGAGACGAGGAATAAATTCTACTTTTGATTATAAAAAAAAAAACAATGTCTGAAGGACTTATCTCCAGAATATTTCTGTAAGGAGGAAACTCAAAAAGTTTTCTTTAAAACAAACAAGTCACGAACTTCAGTGATTTTTACAAATTTACCAACACAAAATCCCATTTACTTCTATGTTAGAATGAGACTTATCCTGTTTGAGTTGTTCTGGAACGTAATTTTCCTCTGGAGTAATAAAGTATCATTCATTCGTTCATTCATTCATTCACAGTTTATTGACTGATATTGAAATTTAAGTTCCAATCTCTACAAAGTCTTTGCATTGTGGGTGTGGGTGTGTGTGTGTGTATGTGTGTGTGTGTGTGTGTGTGTGGTGGTGAGAGCTGATGCTGTGACAGAGTAAAATCCGGTGATGCAGTTAGCACATCGACCACCAGAGGACACTGCTGTCCAATAAAGACGCCACATCTATCCATCTTCCAGGGTCACAGGGATGCGTAACCCTTGTGCTATCCTATGGGGTCCAGATGACCCCCCCCCTTCCATTGACGTGTTCTCCCTACCATGACAAAGGTGGATAAAGGTGGAGAGGATTTCATGTAATCCATGGTCACCAGTGAAGATCACAAATCATTGAAGAACAAAGGTTCAGAGCTCTGTCTAGTGGGTCTAGATGACCCCACTCACAATGTTAAAGAGCCTAGAATAGAACATGGGTTAAACCATCCCAGCTGGACAAAGGTGGAGTAGTCTACACCACCGACAGTTCTCCAGTCCATCCCAAACCCTCACAGAGACAGACAGTCACACACACTCACAACTGAAGGACACTTGAGAGTCATCATTTAACCTTCAAAGCCATAAACCCATGCATGTCTATGGACTGTGGACGGAAGAGAGTCTGCAGAAGAGCATCTATGAACAACACGTCCAACCTGGAGGCAGATGGACCACAGCAGCAGAAGACCACAGCGGGTACCACTGCTGTCAGCTAAGAACAGGAAACTGAGGCTACAATTCCCACAGACTTACCAAAACTGAACCATAGAGGATTGAAAAACGTTGTCTGCTCTGATGAGTCTCCATTTCTGCTGAACCATTCAGATGGTAGGGTCAGAATTTGGCCTCAACAACATGAAAGCATGGATCCATCCTGCCTTGTATCAACAGTTCAGGCTGGTGGTGGTGGTGTCATGGTGTGGGGGATATTTTCTTGGCACACTTTGGTCCCCTTAGTACCAGTTGAGCATGGTTCCAATGCCACAGTCTACCTGAGTATTGATGCTGACCATGTCCATCCCTTTCTGACCACAGTGTTCCATCTTCTGATGCTACTTCCAGCAGGATGAGGCTCCATGTCATCAAGCTGGAATCATCTCAGACTCTCAGACTCAGACTTCTAGAACATGACAATGAGTTCTCTGGACTCAAACGGAACCCAGAACCCAGTAGAGAACCTTTGGGATGTGGTGGAACGGGAGACCAGCGTCATGGATGTTCAGCAGACAAATCTGCAGCAACTAAGGCAGGAGTGTCAAACATACGGCCCGCCAGATGGTTCAATCCGGCCCAGTCATGAGGGGGAGTAATTATAATGATAATTTTAAAAATGCATGTTTCTAATCCATTCCTGTGGCGAGTAATGATTTTTTAAAGAAATAACCGAAATGTGCAATTCCACCACTAGGGGGAGCGAAGGAAAAGCAAAACAGGTGAAACACTTCATCTGTGCACGTGCCAAAAGTGAAACCTAACAGCTCTGTGTCTGGGTGAGATGCAGTTTGGTTCCCTTAGCCTCACTGCTGTTATGTTGCTATTAGAATGATCAGTGGTTGAAGTGAAGTCCTGAGCTTTCCAGAAAAATGGACAGTTTTATTTGTTCAAAGAGCTGAATGCAAAACACGCGTGTTTGGCATGTTATCAACAGGTCTGAGTGCTGACAGAATATAACATTCAGCTCCACTAAGAGACTCACCATGAAGAAAAGTTTCACCATTTGCAGTTAAGAAAAGAGAAGATTGACCAACTGTTATCTGGACTGAAGAACAACCGTCTGCATTTACTGCAGCCGTCCTTCAGTGACGTCAGTGATGGAGCAGTGACAGACACCTGATTGAGAACAAGTTGGAGCAAACATCCAAACCATTTTCAGATGCTGAACTGATGGAAAAATGCTGAAGGCTGCAGACGTCTGGTTCCCAAAAAGCAGTCGACCTTTTCCAACAGGAGTCTGTCCAGGATTACGATCAGATCCAACATCTCTGAGGAGACTTGGAACCAAATGAAGGAATCCAGTCATTGATTGCATTTTCAGTCACTATTGATGAAAACACCTACATCACAGATGTGCATATTTATTACAGCTGTTAAAGAGACGTCACAGCAGAGTTTCTGGAGTTGATGGACACAACAACTGATGACACAGTCAGCTCTCTAGTTACTTTGCTGGACTATGTTGAAGGGAACTGGTCACATGATGTCAGTCTGGTCACTGATGGCGTCCCATCAAAGAGAAGAAGGCAGGTGATGGCACAAAGTTCAGGCAGAAACCAGGAAAAGATTCTTGGACATTTCATTGTGTTTTGTTCAATTGAATGACAGTAAATGTGTTCCTGTTCAGAATCTGAATCCTGATATTGATGGACGGGTGATGTTTCAGGAGAGAAAGGAGGTTAACTCCACATTCTTATGTTCACAAATGTTTGTAAGTGTAATTTCATTAAATTTTTCATTTATTTGCACATTTACATTTTAGGCAGGTGTTTTATGTTTTTCAGAAGCCCCTCTTGAGTTTATTATCAGGATTGCTTCAATGTCAGATGTAAAATATTCAGTCTATAGAAAATTGAATAAACTTGTTTTTTTAAAGTGATGCATTTTTTGGAGATCCATTCCTCTGTGAATGAATGTGTCATAATAAGTGATTAGGCTACCAAAAAAAAACAAAGCTGTCGTGTCAACATGGACCAAAGTCTCTGAGGAATGTTTCCAGAACCTTGTAGAATCTATGACACCAAGGATTAAGGCGGTTCTGAAGGTAAAATGGGTCCAACCCGGTTCTAGCAACGTGGACCTGATAAAGTAGCTGGTGAGTCTAAATGAACTATCTATTCATACTCAGGAAATGCTGTTTTTTAAGGAAAAATTATATTTTAGAGATATGAAAATGAATGATCTTTTCTACTTTTATTAAAGTCTTGAAACATGAAAAAGAAATTTTCACTCATAAAAAGCTGTAGCTGTAAATCACTACACAACATCTAACCTTTAAGTGAAATCCTTAAAGAAGCAGAAACATGATTGGAGAAGAAAAGAGCTTCACTGTCAGTCAAAGTGGAAAGGGAGAGTCTGGTAGCAGACCAGTAAGGGTTCTCTAAGGGAGCTTCCATCCAGATGGTACAGACGCCGTGTCAGAGCCTCGTGGAGGACCAGACTCCCACTCTCATCAGTGTAGCGGAGCTGGAAACCCACCAGCTCCAGGGGCTTCCCAGCCAGGACAGCTGACACGTCAAACACATCATACCCAGAGGAGGGTCTCTGGTCCAGGACCAGCTGTCTTTCGTCCAAGGCGGGGCCTTCCTTCACATGTTCCTGTGGACCAACGGTGCTGTGGAGGGCGACCGTCAAGCTGAGAGGAGCAGGATGGAGGGTTTTCCTGAAGAGAACCAGTTCTGCTCCCAGCATGAGGGGGTCCAGGCTGCTGACGTTAAACCAGATCCATCCCTGAGGAGCTTGACCTGAACCTGTGGAACCCAAACCATCACCTCTACAATCAGTGCTTTCAGTCTGTTGATGGGGACGTCTTTTTGGTCCTACATCAACTGACAGCAAAGACACAAAGCTCCATGACTCCTAACAAGCTGTAGCAAACAGAAACCTGCTGTCTTTGGTTCAATGGTGTTAAGGATCTCAAACTGCAATGCTTGTGTCGTTTATCCACTAAAATAATGGAGTGTAGTTACAAAGACACAAACTCAAACTGAGAGAAACACGTCTGGAAAGGTCAAAGTTGAAATGTTTACCATCAGAACTGTGAAAACTCTGCATCAGGATCCCTTCTGGCCTTTCAAAGTCTGGAGCTTCCAGTGAGTTCAGACGCTGATGGATCCTCCTCACGTATGGATGAACTTTAGCTGGACTGCTGGCTGAAACCTGATTGATGTGCAGCATCTCCAGAATGGCCTTGTTCTCCTCTCGGTCATCCTCTGCGTCTCTGTGTTGTTCCATCAGCACCAAGCCGCTCACGGAGCAGGCCAGGAGGAGGAGAGCCCTCAGTCCCAGAGATTCCCAGAATCCTCCTGGGCTCATTTTGCACTGAAAAGGATTTCTCCAACCTGCTTCCAGGAGCCAGAGTCTGGTCTTTGCTTGAGCTCCACTTCAGCCTGTTGGCGTTCTCCTGGAGCCTTCTGGTCACTAATGGATGAACCCCATGGGGGGGCTGTCAGGAATCCGTGACCCCGCCCCTTCTGAAGCAGAGGAATGTCACCTCTGCCACAAACACTGCTGTGCAGCTCTGAACAGGAACTCATCTGCTGCACTGGAATAGCTTTTTGAAAACCTCCACTAGTTTGGATTAGAAATTCTTCACTTTCTAAGTGTGAACCTGACCGTCCATCAGTTCTGAGGAAAAACTCACATCCTCTTGAAATTCTTAGATGTTGGAGGAAAAGAAAATCATCAAATAACAGAATGGAGTTATTTTCTGTACAAAAAAGGAAAAATGTCATTATTTTACCCCCCCCCTTACTCTTTCTCCCTCCTTCTTCTGTCCAGTTTAAACCTTAAAGAGAAAACACAATATAATAAAACAATCATCAACATCTTTAGCTTGAAAAGCAAACAGGTTGATAAAATAGTGTCTAAATCAGGGAGGCTGCAGCAGCAGAAAGACAAAGAAAAAGCTGTCGGGGAATCAAACAGCAGCAAACTAGATCAACTGTCCATTTTCAGAGTTTGATCTGAGCAGGACACAGAAAATGATGGAATGACAAAGACAGACACAACATGTCAACACAAACACGGACCTGGGGGGGGTTCCAGAAAGCAGGTTCTAGCTCCCACGGTAAGTTTGAGGCTAAGGAAGTTGATAACCTCAGCTTTCAGTTCCAGAAATGGAGGTATGTTTCAGGGTATGTCAAGTTGCCATAGCAACTCATGCTCTGAACATAACCTGGTCTGGAGCAGGTTTAGTTGAAGGTTAGTTTGTTTTCAGAGAGGTGCAGCAGCATGGCGTGTCCATTTGAAGATGATGTAGTGGATGAAGAAGCTCAGATAATACTTTTTCCACCGTGAGAGGCTGATAAGACCATATATGGATGTTTAAAGAGAAACTTTTTACTTTGATCTAACTTCATTATTTGATTTATTTAAGATACATCTTTTTTTTTTAGTTCAGTCATCTTAAAAATAACACGTAGTTATCAGACAGTTATTTTACTTTCATTCACATTCATTCAGTTCAGTAGGTGTAACTATTAAGTAGACGGACTTCATCCAGAGTTCAGGGTTAAAGTCAGGGTAGTTTAAACCTCCTTTCAGGAATCCCCCCCCCCCCCCGATCACTCAACAAGAACAAACTAAAAGCAGAAACACCCCACTCACACACATACACACATTGTGACAACAAAAGAAAAAACACAAACACCCTGTGACAGACTAGAGACCTGTCCAGGGTGTCCCCCCTGCCTTCACCCACAAGTGGTTAGGATAGGCTCCAGCAGCCCCGTGACCCTAAAAGGGACAAAACGGAAGAAGATGAATGAATGAAAAACAAGTGAACTTCCACCTGAGGACCAGTCAGTCACTGTTGCTGGTATCTAGGGGGGGTAAATGTTCACCAGTCCCACCAGGCCTCCAAGTCCCAGGAGCGTCTGCACAGCCACGTGATCAGCTGCTAGCAATGTTGGCAGATTGGGTGGTTCTGGTTCTAAACTTGGGGGTAAAATGGCTTTGGGGTGAGAAGGCATAGCTTAGGTCAGAGGTTCCCAAACTGGGGGGCGCGCCCCCTAGGGGGGGCGCAGAGGTACTGCAGGGGGGGGGCGCGATGGAGTTTAGAAACAAAGGATTTGTATGTTTGTGTCAGTGTGGGGGGGCTCGAAAATATTCTAATCTTCAGAAAGGGGTGCCCTGCAGAAAAATGTTGGGAACCACTGGCTTAGGCGGTTTTAGGGTCGGTTCAGCGTTTTGTTTTTCCTCATGAAAATACTGGACAAAGTTAGCTGGATGGCTTTTGGAGCGCCTTTTGACCAATGACCAGATCCAGGTGTTTTCTTGTTTCTCCTGATCCTTCTGTGTGGATGTGGCATCAAGGGAGGGGGGAGAGGAGACGCTGCAGTTCAACGGCTGACCCGTGGGATCGGTGGAGCAGATGAGAGGGACCCGTGAAGAACCTGGAAATCCTCCAACAACGGCCACCAAACCCGTCCTCAGCAGCAGCGGGTTCCTCACCAACGACCCGATCAGAGCAGGACATCACTGGCAGGAACAGGGAGAGAGGCGCTCCGTTCCACTTCACCTCTTCCAGTCTCAGATTCACTGTGAGGGATTGCTACAGCGTTTCATGGCTGCCATAAAGTGAAAGGACGTAAAGACAACTGAGCGGGCGTATTCAGGAACAGAGTGAGGAACCTTCCAACCGCGTAGGCGTCAGTTGTCTTTACGCCCTTTCACTCTATGGCAGCCATGAAACTCCATTGTGATGACCGCTGCTCTGCTGTGGAGTGATGTTCATGCCACCACGATGCACACAAGACTTTCTAAGTTGCAAATTAAAATATTAAATATCTGCTTTTTTTTCTTTCACTTTTGTTATTGCTAGCAATTTTTTTTCCAAAATATATATATTTTTTTCTTTCAACAAATATTTTTATTTGCAAAAATAATTTTATTTTCCATGCGTTGTGTGTCATCTCTGATTTTTTACATCTTTGATTTTGCTGCCATATGCTTCAGTTTAATATGATAAAGCTGCCATCAAACAGCTGCTGATTGGTCCAGATTCTAACCAATCAGGTGTCTCTGTCTCATATTGATGCTGCTTGGAGGCAGACATGGACTTTGGACTCTGTGTCGGTTCTGTTGGATCAGGATTCTGCCGTTTTCAACCATTCTGGCCCGTTTCTCTCAGAGTAAAACCCAGAAGGAGCAGCAAAGCAGCTGAAATAAAATCAAACAGGGTTTAGTGTTTATTCATGTCAGTGTAGAGACCAACGTGTTTAAAATGTCTGCAGCAGAAAAAAACCGTCCGAGCTCCGACTCCGTCCAGCTGGAAGTCACATTGAATGAAATCATGGCGCTCAGACACACGTCTGTTCACTCCACAGGTCTCTTTATTAGAAGTCTGGCACAGAGGAACACAGGCCTACAGTCCCACCACCATAAATACACAAACACAGAACACAACATGGGCTGCTACATTACAATAACATTTGGATCTGAACTATTGTTTTATTTTATCAATACATGTTGAAATATATGAATTTTCAGAGCATCCTAAGCTAAATATTGTTGTTGGCATTAGCCTAAAGAATCAGGAGGTTTTTATTGTCACATGATCAGAAACCACTTTTCTCTGCAGAACAGAGACATGAAAACACAAATTTCAATCCAAAGTTGTCAAATGAAGCAGAAAGAACACAAAGTTGTCAATGTTCTTCTTTCCACAAACACAATCTTCTCCTTCAGCTTCTTCTCTTGTGGTTTCTGTGGAGAACAAACCAGAGAAAGTCTGGGATGGTGACCTCACTGATTCCATTGTGTTGCAGCTTCCTTCAGTTCCCATGACAACAACACCAAAACATTGGAATCCCAAAGTTCAAAGAAACCACAAGAAAACAGATTGGACTCCCAAAAGTTGGACATTCATGTTCCAAAATGTCTCCAATCCACATTCTAGAGATTTTCATTTCTCTCTATTTCTGACTCCAAACATGACTCCACAGAATCTGAACAGTTCAAACGTTTAGTTCTAGATGATCCAAAGCAGAGAAATCACTGAAAACAAACATTTCACTTCTTTCAGGAACTACTTCACTTTACACAACTCTGCTGTGGATCCATCATACACCATCAGTCCAGCATGGAGCGGCTGAGTGAAAGTGGTCTGGACTCTGTGGAGGAGAGTCATGCTTTCAGAGACGCTGTAGAAGGACAGAACACCTGCTCTGTGATCCAGGTACACTCCTACTCTGGAGGGAACACGAGCTGAGATGGAGGTTACTATGCTGTTGTGGTAAAATGAGAAACTGTCTGGATGACAATCTAATGCCCAAGATTTATCATTAAAACCAAATATACTTTCATCTCCAGATCTGCTGATGTTCTTGTATGCGACTGCTACACTAACATATTTTCCTCTCCTCTTTACCTCCCAGTAACAACGTCCAGTCAGACTCTCTCTACTCAGAACCTGAGGATATTCAGCAAATCTGTCTGGACGATCAGAATCAGAATCAGAATCAGAATCAGAATCAGAATCAGAATCAGAATCATCATTTAAAATCGTTCCCACATTTGTGTTCTCCTCTGACAGTAACAGATCTCTGTCTGCTGTGTTTGGATCCAATGTGATTTGACGTGAATATCTGAGGAAGTCAGCTCTGCTCTTTGGTTCTGACAGTAAAACGTCCACATGAGAGACTGTCAGTGAGATGTTTGTCCATTCCTCTCTCAGAATGTCCTGCAGTTTGTCTCTGAGCTCTGACACAGCTGCTGTCACATCCTCAAAGTATGTCAGAGGACGGACATGGATGCTGGCTGAGGGGGTGGACTCACTGAGTGGGGGCAGTGAGGGGTAGTTGAGCAGAAAGTGGCTGTGATCCTCTGTGAGGCAGAGCTGCTTCAGCTCAGCGTCTCTCCTCTTCAGCTCAGCCATGTCCTGCTCCAGCTCCTCCTGAAGACCTTTGACTCGCCTCACTTCAGTTTGCTGCTGGGATCTGATCTGCTGCTCCACATCACGGCTTCTTTCCTGGAGGAGACGGATCATCTGAGTGAAGATCTTCTCACTGTCCTCCACGCTTTGATCAGCAGAGTGATTGATGGCCTCCAGCTCCTGTTGAAGCAGCTTCACCTCTTTCTCTCTGTCCTGGATTCTCTGCTGGATTTGTTGCTGACTCTCCTCCAGCTCTCTCTGCTTCTCAGTCCTTTCTGCTGCAGCTGAGACTGTGTCGTGGCCTCTATGTTCCTCCACAGAGCAGAGATAACAGATGCTCTTCTGATCAGTGCGACAGAACATCTTCATCACCTCATCATGACGGGAGCAGATGTTCTCCTGCAGGTTCTTGGAGGGTTCCACCAGCTTGTGTTTCTTCAATGCAGCTGCTTCCAAATGAGGCTGAAGGTGTTCCTCACAGTAAGAGGCCGGACAGCTCAAGCAGGACTTGATGGCTTTCAGTTTTCTTCCAGTGCAGACGTCACAGACCACATCTCCAGGTCCAGCATAGCAGAGACCAGCAGGAGCAGCTTGGAGTCTGGTCTTCTTCAGCTGCTCCACTAAAGCTGCTAACATGACATTTTTCCCCAGAACAGGCCTCGGTGTGAAGGTCTTCCTGCACTGAGGACAGCTGGGGACGTTCTCCTCTGCATCCCACAATCCTTGAAGACACTTCATGCAGTAGCTGTGTCCACAGGGAATAGTCACCGGATCCTTCAGCAGATCCAGACAGATGGAACAGCAGAAGCTTTCTTCATCCAGATCTGCTCCTTTCTGCGCCATTTCTCCTCTCAGACACACAGACTGTGAGAGTTTCACTTCCTCAGAAACCGGTTTGACTCTGATCCTTAAATCAGATGGTTTCACTGTGAGTTCAGCCAATCAGCTTCTTTCTTCTCTTCCTGTTGGTGACGCCCATCATGACAGAGGAGGAGCTGCAGATGAGGAAGAGGAGTCCTGGGGCCTCATTTCTAAATGTTGCGTACGCACAAAAGAAGGCGTACGCCACTCTCTATGCAATAGTTGAGATTTATAAAAAGCAAACTTGAGGGGAAAATGTGCGGTCCTTCATCAAGCTCTGACCCAGGCGTACGCACAAAAACGGGCGAAATGAGAAACGGCGACACCGTCTGCAGATGGAAGAAACACGTGAAAGTGACAGTGTGTGGCCAACTCCTTGGCCACCTCTCTGATTTAACTAATGACTTCCCTCTGCATTTCAAGGACTGCATCGGTGAGGACACGCCCACTGCTGGAGGGTTGAGAGCCGCGTGCCGTGGAGACGCTGGGTCCAGGTGGCTGCTCAGCTGCAGCATCGTAACCACTGGCCCCGCTGGAACACCCAGCAACTCTAATAAAAGTGTTCTATATTAATAAACTGTAATTGTGTAGCCTGCATACATGTGACTTGACTGCATTCAGTTGAAATATTTCTCTTACGTCACCCGGTGCATCTGGCGCATCGGTGTCCCCCCTCACCACTCCACTTAATAGGGATTCCCCAATAATTGCCGCCACTCTCTCATCAAGAGGGGTCAGCTCCGGTGTCCCCTGTCCCCCACCCGTGGCAGACACACTCTGGTGATGCAGCGCCAGACGTTTTTTTGCCTGGACTTTGATGTCCGACCATTTCTTTTTTACTTCGGCCACGGTCCGAGGTTGTGAGGCTCCAGCATTTACGGCGTCTGCCACCGTTTGCCACTCACGTGCCTTTTTGGCATTAGTAATGCCCACACTGTGCCCTCCACACAACATTTTTCTCCTCTTTTCCACCTCGCCAACGATAACTTCTACTTCACATTGAGTGAAGTTCCGTTTTTTTGATTTCCTCTCGATGTTTGCCATGGTTTCACAATCAATGAATATTCATTTGTGGGCGTTTCACTGACTATTTATGGGCAACTATGGGCGTGTCAGGAAGCCGCAAAAGCTGCGCAGCATTTAGAATTGGTTGTGATTTATTAAGGGAAGGATGCGTAGGATGTGCGTGCGCACGGTTTTATATATCCGAATATTTCTGTGCGTACGCACGTCCTATGTTTCATCCGCACGCCACTTCTGACGCAAATCCTACGCAAAGTTTTAGAAATGAGGCCCCAGATCTGTTAACCCTTTCAGGAAGAGAGACAGCAGACATGAACAGTTTTCTCCTTCAGCAGATCCAGACAGATGGAACAGCAGAAGCTTTCTTCTTTCTTTAGCTGTTTCTGCTGCAGAATCCTGGTTTCTTTCAGTCTGAACGTGCTCACTGGCTCTGCTTCAGGGGACTAAAAGGTTGCTGGTGTTTCCAGTCTTAGAAGGAACACGCCTTCTGCACTATTTGCAGAGCACGTTACTCTGGTTTGGTCAGATTTCTAAAAACTAACACGTCCACACAGGCCCAGAATACATTTATGAGTCACTGGAAAAGAAACTTCCAGAGAAATTCTGTCACTATTTTACATAGAAATACCTTAGATGTTTCACTTTTTGAACTTTTTTCAGATTTTTTATTTATATTATTTATTTATTTGAGTAATTTATAAATGCTTTGAACACGTCTTTTATTATAATCTAACTGTAAACTCAAATTCAATCAATTCAAAACAGCCTGAAAACATCAAGTTCTGGATTATTATCATTATAGATCATTGACATTAAAGGGCCTATATCATGCTATATCTATCTTTTGAGCTTTTAAGTGTATTATAATTTTCAGTTTCCGTGGGTGAAACACAGACACGCTGCAGAGGCCGGCTTTAGGATGACGTCATGAAATGGGCGGGACCCACATGGAGCAGAAGGCGGAGCCTCAGAGATGGATCTTCTTACTTCTGGGTTGGAACAGATTTCAGGAAAATAACTCAAATCTCATTAAAAATGGTTCTTTAGTGTTCCAAAGGTAACAGGCCTGTATGATCACATGTATGGATCTGGTTCACTGTAAAAGGCTGGAGAATAACATGGTATAGGCCCTTTAAAGCTGCAGCTCTCATCAGGGGGGGGATTCAGCACAAACTCTGACAGGTCACAGTTTGTGGTGTAACACCGACTCTGTGACGCTACAGAGACGCTGCTGAAACACACCTGAAGAGAACTGTCAGCTGCTACTAAAAGGACAACCAGATGTGTTGTTCTTCACACAGCATCATGTTTGAAACATTCAGAATTTTAGGAAATCTGTTTGCTTGATTGATGATGAGTCAGATTGCTGCTGAAGAAACTAAACTAAATTCAAGATTTCCATCCATGAAGCTCACTTACTGGGACAGGATCATGACAACAGGAAGCCAAAACAACAGCAATCAGAAAGACCTTGGGGAAAAAGAAATACATCAAATGGATTTGTGAGATACCCAGAGTCCATCTCTTTGAGGTACCCAGCTTCTAGGCAAGGCAAGTTTATTTGTATAGCACGATTCGTACACAAAGTAATTCAAGGTGCTTCACAAAACAGAAAAATGCATTCAAATCACAATACATCATATAAGTAATCAATGTAAAATTTACTTTAAAAGAAAAGATAAAATTAGAAAATTGGTTTAAAAATAAAGGAAGGAAAGGACAGAAAATTGCAGATAGGACCTTTCAGTCATATACACGGCTAAACAGAAATGTTTTCAGTCTAGATTTGAACATGAACAAAGAAGAGGCCTGTCTTATGGCTTCAGGGAGGCTGTTCCAGATTTCAGCTGCAGAATATTGAAACGCTGATTCCCCTTGTTTAGTTCTGACTCTGGGAATCAACAGGAGGCCGGACCCTGAGGTCCTCAGAGTACAAGATGGTTCATATGGCACTAACATGTCAGAGATGTACTTTGGTGCGTGGCCATGGAGAGACCTGTACACAAGCAGAGCTGCTTTGAAGTCTATTCTTTGAGGTACAGGGAGCCAGTGCAGAGACCTGAGCACAGGACTAATGTGATCATACTTCCTGGTTTTGGTCAGGACTCGAGCAGCAGCATTCTGGATGTACTGAAGCTGTTTTACAGCTCGTTTGGAGAGGCCGGTGAGCAGGCCATTACAGTAGTCTAACCTACTGGTGACAAATGCATGAATAAGTATCTCCAGGTCTGGCTTTGACATTATGTTGTTGATTTTGGCAATGTTTTTCAGATGGTAAAATGCCGCTGATGTTACTGACTTGATATGGCTGTTAAAGTTCAGGTCAGAGTCCATGATTACCCCTAGATTTCTGACTTGATTTGAGGGTTTAAGATACAGAGAATGAAGGTAGGTGCTTACACTTTCTCTTTGTTTCTGTGGGCCAAAAACAATAACTTCGGTCTTGTCTGAGTTTAGCTGGAGAAAGTTGTTCTGCATCCATGCACTGATCTGTTGAAGGCAGTGGCTGAGTGAATCCACCGGCCCATATTCACCTGTTGTCAGTGACACATAGATCTGAGTATCATCTGCATAGTTGTGATAAGAAATGTTATTACTGCGTATTAACTGCCCTAGTGGCAGCATGTAGAGGTTGAACAGAAGGGGGTCCCAGGATCGATCCCTGGGGCACACCACAAGTCAAGGCCATGTAGTCTGAGACACAACTCCCAATTTCAACAAAATATTTCCTGTCTTCTAGATAAGACTTGAACCAACTTAGGGCAGATCCAGAGATGCCAACCCAGTCTTGGAGTCTGTGCAAAAGGATCTCATGATCAACAGTATCAAAGGCAGCACTCAGGTCTAGCAGGATTAAGACAGAGACTTTTCCATTATCAGTGTTCAGGCGGATGTCATTGGTTACCTTGATAAGAGCAGTTTCTGTGCTATGATGGGGTCTAAATCCTGACTGGCAAACATCAAATGAATTGTTTAGTAAGAGAAAGTCAGTGAGCTGTTGGTAGACAACTTTTTCAAGGACTTTTCCTAAAAATGGCAGATTAGAGATAGGTCTGTAATTATTCAGTACAGTGAGATCAAGACCGCTCTTCTTCAGGAGGGGTTTAATGACTGCAATTTTTAAGGCCTCTGGAAATCTTCCAGATTGAAGAGACATGTTAACTATTTGAGTAATTGATGGCAACACACTGTTCAGGACAGACTTTAGAAATCTAGTGGGTAACACATCAAGGCAGCATGTAGACGAGCTCAGACGGGTGATGGTCTCTTGGACAGTTTGGTCAGTGACAGGTACAAAGTGAGTCAGCTTAGAGTGAGTAGGTGGCCGTTGGATAGTTATATGTGTTGTGGAGTTGATGGCTTTTTTGATGCCCTGAACCTTGTCATTAAAAAATACAGCAAACTCATTACATTTTGGTGTGCAAACCAGTTCTATTGGTAGCTGGGTTGGAGGGTTAGTTAATCTGTTAACTGTTGTGAACAGGACACGAGAGTTGCTGCTGCAGCTTCCAATGATTTCAGAGAAGTACCTTTCCCTTGTTCTGCATAAGATCTGGTTGTAAGCGTACAACTCCCCCTTATACATTCCATAATGAACCTAGAGTTTTGACTTGCGCCACTTTCGCTCAGCTCTGTGGCACTGTTGTTTCTAAGAAGGTGAGCAAGGTGAGCAAGGGTTTTCTTTGCTGGATGATTGTTGGATGGATGGATGCTGGAGCCTATCCAAGCTCCTGCAGAGCTAAGGCCAGTCTATCACCCCCCCCCCCCCAACACACACAGAAAACCCCACACACTCCTTAAAGACAGTTGTTACAAGTTACAAATCAACCTATATTGTGTTCATGTTGCTGCTCTCAGGTGAAAGTCAGCGTCCAGTTATCTCAGGTCTGATGTCATGAAGGAGCCCAAATAAACACAGATACCTGAACAAACAAGGCCGTCCTAACAAAGCCCAGGAATTGATCAGAACTGAAGATCCAAACCAAAGAAAGATGGAGAAAAGGTGGCCATGAGATAAATGAAACAATAAATACAGATGAGTAGAAAATAGGGAACAGCAATCTCGAATGTACCTTAAAAAGTACACGGAAGTACTTTTACAGCAGTTCAGAGATATATCCTTATTTCACAGAGAAAAAGCTGCAAAAGCCACATTTTCACCAGAACTAATCTGTCCCTCTGGAAAACATTTGAACATAGTTTACAGACATTTTTGGAATGTCCTCCTTTCCATAAGAAGAGTCGATGTATATCAGTGTATAGTTTATAGATGTGATATAAAGCTGCACTAAAAAGATATGAGCTGATGCAGGCAGTTACTCTGCTTCTATGTATTTTTTTTACTTTTAAGTAAAGAAAATTATATTTTTGAGATACGGAAATGAATGATCTTTTCTACTTTTATTAAAGTCTTAAAACATGAAAAAGACATTTTCACTCATAAAAAGCTGTAGCTGTCAATCACTACACAACATCTAACCTTTAAGTGAAATCCTTAAAGAAGCAGAAACATGATTGGAGAAGAAAAGAGCTTCACTGTCAGTCAAAGTGGAAAGGGAGAGTCTGGTAGCAGACCAGTAAGGGTTCTCTAAGGGAGCTTCCATCCAGATGGTACAGACGCCGTGTCAGAGCCTCGTGGAGGACCAGACTCCCACTCTCATCAGTGTAGCGGAGCTGGAAACCCACCAGCTCCAGGGGCTTCCCAGCCAGGACAGCTGACACGTCAAACACATCATACCCAGAGGAGGGTCTCTGGTCCAGGACCAGCTGTCTTTCGTCCAAGGCGGGGCCTTCCTTCACATGTTCCTGTGGACCAACGGTGCTGTGGAGGGCGACCGTCAAGCTGAGAGGAGCAGGATGGAGGGTTTTCCTGAAGAGAACCAGTTCTGCTCCCAGCATGAGGGGGTCCAGGCTGCTGACGTTAAACCAGATCCATCCCTGAGGAGCTTGACCTGAACCTGTGGAACCCCAAACCATCACCTCTACCATCAGTGCTTTCAGTCTGTTGATGGGGACGTCTTTTTGGTCCTACATCAACTGACAGCAAAGACACAAAGCTCCATGACTCCTAACAAGCTGTAGCAAACAGAAACATGCTGTCTTTGGTTCAATGGTGTTAAGGATCTCAAACTGCAATGCTTGTGTCGTTTATCCACTAAAATAATGGAGTGTAGTTACAAAGACACAAACTCAAACTGAGAGAAACACGTCTGGAAAGGTCAAAGTTGAAATGTTTACCATCAGAACTGTGAAAACTCTGCATCAGGATCCCTTCTGGCCTTTCAAAGTCTGGAGCTTCCAGTGAGTTCAGACGCTGATGGATCCTCCTCATGTATGGATGAACTTTAGCTGGACTGCTGGCTGAAACCTGATTGATGTGCAGCATCTCCAGAATGGCCTTGTTCACCTCTCGGTCCTCCTCTGCGTCTCTGTGTTGTTCCATCAGCACCAAGCCGCTCACGGAGCAGGCCAGGAGGAGGAGAGCCCTCAGTCCCAAAGATTCCCAGAATCCTCCTGGGCTCATTTTGCACTGAAAAGGATTTCTCCAACCTGCTTCCAGGAGCCTGAGTCTGGTCTTTGCTTGAGCTCCACTTCAGCCTGTTGGCGTTCTCCTGGAGCCTTCTGGTCACTAATGGATGAACCCCATGGGGGGGCTGTCAGGAATCCGTGACCCCGCCCCTTCTGAAGCAGAGGAATGTCACCTCTGCCACAAACACTGCTGTGCAGCTCTGAACAGGAACTCATTTGCTGCACTGGAATAGCTTTTTGAAAACCTCCACTAGTTTGGATTTGAAATTCTTCACTTTCTAAGTGTGAACCTGACCGTCCATCAGTTCTGAGGAAAAACTCACATCCTCTTGAAATTCTTAGATGTTGGAGGAAAAGAAAATCATCAAATAACAGAATGGAGTTATTTTCTGTACAAAAAAGGAAAAATGTCATTATTTTACCCCCCCCCCCCCCCTTACTCTTTCTCCCTCCTTCTTCTGTCCAGTTTAAACCTTAAAGAGAAAACACAATATAATAAAACAATCATCAACATCTTTAGCTTGAAAAGCAAACAGGTTGATGAAATAGTGTCTAAAGCAGGGAGGCTGCAGCAGCAGAAAGACAAAGAAAAAGCTGTCGGGGAATCAAACAGCAGCAAACTAGATCAACTGTCCATTTTCAGAGTTGGATCTGGGCAGTACACAGAAAATGCAATTCTCCAAGCAGAAACTTTTTCTTTTGCTGATGCAGCCGTATTACTTTTTTGATGAATGTATAATCTTCATACGCCGTCATTAACTTCCCACTCTGTATCACTGAAGTGTCGCGCTGTCAGATAAATGCATCTAGACATTAAAGAAAAACACAATTAGAAACAACAAACCACAACAAGAATCAAGTTTCTCATGCATGAGGGAGAGGAAACCAGTTTGACAGAAGACAACCATCACACTGCTCTTCTCAAAGGTTCTGTCTCTCCTCGTGCTCCTTTTATTAAGACTTCAAGTAGGAGGTCACAATTTCAAGACAAAGAGAAAAGTTCATTAGGGGGTGTCGTATTATGACCCATTTGGTGCATTCTAACTTCAAACAGGATCCCTTATCAACTCAGGACAGTGTGTCGTAACACCCCCTCATCTCTTGCTGGGATTGGGATGAGAAGCAGATGAACAAACACACAGAACTGTTTTCAGAAAAGGTAAAAAGGTCAATCTGAGTTAATATTTGAGCATACACATTTAACCCAATACATTTATACAATGATACTATTAAAACAATTTCCTTCACATAGTCCCCCCTTTTTATCATTGATACATGTCAAAATCTCCCATCTAATATCACATCTCTTTTCAGTTTTTTGTGACATCTTCATTTTCATAACACTTTTGAGTTACACTCAGATGAGAAGTTCTCTTTTTATTCATTTTTTCCAGTTGATGTATTGCTTCAGTGATGCTGTTACCTTCATCTGTGTTTTCAGAAATAAATGTACAACAGGTATCATTCAACATTTTACAAAAAACCTCTCTCCTGAGCAACCAATAAGTCCAAAACTAATCTGTTCTGTAGAACCATAAGTCTCGTGCTTGTCAGTTCTTCATTATAGCCTTTGAATGCTTTAATTGTAGCGTTCAAAAATAAACCTAATCAATAATCAATGGTCTCAATTCTAAGAGCGTTTTTAGCTGTTCCCATCCAGGGAAACAATGCCATAGTTACCTTTTGCCCCGCATTCCAGAGTTTATGGTCTTCAGAAACATCTGGGGCCTCATTTCTAAACGTTGCGTACGCACAAAAGAAGGCGTACGCCACTCTCTATGCAATAGTTGAGATTTATAAAAAGCAAACTTGACGGGAAAATGTGCGGTCCTTCATCAAGCTCTGACCCAGGCGTACGCACAAAAACGGGTGAAATGAGAAACGGCGACACTGTCGGCAGATGGAAGAAACACGTGAAAGTGACAATACTGCCTCTCATAAATAACATGAAGACTTCACAAAGCAAGTCTTACAATTAACAGCTACACAAACACCCGTTTGATCGATCAGCAGTGAAACAAACAAAAAGAAAATCAAACAAAAATTACAACAGAAATTCAAATGAACACATATTTGCAAAAAGAAAAGTGAAATATGTTCTGCAATATTGGCATGTTATGCAATTCATCCTCATAAATAATATAGTTAACAGAACGACATAATGTACAAAACTGATATTCTCATCAATGTGTCCGTCTGGAGGAGCAGATATAGTCAAAGTCAAAGTCAGCGTTATTGTCAAATATGCTGCATCCGTAAGACATACAGCACAGATGAAATTGCTTTCCTCTCACCCATCAGTGCAAGCAGCATATAAAATAATAAATAAACGACTTAAAAATACATTCTTTTAAAAACAATAAAGCCGATAGAGCCGCTGCGTGCGCACGCGCCGCCAGATGCGTGTGAATCAGACAGACAGACAGACAGACAGACAGACAGACAGACAGACAGACAGACAGACAGACAGACGTATTAATTGTCCACTGAGGAAAGTTGTTTTCATAGTAAAACATTTCTTCATAAGCTACAGAATTATGGTATTCATGCATATGCCTTTAGTTTGTTTTCTTTGTGATAAAACAATGTATGGCGTATGTCTCAACCATTCAGAAAGCAACTAGAAATTACATTTGCGCTGAACAATTTCCCATTTCCACGTCGATTATTACCAACATCTGTAGCTTGTCATCAATTAAATGGATGGAGATAAAATGCCCCATCACAATGCGTAATGACGCACAATGGCTGATCTCGGATCTTAGAAGATGTTGCAAATGGAAGAATTCGCAGTGAACGCATCTTTAGACAGCAAGAAGACTTGCTGGCAAATGAGGACGAGTGGCTTATGAGCCGGTTCCGACTTCCTCGAGCCGTCCTGTTGGAGCTTTTGGGGGGGGTGTCACCCGGTGCGTCAGGTGCGTCGTGCCCCCCCCCCCCCCCCGCGCCTCAGTCACCACTCCACGTAAAAGGGATTCCCCAATAATTGCCGCCACTCTCTCATCAAGAGGGGTCAGCTCCGGTGTCCCCTGTCCCCCACCAGTGGCAGACACACTCTGGCGATGCAGCGCCAGACGTTTTTCTGCCTCGACTTTGATGTCCGCCTTTTTGGCATTAGTAATGCCCACACTATGCCCTCCAAACAACATTTTTCTCCTCTTTTCCACCTCGCCAACGATAACTTCTACTTCACATTGAGTGAAGTTACGTTTTTTTTATTTTCTCTCGCCGTTTGCCATGGTTTCGCTATCAATGAATATTCATTTGTGGGCGTTTCACTGACTATTTATGGGCAACTATGGGCGTGTCATGAAGCCGCAAAAGCTGTGCAGCATTTAGAATTGGTTGTGATTTATTAAGGGAAAGAAGCGTAGGATGTGCGTGCGCACGGTTTTATAAATCCGAATATTTCTGTGCGTACGCACGTCCTATGTTTCATCCGTACGCCACTTCTGACGCAAATCCTACGCAAAGTTTTATAAATGAGGCCCCTGATCCCCAAATGGAATCATGTGGCTTGACATCAATAAGGTTACGTCTGTGGCGCAGGTGAGGCTCATGGACTGCAGAAACTATGAAAGTGTGATCTGTGACCGTTACGGAACAAATCCCATTCCACTCTCTAGGCAGACTGAGGTAGAGGGCCTGCCTACATAACCAAAACATTTGATCAACCACGTAAGTACCATTTGAAGTGGTAATGGCTCCAGTACTAACATGCCCTGTAGTACTATATTCAATAACACAGTCGTGTCAAAATCACCCGGGTACACCCTCCCCCCTTTAGATCATGCACGTCCCGTTGCATGAGTTATCAACATTTGGCCTTGCTGCGGCTGCAACATGACCGAGAGCCTCGGTGTAAACGCTTGACAGGCTGTGAAACAAATTTTGTACAACCGAAACAAGTGGATTTCCCAACGCAGTGAACTCTAGACGGCTTGGTGGCTGACGTTGACGAGTGGAACGACGGGGTGCCAAATCAGTTTCTGCCATAACAGAGACACTAGGTTCTTTGGATAAATCAACAGGACTCAGACATGGCTCAGACTGGACAGCCAGGGGATCTGCATCCCTGCATTCCGAGTTCTCGGCCGCTGGACAGGTGCTGCAGCAGGAAGGTCGTCGGGACAGGCTGGCAGGAACCCACAAGGAAGCAAGAGGTCCCGATGCAAGATGCGGCTTGGTCCATCATGGTTTTCAGGTTGCACGGTGTAAACAGGCAACTCACCAGCACGCTTGATGACCTTGTAGATACCTCGCTCCCACATGTCCTGTTTGTAGCTCTCTTCAAGACGTGAGCGAAGATTCTTAACATAGTCAGAATGACAGATGGATCTTGGTTCCCGGACTGGTAGACCAAAGGCTAGGTCAACAGGGAGACGAGGGCAACGACCAAAAAGCAGTTCATATGGCGTAAACCCTGTGACCTCGTTTTTCGTGCAGTTGTATGCATGAACCAATGGCTTAACATGTTGTTTCCACTGTGACTTTTGTTTGCTCTCCAGGGTTCCGAGCATCCCCAGCAGAGTGCGATTAAAATGCTCAACTGGATTACCGCGTGGATGGTACGGGGTAGTCCTGCTTTTCTTGATGCCGGCAACCTCACACAGCTCTTTGATGAGTTTGGACTCGAAGTCTGGGCCCTGGTCTGAGTGGATGCGCTCCGGAATACCATAATGCACCATGAACTCATTCCAGAGGCACTTGGCAACAGTCCCGGCTTGGCAGTAGGAATGGCAACTGCAAATTTTGTAAAATGGTCTGTAAGAACCAAAATGTCCTTTGTGTTGCTACTGTCCGGTTCAAGTGTGAGAAAATCCATACACAGGAGTTCAAGTGGACGACTTGTCCTTATGTTGACGAGCGGAGCAGCCTTCTCCACCAGTGTCTTCCTTCTCACACATCTGCCACATGTTTTGATAGTATTCTCCACATCAACTGCCATCTTCGGCCAGAAGAACCGCTGGCGGACCAGATCCAGCATCCTCTCAATGCCCATGTGCCCCATGTCGTGGTGTAAGCTCTTTAAGACATTGGGACGCAGGTCAGGAGGCAGGATTGGCTGCAGAAGAACTTTATCACCATCCTGTCTCCTCCGATACAGAACCCCATCCACCAGCTCTAGCCTGTTCCACTCTCGCAGCAGCAGGGGGATTTCTGGCAGTTCATCACGAGCTGTAGGTGAAATCTTCTCACCGGTCTCAAGCTGGTGTATGATCTCCCGCAGGGAAGGGTCTGCTTTCTGATGTTCTTGGAGATCAGTGCGGGACAGAGATGGTATTACTGGCAGGCCTTGGGACTCATCTGCGAAGATGTCAAAGATGCTGTCAACAGTGGCAGACAGAGACTCAACCAGAGTCACAGCAGCTTGACTAGGACCGAGATCTTGTTGTGCTCTCACTAGACAGCTCTGGCAGATGGCATCCACAACCTCTGGCGAGACCTCCTCCACATCACCAAGCGGACATGGCAGCTGAGTCAAGTGGCGAAGCAGGTCCCACTCCTGGCAAGAGTGGTCTTCAGGAGGATTTCCATGAGCACGTCTTGACAGAGCGTCGGCATCTTGATTCTGTTTTCCAGCACGATATTGCAGTGTGAATGAATATGTTGATAGCGCCGCCAGCCACCGATGACTTGTAGCATCCAGCTTGGCTGTAGTGAGAACGTAGGTTAGAGGGTTATTGTCTGTTACAACTGTGAAAGTGGCTCCATACAGGTAGTCGTGGAACTTTTTCGACGACACTCCACTTCAGGGCCAAAAACTCCAGTTTATGGGCCGGGTACCTCGTCTCACTCAGCGACAATCCTCGACTGGCGTAAGCGATGACCCGCAGCTTGCCCTCCTGCTCCTGGTACAGCACTGCTCCCAATCCAGTAGTGCTCGCATCTGTATGTAGGATGTACGGCAGCTTTGGGTCCGCAAAACCTAGAACAGGGGCAGATGTCAGTTTAACGATTACTGTCTCAAATGCTCTCTGCTGTTCACTGGTCCACTTTTCACCAAAGGATTGCTTAGGGTCCAAGTATTTCCCTCCTTGTTTCTTCATCTTGGGGGAATGGCGTGTAGGTGCATAGCCTCGTGTCAGTTCATTTAATGGCTTCACAACTGTTGCATAGTCCTTAACAAACTGTCGATCGTATCCAGCAAAACCCAGAAAAGATCGCAACTCCTTCAAATTGCGGGGGACTGGCCAGGATTTTAGAGATTCTATCTTTTCTGGATCTGTGTGAACACCATCTTCAGACACAATGTGCCCCAGATAACGGACAGATGATTGGAAAAACTTGCACTTGTCTGGCGACAGTTTTAATCCGAAATCCTCGAGACGAGACAACACATGGAGAAGACGGGTTTCATGTTCCCCGAGGGTTGCAGAGAAAACAATGGTGTCGTCCAGGAAGACGAGAACCTCCTTGAGGTGCAAATCACCCATGCAACGCTCCATAAGTCGCTGGAACGTGCTCGGAGCATTCGTGACTCCCTGCGGCATCCGGTTCCACTCCCAAAAACCCAGAGGCGTAACGAAGGTGGTTCTGGCTTTATCCTCTTCCGCCATCTCGATCTGGTAGTAACCAGATTTCAAGTCGAGGACAGAGAACCACTTGGATCCCGTCAGTGCAGAGAATGATTCCTCTAGGTTTGGCAAAGCATATGCATCTTTCACAGTCTGTAGATTGAGCTTTCTGTAATCGACGCATAGCCTCACCTCACCATCTTTTTTCCTCACCACCACAATCGGGGATGAAAACGGTGACTCAGACTCTCTAATCACCCCTGCCTTGAGCAAGTCCCGGAGATGTCTGCGGACCGCTTCTAGATCTTTGGGGTGTATCGGTCTCGCTCTATGTTTGAAAGGAGTCTGATCATTGAGCTGTTTCCAGCACGACATTAGTCCTGTGCTCAGGTCTCTGCACTGGCTCCCTGTACCTCAAAGAATAGACTTCAAAGCAGCTCTGCTTGTGTACAAGTCTCTCCATGGCCGTGCACCAAAGTACATCTCTGACATGTTAGTGCCATATGAACCATCTCGTACTCTGAGGACCTCAGGGACCGGCCTCCTGTTGATTTCCAGAGTCAGAACTAAACAAGGGGAATCAGCGTTTCAATATTCTGTAGCTAAAATCTGGAACAGCCTCCCTGAAGCCATAAGACAGGCCTCTTCTGTGTTCATGTTCAAATCTAGACTTAAAACATTTCTGTTTAGCCATGTATATGACTGAAAGGTCCTATCTGCACTTTTCTCTCCTTCCTTTCTTTTTAAATCTTTTTTTTTCTTTTAAAGTAAATTTTATGTTGATTATTTCTATGATGTATTGTGATTTGAATGCATTTTTCTGTTTTGTGAAGCACCTTGAATTACTTTGTGTACGAATTGTGCTATACAAATAAACTTGCCTTGCCTTGCCTTGCCTTGATGTGATGTTTCACCCGATCTGTGCAGCCAAAGTCCATGTCATGGTGGGAGAATACATTTGGCATGTTGCTGAGCTTTGTAGTCATGCGCTCCTTCCACTCTGGTGGAATAGGTGAGTCTCCAAAATTAAACTGCAATGGGTTCTTGTGATTTGGATCTGAGGTGGTAACTTGCTGTGATAAGATAGTTGGTGAAGCTCCAATGCCAGCAATGATGGTTAATGGTGGAATAAACACATCTTGCTCGGACTGGTTCTGTATGAAGACAGGCACTTTGTAAGGTGGATGGTGTGGGAGAGTGATCAGGCAGCTCTGGACACACAGGCCTCCAGGTAATGTTGAGGCTGGATGTTCGATGATGGCCAGCTGGTCAAGTGGACGGACATTGAGCCTAGCAGAACCGTCTAGGACAGTGATCTGGCCAGCTGGAACCAGGACTGGAGCTTGACTCAACAGGTGCACAGATCCAGCGCTGCCCACATTACTCTGCTGATGTTTTAATTGCAGGAGCTTTAGGACTGCGCGATACCCCTGTGCACTGGGCTGGAAGGTGGAGTAACGGCTGCTAAGATGCTGTTCGTAGAGATGCTCGAGGGTGTTCATTCCAGTAAGCACAGGAGATGAGGACTCAGAACGAGCATATGGGACAACAAGAGCAAGCGTTGGCACAACCTTTTCCACTCCTAGGAAGTCCTTAGGAAAAGTGATGTCCAGTTCCACATAACCTAAATATGGCACTGACTGTCCTGTTGCACCTTCAACCTGGAGCAGGCTGTGTAGTGGCTTCACAGGCTGGTGTGACTTGGAAGACCCAAACGTACTGTGAGGGTCTGCTGGGAACGTCTGGCTGAGCCCTCCGTCAGGGAAGTCTTTAACTCCCACATCCGGGAGAACTTCAAACAGGTACCGAGGGAGGTTGGGGACATTGAGTCTGAGTGGACCATGTTTTCCGCCTCCATTGTCTCTGCTGCTGCTCGGAGCTGTGGTCGCAAGGTCTCTGGTGCCTGTCACGGCGGTAACCCCCGAACCCGGTGGTGGACACCGGAAGTAAGGGATGCCGTCAAGCTGAAGAAGGAGTCCTACCAGGCCTGGCTGGCCTGCGGGACTCCAGAGGCAGCTGACAGGTACCTGCAGTTCAAGCGAGCTGCGGCCCGGACTGTTGCGGAGGCGAAAACTCGGTCCTGGGAGGAGTTCGGTGAGGCCATGGAGAATGACTATCGGTTGGCCTCGAAGAAATTCTGGCAAACCATCCGGCGACTCAGGAGGGGAAAGCAGTTCTCCACAGGCACCGTTTTCAGTGCAGGTGGGGAGCTGTTGACTTCGACTGGGGACATTGTCGGGCGGTGGAAGGAGTACTTCGAGGATCTCCTCAATCCCACTGACACGCCTTCTTTTGAAGAAGCGGAGAATGAGGACTTTGGGGTGGGGCTGTCTATTACCCGGGCTGAAGTCACTGAGGTAGTCAACGAGCTCCTTGGTGGCAAGGCCCCGGGGGTGGATGAAGTCCGCCCTGAGCACCTCAAGTCTCTTGATGCTGTGGGAGTGTCTTGGCTGACACGTCTCTGCAGCATCGCGTGGCGGTCGGGAACCGTACCACTGGACTGGCAGACAGGGGTGGTGGTTCCCCTCTTTAAGAAGGGGGACCGGAGGGTGTGTTCCAACCATAGGGGAATTACACTCCTCAGCCTCCCTGGGAAAGTCTATGCCAGGGTACTGGAGAGGAGAGTCCGTCCGATAGTCGAACCTCGGATTCAGGAACAACAGTGCGGTTTCCGTCCTGGTCGTGGAACAGTGGACCAGCTCTACACCCTATCTAGGGTGCTGGAGGGATTGTGGGAGTTCGCTCATCCAGTCCATATGTGTTTTGTGGATTTGGAGAAGGCGTTCGACCGCGTCCCCCGTGGCATCCTGTGGGGGGTGCTCTGGGAGTATGGGGTCCGGGGAGCCTTACTGAGGGCTGTCCGGTCTCTGTATGACCGGAGTAGGAGCTTGGTTCGCATAGCCGGCAGTAAGTCAGACCTGTTCCCAGTCCACGTTGGACTCCGGCAGGGCTGCCCTTTATCACCGGTTCTGTTCATAGTTTTTATGGACAGAATTTCTAGGCGCAGCCAGGGGCCGGAAGGGATCTGGTTTGGGTACCACAGGATTTCCTCTCTGCTTTTTGCAGATGATGTTGTCCTGTTGGCTTCATCGGACCGGGACCTCCAGCGTGCATTGGGGCGGTTTGCGGCCGAGTGTGAAGCGGCTGGGATGAGGGTCAGCACCGCTAAATCTGAGGCCATGGTCCTTGACCGGAGAAAGGTAGTCTGCCATCTCTCAGTGGGTGGAGTGTCCTTGCCCCAGGTGGAGGAGTTTAAATACCTTGGGGTCTTGTTCACGAGTGAGGGAAGATCAGAGCGTGAGATTGACAGGCGGATCGGAGCGGCGTCCGTAGTTATGCGGTCGCTCTATCGGTCCGTCGTGGTGAAGAGAGAGCTGAGCCGAAAAGCAAAGCTCTCAATTTACCGGTCGATCTACGTTCCAGTACTCACCTATGGTCATGAGCTATGGGTCATGACCGAAAGAACGAGGTCCCGAATACAAGCGGCTGAAATGAGCTTCCTCCGCAGGGTGGCTGGGCGCTCCCTTAGAGATAGGGTGAGAAGCTCGGTCACCCGCGGGGAGCTCGGAGTAGAACCGCTTCTCCTCCACATCGAAAGGAGCCAGTTGAGGTGGCTCGGGCATCTAGTCCGGATGCCTCCTGGACGCCTCCCTGGAGAGGTGTTCCGGGCATGTCCCACTGGGCGGAGGCCCCGGGGAAGACCCAGGACACGCTGGAGAGACTACGTCTCTCGGCTGGCCTGGGAACGTCTCGGGGTCCCCCCAGAGGAGCTGGAGGAAGTGGCTGGGGTGAGGGAAGTCTGGGCATCTCTGCTCAGTCTGCTGCCCCCGCGACCCGGTCCCGGAAAAGCGGAGGAAGATGGATGGATGGATGGATGGATGGACTGGGATTGTAGTCACCTGGGAGCCGGTGTCAAGGAGGCAGTTGCATAAATGTTCATCAATCTCCACCACAGCAGTGCATTTTGAACCAATAAGGCCCCTTGGTAGTCTGGTGGATGTGGTCTTTGATTCAGCTTCACTCATCTCCGCACACTTCACAGTCTTTTTCTCTTTGGGACAAGTTTGGTCCATCCTGGTTCCCATTTGCCCCTCAATAGGAACCTCGGCTAGTTTAACTGACTGTTTGTGAACGTGGGTTGTTGTTTCTGGGCAAACAGTTTCTTTTTGCGGGCAACCAGGGCACTGTTTGGTTCATTTTGGCACTGAGGACGAATGTGGCCATCTTCACCACACCTAAAACAGAACCCAGGTTTGCATTGGGCAGGTGTGGACTTCCGGGATGCAGGTTGTTTGCTGTATTCTGCTTTGGAACGGGAGTTGGTTGGAGGCTGGCCTTTGTTAGCTGTTAACAATGCCAGTTGTCGCTGTACTTCAGCAAGTTGTTCTGCCAGCTGCTGGGTTATGCTGGTTAATGCAGCAACTGCTCCTCCCTCACAACCAGTCTCAACGTGAGCCAACTGCACGTGGGTGGTTGCTTTCTGTCTGACTGCTCCGAGATGATGTTTCATTCTTTGACTCTTGGCCGCCTCCCGATCCTCTTCAGTCCGAAGGAGCAGCAACTGTTCATTGAATGTTGGTGGGTTCAACTTCCTCTGCTTAAGTTGAAGTTCAGAGATTAAGGAGTTGTCCCAGCACCCCCGGCAGAATTGATTGATAAGGTGTCTGTTGGCATCAATGTCCTTAACTCCACCCCTTTTTACAGCTGCATTCAGTGCCACTTGAAGTCTATGCAGATAGGAGGATGGCTTTTCTCCATTGTTTTTAAAAGTGTCCATAAATTTGGCAAAAACTTCATCACCATCTTGTACAGTGCCATAAGCAGAGTCGAGAGTGTCCAGATAAACTGAAGGCACGGCGTCTGTGCTCAGGTGTTTAATCACATCAGCTGCTGGTGGCAGGAGGCTGTCAACAATCCTCCGAGAACGCTGGAGGTCCGAGACTGATGGGTCCCGCAGCAGTAAGTCCACTCCTAACCGCCAGGTATCATAATCCGCCTCATGCGCTGGTCTCTGCAGTCGTCCTGAAAACATTTTCAGTTTCTGTGGGAAAACACTTGCCTCGCTCTTCACTATGTGCTCCACCACATAGCGCTGGACTTCAGGTGGGTTGAAACCCGGCATGGTGGTAGACGCTCTCTCTCCGGGCTCTGCAGTATGCTGCCAAGATGCAGGGTGTGGCTTACTTTCCACTAGGGAAGGTGAAGTCTCCTGTGGTGGGATACTGGAGACTGGTGGTCTTGCTGATGCTTTTGGGAGCGGTCCAATGGCCTTGGGGTCTGCAGGCAGGTTCTTCTCCTCAGCAGCAGGGTGGATCTCGGCGACGGACCGTCCAATCTGAGCCATGGTAGTTTTTAGCACTTCAGCAAAGTGCATACCAGAGAGTTTTGCAACATTTTGCAGCTCTGTCAGATAAGCCTGCGTTTTACTTTTCGCAATGTATTCCGCATAAACTGTGGACAGTTCAGAAATGAAGTATGTTTTCGTTTTATCAGAAGAACTCAATTTATAAGGTAAAATATGACGTAAATAAACTATTGTTTCACCGCTATTAAATTCAATAATAAGCGACCCGTCAAATTCTGAGCATGATTCAAGGATCATTTCTGTTCTGGTAATACGTCCATATTGCTTCAAAAGTCGATAACTTCTTCAGTACCTATTGTTTCAGTGACTGATATGCCTTCAACTATTACACTGTTTGGTATTTTAATTCCCAAGTTCATAAACACATCCATGATGACACAATAATGTTGCAGAAGAAAATAAATTCAAATTACTGCAGTGTGGGTTAAGACACTTCCCACTCCCTCCTAGCTAGCTCACCACTTTTTATATGTAGCCCGAATGAGGATACTTCTAAGTTATGATTTTCATTGAGAGTTCTTGTTTAGGCTAGTGTCTACAATATCTTGGTTCGTCTCAGGGAGGGAGGTGAAGAGCTTAAACAACACACAACAAATGGCTACGGTGCAGGAAGTGCAAGTTTATGTAGTTATTCCCCAAAGATATTTACAGTATGTACAGTACAAGGCTATTTACAGGGCTTGTTTTACTCCATCCAAGTTTTTTCTCTTTTCCTCTCAACATAATTTTTTCTTTTTCTGGTTTATTTAAATCAGTCAGTGGTGGGTAAAGACTTTGTCAACAGAGGAGCAGTTATCCCCTGGTAGGGAGGAGGTGAGAAAACAGCTGGTTTCTGCTCTCCCCCCTTTCATCCTGCTCCTGCTGGGTCTGCAGCTCAGCTGCAGGGTGCTGCAGCAGGGCCCTGAGTCTTATCACAACTGATTCATCATCCCCTGTTTTAGCAATCAGACATGCATCCCTAGTTTTACTTTTCTGAATGCCATTCTTTCTTTTTGTTGCTTCATTTAACCACAGTTTTGCACAAATTAATTCTTCACTATTTTTTTCTTTTTTATTCTGTTTTTAATTTGTAACCTTTTAACTAATTCAGTACATTCCCCTTAAAATTTTAATTTTCTATTTAAATTCCCCATTTTGTAATTTTATTTTATTTACGTTAGTCACAGAGTGTGATCAGAACCAACAGAGAACGTCTCTCATGACCAAATTTCACTCCCCGTGCAACAAGCTTCTAGGTCAGACCTATTGTCTGATCCGGTCACACGTTTAGGGTCCTCCCAGGAGTAAAATCCGTTTTAGACTCTGGATTCTTTTCACCTAAAGCCTAATGAGATGAAATATTGTTCTACTTTAACAAGCAGCCTTGTGTTAACACCGCAAGGTTTCCAGCTGCCCACTGCTTCGAACAAGTTCACTCCTTTCACACATGCACAAACATGTACACCAAAAAAGATTTTTTTCTTTATTTTTTTCTTTTTCCAGGCCTTTTAGGGACTGGAACCCTCTTACGCGTTTTAGGCTGCAGGACTCGAACCCACACCTTTATTCAGAATTTCGGACCTTTCCAGGACTTCAAACCCACACGTGTTTTAGGCAACAGGACTGGAACCTGTCCCTTTCAGAATTCTGGGCCACTTCGGGGACTAGAACCCCTGACTAAGCGCTTTACTTGCCTTGTCGTTGTGGTCTGACTGGTTCACGGATAACGTCAATCCGGACCCAGGGATCAGACCAGTCGATTGGCCGGCATAGAATTCACTACGACGGACTTTCCTCCGGAGACCTAGTCTCATGGGCTGTGCACAGACTTCAATCGGCATGGTCCTCCCCCAAGGACGCAGATATGTTGTCATCCGGCTCGAAGGACCAAAGAATGTCAGATAAATGCCCGCCCACCCATTTGACCCGGCCCCCTGAACTTCACCAGAGAGAGAGAGACCCCCTTTTTTTGCATATCACATAGCCATGTGACTCATTGACTCATTGAAGTGTGGAAAACTGGGGGGAAGTGGACGATCTCTGGAATTGTTTCCTCACATCAATAAAGTTTATTTGAATTGAAATGTGAACAAGCTAAAGAAACTAACTCTAAATTGTCCATAGGCTCCAGCAGCCCCGTGACCCCGAAAGGGACAAATGTAATATAAAATGAATGAATGAATGAATATTAGTACTTTCTATTTCCTGACTTTTCATGTGAAGAAACCAGAGAAGATTATTTAATGTCAGATTGGGTTGTTAAACTTTGGTTATGTGTGGCATTCAGTTTACATTTAGGCCCCCCTACGATCGTCACACTTGTTCTGTTTCAAACTGACCCCGGCCCCCGATCAGAGAATGGAAACGTCATGTGGCCCTCGCTGGAAAAAGCTTGGGGACCCCTGATCTAGACATTAAAGAAAAACACAATTAGAAACAACAAACCACAACAAGAATCAAGTTTCTCATGCACGAGGGAGAAGAAACCAGTGTGACAGAAGTCAACCATCACACTGCTCTTCTCAAAGGTTCTGTCTCTCCTCGTGCTCCTTTTATTAAGACTTCAAGTAGGAGGTTACAATTTCAAGACAAAGAGAAAAGTTCATTAGGGGGTGTCGTATAATGATCCTTTTGGTGCATTCTAACTTCAAACAGGATCCCTTATCAACTCAGGACAGTGTGTCGTAACACCCCCTCATCTCTTGCTGGGATTGGGATGAGAAGCAGATGAACAAACACACAGAACTGTTTTCAGAAAAGGTAAAAAGGTCAATCTGAGTTTATATTTGAGCATACACATTTAACCCAATACATTTATACAATGATAATAATAAAACAAATTCCTTCACACGCGCACACTGTTTTTCACCATGCGTTTCCATGGTGACTCCAGAAATCGGCGATCTATTGAGAATGTCTTAACGTAGTTGCAGTGCACGTGCATTAACCCAGTGGAGCGTAAGTACGCCAACTCATATCCGGTCATTTGGAACCGACATACCCAGAGTAAACAAGTTCAGGCGGATTTCAGCCAGAGTTCAGGGTTAAAGTCAGGGGAGTTTAACTGTGACAACAACAGCAAAAAACAAACACCCTGTGACAGACTGGAGACCTGTCCAAAGCGTCCCCGCCTTCGCCCACAAGTGGCTGGGATAGGCTCCAGCAGCCCCGTGACCCAGAAAGGGACAAAATGGTAGAAAATGAATGAATGACAAACAAGTGAACTTCCACTTGAGGACCAGTCAGTCACTGTTGCTGGTATCTAGGGGGGGTAAATGTTCACCAGTCCCACCAGGCCTCCAAGTCCCAGGAGCGTCTGCACAGCCACATGATCAGCTGCTAGCAGTGTTGGCAGATTGGGCGGTTCTGGTTCTAAACTTGGGGGTAAAATGGCTTTGGGGCGAGTAGGCATAGTTTAGGCGGTTTTAAGGTCGGTTCAGTGTTTTGTTTTTTCTCATGAAAATACTGGACAAAGTTAGCTGGGTGGCTGTTGGAGCGCCTTTTGACCAATGACCAGATCCAGGTGTGTTCTTGTTTCTCCTGATCCTTCTGTGTGGATGTGGCGTCAAGGGAGGGGGGAGAGGAGACGCTGCAGTTCAACGGCTGACCCGTCAGATCGGTGGAGCAGATGAGAGGGACCCGTGAAGAAATCCTCCAACAACGGCCACCAAACCCGTCCTCAGCAGCAGCGGGTTCCTCACCAACGACCCGATCAGAGCAGGACATCACTGGCAGGAACAGGGAGAGAGCCGCTCCGTTCCACTTCACCTCTTCCAGTCTCAGATTCACTGTGAGGGATTGCTACAGCGTTTCATGGCTGCCATAAAGTGAAAGGGCGTAAAGACAACTGAGCGGGCGTATTCAGGAACACAGTGAGGAACCTTCCAACCGCACAGGCGTCAGTTGTCTTTACGCCCTTTCACTTTATGGCAGCCATGAAACTCCATTGTGATGACCGCTGCTCTGCTGTGGAGTGATGTTCATGCCACCACGATGCACACAAGACTTTCTAAGTTGCAAATTAAAATATTAAATACCTGCTTTTTTTTCTTTCACTTTTGTTTTTGCTTGAACTTTTTTTTCCAAAATATATTTTTTGCTTTCAACAAATATTTTTATTTGCAAAAATAATTTTTTTTTGCATGCGTTGTGTGTCATCTCTCATTTTTTTATATCTTTGATTTTGCTGCCATATGTTTCAGTTTAGCATGACAAAGCTGCCATCAAACAGCTGCTGATTGGTCCAGATTCTAACCAATCAGGTGTCTCTGTCTCATATTGATTCTGCTTGGAGGCAGACATGGACTTTGGACTTTGTGTTGGTTCTGTTTGATCAGGATTCTGCCGTTTTCAACCATTCTGGCCCGTTTCTCTCAGAGTAAAACCCAGAAGGAGCAGCAAAGCAGATAAATAAAATCAAACAGAGTTTAGTGTTTATTCATGTCAGTGAAGTGACCAACGTGTTTAAAATGTCTGCAGCAGAAAAAATCATCCGAGCTCCGACTCCGTCCAGCTGGAAGTCACATTGAATGAAATCATGGCGCTCAGACACACGTCTGTTCACTCCACAGGTCTCTTTATTAGAAGTCTGGCACAGAGGAACACAGGCCTACAGTCCCACCACCATAACTGCAATGGTAAATACACAAACACAGAACACAGCATGGGCTGCTACATTACAATAACATTTGGATCTGAACTATTGTTTTATTTTATCAATAAATGTTGAATTATATGAATTTTCAGAGCATCCTAAGCTAAATATTGTTGTTGGCATTAGCCTAAAGAATCAGGAGGTTTTTATTGTCATATGATCAGAAACCACTTTTCTCTGAAGAACAGAGTCATGAAAACACAAATTTCAATCCAAAGTTGTCAAATGAAGCAGAAAGAACACAAAGTTGTCAATGTTCTTCTTTCCACAAACACAATCTTCTCCTTCAGCTTCTTCTCTTGTGGTTTCTGTGGAGAACAAACCAGAGAAAGTCTGGGATGGTGACCTCACTGATTCCATTGTGTTGCAGCTTCCTTCAGTTCCCATGACAACAACACCAAAACATTGGAATCCCAAAGTTCAAAGAAACCACAAGAAAACAGATTGGACTCCCAAAAGTTGGACATTCATGTTCCAAAATGTCTCCAATCCACATTCTAGAGATTTTCATTTCTCTCTATTTCTGACTCCAAACATGACTCCACAGAATCTGAACAGTTCAAACGTTTAGTTCTAGATAATCCAAAGCAGAGAAATCACTGAAAACAAACATTTCACTTCTTTCAGGAACTACTTCACTTTACACAACTCTGTTGAGGATCCATAATACACCATCAGTCCAGCATGGAGCGGCTGAGTGAAAGTGGTCTGGACTCTGTGGAGGAGAGTCATGCTTTTAGAGACGCTGTAGAAGGACAGAACACCTGCTCTGTGATCCAGGTACACTCCTACTCTGGAGGGAACAGGAGCTGAGATGGAGGTTTTTATGCTGTTGTGGAGAAATGAGAACCTGTCTGGATGACAAAACAATGACCAAGATTTATCATTAAAACCAAATAGACTTTCTCTTCCAGATCTGCCGATGTTCTTGTATGTGACCGCTACACTAACAGAGTCTCCTCTCCTTTCCACCTCCCAGTAACAACGTCCAGTCAGACTCTCTCTACTCAGAACCTGAAACATATCAGTAAATCTGTCTGGATGATCAGAATCAGACTGAGGTTTTTTCATCGCTGTCACCTTTCTGTTCTCCTCTGACAGTAACAGATTTCTGTGTGCTGTGTTTGGATCCAGTTTGATTTGACGTGAATATCTGAGGAAGTCAGCTCTGCTCTTTGGTTCTGACAGTAAAACGTCCACATGAGAGACTGTCAGTGAGATGTTTGTCCATTCCTCTCTCAGAATGTCCTGCAGTTTGTCTCTGAGCTCTGACACAGCTGCTGTCACATCCTCAAAGTATGTCAGAGGACGGACATGGATGCTGGCTGAGGGGGTGGACTCACTGAGTGGGGGCAGTGAGGGGTAGTTGAGCAGAAAGTGGCTGTGATCCTCTGTGAGCCAGAGCTGCTTCAGCTCAGCGTCTCTCCTCTTCAGCTCAGCCATGTCCTGCTCCAGCTCCTCCTGAAGACCTTTGACTCGCCTCACTTCAGTTTGCTGCTGGGATCTGATCTGCTGCTCCACATCACGGCTTCTTTCCTGGAGGAGACGGATCATCTGAGTGAAGATCTTCTCACTGTCCTCCACGCTTTGATCAGCAGAGTGATTGATGGCCTCCAGCTCCTGTTGAAGCAGCTTCACCTCTTTCTCTCTGTCCTGGATTCTCTGCTGGATTTGTTGCTGACTCTCCTCCAGCTCTCTCTGCTTCTCAGTCCTTTCTGCTGCAGCTGAGACTGTGTCGTGGCCTCTATGTTCCTCCACAGAGCAGAGATAACAGATGCTCTTCTGATCAGTGCGACAGAACATCTTCATCACCTCATCATGACTGGAGCAGATGTTCTCCTGCAGGTTCTTGGAGGGTTCCACCAGCTTGTGTTTCTTCAATGCAGCTGCTTTCAAATGAGGCTGAAGGTGTTCCTCACAGTAAGAGGCCGGACAGCTCAAGCAGGACTTGATGGCTTTCAGTTTTCTTCCAGTGCAGACGTCACAGACCACATCTCCAGGTCCAGCATAGCAGAGACCAGCAGGAGCAGCTTGGAGTCTGGTCTTCTTCAGCTGCTCCACTAAAGCTGCTAACATGACATTTTTCCCCAGAACAGGCCTCGGTGTGAAGGTCTTCCTGCACTGAGGACAGCTGTGGACGTTCTCCTCTGCATCCCACAATCCTTGAAGACACTTCATGCAGTAGCTGTGTCCACAGGGAATAGTCACCGGATCCTTCAGCAGATCCAGACAGATGGAACAGCAGAAGCTTTCTTCATCCAGATCTGCTCCTTTCTGCGCCATTTCTCCTCTCAGACACACAGACTGTGAGAGTTTCACTTCCAGACTCTGAACTTTCAAAGGTATTGTCATAAGGAGGAGGGATTTCAGGATCAGAGTCCAAGACACTTTGGGATTTTCCAGAAGATTTACTGCAACTTAGACACATTTCTTGGTTTTACTGTCTGTCAAAGATCATAAAAGAGACAAAGTCCAGAGTTCTTCATGGTTTTCATCAACTTTTGTGTTTTAGCAACAACAGTCAGAAGTTCTTTAGAATGAATTTAAGACGGACTCTGGAACTATGAAAGGATATTTCTGCCACTAAAATGAGACAAAAAGACAGAAAATCCATCAGTTTTCAGGAAGGAAGTGCTAAAAATCTAGATTTGTATCTAAACTTTATAGAGTTTTTATTGGATCCTGAAACAATGAAGTCCTGTTTCTATTCAGCTTAACAGCACCAGGAAGTTGGAAAAAGGATGACGGTTCACCACAGTAGACTTAAAGCTGCAATGATAGAAAACGTCATTTCTGACCTTTTGACATTTTTCATCAGAGAACATTTGCTCCATCAGGATGATCCTATGTTGAACAGAATTTTATTTTGAAAAAAAACTCACGTCATCCTTTGTTAAATGTAAAAATCACTTTTATGGTTAGTAAATGCTGTTTTCTCTTTACATTTCATGGTTTTCTCCATTCAAACTACATCTAATGGATCCAAATCCTAATTGTAACATCAACATCAATAGAAAGCAGTCTGCTGTTTTTTTGCTTTGCTGCTCCTACTGGGTTTGGTCAGAGACAAACAAACCAGAACGGCTCCTTTAGTGCTGAAGGTTGCAGACTCCTAATCTAACCTTTGACTGTAGAGACACCTGGACAGCTTGGCCCCTCCCCCCTGGCATTCCGAACAGGAATTCAATTCAGTTTTATTTGTATAGCCCAAAATCACAACAACAGTCGTCTCGATGGGCTTTGAAGTGAAACATGAACTCAAAAGGATCATGAATACAAAGAGTCAATAGGAAAATACTAAAATAAACTAACAAACTGACTAAGCTATACTGGCATCCCTGCCCTTAGACCCCCCTTCATGGTAAGGAAAAAACGAAGAAACCTCAGGGGTGCCCACATGAAGGAGGGATCCTCCCCCAGGACGGACAGGCGATTTACCAGAACTCTTAGAGAAGAATTAACTTATCTAACTCTACATCTACATATTTAAAGTCCAGCAGACGAGCTTCATCCAGCCGGGGTTGGGGGCAGTCAGGGGCGCGAGTCGAGCCGGAGACAGGAACCACAGCCAGGTTTAGGAGCAGGAGCAGAGACGAGGTACACAGTCAGGAACAGGAGCACGGATGGACCAACTGGAGTCTGGAAGCACTCCCACTCCCCAGGAGGGGAGAGGGATAGAGGGACAATATATGAATCACTGCACCAAACAGAGGCATGGAGAACTAAATGATGAATGATGATCACAGATAGAGAAGAGAGGAAGGGTGAAAATAGATGAGAAAAGAGGACAGAACCCCAGAGCACCATAGTTACCCCAGCTTCAACTTCTAGCCGCCTTTTAAAACAAATAGTTATTGTTATTAAGTTTAATTTAAACACATTAACATTAAGTTAAATAATCTCTGAATACTAACTAGTCTGACAATAAGCCTGTCCAAAGAGGAATGTTTTCAGTCTAACTTTGAATGTAGAAACTGAATCTGCCTCTCTTCCATGAGCTGGGAGTTTATTCCATAAGACAGGGGCTTGGTGGCTAAACGCTCTACCTCCAACTGTACTTTGACTATTTCTAGGAACCACAAGCAGTCCTGCATTTTGCGAGCGAAGTGTTCTGATTGGATGGTAAGGGACTATGAGGTCATTAATGTAGGACAGGGCCATTCCATGTAAGGCCTTATAGGTTAACAGGAGGATCTGGAACTGGATTCTAGAATCAACTGGGATCCAGTGAAGGTAAACTAACACAGGAGTGATGTGATCTCTTCTGCTAGTTCCTGCTAACAATCTAGCTGCTGCGTTCTGAACAAGCTGGAGACTTCTTCAGGAACTCTTAGGACACGCTGCTAACAAGGAGTTACAGTAATCCAGCCTCGACGTAATAAATGCATGGATGAGTTTTTCAGCATCACTCTTAGAAAGTAGATTTCTGATCTTAGCAATGTTCCGCAGGTGAAAAAATGCAGTTCTACACGCCTGAGATATGTGAGCCTTAAATGATAAATCCTGGTCAAATAAAACCCCAAGGTTTCTAACTGTGGAATTGGGGGCTATACTTCCACCATCCAGGGAGACTATCTGAGCAGACAGAGCATCTCTCAGGTTTTTAGGACCTAGTATAATAACCTCAGTTTTTTCTGGGTTCAAGAGGAGGTAATTAATTGTCATCCAGGTCTTGATGTCTCTGATGCAGGCGTTCAGTTACTCTTTATTGTCATTCTGGTCAGGTTTCATGGATAAATACAACTGAGTATCGTCGGCATAACAATGAAAATTAATGCTGTGTTTCCTGATTATGTTTCCTAGGGGTAGCATATAGAGCGTAAACAGGATGGGTCCTAAGACTGAGCCCTGTGGGACTCCGTAGTTAACTCGAGTGCACTGAGAGGAATGTCCATTTACATTAACAAACTGATATCTATCTGACAGATAGGATTTAAACCACTGGAGAGCAGATCCTCTGATCCCTATGTCATGCTCTAATCTATGGAGTAAAATACAGTGGTCGATAGTGTCAAAAGCTGCACTGAGGTCTAACAGGACAAGAATAGAAAGTAGTCCCTTTTCTGAGGCCAATAACAAGTCATTAGAGACTCTAACTAGTGCAGTTTCCGTACTGTGGTGGGGTCTCAACCCCGACTGAAAGTCTTCAAAGTGGCTGTTGTCCTGTAGGTGGCAGTAAAGCTGCTTAACTACAACTCTTTCTAGGATTTTAGAAATAAAGGGCAGGTTTGATATCGGTCTATAGTTGGCCAAGATGCTAGGATCCAAACTGGGCTTTTTCAGAAGAGGTTTAACAACTGCATATTTAAAAGACTGTGGCACGTAACCCGTTTCTAGAGAGGTATTTATCATTGTTAATATGGAATCATTAATTAGGGGAAAGGTTTCTTTAAAAAGTCTAGTGGGAATTGGGTCTAACAGACAAGTTGAGGATTTGGTGGACGTAATAATTGATGCTATTTCCGCTTAAACCACAGTAGTGAAGCAGTCTAATGTTACAGCCGGTTCTATGGATGCCTCCACTTCTACCGCTTCAGCCTGCTCTGGGCTGATAGTGGGAATAACTTGATTTAACTTATGTCTAATATTTGAGATTTTACTATGGAAAAATGTAAGAAAATCATCACAACTGAGAGAAACAGGAACATGTGGTTCTACTGAGCTCTGACTGTGAGTTAATTTAGCAATAGTGCTTAAAAGAAATCTGGGATTGTTTCCATTCTCTGATAATAAGGTTGAATAGTACTGGGTTCTAGCTCTACGCAGAGCTTTTTTATAATTTAAGAGGCTATATTTGCAGGTATTCAGAGACTGCTCTGAACCGGAGCTCCTGAGGGCTTTTAATGCATCATTAACAAAGTGGTCATTTATATTAGGACTGATGCTATGGGAGCTGGTCTCAGAGTATTTGCTCAGAATGTACTGGCTGAACTGTGAGTTTAAACTCAGACACAGAACGATCACATAAGGTTCTTCTAAGTTGTTTCTTATTCACTGGGGCAGTAGCAAGTTCTAAATTAAACTGGAAGGTAATCAGAAAGTGATCAGAAATAATGGGGTTAAGAGGAAGGACACTCAGCTGGCTGATCTCTATACCATGAGTTAAAACACAGACGCACTGAAGGACCATGATGCAACCGTTTTTCCAAAAGAAAAGGGATTTATATCACAAATTAAACTGAAAATGAAGCAAAAGCTTTAAGTTTCAACAAGAACAGAAATCAAACAGGACGTTAAACTGTTTGATCAGTTCCATTTAAAAACAGAACAGTCATTCTACTAATAAATTCTCATGTTTTTTCCAGAACAAACATCAAATTGTTAAACATTTCTGTCCACATCCTGTGAATAATCAAATCAATTCTCACAGTTTCTTCTGTAGTTCAGACTGTTGCTGCTGTGCAGGTCTGTGACGCTGAGAAGGAAAATTATTTCTTACTCAACTCATAAAAAACGCAAAGAGAAAGCAGATTTATTAGAACTAGAAAATAAAATCCAAACTCTGGAGACTGCTTAGGTTGCTTCTGCACAGGAACATATTCTGGGAGATCTGGAAAAATTAAAGCTCTAGTTAAATGACATCATTAATAAACAAACACAATTCCAAATACAAAGGCTACGACTTGAAAGATTTGAAAACTCAAACAAATCTGGCAAATTTCTTGTTAATCATCTTAAATTAATAAAGAAAAATCAACAATCATGGACCAAACAGGGAATGTCACCCATGATCCAATCAAAATCAATACCACGTTTAAAGACTTTTATAAAAACTTATACATATCACAGATTAACCCATCAGAGCAAAGCATCAATTCATTTCTAGATAAAATAAACCTACCCAGATTAAATGAAGATCAGATGACAAACTTAGACTCACCTCTCTTGTTGATACTAATCCCTAAAGGTAAAGCACCAGGGCCTGACGGCTTTCCTGCTGAGTTTTATAAAGAATTCTGGGAACAGCTGGCACCAATGTTTTTTGAAATGGTAACATTTATCAAGAAAAGCCAGTCAATGCCACCTAACATGAACTCCGCCAACATAATTCTCCTCCTAAAACCAGACAAAGACCCCAGTAGTCCTTCAAGCTATCGCCCCATTTCTTTAATCAATGCAGATGTTAAAATTATCTGCAAAGCACTAGCACAGAGAATAGAAAATAATGACTCCTCACATAATTCACCTTGATCAAAAGGGATTCATCAAAGGCAGACACTCTGATGACAATGTCCGCAGACTCATTAATGTAATTGACTTTGCCAGCATTAAAAACCAGGAAATGACCATACTATCACTGGATGCTGAAAAAGCTTTTGACAGAGTAAATTGGAAGTTCCTCTTTGCTGCCCTCTATAGGTTTGGTTTTGGAGAATCATTCATCAACTGGATCGAAACATTATATCACAACCCCGATGCATCAGTTAGAACTGATAAACAGACTTCCAACAGGTTTTTTCTTGGAAGAGGAATCAGGCAGGGTTGCCCACTCTCCCCCTCTCTCTTTGCTATATTTATTGAGCCTCTAGCTGCAGCAATAAGACAGAATGAGAGCATTAAAGGAATTATAGCCAAGCACAGCCATAATAAAATTAGTCTCTTTGCAGATGACATCTTAATGTTTTAAATAATTCACGTTCTGTAAATGAAACAGCAATAATTATTAATGAATTCTCCTCCATATCAGACTACTCCATTAATTGGAATAAATCTGTTTTATTACCACTGAAGAGTAAAGCGGAGCAAAGACTCACTATACCAGTCAAATCAGGCATTATCAAATATTTAGGTATTTATTTTTCCCCTAAATTATCAGAACTGGTGCAGCTAAACCACACTCCATTACTGAAAAGCATACAGGACGATCTAACCCAATGGACCAACCTGCCTCTTTCCCTAATGGGCAAAGTAGCCACAGTTAAAATGAAAATCTTACCCAAAGTAAATTATCTCTTCTCAATGATTCCCATACAACCGCCACTAAAATGGTTCAAAACATTAGACTCATCCATATCAAGATTTCTATGGAACAATAAACCTGCAAGAATTAGTCTAAAAACTTTAAAATCTGCAAAAAGCTGTGGAGGATTAGAATTACCTAACTTCCACAAATACTTTCTTGCAAATAGATTACAATACATCTTAAAATGGTTAAAAAATAATCCAGAAACCAACTCAAGGTTAGACTTGGAACAGGCGTTATGTGGGAAGATCAACCTGTCAGATCTTCCATTTATTAGCCAAACAGTTAAAAAACAAGATTGTTTCAAAAGTATCAATATAAACGCAACTTTAACAGCCTGGTGGGAATTTCTAAAATAATCTAACTCGTCAATCCAACCGTGCAGAATGACACCCATCTGGAACAACCCTGACATCCTCATAAGCAAAAAGATGATACACTTCCCAGCTTGGCAAGCAGGGGGCGTGACATCACTAGAGCACTTAATTATTGACAGAAGATTCATAACTCCCCAGGAACTACAAGACAAACATGGAATAAATAACTTCTTGGAATATCAGCAACTTAAGTCTATTATTAATAAAAAGTTTAAATACAGAGACAACGATTTAAAGCTACCAGAGGTAGTTACCGCTCTGATTAACTTTTTAATGAACAAAACTCTCTCCAAAATATAAAAACTTTTATGTAAATTAGATAATAATATTTCACTTCCAATAACAAAATGGGATGCAGATTTGAGCATCAGCACAGATGAAAGCTTTTGGTCAGAACTTTGTCTAAACACCTTTAAACTGACAAAAAGTCCAAATTTGCAGCTAATCCATTTCAAAACTCTTAACAGGATTTACTACACTGGACAGAGGATGTTCAAGATGGGTCTCAGTAACTCAGACATTTGTGAACACTGTGACAGTAATCTACCTGATAGTTACATGCATGCACTGTGGTTCTGCACGCCTGTCCAGGCTCTCTGGCGGCAGTTATGTGCCGATCTATCAGCCTGGCTTAAGGTTTCAATCACGGCTTCACCATCACTTTGCGTGCTTGGTGACATGAGTGTCATCGATGTAGAAGGAGAATTATTAAATATAATTTTCATAACTCTTTGTATTGCTAAAAAAACCATCTTAATAAATTGGAAAAACAAGAAAAATATAAATATAAGTCAATACAGAAATCTGCCTGCTTGATCAAATCAGCTTGGAAAAAATGTCAGCCCAAAGTTCAAGTAACTTTGAAAGAATTCAATCTCTCTTGTCTCCCATAGTTAACTCCATGACTTAGGGGGGGGGCTGGTCGTTGCTGCTCCCTGCCTTTCTGCCGTGGTGTGGGGTGGGGGTCGGGGCCTCCGCTGTCCGTGGGGGTTGGTGGGGATCCCATTCGTTGGGGGGTCGGGTCCGGTGCATGGGCGGGGCGGGCGGGGGCACTGCGTGGTCTTCTGGGCTTGGCGGTGGGGGGTGCGTGGTGGGGGGGTTGAGTGGTGGTCCGGCTTGGCTTGGGGGGGTGGTCTCTTTGTCCGTGCTGGGGGGGGTCGGCGGGGGGTCCTGCTCGGGGGGTAGGTCCAGCGGCACTGGATAGGCTGCCCATCTACACCTGGGGCTGGGATCAGCCCTTCCCTGGCTCTGGGACGGGGCAGGGCAACCCTCTTGGGGCCCCCGGTCGCTCTGGGCGTCACCCGCTGCGGCTGCGGGGTCTTGGGGGGTGTGGGGGGGGCCTGTCGGCCCTATCTTGTGGGGGGGCTTTCTGGGGGGGGCACCATGGGTACGGGATCTTGGGGGTTTGACGGGTCGGGGTCTCCGCTGGTGGCAATGGGCTGTTGCCCCGGCCGGTTGGCTGCCTTGGTCCCGTCAAGGCCTGAGCAGAGCTCTCTCGGGGCCGGCGCCTGAGGGTGGGGGCCTGGGCTTGCTCCGGGGGGGGCGGCGATTTCTGGATCCTCTCTCTCTGTGTGGGGTGGGTCGTGCTGGGCCTGGGGCGTCGGTGCCTCGGGGGATGGGGCCCCGAGGCTGGGGGACCTGGGCCCTATGCTGGGGGGGCTGGGGGATGGCTGTTTGACCACCGGGAGACAGTCTACCAGCTGTCCCCAACTTACCCCCTTCCTCATATAATCTCATATTAGGGTGAGGGGGTGGAGGGTTTAGCCTGCAATACGCTTTGGGGGGGGCTACTTGGCAGTGGTCCCCCTCCCATGGTTACCGTATGGAATGGGCCCCCCCTCTCTCGGTTTTCTTTGCACCTTAGACATGTAGGGCCCTTGGTAGGGGGGGTGCTTGAACATCACTGCCAGCAAGCAGCAGATGTCCTCCTAGCACCCTACCCACCAATTTTAACCGCACCTTAGACATTTAGGGACCCTTGGTGGGGAGGGTGAGGGGACAGGGTGAGGGGACATTACTGTGAGTAATCAGGGAATGTCCTCTCTGTGCCCTACCCACCAATTTTAACTGCACCCCCCCTAGTACACACACCTTTTACTCCTCATAATATACATTCAAACACAAACATGCACACATGCACACATACACCCTCACAAACACACGCACACACATTTTGCAAGGAAGGTGGGTCCTAGGTCCATCTGTCCCCTACCCCATCCCTGGTGGGGGGTACTGGGCCCTTGGCAGCGGTGGCTGTGTCCCCTGGGTGCCGGTTTCCTGGGCCCGGCAGGGCTCTCTCCGCGCAGGGAGGGGGTTCACATTACACCTGAGCCGGGGGTGTCCGTTTCCCTGTGGGGTGGGTTCGGGTTTTTGCCCCTGGGTGCTGGGCCCCGCCCACATTCCAACTGTGGCCGAGCCTGATCGGGCCATGTTTACAACACCCCTTGCGGTTCCCCATATTCTCCGGAGTGCCCCCCTCCTGGGCGGGGACAGCTGGCCCCTGCCTTGCTCCTTCCTGGACCAACCGTAGGCCGGGTGGGTGGCTGCCTGGAGTGCAGAGCGGGTCTCCCTTGGGGGGTCCTGGCTCGTACCTGGGGTTGGGGCGGGGGATGCCCAGAACTCCTGGGTGGTGATGAGGTGCTCGTCTAGGCCTGTGGGCACCCTTCTTGGGTGGGGCCCTGCGTTGGGACCTCCCGGCACGGCAGGGGGGCTGCTCCCCTGGTTAGGCTGGGGCGGCGCTCTCTTCCCCCCATGCCTCCCTGCTCTCTGGCTCTGGGGGGCTCGTGGTGGTCCTGCTGGCCCTGGCCTGGGTGGCGGATGTGGTCGTCCGGGGGGTGGTTGTTCTCTGCCTGCTGCCGAGTGGCGATAGGGGTTCTGGCTGCCGCTGCTGCTGCGGCGGGGGTCTGGGTGTGGGGATGGCTGGGCGCTCTTCCTCCTTTTCACATTCCACCATCCATTTAGAAGAACATAAACGCTCACTTGAGCACAGGTGTTAGCTCACCTTTACACTAATAATTTGCATGATTGAATGAATGAAAAATTTCACTTTAGTTGGTTTAAAGGCATAAGTATGCGTGTGTGTGTATTGTGTGCATGCTTTGTGTACATGTTGACATGTGGACATCTTTGCAGCTAACAGGTGTGTTTATAACATCTGAATGTGTGTGTGGACAGGCCCCGCCCTTTGAGATTTGTATTACTCTTGAACCTTACCATAATGATAAACATCCAGTAACTTGTTGCTTTATGCTGCTTTATGGTTCTACCCCCCTCCTATTATCACCCTCCTCTCCCCCCCTCCTCTCTAACATCACTCTCTCTTCTCCCCTCCTTTCCTTTTCCGTCCGGTCCAACACCAAAGATTTTCAAACATGATGGAATCTAATAAAGTTTGGCCTCAATTCCAAAAGGGATTTATTCAGACATTCCTCTGGTTTGTCTGAAGATTAATAACCCCTGTTGTTAAAGTAAAATATCTCCAACACAAGAGGCCTTCAGCTCTCATCTGTTTGCCCAGCTGTTGGACAGGACAAGTTTAAAAAAAAAAAGACTTGGAACAGGCATTATGTGGGAAGATCAACCTGTCAGATCTACCATTTATTAACCAAACGGTTAAAAAACAGGATTGTTTCAAAAGTGTTAATATAAACGCCATTTTAACAGCCTGATGGGAATTTCTAAAAATATCTAACTCGTCAATTCAAACTTGCAAAATGACACCCATCTGGAACAACCCAGACATCCTCGTAAACAAAAAGATGATACACTTCCCAGCTTGGCAAGCAGGGGGCGTAACGTTACTAGAGCACTTAATTATTGACAGACGATTCATAACTCCCCAGGAACTACAAGACAAACATGGAATAAATAACTTTTTGGAATATCAGCAACTGAAAAAAGTTTAAATATGAAGACAATGACTTAAAGCTACCAGATGTAGTTACCTCTCTGATAAATTTTTCAATGAAAAAGACTCAAAAGTTTCAAAATATACAAACTTTTATGCAACCTAGATAATAATATTTCACTTCCAATAACAAAATGGGATGCTGATTTGAGGATCAGCACAAACGAAAGCTTTTGGTCAGAACTTTGTCTAAACACCTTTAAACTGACAAAAAGTCCAAATTTGCAGCTAATCCATTTCAAAACTCTTCACAGAATTTACTACACTGGACAGAGGATGTTCAAGATGGGTCTCAGTAACTCAGACATTTGTGAACACTGTGATAGTAATCTACCCGACAGTTACATAATAATAATAATAATAATGGATTGGATTGGATTTATCTGCACTTTTCCAGACGCTCAAAGCGCTTACATTGTGTCCATTATTCATTAACTCCTCATTCATACTTGGTGATAGTAGCTACTGATGAAGCCACAGCTGCCCTGGGGCAGACTGACAGAGGCGTGGCTGCCATTTCGCGCCTACGGCCCCTCTGACCATCACCTGGATCATCCATGCACATTCACACACCAGTGGATGCCACACTGGAGGCAAGGAGGTAGAAGTGTCTTGCCCAAGGACACAACGACATTTTGGCTGGTGGGAGCGGGGATCGATCCGCCAACCCTTCGTTTATTGGATGACCTGCTCAACCACCTGAGCTACTGTCGTCCCAAATGCAAGCATGCATGCACTGTGGTTCTGCACACCTGTCCAGGCTCTCTGGCAGCAGGTATGTGCCGATATATCAGTCTGGCTTAAGGTTTCAATCACGGCTTCACCGTCACTTTGTGTGCTTGGTGACATGAGTGCCATCGATGTAGATGGAGGATTAGTATCTATCATTTTCATAACTCTTTATTTTGCACACAAAAAACAATTTTAACTAAATTGGAAAAATAAGAAATGTATTAATGTAAGTCGTACCAGAAATCTGCCTGCTTGATCAAATCAGCTTGGAAAAAATGTCCGCCCAAAGCTCAAGTAACTTTGAAAGAATTCAATCTCTCTGTCCTCCAATGGTTAACTCCATGACCTAGGCGCCCAGGCGTTGCCGCTCCTTGCCTATCTGCTGCGGTTTGGGGTTGGGGGTCAAGGCCTCCAGGTGCACGGCGAGGGCGGTTGGGACTTCGTTGATCGGTGGCCGGGTCCAGTGTCTGGGTGGGTGGGCGGGGGTGCCACGTGGTCTTCCGGGCTCGGGTGTGAAGTGACGTGGTTGGGTGAATGGGGGGGTCAGGCCCGGCTTGGGGGGGGGCGGTCTTTTTGTCTGCGCTTGGGGAGCTGGCGTGGGGCTCTGGCTTGAGGTCCACCTGCACCAGATTGGCTGCCCATCTGGGACTGGGATCACTCCTTCCCTGGTCCTGGGGCGGAGTGGGGAAACCCTCTGGGAGGAGTTACTTGGCAGTGGTCCTCCTCCCTTAGTTGTCGTATGGAATTTGCCCCCCCCCCCCCCTCTTGGTTTTAATAGTAGTATGTCCATGTAGACTTTTTTGTGTTTGAACACTTTCTGAGCCAACATGTGTGTTTGTAATGTTTGAGTGTGTGTCTGTGGACAGGCCCCGCCCATTTGAGATTTTTCATGCATCTTAACCTGTCAGTTGTGATTATAAAGCTCGATTTTACCCTGGCTACTATAATTACTCTTCTACCCCCCCCCCCCCTTATCTGTCATCCCTCTCTGTTCTTTCCTCCTTTTCTTTAAAAAAAGAAAAAAGGAAAGAGATTTTGAGGATTGGACGGATAATGTTACATTCATTCTGTCCACTGACAGTTCTTTCGAAAATTCTAATTAGTTATTTTGTTTGATCATGAAATACAGAACTTCCTGTGATTACAGCAGAAAATTTTTGACAACCACCTTGTGAAATATAGATAAATCACTCACCATGTAACTAGGGAGGACGAAATAAAAGTGCGAGGCTGGACACTCACCATTAGGAAGAGCGGCGTGGAGCAGAAGGGTTGTCTGTTTCCAGCTCTCCTCGTGAGAAATCATACCTGACTCTTGGCGTCTGTTTCCTTTGTTAATACTGTCTTGTGTTTTCAGAAATAACTTTAACAAATGGTCCTTCGAGCCGGAATCCAAAACTGAAGGGAGATCCGATCTGGGGGAGGACCTCGTGAAAACCGTGGCCTTGAAGGGTGCACTTCAGTAAGCAGCTGCTTGAGACCCTTTCCGGGATGAGATTCCTGTCACGGACTGGAACCCCAACAGTTGATGGAACTCAGAGGAACAGACAAGGAGTGGTGAGTACGATTTGCACCACACTAAAATTCATGGTGAGAATGAGAGTCACTAGGTAGTGGACTCTGTAAAGAAATAAAAGAGGTCTAAAATAGTCAACTGCGGTGCGTGAACCGAGTGAAAAAGATGTAATCGTCTTCCAGTTCGAGGTGTGAGCTGGATGTATTAGTTTGCCAGTTCAGGGCGTAAGCTGAATGTAATTAAATGCCAGTTCAAGGCGTAAGCTGAATGTAGTTAAATTGTCATGGTGCCTGTCAGACTTCTCCCCCCTCCACCTCTGCTCCTCCTGATTGCCACCAGCTGTCGTCACTCGGCTCATCTTCTGCTGCTGCTCAGAAGGAGACCCAACTCCACAATTCAACACCAGTTCGTTGGCCCTTATGGTGACTACCCTGGTCTAAATTATGCTCTGGATGCTCTTGCCTTGTTCTCGTTCTCGTTCTAATATTATTCTCCTGTCTCAGGAAAACCAACTTCTCACGAGTGACATCAGTGTGGACCTTCCATCCAACTTGCCCAAGAAGCCTGAAGACCTCATGGCTCACGCTAACCGCACTAAGCCCTCCAGCCACGCCACAAGCTTCGATCTAGTCCGGACCACTTCCAACTCCAACCATCTACATCCCTGGAGAAACAATAAATCCATTCTCGCCAAACACTTCACTGTCTTCCTTCTGGGTTTCCGCATCTGGGTTCATCCTGCCTCGAAAAAACATGACATAGCGGCTGGGTAGCTGGGTTGGTAAGGTGAGAGGCCACCATGCAGGAATCCAGGGTTCGACTCCCAGAGGGGAGTGAACAATGGTACTGGGTCAATGGTGAGTAATTAACACCACCCAGTGAGGGTCCTTAGGCAAGACCCTTAACGCTACTGCCTCCCGAGCGCAGGTAGGCTGCAGCTCACCGCTCCCCCAGGGAATGGGTCAAATGCGGATAGGAATTTCCTCATTGTGGGATCAATAAAGTGTCAATTATAAATACCAGTTCAGGGTGTAAACTGAATCTAATTAAGTTCAGGGCTTGAGCTGGACTAATTAGTTTTAATAAATAAAGTGTGTATGTGTGTGTGAGTGGGAATTTCTCACGTGCTGAGAATTCCACCAAAAGCGGTTCTGGCACATTGCCTGATCAGTGGATGTACTGGACTAGATGTCTGCACCCCACTGCAGTGAGGTAGAAGCAGAAATACCACTGAAATAAGGAAATTACATGTTGTGAGCCATTTTCTTAGTTTTGTCATAGGACCCCCTAGGGGCAACAGTACAAAACTGATATTAAAAAAAATCGGAAACACAAAAACAAAAGGGGATCTGTTAAAAACAATTTTAGATATATGGAATGTAAATATCTTGGGTTGTCCACCTATCTGCCCAAATGGCAGAAGAAATTTGGATTCAATGGTAAATTAACAGCATCTGGATGAGAGGATTAATTAAAAACATAAAAACCAAAACAAAGGGCAATAAGAAAAAGGAAACTAAATACGGCTTAACAAATGCGTATAAATGGCATAATGAAGCACAAAAGATGAATAAAAATCAAAATGAAGCAAAAAGAAATGGCAAAGAAACAAAAATAATGTATAATAAAAATGAACAGGAGAATGAAACAGTGAGGTGGGCTAGACTTAGGCCAGCTCAGAGGGACGAAGAGCCTGATGAGGACGGAGCAGTGGGAGGTTCAACTGCTGCTGTAGTGGGAGCCTCTGCACCTCCTCCTCCAACTCCTTCATCCACACTGTATCCAAATTTAGATGAATTCAGAGTTGCTCTCAATATGGGGATGCCACAGGTCATGGCCATTTAGCAGTTAAAAGAAAATGGTAATTTCAAGATCTAATGGTTTGTCACAGTTATGATGAAGTGAACTATTATTGGTCTTTAGATATTCCATCTGGACCTCTACATGATGTTCCAGAAACTTTGTTAAAAAAAAAAAGCATCAGTGGGGGTCACAAAACAGGAAAGTACAATGAAATCAGAAGACATACACGTGACCATGTGGGTTAAAACTAAATCAGGACAAGATCAAGAGTACACAGATAAATTGGAAGAAGTGACACCAACCAAGATAGTTATAAATCATCTTTATTATGACAAAAAGTCTACAGCAGTTGCTGATGTTACTCTTTGAGTCCTGAAATGTCTGAACTTTTCAGAATGACAACGTCACCATACGTTTCATTGTTCAAATCTCACAAAGCTACATGGCAAGAACTAGGTTACGTGGTAATGCAGTGTCATTATGCTAAAGACTGGGTTCAGATCAAGCCTGGAATGTGGTTTAGTGAGTCTCTTCAGTTGACAAAGGTGGCTCTTTTCTGGACGGTGTCTGTGAAGGGGCACATACACATTCAAAATCCAGATTAAGCTAATATTTGACAAGCGTTTTTGACAGAAAGTGAAGAAAATGAACTAAAAGACTTACCTGGTAGCTTGTGGTCTAAAGGAGGCTCCGATGTGGGCCTCATTAATGGAGCACAGCCAGTTCACTTCAAACCAAAAGGCGATTACAGACCGTGTATTCGTCAATATCGATTAAAACCCGATGCTAAAGAAGGTATTAAACCAGTCATTTTAGATTTAATAAAAGCAGGTGTCATAGTGGAGTGTGAAGATTCACCGTGCAACACTCCAATTTTTCCTGTTAAAAAACAACCTCCATCTGTAGGATAGAGAATGGTCCACCCTTAGGAAGAGCGGCGTAGAGCAGAAGGGTTGTCTGTTTCCAGCTCTCCTCGTGAGAAATCGTACCTGACTCTTGGCGTCTGTTTCCTTTGATACTGTTACGGCCCCGACAGGCAAACCTGTCCCAGTCTAGGGGAAATTAAAAAAAAGGCCAAAACATATGGACGATGGACACCAAAGTTTAGGAACACAGTTTATTAAATGGTAAAAGTAACCTGTGTCCTGTAAAACAAAAAGAAATAAACAATTACTGTGCTGGTCCCAACAAAAGACAAAACAAAGGGATTGGAGCCTTGGCCAAACATAAAATAATTCAGGGAGACAACTGACCCAGCCACGTTGACCGTCGGAGTCAGCAGCTCCCTGCTATGGCTGCCTAACTGAATCTAACTATTGAAAATAAATAAACAAAGCCCGCAAATAAAGACTACCAAGGTCCAACCCCAAACTAAAATAACAAAACCCAGCAGTATAAGACTGCTGAGGACCAAGAGAGAATCAAGAGAGAACCAACCAACCAACCAACCAACCAACCAACCAACCAACCAACCAACCAACCAACCAACCAACCCAGCTCCAACTCAAGACAACTGCTCCTCAGCCTCCTGCCCCCCTTCTCTGAATGCCTCTCTGTCTTAAATACCTGGCAGGTGCTGATCAAGAGCATTGGCTACACCTGCCAGGTGAGCAAAGTGTTGGGATGCAGCAGCAGCAGCAAGACATAACACCTCCACCCATAAACTTGTGAACATGGGGGCCAATTTCCTGCAAGTAGAAAATAAAAAGACATGTTCACAAGCAATACAGTCGGACCAAATTTTGTTCTTTTTAGAGGCAACTTTGAGGTCTTGCTGATCTTTTGGACTGGTCCACTCCAACAGGTATTGGGTTGGAATAACTCAAACCCTGTGGGGTACCTGTGGGGTACCTGTGGGGTACATGAAAAACAAATGCTCCAGAATTCTCAAGTTCGTCATCACAGAGCCACCTCTCCTGTAAAAGGTTTGCTTTGGCTGTGTGTGCATTGATGATGGCTTCTGTGAAAAGAGACGATAGATGCATGTTGTTTAAAGGAAACCGAAGTATACTTTCAGTGCATTGTAATGGGGTTTTGTTCACAGTGACCTGCTCAGATTGTTCATTCATTACCAGAAACTGAAGGCACCGAAGTTCATTTCTGCTTTGGTTCCTGGGAGCACCTATTAATGAGTGAGAATGGGGTGTTAATAAAGGGCCAAACATTTCTTTTATGGCCAGTTTCTTCAGAGGGAACACTGTTAGTCCCTTTAAAGCAGTCCCAGAAAAGGGGAAACATCCAAACAGAGAAGGATCAGAGACTCTAGCCTCATGGCCGCCAATGTGAACATGAAATTCGACTGGCTGCAGGACAGGTGCTTCAAGATGAGCCATGAAGCTGTCACTCAGGTCTAGAAAGTCCTTTTCTGCAGATTCGTCCTGCTCCTGCCTTCTGGCATGGGCAGGAAAACCTTCAGGACATTTTCCAACCAAATCAGAAACCTGATTAACAAGGACAGGAACGACATGCTGGTTTATCAGGGCTTTGTTGTCAGCCAGATCAATTGTTTTCCTGATAAATCCATCATCACCTCCACAAACCTCAGGCTTAAGCGCATATGCATGTAGCATCACATCCTTCACCTTCTCATAGTCCAGACTCACAGTGGCTGGCAAGGACACCACTGCTTCCTGTGCCTTGCCAGTAAGGACTCTGCACAGCAAAAGTGGCCAGACAGTCTTAGGCCACTGCAACACCAAAGCAGTATGCTCAAACAGAGCAAAATACTCATTATTGGCCCTGTCACCTAGTGGAGGTACAAATTTTACACAGTTGTCCACATGAAATGGTGGCACACAGAAGGAAGGAGGTGGTGCAACTGATGTGGCCTGTTGCAGTTCGAGCTCCTTTAGGCAATTTTGCCTGTGGTTTTCCTCTTTAATTTTTCTGAGCTCAAACTCATAGCAAACTTCCTTCTTTTTGATTCTCAAACGAAACAGTTCAACCTCAAGTTCCTTAAGACGGAGAGACGTAGAAGCTTTGCTGTCCGGCAAACTCATCCTCCCAAACAAAATACCTCCAACGGGATCAACAAAATTTTGCTCCGATCAAAACAGCTGACCCTCAGTCAACTGACAGGCAGGGGCTTAACAAAGGAGCAAGAGAGAGAGGAAAAAAAAAACTGAAGCAGAAGATTACACAAAAACCACAAACTGGTGTCCAAAGATGTGCAAATAAAGTCACACAAATAGCAACAACGCCCAAACAAAGTGTCAGCACGAGGCACAAAGAAAAGCACCTCAAAACTAAGTGCCAACACAAGTCACAAATGCACATTCCAGTGCCAAAACCCTGGGCAGACGACAAAGACAACACAGGCTGTATAAAGACAGACCTCCAAATAAGTATTGCCAAAAAAAACTGCCACCGGTCAAGCAAGATAAACTGTTAGGACGAGCCCCCAAATATGTTACGGCCCCGACAGGCAAACCTGTCCCAGTCTAGGGGAAATAAAAAAAAGGCCAAAACATATGGACGATGGACACCAAAGTTTAGGAACACAGTTTATTAAATGGTAAAAGTAACCTGTGTCCTGTAAAACAAAAAGAAATAAATAATTACTGTGCTGGTCCCAACAAAAGACAAAACAAAGGGATTGGAGCCTTGGCCAAACATAAAATAATTCAGGGAGACAACTGACCCAGCCACGTTGACCGTCGGAGTCAGCAGCTCCCTGCTATGGCTGCCTAACTGAATCTAACTAATGAAAATAAATAAACAAAGCCCGCAAATAAAGACTACCAAGGTCCAACCGCAAACTAAAATAACAAAACCCAGCAGTATAAGACTGCTGAGGACCAAGAGAGAATCAAGAGAGAATCAAGAGAGAACCAACCAACCAACCAACCAACCAACCAACCAACCAACCAACCAACCAACCAACCAACCAACCAACCAACCAACCAACCAACCAACCAACCAACCAACCAACCAACCAGCACAGCTCCAACTCAAGACAACTGCTCCTCAGCCTCCTGCCCCCCTTCTCTGAATGCCTCTCTGTCTTAAATACCTGGCAGGTGCTGATCAAGAGCATTGGCTACACCTGCCAGGTGAGCAGAGTGTTGGGATGCAGCAGCAGCAGCAAGACATAACAGATACTACTGTCTACTTTTAGAAATAACCTTGACAGTGGAATAGTACTGTTCTTGCACTTACTTCTACTGGCATTGTTGCTGAGAGTGCTACAGATAATCCATCCGATCCATTCTAGACACAGCTAACATGGAAGTTCCTAGGAGGATGCTAGGAAGATGCAAAGATAGTCAGTTTCCCCCAAGGGTTTCACTTCCACCTTCCTGTGAAACAAAGTTGGACACACACTTTTGCAAACATGATTATTTCACCTGTATAGCTAGGTAATTCATAAAAGCAATTATGAGATAACTTATATACATTATTCCAACAAAACATAGTGCTAAACGCAAAAACTTTGAGCAGCCGAGACTCCACGTTAGTAATAGGTTCCCCCCCTTAGCGACACACCCGCTGAACCCTCAACTCTTGTCATTGGCTCTTCTGAAGTTAGAAACATGGAGCTCCCTGCGGCTACAGTCACTGGGGGCCAGAGTTGGTGACATGGAGGGGAATCTAAGGATGTTAGCTCAGAGTAAGTCCAGGTTCCGTCTAGTCGTGATTCACGCAGGTGGTAAGGATGCCCGATGGAGACAATCAAAGGTGGTTAAGTTAAATGTAGCTTCGGTATGTAAACTGGCTAAGACGATGTCCGACACTGTAATTTTCTCTGGTCCCCTGCCGAACGTAGTCAGTGACGAAATGTTCAGCCGCTTTTCATCATTTAACTGCTGGCTTTCTAGATGGTTCCCAGAAAGCGGCGTTGGTTTTGTGGATAATTGGAGCTCGTTTTGGGGGAAGCCCGGTCTCATGCAGAGAGATGGTGTCCATCCCACTCTGGACTAGGGGTGTGTATTGGCAAGAGTCTGGCAATGCGATATGTATCCTGATACACACCCACAATATGATACGTATCCCGATATTGTACCGAAACACATTTTCTTTCTTTTTTTTATTTGACTTTTTACATTGTACTATTATTGTTTATTTAATTATCACAATGTTAAGCATTGCAACTGTATCTCAAATATAAGTTGCTTTTACCCAAACAAATTCATAGTCCTTTTATTTTGTCAACTCAATATAGAAGGGTCAGAGTCAACATTGTCTGATTTCCACAACAAACTATATTTCAGTATTAAAAAAAGGAATAAATGTGTCCTAACCAATAAAGTTCTAAAGTATGATTGAGGAAATAAAGTGCTGTTTATTTTCAATATTGCTGACTGTAGCTTCTACAGTACTTTTAAACGGGTGCCTGAATGGTGCTTCAAAAATAAAGGGGGAAAAAAACATTAATTCTTTGCAGAAACAATGAAGTGTGATGATGAGGCAGCATGACAGAATGAAGGAGAACACTTAATATGACAAAGATGCTTTGAGTATATATCAGTCTGCAATGCTGCAGCCACGCTTTCCACGCATGTATTCTTCTAGTTACAACTCCAAACAAAGAGTGGTTGCTGTTTTGATTAGTAAAAACGTTACATTTACTCATAAGGATACAGTTACTGACTCAGAAGGCAGATTTGTCATTATTAATATATCCATTCAGAATAAGGACTAATAAGGCATAGCCAGTATCTATGGCCCGAATGTTGATGACTCTTCCTTCTTTCACAGATTCTTCACCTCACTCTCGGTTCACTCTGACTCCACAATCATTATAGGAGGAGACGTCAATCTGATTCTGGATCCTGAACTTGACAGACTCAGCACAGCAGCAAACCACGTTCATGGCGCTCTGCATGTATCCTACAGCAGTACATGAATGATATGGGTCTCTGCGACGCTTGGCGCTCATGTCATCCAAGCACTAAAGGGTTCACCTTTTTTTCTCCAGTTCACCACTCACACTCCCGTTTAGACTATTTATTAGTCAGTAAATCTCTTTTAAAAGAAATTAAAAGTTCAAACATTCATCCTATTATTATCAGTGATCATGCACCAGTTTCTGTAAATATTTCTAGGGAAATATCCACACCCTCAGGTACAACCTGGAGGTTTAATACATCTCTGTTAAAAGACCAGGAATTTATTGAATTCTTTAAAAAAGAGTGGGCAACCTTCTTAGAATTCAACAATACTCCCGATATCACACCATGTCTCCTTTGGGAAACAGCAAAAGCAGTGATGAGAGGGAAAATCATTTCTTATTCAACGCGTAAAAAACGCAAAGAGAAAGCAGATTTCTTAGAACTAGAAAATAAAATCAAAACCCTGGAGACTGCTTATGCTGCTTCTGCACAGGAACACATTCTGGGAGATCTGAAAAATGTAAAGCTGCAGTTAAATGACATTATCAATAAGCAGACACAATTTCAAATACAAAGGCTGTGACTTGAAAAATTTGAAAACTCTAATAAATCTGGCAAATTTCTGGCTAATCAGCTTAAAATTAATAGAGAAAAATCAACAATCACTTCTATTATGGACCAAAAAGGAAATTTCACTCACGACGACAAAATCAATAACGCATTTGAAAACTTTTATAAAAACTTGTACACATCACAGATCAATCCGTCAGAGCGAAGTATTGACTCATTTCTTAATAATATAAACCTACCCAGGTTAAATGAAGATCAAATCACAAACTTAGACTCTCCGCTCTCGTTGTCTGAACTTCACGAAGCTCTATTACTTATGCCTAACGGTAAAGCACCAGGGCCTGATGGATTTCCTGCTGAGTTTTATAAATAATTCTGGGAACAGCTGGCACCAACGTTTTATGAAATTGTAACATTTATCAAGGAAAGCAAATCAATGCCACCAAACATGAACTCCACCAACATAATTCTCCTCCTAAAACCTGATAAAGATCCCAGTAGTCCATCAAGCTATCGCCCCTTTTCTCTAAACAATGCAGATGAACAAATAATCTGCAAAGCACTAGCACAGAGAATAGAAAATAATCACCCCTCACATAATTCACTACGACCAAACTGGATTCCTCACAGGCAGACACTCGGATGACAATCTCCAAAGACTTGTTAATATAATAGACTTTGCCACCATTAAAAACCAGGAAATGACCATACTATTGCTGGATGCTGAAAAAGCTTTTGACAGAGTAAATTGGAAGTTCCTTATTGCTGCCCTCCATAAGTTTAGCTTTGGAGAATCATTCAATTGGATTAAAATATTATATCACAACCATCTGTCAATGCATCTGTCTGAACTAATAAACAGACTTCCAACAGGATTTTTCTTGGAAGAGGAACCAGACAGGGTTACCCACTCTCCCTCTCTCTTTTTGCTACATTTATTGAGCCTCTAGCTGCAGCAATAAGACAGAATGAGAGCATTAAAGGAATTAAAACCAAACACAGCCATCATAAAATTTGTCTATATGCAGATGACATCTTACTGTTTTTAAGTAATTTACATTCTGTAAATAAAACAACAACAATCATTAATGAATTCTCCTCCATATCAGACTACTCCATTAATTGGAATAAGTTTGTTTTATTACCATTGAACAGTAATGCGGAGCAAAGAATCACAATACCAGTCAAATCAGGCAATATCAAATATCTAGATATTTATTTTTCCCCAAAATTATCAGAACTGGTGCAGCTAAACAACACCCGGTTACTGAAAAACATACAGGACGATCCAACACGATGGACCAACCTGCCTCTGTCCCTTATTGACAAGGTAGCCACGGTTAAAATGAAAATCCTACCTAAAGTTAATTGTCTCTTCTCGATGATTCCCACACAACCGCCACTAAAATGGTTCAAAAGACTCATCCATATCAAGCTTTTTATGGAACAATAAACCTGCAAAAATTAGTCTAAGAACTTTAAAATCTGCAAAAAGCTGTGGAGTATTAGAATTACCTAGCTTCCACAAGTACTTTCTTGCAAATAGATTACAATACATCTTAAAATGGTTAAAAAATAATCCAGAAACCAACTCATGGTTAGACTTGGAACAGGCGTTATGTGGGAAGATCAACCTGTCAGATCTACCGTTTATTAGCCAAACAGTTAAAAAACAGGATTGTTTCAAAAGTATTAATATAAACGCCACTTTAACAGCCTGGTGGGAATTTCTCAAAATATCAAAATAATCAATCCAACTGTGCAAAATGACACCCATCTGGAACAACCCGGACATCCTCGTAAACAAAAAAATTAAACACTTCCCAGCTTGGCAAGAAGGGGGCGTAAAACAACTAGAGCACGTAATTATTGAAGATTCATAACTCCCCAGGAACTTCATGAAAAATATGGAATAAATAACTTCTTGGAATACCAGCAAGTTAAATCAATTATTACTAAAAAGTTTAAATACAGAGACAAATATTTAAAGCTAGCAGATGTAGTTACCACTCTGATTAATTTCTCAATGAATAAAACTCTCTCCAAAATATACAAACTTTTATGTAATTTAGATAATAATATTTCACTTCCAATAACAAAATGGGATGCAGATTTGAGCATTAGCATAGATGAAAGCTTCTGGTCTAAAAACATTTAAACTGACAAAAAGTCTAAATCTGCAGCTAATCCATTTCAACACTCTTCACAGGATTTACTACACTGGACAGAGGATGTTCAAGATGGGTTTCAGTAACTCAGACATTTGTGAACACTGTGACAGTAATCTACCTGACAGTTACATGCATGGACTGTGGTTCTGCACGCCTGTCCAGGGTCTCTGGCAGCAGGTATGTGCCGATATATCAGTCTGGCTTAAGGTTTCAATCACGGCTTCACCATCACTTTACGTGCTTGGTGACATGAGTGCCACCGAGGTAGAAGGAGGATTAGTATCTTATCATTTTCATAACTCTTTGTATTGCTAAAAAAAAACTATTTTAATAAATTGGAAAAACAAGAAAAATATAAATATAAGTCAATACAGAAATCTGCCTGCTTGATCATATCAGCTTGGAAAAAATGTCCGCCCAAAGCTCAAGTAACTTTGAAAGAATTCAATCTCTCTTGTCTCCCATAGCTAACTCCATGACTTAAAGGGTGGGGGGCCTGGTCGTCGCTGCTCCCTGCCTTACTGCCTTGGTTCGGGGTGGGGGTCGGGGCCTCCGGTGCCTGGGTTGGGCGGGCTGGGGCGCTGCGTGTTCTTCTGGGCTTGGGTGTGGGGGTGTGGGGGGGAGGGTGGAGTGGTGGTTTGGCTTTGCTTGGGGGGGGGGTCCCAACCCTCTTAGGGCCCCTTCGTGGGGAGGGTGATGGGACATCACTGTGAGTAATCAGGAGATGTCCCCTCAGAGCCCTACCCGCCAATTTTAACTGCACCCCCTTAGTACACACACCCTTTACCCCTCAAAATATACATTCAAACATATACACACATGCACACACACACCCTCACAAACACGCACACACATTTTGCAAGGAAGGTGGGACCTAGGTCCATCTGTCCCCTACCCAATCCCTGGTGGGGGATACTGGGCCCTTGGCAGCGGCGGCCGTGTCCCCTGGGTGCCGGTTTTCTGGGCCCGGCGGTGCTCTCTCTGTGCGGGGAGGGGGTTCACATTACTCCTGATCCGGGGGTGTCCGTATCCCTGTGGGGTGGGTTCTTGTCCTTGCCCCTGAGTGCTGGGCCCCGCCAAATTTCCAACTGTGGCCCAGCCTGGTTGGGCCATGTTTACAACACCCCTCGTGGGCCCCTCTCTTCCCTGGGGGGCTCCCCTTCTGGGTGGGGGCGGCTGGCCCCTGCCTTGCCCCTTCCTGGACCAACCATGGGCCGGGTGGGTGGCTGCCTGGAGTGCGGAGCGGGTCTCCCTTAGGGGGTCCTGGCTCGTACCTGGGGTCGGGGCGGTGGGATCCCCGGAACTGCTGGGTGGTGATGGGGTGCTCGTCTGGGGCTGTGGGCACCCTTCTCGGGTGGGGCCCTGTGTTGGCTGCTCTCCTGGTTGGGCTGGGGCAGCGCTCTCTTTTCCCCCATGCCTCCCTGCTCTCTGGCTCTGGGGGCCTCGCGGCGGTCCTGCTGGTCCTGGCCTGTGTGGCGGATGTAATCGCCCGGGGGACGGTTGTTCTCTGCCTGCTGCCGTGTGGCGTTGGGGGGTTCTGGCTGCCGCTGCTGCTGTGGCAGGGGGTCTTGGTGTGGGGATGGCTGGGCACTCTCCCTCCTTCGTTTCACATTCCACCACCCCTTTTAGAAGAACATAAACATTCACCTGAGCACAGGTGTTAGCTCACCTTTGCACTAATAGTTTGCATGGTTGAATGAATGAAATATTTCACACTAATTGGTTTGAAGGCATAAGTATGCGTGTGTGAACAATATCTGTTTTGTGTACATGTTGACATGTGGACATTTCTGCAGCTAACAGGTGTGTTGATAATATTTGAGTGTGTGTGTGGACAGGCCCCGCCCTTTGAGATTTGTACTACATTTGAACCTTACCGTAATGAGAAACATCCAGCAAACTTGTTGCTTTATGCTGCTTCATGGTCTTATCCTCCCCCCTCCTATTATTACCCTCCAACCCGTCCCCTCTCTCTAACATCCCTCTCTCTTTTTCCCTCCTTTCCTTTTCTGTCCGGTCCAACACCAAAGATTTTCAAATATGATGGAAATGAATAAACTTTGGCCTCAATTACAAAAGGGGTTTATTCAGACATACCTCTGGTTTTTCTGAAGATTAATAACCCCTGTTAAAGTAAATATTTAAAACACATCTTTCAGGAAGATGGCGCCACTGAGTCCGGTCGCCGTCCAGGTCGCTCCGCTTAGACTATGTTTTTATTTACTTTTTTACCTACTTTTGCTTCCTCTTTTTACACACATTACCTATGCACTGATCACATACGACAAGGAAACACTTTTGGACATTGGACACTGCTTCACTGACCTGTTTCAGGACACTTTATCCTCCAACCCATCGTGGCCATCCGAGATTTTCCGGAGCACCGAGATGATCAATGGCCACCTGAATAACCACCCGAGGCAACGGAAGAAGAAACACCACGGGAAACGTGCTGGGATTCGCAACAGACTAAGGAAAAGAGCACACAGCCCTCCTTTACCGAGCATTTTGCTCGCCAATGTCCAGTCTCTGGAGAATAAGATGGACGATCTGAGAGCCAGGATAAACTTCCAACGGGACATTAGGGACTGTAACATCCTTTGTTTGTCTGAAACGTGGCTCACGCCCTCGGTCCCGGACGCTGCTGTAACGCCATCTGAAAACTTCTCCGTTCTACGGATGGACAGGACAGCCTAGGCCGGCAAATCCAAAGGCGGAGGAGTTTGTTTCATGATTAACAAGAAATGGTGTGACCCCAGGAATATCTCCACTCTGTCGCGCTCCTGCTCGCCTCATCTGGGACAAATATCCATTATTTGTCGCCCATCCTATCTGCCCCGGGAGTTTTCATCGATCATCATAACGGCTGTTTACATCCCTCCACAAGCAGACTCTGGCTTGGCTTTGTCGGAGCTTCACGACGCGCTCAGCGGCAACATCAACAAGCATCGGGACGCTGCTATGATCTTTGCTGGGGACTTTAACAAAGCCAAACTCAGGCAAATTATGCCTAACTTTCATCAACATGTATCCTGTCCAACCAGAGGACCGAACACATTGGATCATTGCTACACTCATTTTAAGAATGCCTACAAAGCTCTCTCACTACCGGCTTTCGGCAAATCGCACCATGCCGCCATTTTCCTCACACCGGAATATAAACAAAGGCTCGTTCAAGATCCCCCGGCGCAGAGGGTGGTGATGCGATGGTCCGCCCAATCAGAAGAAACTTTACAGGCGGCTCTTGATGACGTAGACTGGGACATGTTTATAAGATAAAGGATAAGGTAGAGAAATTGACATCATGGTGCCAGGACAACGGTCTCTCTCTGAATGTGAGCAAAACTAAAGAACTGATTGTGGACTTCAGGAAGAGACAACAGCAGCCCTACACTCCTCTAATGATCAGCGGGACCCCTGTGGAGAGGGTGAGCAGCTTCAAGTACCTTGGTGTAAACATCTCAGAGGACCTGACTTGGACTACTCACATTCAAACACAGGTTAATAAGGCAAGGCAAAGACTGTACCATCTGCGACAGCTGAGGAAATTCAGGGTCTCACCAGCAATCCTGAACACCTTCTATTCCGGTGCTATAGAGAGTGTATTGACTCAGTGTATCTCAGTGTGGTATGGGAACAGCTCTAGTCAAGACTGCAAAGCCCTGCAGAGAGTTGTGCGCTTAGCTGAGCGCATTTCAGGGTCTGCTCTCCCCTCTCTGCAGAACACCTACCTCAAACGCTGCAGAAGTAGAGCTGCAAAGATCATCAAAGATTCCACCCACCCCAGTAATCATATCTTCACTTTGCTGCCATCTGGTAAGCGCTACCGTAGCCTGATGGCAAAGACCGAGAGACTCAGGAGGAGTTTCTACCCCCAGGCCATCAGGCTCTTAAACTCCAAACGTGTATCCTAATTATTTGAGTCTACGTTTACATTCATGCACATTATTTTTGCGTTCTATATTCAATTCTACAATACACATTTTTTCTTATTTCATCTTTACATAGCTTTACCTTACTTATGTATATTATGTATATTTTATAGAAATATATTTTGTACATTTCCTGTGCTGCTTTACTTAATTATTGCACTGTCCACAGAGCGGACCTGGCTTACATTTCACTACGGGTTGTATTGCTAAATATAACTTTGTATGTGACAAATAAAGAATCTTGAATCTTGAATCTTGAATCACAAGAGGCCTTCAGCTCTTATCTGTCTGCCCAGCTGTTGGACAGGACAAGTTAAAAAAAATAAAAAATATAATAAAATCAACGCATCTTTCTGAGTGTACATTGGAACAGGACTGTGAAAATGATTACTAGACAGAAAATCAGAAATAAAGTTGTCTATTTATGACATGAGAATGAAGCTGTTAGATTAATAAACAGGGAGGAAATGTTGAATGTCTATACTTTATTGATCATTCTAACTGCTGTTTTCAGACAGTTTTTTATCTTCTGTTTGTCTTACACAATTAAAGTTGTGGTGTTGGGACTTTTCCGAGTACTATGTGTAGAAATGATCATCTCACCAGAAAAGAAAGGAGTGTCTGGAATTTGAGCTGATGTCATCATGAAAGACAGAACGTCCTGTGACTACAGCAGAAAATGAAAGAATATATTGACAACTACTATTCTTGTGACCTGTAGGTATTTCACTCCCCATGTAACCAGGGTGACCCCATTCTGAATAAAGGTGTGAGGAGGGGGCAGACATCCCCAGAGCTGTTAGGAGCAGAGGTGTTGAAGGGTATTCTGTTCCCAGCTCTCCTCAACAGAAATCTCTGTCTGCCCTATCAACTTTCGATAGTACTTTCTGTGCCTACCATGGTGACAACGGGTAACGGAGAATCAGGATTTGTTTCCGGAGAGGGAGCCTGAGACACGGCTACCACATCCAAGAAAGGCAGTATGTGCACAACTTACCCACTCCCGGCTCGGGGAGGTACTGACGAAAAATAACAATACACGACTCTTTCGAGGCCCTGTAATTGGAATGAGTGCAGTTTGAATCCTTTAACAAGAATCCATTGGAGGGAAAGTCTGGTGCCAGCAGTCACTGTAATTCCAGCTCTAAAAATGTATCTTAAAGTTGGTGCACTTAAATAACTTGCAGTTGGATTGGCAGTCTGCCGAAAGGAGAACTTCCGCCTGTCCCAGCCCCCTGCCTCTCGGTGCCGCCTCGATGCTCTTAGCTGAGTGTCCTGCGGGGTCCAAAGCCTTTACTTTGTTCAAAATTATTGTTCAAAGCAGGCCCGGTCACCTGAGTAGCACAGCTGGGAATAATGGAATAGGACTTCTGTTCTGTTTGTGGGTTTTTCTTCAGAACTGAGGCCACGATTAAGAGGGACTGCCAGGGACATTCGTATTGTGCAGCTACAGGTTAAATTGCAGGTTAAATCCGCTCAAAAACGCAAGCATTTGCCCAGAGTGTTTTTATTAATCATGCACGAAAGTCGGAGATTTCGAAGATAATCAGATACCATCATAGTTCTGATCATAAACAATGCCAACTAGCGATCCAGTAGCATTATACCCATGACCCGCCAGGCAGTGTCAGATAAACCAAAGTCTTTGGGTTTCGGTGGGAGTATGGTTGCCAAGCTGAAACCTAAAGGAATTGACAGAAGAGCACCACCAGGAGTTGAGCCTGCAGCTTAATTTGACTCATGGGAAACCTCACCCGGCCCGGACACGGAAAGAAATTACAGATTGTTAGCACTTTGCCGATTCTGTGGGTAGTGGTACAAGGTCATCTTAGTTGGTGGAGCAATTTGTCTGGTTAATTCCGATAACCAACGAGACTCCGGCATGCTGACTACTCCAAATTCTTAGAGGGACAAGTGGTGTTCAGCCACACGCGATTGAGCAATGACAAGCCTGTGATGCCCTTAGATGTCCGGGGCTGCACGTGCGCCACACTGAGTGGATCAACGTGTGTCCCCCCTACGCCAAGAGGCGTGGGTAACCCGCTGAACCCCACTCATGATACTCCATGATAATCCTTATTGCAAAACACACTTGATCCAGGAGATCAGCAGCAGATGACACAGGATTTCCGGAAAACCAGCTGAAGGCCAGCCCTCTAGGCCTGGATTTGAGGAACCCTGATAAAGATAGTAAAGATTGGACATTGATGCACATTGAGGTATTGCCCGCATGAATTTTTCGAGCATCCTAAGCTAAATGTTGTTGTTAGCAAGTATTAGCCTAAACCTAACCCTTCTTCCAGGTCCGTTTAAGCAGGAATAAAGCTCTGGCCAACATATTTAGAAACTTGTGAGCAAACCGACACTTGACTCAGACTGACTGACAGATGTTTCTGCTCTAAACATGGACTCTGTCATTTCTGGAGTTCCAGGAAAACTGCCTCAGTTCTTCCCTCATATTATTCCCACTTTTCTTCATCATTTCACTGCAACTCTGGAATGAAGACCAAAGAATCAGGAGGTTTTTATTGTCACATGTTCAGAAACCACTTTTCTCTGAAGGACAGAGACATGAAAACACAAATCTTCAATCCAAAGTTGTCAAATGAAGCAGAAAGAACACAAAGTTGTCAATGTTCTTCTTTCCACAAACACAATCTTCTCCTTCAGCTTCTTCTCTTGTGGTTTCTGTGGAGAACAAACCAGAGAAAGTCTGGGATGGTGACCTCACTGATTCCATTTGTGTTGCAGCTTCCTTCAGTTCCCATGACAACAACACCAAAACATTGGAATCCCAAAGTTCAAAGAAACCACAAGAAAACAGATTGGACTCCAAAAAGTTGGAGATTCATGTTCCAAAATGTCCGAAATCCACAGCAGAGCAGGTTCCTTTGATAAAAAAAAAGTTGCATGGTGAGGATAAAAGGCGTTTTCAAGCTAAGTGGACAAATGCTTGCTTGGTCCTATCCCCTGGGATAAAGTCATTAGCCTTATTTCCAAGAAGGTAAATGCATTGCTCAAAGAATTCAATAAAAATCATCACTATGTTACAAATCATAAAAACTATAATAAATTTACCACCGAGGAGCGCAACAATAAGCTCCAACAACAACAACAAGGCTATGCTGCACAGCAGATAATGTTTACAAAAATGGCTAAATCTAGTAATGCTAGGAGAGAAGTTAGCTACGTTGTGGCTTTGGAAATGTCCCGGTGTAGCAAACCCTTCAGTGACGGGGAGTTCGTTAAAAGAATGCATTCTGAAAGTTGCTGACATGGTTTGTCTAGAGCTAAAGAAAAAGTTTGAAGAAATAAGTCTTTCAAATGATACAATTACCAGACGAGCAGAAGATCTGGGCAGTAACCTCCGAAAACATCTGGAGGGCCTGGTGAACTGTACAAATGACACTTGGTCATTAAAGGTATCAAATACAACTTATTTTGTTTATCCATTTTTCTTCACCAAAATTGGCCCCAGTCTAATGTCGAGTTACTAATTTGGCCCTCCACTACAAAAACTTTAATAATCCCAATTCTAGAGAGTTTAATTTCTCTCTATTTCTGACTCCAAACATGACTCCACAGAATCTGAACAGTTCAAACGTTTAGTTCTAAATGATCCAAAGCAGAGAAATCACTGAAAACAAACATTTCACTTCTTTTAGGATCTACTTCCCTTTACACAACTCTGCTGTGGCTCCAACAACATTACCCAATGCCAGTGCAGCATGGAGCGGCTGAGTGAAAGTGGTCTGGACTCTGTGGAGGAGAGTCATGCTTTTAGAGATGCTGTAGAAGGACAGAACACCTGCTCTGTGATCCAGGTACACTCCTACTCTGGAGGAAACAGGAGCTGAGATGGAGGTTTCTATCCTGTTGTGGACAAATGAGAATCTGTCTGGATAACAAACTAATGCCCAAGATTTATCATTATAACCAAATCCACTTTCATTTCCAGATCTGCAGATGTTCTTGTATGCGACTGCTACAAAAACAGAGTTTCTTCTCCTCTCCACCTCCCAGTAACAACGTCCAGTCAGACTCTCTCTACTCAGAACCTGAAGATAATAAGTAAATCTGTCTGGATGATCAGAATCAGACTGAGGTTTTTTCATCGCTGTCACATTTCTGTTCTCCTCTGACAGTAACAGATTTCTGTGTGCTGTGTTTGGATCCAGTGTGATTTGACGTGAATATCTGAGGTAGTCAGCTCTGCTCTTTGGTTCTGGTTCTGGTTCTGACAGTAAAACGTCTACATGAGAGAATGTCAGTGAGATGTTGGTCCATTCCTCTCTCAGAATGTCCTGCAGTTTGTCTCTGAGCTCTGACACAGCTGCTGTCACATCCTCAAAGTATGTCAGAGGACGGACATGGATGCTGGCTGAGGGGGTGGACTCACTGAGTGGGGGCAGTGAGGGGTAGTGGAGCAGAAAGTGGCTGTGATCCTCTGTGAGGCAGAGCTGCTTCAGCTCAGCGTCTCTCCTCTTCAGCTCAGCCATGTCCTGCTCCAGCTCCTTCTGAAGACCTTTGACTCGCCTCACTTCAGTTTGCTGCTGGGTTCTGATCTGCTGCTCCACATCACGGCTTCTTTCCTGGAGGAGACGGATCATCTGAGTGAAGATCTTCTCACTGTCCTCCACGCTTTGATCAGCAGAGTGATTGATGGCCTCCAGCTCCTGTTGAAGCAGCTTCACCTCTTTCTCTCTGTCCTGGATTCTCTGCTGGATTTGTTGCTGACTCTCCTCCAGCTCTCTCTGCTTATCAGTCCTTTCTGCTGCAGCTGAGACTATTTTATGTCCCTCATGTTCTTCAACAGAGCAGAGATAACAGATGCTCTTCTGATCAGTGCGACAGAACATCTTCATCACCTCATCATGACGGGAGCAGATGTTCTCCTGCAGGTTCTTGGAGGGTTCCACCAGCTTGTGTTTCTTCCATGCAGCTGCTTTCAAATGAGGCTGAAGGTGTTCCTCACAGTAAGAGGCCGGACAGCTCAAGCAGGACTTGATGGCTTTCAGTTTTCTTCCAGTGCAGACGTCACAGACCACATCTTCAGGTCCAGCATAGCAGAGACCAGCAGGAGCATCTTGGAGTCCGGTCTTCTTCAGCTGCTCCACTAAAGCTGCAAACATGACATTTTTCACCAGAACAGGCCTCGGTGTGAAGGTCGTCATGCACTGAGGACACCTGGGGACGTTCTCCTCTGCATCCCACAATCCTTGAAGACACTTCATGCAGTAGCTGTGTCCACAGGGAATAGTCACCGGATCCTTCAGCAGACCCAGACAGATGGAACAGCAGAAGGTTTCTTCATCCAGATCTGCTCCTTTCTGCGCCATTTCTCCTCTCAGACACACAGACTGTGAGAGGTTCACTTCCTCAGAAAGCGGTTTGACTCTGATCCTCCCATCAGATGGTTTAACTGTGAGTTCAGCCAATCAGCTTCTTTCTTCTCTTCCTGCTGGTGATGCCCGTAAAGACAGATGAAGGAGAGAAGAACTGTAGAGAAAATGGTTGTTAGATCAGGCTATAAACCAAAGAACATGAGAAATGTGTCATAATCAGCAGGTGGTTCAGTTTTCAACATTTATTTCATCCTTTAAACATAAGAGATGCACTAAAGGACCATGATGCAACAGTTTTCCCACATAAGAAAAGGCACTTCTATCACAAACTAAACTGAAACTGAAAGCGAAAGCTTTAAGTTTCAACAAGAACAGAAATCGAACAGAACGTTAACTGTTTGATCAGTTCCATTTAAAACCAGAACACTCATTCTACTAATAAATTCTAATGTTTTTTCTAGAACAAACATCAAATTGTCAAACATTTCTGTCCACATCCTGTGAATAATCTAGGAACTAAAATCAATTCTCAGACTTTCCTCTATAGTTCAGACTGTTGCTGCTGTGCAGATCTGACTTTTGATGTTTCTGCTGCAGAATCCTGGTTTCTTTCAGTCTGAACGTGCTCGCTGGCTCTGCTTCAGGTGAAAAAAAGGTTTGTGGTGTTTCTAGTTTTAGAAGGAACATGCCTTCTGCACTATTTGCAGATGACGTTACTCTGTTTTTGTCAGATTTTCAAGAACTAACGCCTACACATAGGCCCAGAATACATTTTTGAGTCCCAGTCCCAAATTCTGTCACTATGTTACTTAGAAAGATCTTAGACGTTTCACTTTTCGAACTTTTTTCTGATTTTTAATAAGAAAAAGAAATTGTATCAGAGTAATTTATAAATGGTTTGAACACTTCTTTATTGTCATCTAACTGTAAAGTATCACATGTATGGATATGGTTCATTGTAAAAGGCTGACGAATAACATCCATCCGGCCGTTAGGCTGAGGATGGAAACCAGAACTAAGACTGACCTTGATCCCGAGGAGGCCGCAAAACTCCTTCCAGGCAGCAACAAATTGAGGCCCACGATCAGAGGTGATGCCCTGAGGAAGACCATGCAGGCAGAACAAATGCTGGGAAAGTAGCACCGCTAGTTCCTTCACGGATGGGAGTTTCGTCAGAAGTATGGCATGTGCTAGTTTGGAGAAACGGTCAGTGAGGGTAAGTATGACTGTTTTACCTCTGGAGTTGGGTAGACCGGTGACAAAGTCACCATGGCTACGTGGGACCAAGGTCTAGACGGCACAGGTAGAGGGTGAAGTAAACCAGCAGACAGGGTCCTTGGGATCTTGACGCTGGCACAAACGGGACAAGCAGCCACAAAAACCCTAATGTCGGAGGACATAGAGGGCCACCAAAACAGCTGGGACACAAAAAAGCCGGTCCTGGTCACTCCGGGATAACAAGCCAGTTTGGAGGAGTGCCCCCACTTTAACACCAAGGTGCGCAGGGAGGGAGGTACAAACAGGCATCCGTCTGGACAGCCAGCTGGTACAGTTGCAGGGTCAGACACAGATGCCTTTACCTTCCGTTCCAGAGACCAACGCGTGGTTCCCAACACCAGGTGGTAAGGGATGGTAGTGGTGGTCACAGCAGGCAACTCCGACTCCTCCTCCTGCTGGAACCTGACGTGAGAGAGCATCAGGCTTGAGGTTCCTGCTTCCCGGACGGTATGACAGACAGAAATTGAACCTGTCAAAGAAGAGAGCCCACCTCGCTTGATGAGGGTTAAGACGCTTGGCAGTCCTGATATACTCCAAGCTCTTATGATCAATCCAGACCAAGAACGGCTGCGCAGCCCCCTCCAACCAGTGATGCCCCTCCTCCAAAGCCAGTTTTACTGCCAGAAGTTCTCTGTTCCCTATGTCATAGTTTCTATCAGCAGGAATGAGTTTGCAGGGATGAACCTTATTATCGGACGTTCTCTGTGACAACACAGCCCCCACCCCAGACTCAGATGCATCCACCTCCACGATGAATTGCTTGGAGGGATTAGGCTGAGAATAGGGGCTGTACACTGCGCGAAAAGAGCCAGAATCTGTAAATATCTGTTGGGGATACTTTCTTAAATATCTAAAGAATCTGGACCATTTCTGATGCATATCCAGACATGCAGCATATCTGAAGATATCCGGGCAGAAGATACTGGTTGTGTCTTATTTTGGTCATATCCAAGTTCCGAATATGACCTGAAGTCAAATCTGGAAATATCTGGAGTAAAGATACTGAAGAAGGTAAATATCTTTTAGTATCTGTAGTGTATACTTATCTAAGTATTGAAGCATTTCTGGTGCATATCCAGACATGCAGCATATCTGAAGATATCCGGGCAGAAGATACTGGTTGTGTCTTATTTTGGTCATATCCAAGTTCCGAATATGACCTGAAGTCAAATCTGGAAATATCTGGAGTAAAGATACTGAAGAAGGCAAATATCCTGTAGTATCTGTAGTGTATACTTATCTAAGTGTTGAAGCATTTCTGGTGCATATCCTCCGTAATTACCATTGCCGCTGTAGGTACCATAACCGTTCGGCCTGGAACTTCTGTTCGTGGTCCTTCGATTAGTGCTGACGTCACATTTTGTGATTGGCTGTATGTTGGTCTGATGACATGTCAGACAGTGATTGGTCTGGACAATTTTATACTACCATAGAAGAAAATATTATGACGTCTGTTGTAAATGAACAGAGCTGCGAGATAGAGCGAGATTGTATTCGAAACGTGCCTTTATTATTATGATTATTATTGAATTCATGTTCTCTCATAGTTTTTTTAATCCGTGCACCCATTGCTTTATTATTGACAGAACGTACCCGGAAGGGCAACATTTAGCCGTGCTGACAAAATTTTCAGCCACGGCTGAACTTAAACTGAAATAATGAGCAGATTGTGACAACATGTCTTTATAAAAATGACAAAGAATATTGTCAGACACAATTTATGAGGGAAAACTCCTTTAGTTTACAAAAGGGAACGTGAAATGAAAATACATAGAGCCCAGGCAGATGTCATAGTGTGACGTCATACTCAATCGAAAGGACCCGAATGGAAGTTCCAGGCCGAACGGTTTTGGTACCTACACCGTATTTTGTGATACAGCGGGGAAAATAAGTATTGAACACGTCAACATTTCTCTCAAAAAACATATTTCTAATCAGCTATTGACACGAAATTTTCACCAGATGTCGGCATCAACCCAAGTAATGCACACATAGAAAGAAATCCAAACATTTATGTCCATAAATGAAGTTATGTGTAATAAAGTGGAATGGCACAGGGAATAAGTATTGAACACATGAAGAAAAGGAGGGGTGAAAAAGGTCTGGCAAGCCAAGAAAGCAGCTGGAGTTTGTCATTATTCAGAAGGTTAACCTGCCCCCTATTAGTGCAAAATAATATAAGCTGGTATAGTCCTGATTGATGCCTTTTAAAAAGGTTTCTCACCAGCAAGGTGTTAGACAAGAAGCATTGCATGATGGGTAAAAGCAAAGAGCTGTCCAAAGACCTACGCAACCTTATTGTTGCAAAACACACTGAAGGCATTGGTTACAGGCGCATTTCTAAACTTCTGAAAGTTCCAGTGAGTACCATTGGGGCCATCATCCTGAAGTGGAAAGAACACGGCATTACCATAAACCAGCCACGGCCAGGTGCTCCTCGCAAGATTTCAGACAGAGGAGTCAGAACAATCATCAGAAGGGTTCTCCAACAGCCCAGGACCACTCGTGGAGAGCTTCAGAAAGACCTGGAATCAGCAGGTACCGTTGTTTCAAAGAAAACAATAAGTAATGCACTCAACCGCCATGGCCTCCATGCACGCACACCACGCAAGACTCCATTTTTGAAGAAGAAGCATGTTGAAGCTCGTTTGGAGTTTGCGACACAACATTTGGATAAACCCATGACATTCTGGGAGAAGATACTCTGGTCAGATGAGACCAAAATTGAACTCTTCGGACTGTCATAAGACACAACATGTTTGGAGGAAAAATGGCACCGCACATCACCCCCAAAACACCATACCAACAGTCAAGTTTGGAGGTGGGAGCATCATGGCGTGGGGCTGTTTTTCAGCATGTGGTACTGGTAGACTTCATATCATTGAAGGAATAATGACTGGAGAAAGAGAAAAGTACTGAGACATTCTTGATCAGAATCTGCTGTCATCTGCCAGGCTGCTGAAGATGAAAATAGGGTGGATCTTTCAGCAAGACAACAATCCCAAGCACACAGCCAAGGTAACACTCAACTGGTTGAAGAAAAAGAAAATAAAGCTGCTAGAATGGCCCAGTCAATCACCAGACTTGAATCCAATTGAAAATCTTTGGAAAGAACTGAAGATTCGGGTGCACAGAAGAGACCCCCAGAACCTTGTAGATTTGAAGGCAGTTTGTGTGGATGAATGGGCCAAAATCACACCTGAGCAATGTATTCCACTGGTTTCTCCATACAGGAGGAGTCTTGAGGCTGTAATCACCAACAAAGGTTTTTGCACTAAGTATTAAATACATTTCAGGAATAGAAGATGAATAAAATTTGCATTTATGAATATACTATTTGCCAAATATAATAATAAGATTAATTATTAGTTTTTATTTGAGTCCAAGTTTTTATTATACAAGCCAACAATTATATATTCAAATTTCAGAGTAAAGCTGGGGTGAATATGATTTCTGATAAATTGTAAACACAAAAAATTCTAATTTCAGTACAATTCCAAAAAAGATGGTTAATTGCTTTTGGGTGTTCTTTACAAAAAGGACAGTTAGGATCAATTGTTAATGTATCTTAGCATGAATTGATTAGTGGGGTAAATTTTGTGAATGATTTTAAAGAAACTTCTTTCCTTTTTTTTTTATTTATCATAGATTGTTGGGTCACACTCCAGCCTTTTCTCCAAATACTGCCAGGATCAAAATGTCTTCAGTAGTTTCGAAGCCGCAATATTTTCATTTTATTTATTTTTTTTTAACAAATGCAACATACAAAACAAAAAAAATGCTCGAAGCCGCAATAAAACACGAGGAGAACCTACAACTGTGACGTGTTACCGAGCTCCAGTAAAGTGAAATTTGATTGGTCACGTTCTGCAATGCGACCAATCAGCTGTCGAGTTACAGCGCTCCGCGCCGCCATGACGCAACCTGTTTGAAAACAATGGCGGCAGAAGCGGTAGGTCCGAAGATGAAGACGGAAAAAAAGAATAAAAGTTGACCGTAGGAGACATGGAGGACTGTGTTGCGCGCACCCCCTCTAGTAAGCGAGGCCGACCGCGTCCTCACAGCGACCAGACCTCAGAGGATCCGGGAGTCGGCGGCAGTGACCCGGCCGAGCCGATAAGTTCAGGTAAAACTTTTGATCTAAATTAACGGGCATGTTTATATTCGGGGCTTGGAGGCTACGGGGTTATATTTAAACAATTCCGGGGGCTATTTTAAATAGCAAAAATAACCCACATCCTTCCCTTTTTCAGGAAAGGAGTATTCATCTGAAGCGATATGAACAGAATCACAGAGGCTGGAAGACGTGGAAAAAACCAAGAAGAAGCTACAAGGACACCGGATATGACCCCCGCCCCCCTCGAAGTTTTCGTACGTATCTTCAGTGTGTATAACTATTTTGTGCTGAAAAACTTTGCTTTTGTATAAAACTTCAAGTAACCCAGAAACATGTCATCACGTCGAGCAGCGACTTTAACGCGGTAAACAGCAGAGGACGTGACCGTACAGATTTAATGAAGTTGGTGGAGGGGGAGGGGGGGGGGGATCCGCGGTACACGTCTGTGCAGAACCGGGGCCTGTGATCCGTATGGATCATGGATCATCCGCGCAGCCTAGTAACTTCTCTTGGGATTCGGTGTCAGACCGTAGAACCGCATCATCACCCGCGGGACGTCATCACCGCGGACCCCCACTTTGATGTATTTATTTAATGTTACAGGACTGCATATGGTGATTTGAACTATAAACATATTCATCTTTGCTAATAATTATTGTGTATTCCCGTGCGGTTATGGACTAATGTTGGACACCCTGTGCACCATGTCAATTAGGTTTCTTTTAGGTGTTGGGGGCGGCCGCGGCGTCACTCCCTCCCGTTTCCCCCGCTGCAGAGGCAGACGTCGCCCCCCACCGCCGTGGGGCCTGTGTATCGCGGGCAGCACGGAGACATGGGGGTCCACCCGCAGCTGCGCCCGAACCGCACAGGGTCCAAACGTCTCGCTACAGGGCGCCGGAGGGGGGAAGGGAGGGGGGAGGAGCCTGCGGGGCGAGGGGGGAGCGCAGGTGTCCCGATGTCTCTGCACTTCTGTCAAAAGTGGCAGGAAAATATACGTCTATATCTGCGCAACGAGCTCTCCATGGGAGCGGGAATTCAGCGCGGCAGGAAACGTCATCCCCCGTTAAGATCCTCACTGATAGCTGACACAGTAAACGTGTTGTGTTCCGGTCACGCAACACGAAGACACACAAATAAAAGCAGCAGCACGATTCACTAAAGCAGCCAAACAGACAGACACGTGTTCACTTTTTTTTGCACTTTAAAAAAGGTTGTTCATGTTTAGCCAATGTTGAACCTTTCCTGCGATGACTTTTCTCTTTCTGACCGTCGTCGGAAAACGTTGGCGGATCTCCCTTTGGGGTTTACTTCCCCGTTGGGACCCTCAGCGTGGGTTAATAAAGAATCTATCAGAGTTCTTCTTGGGGACACTTATACACTCGACCTGCTGACACACCAGGGTTTCAGCACATACTCATATTCACTCTACAACACCTATTTAGCTAGTTAGTTAGTTCTTTGTTTATGTGTTTAATAAAAAATACTGTGTTCTGATTATTAATTTCCATTGTATTCATTTCCATTATAAGCTACATGCGTTCTTGAGTTTGCCACTCGGCCGCTGGGGGGTTTTGTGTTGGGCAGGTGCCTGTATTCTAGAACATTGGCCAGAACAGCAATGTTACTGTAACCTAACAGACTTCTTCTTTCTTTAAGATTCTTGTCCATCACATACACAAGAACCTCACAGAGCAGCTCTAGTGGAAGGTCTGGGCAGATGACAAGTATGTTTCTTTCTCACTGTTGTTTTAGGAAACTTGACAAGAACTCCAGTCAGTTATAAGATATTGTCTTTTTTTTTTTAGCCTCAGAACACCGCACAATGAGGAGATGACGGCAGCAGTGAAAGATGTGGAACCAAATTGGACTTTCCACCAAGTTAGAAGTAAGCACCAACATGAAGTTGGATTTACACAACTCACCACAAGTTAGTGATAATGTGAGAGACTCAATGTCAAGTATTCAGAGTTACTTTCTTTTCAGAGATTTTTGGGATAGGATGGCAATTGTATTAGTGTGATAGACAGCTCATTTAGTGTTTCCATGTCTTAAGATCAAACACTAAGTTACAATAACGATGTAGCATTGATAAGATCAAGATAAGCGTCTGTGACAGTCTGCATGGCACATTTTGAATATTTCACTGTGGAAACATGTTTGCAATATGTTGACCTCATCTTCTGTACATTTCATATTTCCATCCACTAGGAGCTTGTAATCGAGCTATTGACAGTCTCAAGTGCAAAGAGAGAGAATGGAGATGGAAGCAAGGAGGTCAAAAGGAGGACCAGTCAGCACGATCAGGTGAGTTGTCCTATTTGTGACCTTGTTTCATTTACTCAGGTCATGCATGGTCCAGTTGAACTGTGTATGTGTGTGTGTATATGTATGTATGTTGTTTCCTCTAATTAAAATAATATTTTCCTTTCCTGTTGGTCCACAGCTCTTCAAAAAGAGGGTCAAAATTGCTGAGAAGATTCTCAATCAAGAGGATCTGTCATATATAAAAGGAGCCAATGCAAACTATGTCAGCGACGAGGAAAGTGAGGACAAACCATCTTATTATCAATTCTCGCCAAAGTGGCGCTCCACTAGGCTAACCAGGGTGATGCTGAAATGCCAAAAAGCCTTGGATGAAAACCGGAAGAGTGGAATTGACCCAATATTACACATTAGACACTCAGCTGGCTTTACTGAAAGAAACCCACACACTGCTTTCTGGCAGAAGAGAAAAAAGGATGCATGTTTGTCTGTGGTGTTTGAGTTATTTATTTATTTTGTAATAAAATATTTTTGAGTAATTCCGGTTTTCTGTCACCTTTAATTTTTATATATACTTTTGAGATGACTGGTATCTTGAAATATCCTGACCTCGGATATCACTGGTGTTTGTTCTTCAGATATGTCTGCTAGCCACATGTTCCAAATCCTAACTTCAGATATGACTAGTATATGAACATCAGATATTAACAGATATGACATGGATAGAATCTGGAAATATCCTGACCTTGGATATCACTAGTGACGCATCTCATATCTGGAGAGAATCTCATCTCCAGATTCTATCAGAATAAAAGTGTCCCATACTCGGAGTTGATATGCTCAGGACATGAACTTAGAAACAGTCATGTCCGGAGAGTATCCACCGTAGATATCACCAGGTATGGGGTATTTCTGAGGATATCCAGACAAATATATCTCCTGATTCTGGGGGTTTTTGCGCAGTGTGTAGAAAAACGTTGCTACAGCTTGGTGAATGCCTTGTCGGCCCCCTCATCCCAGACAAAACGTACCGTAGCCAACATAAGCTTATGGAGGGGTGCAGCTACACCACTGAAGCCTCAGATGAAGCGCCTGTAAAAGTTGGCAAACCCGAGAAAGCGCTGGAGTTGTTTCAGTTCAGAAGGAACAGGTCACTCCATAACGGCTTTGACCTTGGCGCTGTCATCTGGATGCCTACAGGAGAAACCACATGACCAAGGAACTGAGTCTGCTTGGTGTGGAACTCGCACTTCTCTGCTTTACAGTAAAGCTGGTTCTCTAGTAGGCACTGGAGGACGGCTCTGACGTGCTACACGTGGGTGTCGAGATCTGGAGAGAAGATCAGGATGTCATCAAGATAAACGAAGACGAACTTGTTCATCGTGTCTTTCAGGACATTGTTAATCAAACACTGGAAGACCGCTGGAGCATTGAAGGCAGTCTTCTACTCATTCCCCTCCCGTATGCAGACCAAATGACATGAACTCCTGAGGCCCAGTCTAGAAAAAACTGAGGCCCCACTCAATAGGTCAAACGCAGTCTGTAACAGAGGAAGGGGATAAGTATTTCACACCGTAATATTGTTCAAACCCCTGTAGTCGATGCAGGTTGCAGTCCTCCATCATGCTTTCCCAAAAAAAAGAACCCAGCCCCGGCAGGAGAGGAGGAAGGTCGAATGATCCCGGCCTGTAGACTCTCCTGCAGGTAGTTGTCCATAGCTTCCCGCTCAGGCAGAGACAGGGGGTAAATATGGCTTTTAGGCGGTTGAGTTCCTGGCAAAAGGTTAATAGCACAATCATAAGGGCGGTGGGGGGAAAGGGATTTAGCTCGAACCTTACAGAAAACAGTGCATAGATCATGGTAAACAGAGGGAACATTACTGAGATCAGGCGGGTCTGGAGACTGCTGTGCTTTAACAGGATTACGAAATGCAGCATAAGAGAGACAGTTAAGTAAGCAAAAGGGACTCCATGACAAAACCCGTCCAGTAGACCAATCAACATGAGGGGTGTGTCTGCATAACCACGGAAAACCCAAAATTACCTGTGGCTTCAAAGACTCCACAACATAGAAACTCATCCATTCAGTGTGGTTTCCGGACACAGACACAGAGATGTTAACAGTACGACATGACACTGTATGGAGAACAGACCAATTTTTGGCGTGAATAATAAACACGGGTGATAAAGATTCAACAGGTATTTTAAGTTTGTTCACTGCCTCCTGAAAGATTAGATCACCATTGAACCAGAGTCAATTAGAGTCTCAAACTCCTCTTTAGCTCCTGCATGAGTCACCAAGACCTTGGTCGAGGGCCGTGAGGGAGAAGAGAAAGAAGAATTGCAGCTCACCAGTTCCCTCACTGCTGATGAACCCTGGAGTTTACCGGGCAGTCATGCACAGAGTGTCCAGACTGTCCAGAGTATAAGCAAAGACCCTCCCTCATGCGGCGCTGTCATTCTGCAGGAGTGAGACGGCCGGCTTCCGGCTGCATGGGCTCTGGGGGAGGACAGAAACCCTGTTGTGGATTAAGGGAATGGGGTAGTGGAACCTCCTCAGACAGTGGTGGGCGGAAGCCTGTGTTGCCGCGACACTCACGACCCCGTTCCCTCATCTGGCGGTCAATACATACTGAGAGATGGATCAGTTCCTCCTGATCCTCAGGAATCTCCCTAGCCGCTAGCTCGTCTTTGAGTCAGTCGGAAAGACCCCGGAAAAATTTACACCAATGCGTCGTCTGGCCAGCAAGTGCTGGCAGCCAGAGTCCGGAACTCCACTGCATTATCCAAGACACTGCGAGCCCCTTGCTGGAGGTGGAGGAGTTCTGAGGCCGCAGCTCGATGTGGTGTAGAGGGATACAAGACGGTGAGGAGTTGAGTGGAAAAAACACAAAAAGAGCAGCACATCTCAGCTCCGTGCTCCCACTCCGCTAACCCCACTGTTTGGCTCGACCCGTCAAGAAGCTTAGAGCAAAAGACACCTTGCTCTGTTCATACGGGAACTTGCTCGGGTTGAAACTGAAGTGGAGGTGACAGGAGGTGATGAATGCCCGGCAGTCCTCAGGCGTGCCATCAAACGGTTCCGGATGACCCAGTCGGATCTGGCGAGGTGGGGATGAGGGAACATGTTCCAGCCTGGAAAGACGCTCATGGAGCTGTTGCGTGCCGGACATTTATCCACGCATCTAACGAGCCAGGACAGACAGCTCATCGCCGGTAACAGAATCTTCCTCGGTGGAAGAACCTGGTAAGTCCCTCAAGTCAGACTTTCCTTCTGGGTTGGACATGGTCGGAGCGTAATGTTACGGTCAGGTAGAGCAGAAAATCCAGACGCAGAAGGAACGACTCAAAACAGAGAAAAATCCTGAGGAAGGGCTTTAATGCCAGAGGAAAAACAAGCTTGAAGGTTCATAGAACAGAATACGCTCCGACACTAAGCACAGAACAAACACAGCTTAAACAGACAGACAAACAATCAATCAGAGATGCAGAACAGCTGAGCAGAAGTCAGGCCTTCACATAACATTGATGCCACAATGCTCCAGAAATGGATTTCCCAACTTAAAACTGAAACATTTCTCTCGATCCTGTCCCTGCCTCACTTTTTAAGTCCATGTGTTCGTCCTTTTAGGAGGAACTCCTGAACATCATTAACCGCTCTCTTCAGAATGGGATCTTCCTCACGTCCTTAAAGTCTGGAATGTTGAAAATTAAACTCAAGGACCCAGAAAAAGGGTCTGAGGAAGAGCGGTTTTGAAGCTTCAAATCTAGATAATTACCGCCCAGTGTCAAACCTATAACCTATAAATTCAATTTTAGAAAAGCTAATTGTAATCAGTTAAATTACTTTATTAGTTAAAAAAAATTATATTTCCTCATCACTGCACAGAAATGGTTATAAATGATCTCAGGTCCAAAACTAACATAAAATAACTATCAGTTTTATTATTGCTGGACCTGAATGCAGCCTTTGACACAGTTGACCACTCCATTCTTTTAAACAGACTGATTGACACACCTGGAATTACTGGAACCGTACTTGGCGTATTTGAATCCTACCTCTTAGAAAAGAGATTTAATTGTCAGTGTACATGATTTGTCATCTAGGATGCACAGACTGACATTTGTTGTGCCACATGGCTTCATCCTTGGTCCCATATTTTTACCCTTTTATGCTTCCGCTTAGTGATGTCATCAGGAGACACTGCATAAAGTTTCATAGTTATGCTGATGACTCCCTTATATGTGGCTTGGAAATATTCTTTTATTATTTTATCTATGGAATTGCACCTTAATTTTTAGCAGACTCACCTATAGAGGCCTGTTTGAAAGCATGATTGGCGGGCAAAATGGCAGACAGAGAAACACCAGTGGTGAGTCCAGACCAGAACTCGGGTAAAAAAAAACATATCCAACCTATGATCTGGACTCACAATCTCTACGTAAAACCAGTGGAATCATTACTGACCTCAAGGAAGATATCCGTCGTCTAAAAGCTGAGCTGGAAATGAAGGACGCTCTCCTGTCCAAGTTCATGGATGTCTCCTTCGCTCAGTCTAAGCGGCTAACCTCGCTTAGCGCCGCACTGCAGGACACAGCTCCATGGGACCCGTCCACCTGTGCACACCCTTCTTCATCCTCAATACCCAAGCAAAGATCCCTGGATGAAGAAGTTGTCTGAAGGCCCAGAAGGAGATCTGATGAGACCCGGGAGGCTCCTGTCCTAAGTCTGTCCAACCGCTTCTCCGGCCTGGCTGCGGATTCTCCCGCTCCTTCCGCAGCGGTCACAGCGGCACAGAGTAAGACTCCACCAGACTTGGGCTCCACCATTGATTTCCCTGTTCTACGGAGAGACGCCACGGAGATCCCGAAGGAGGACGGACGCATCGACCCGGATCGGGCCTCGAGGATCACCGCAAAAGCTGCTCCATCGTCAGGATCAGACGAGCGCCTGCAACTGGATCTCCCCGTGTCCTCGTGGGCTCCAGCATCTTCCTCCCGCCGTCGAATCCTGAGGGAAGCCGTCTGCTTCCATTCCAGCAAGGCTCGGGCCTCGCCGCCGCTGATGGACCACCGGCCGCAAGGTGAGGTCCCCGCTGCCGCTGTCGTCACGCAGGTACCTGTCGGCTCTGCACCTGCGCCCGCGTCTCCTCCTCCCCTGTTTGCCACAACAACGGCGATAATCGGGGACTCAATTGTACGGAAGGTCTGCTTCTTTAACGCGGTCACTCACTGTTTTCCGGGAGCCACAGTTCTGGATTTTCTGGAGAAACTCCCAGACCTGCTGTGATCTTTCCCGTCCTCTGTCAGGAGGCTGATTTTACACGTCAGTTTTAATGATACGTCTTATCGGGAGTCTGAAACAACTAAAAAGGCGTTCATCAGACTTTTTAATTTTTTAAACTCCTGTCCATTGACTGTTTTTATCTCGGGACCCCTCCCCTCCCTCTCCCGCGGCCAGGGCCGCTTCAGCAGGCTGCTGAGTCTGAGCACCTGGCTCCAGTCTGCTTCCAGCCTGAATAGGTTTGTTTTTGACAAATTTAATCTTTTCTGGAACAGAACTTCATTTTATAAAACTGATGGGATTCACCCCAGTCCACTGGGCAGCAATGTTTTAGCTGCAAACATCAGACACTCTGTCCAGACATCACCGGCCCCCATCATGCCCCCACCAGTTCAGACTTCCTCCTCATCCGTGCAGACATCAGTCTGTGGAAGAGACTGACTGGATGTGGTATCACCCCCCCCCCCCCACATTCCCCAAGAAACTGCTTCAATCGACAGTGCTTCCTTGCCACGACCTGCAGGCCCCCCCCCCCTCTTTCCTATTAAGACTATTATTACAGACAGGTCTTCCATGAGGGGACGTGCTGGGAGAAAAGCAAATATTAACTGCCTTTGTCCACTAAAGGAAGCACCAAAACCTGAGGAAGCAGCTTCCACAACCACTCCCCCCTCTTTTAACTTGGCACTTTAGAATATTCGGTCATTGTCTAACAAAACATTTATCATAAATGATTTTATCCATGATTATAAAATTGATGGTGTCTTTTTAACTGAAACATGGCTGAGCACGGATGCATCTACTGTTCTCACAGAGGCTTCTCCACTCAATTTTAGCTTTGTTTTTTCAACCAGGGAGGGCAAAAAGGGTGGGGGTACTGCATCTATAATGTCCAACTCCTTTGCAGTAAAGCAGATTACATTAGATGAGTACCCCAGCTTTGAACATCACGCCTTTGTTTTTAACAGCCCTCCAGTTTTATGCATCACAGTATACAGACCACCCAAACCAAGCTCTGTTTTTATTGAGGAGTTTCTGAGTTTTTAGCATCTGTCCACACTTCCTTTAACATGATTTTAATAACTGGTGATTTTAACCTGCATATAGACGGGAAGTCAGACTATTGCACCACTCAGTTCTTGGACTTGCTCTCCTCTTGATTTTAAACAACATGTCATGCAGCCGACTCACAACAGGGGGCACACTCTTGACCTCGTCATCAGTCATGGTTTACCTACCAGTGTGTCCACTGTTGTGGACCTGGCTGTATCTGACCATTACTGTGTACTTTTTAACATCACTGGTTTTATAAAGCAGTAGACCTCTGTGAGAATGGGGAAGAAACGCTACTTGACTCCTGAAGTGGTTGAAAAATGTATTACATCTATTTGCTCCCACTCTCCACCTGTCTTGTCGGCCCCCTGTGATCTACTTGTTGAAAGTTTTAACAGTAAATTAAAATCCAGTCTCCACTCAGTTGCTCCACTAACATCTAAGAAGATAAGAACCAAAGCCACACCCCCTTGGAGAACTGAGGAAATTAAACAATTGAAGAGACGTTGTAGATCTGCTGAAAGACTTTGGAGAAAACACAAACTTGAAATAAACTATCAACTATACCAGAACCAACTAAAACTATATAAGCAAACCGTAAAACCGACCAGAAATTCCTATTTTGCAAACATCATTTCTGTAAATAAAAATAACCCCAGAGTCCTCTTCACCACAATTGAATCTTTAATCAACTCAAATGTGAACAAAAACACAATGCCAGCCTCTGCCTCATTGTGTGAGGACTTTGCAGACCACTTCAGGAGCAAGATTGATTCTTTCAGATTGAACATCGTAAAAGGACAGAAAAGCCTCTCTATTGGTTTTGATGGCTTGATTTTACCTGAGGAAGCACTAGACAGTTTTGACCTGGTTGAAGCTGCAACACTTGGTCGAGTTTTCTCCCAAGTTAATCCAACAACTTGTTTTTTAGATCCCATCCCTTCATCACTTTTTAAATCATTTTATGGGTCTTTTGAGAGTGAGATTTTAAATATCATGAACTCCTCTCTACAGACGGGTATTTTTCCTGCTGCCTTTAAGACTGCAGTGGTGAAACTGTTACTCAGGAAACCTAATTTAGACCCTTCAGTTTTTAATAACTACAGACCTGTGTCCAACTTGCCATTTTTAAGTAAGGTTTTAGAAAAACTTGTTTTTATTAAGCTGAATGAGTTTCTCTCTCAAAACAACATTTTTGAGATAAACCTGTCTGGCTTTAGAACGAATCACAGCACAGAGACAGCCTTGTTAAAAATTACTAATGATCTCAGGTGTGCCTTGGATTCAGGTCAGATCTCAGTACTAGTTCTGTTAGATCTAAGTGCAGCTTTTGATACTGTTGATCACCTGATCCTTGTTAACAGACTTAAAAGTCTTGGCCTTTCAGGGACTGTTCTCAAGTGGTTCGAATCGTATCTCATGGAGAGAAACTTTATGGTTAGCATGGACACACTTTTCTGGGGTCCATGAAATTAATTGTGGTGTGCCTCAAGGTTCCATCCTGGGCCCCTTGCTTTTTAACATTTACATGCTTCCTCTGGGAAATGTCATCAGAACCCACAACATCAGCTTTCATAGCTATGCTGATGATACCCAGCTGTACATATCTATGTCTCCTGATGACACACAACCATTAGAAGCACTTTTTAACTGTATTTTAGATGTGACATTATGGATGGCAAATAACCTTCTGCAGCTCAATCAGGACAAAATGGAAATTTTAGTTATCTGTCCCGAAGCCAAGAGAGAGAAGCAGTTTCTGAAGCTACAGGAACTTTCATTAAGTCATTCAGAAACAGTCAGAAACCTGGGCGTTATCTTCCACTTTAAGCTGACTTTTTTCCCACATATAAAACAGGTGGTTAAAACTGGTTTTTATCATCTTAGAAATCTGGCTAGAGTCCGCCCACTACTCTCTCTTGCTAATATGGAGATGCTAATGCATGCTTTTATCATGAGTAAAATTGATTATTGTAACGCCCTGCTTGCTGGTCTTCCAAAAACCAACATTAGGAACCTTCAGCTTCTCCAGAACTCTGCTGCACGAGTTCTTACAAAGACCAGGAGGCGGGCTCACATCACCCCAATTTTAAAATCCCTGCATTGGCTCCCCATATGCTTCAGGATTGATTTTAAGATATTTTTAACAGTTTTTAAATGTCTTAACAGTCTTGCGCCTTCTTATTTATCAGATCTTTTAGTAAGATATGAACCCTCGCGGACCCTGAGATCCTCTGGCTCTGGTCTGTTAACCATTCCGTTTGTAAAAACTAAAACCTATGGAGAGGCTGCGTTTCAGCACTATGGCCCCCGTTTATGGAACAGTCTGCCAGAGGACCTGAGAGCCGCAGAGAGCGTTAATGCTTTTAGGAAAAGGCTCAAGACCCATCTTTTTAACCTGGCTTTTAGCTAATTTTTTACTACTTTTATTTATTTATTCAGTTATTTATTTATATGTACTTTTTATGGTAACGCTTTCTTTTACAGTACAGTACTTACAGTGTACCTAAGTGGTATGTACATGGTACTTATTGTGTAACTACTGGGTACTTTCAGGGTACTTACATGGTACTTTTTATGGAATTTACTGAGTACTTACAGTATGTTTACATGGTACTTTCTATGGGACTTTACTGGGCACTTACATGGTACTTTTTTGTGTCTACTCTGTACTTACGTGGTACTTACCGTGTTTTATATGGTACTATTTGGTTCATACCTAATGTGGTACATACTGGGTATTTATAATATTCTTGCTGGGTATTTATATGTTGTGCAAAGGTGTCTTTTTATGGTACTTACCATATGTATGAACAAGGTAAGTACAAAAAAAGTACCTTGACCTTTAGGTCTGCATTCGCTGCATGTTTCATGGTATTTACTATGAATTTACCACAGAAACTACCCCTTAAGCACACTGAAACTGTACTGTAAAAGAAAGTCAGCCCTATTTCCACTCAACTACATGATACTTTCATTACTAAATACTGGGTATGTTCACTTGAATGTTACTTGGTGCTTACCCCTTAAGTACAATGAAACTGTACTGTAAAAGAAAGTCAGCCCTATTTCCACTCAACTACATGTTTATAAATGAGGATAATTGATTAATTTCAAGCATTGCAGTCAAAGCAATAAGGAATACACAGAGATTTATCAAACTCATTACAGAAATGATTAGATAAGTAAAATGTATTTTGTACTTTATAAAAGTCTTTATGCTTTTTATATTCATTTGAGCTTTTATTGTGAATTTTCTTGCAGTTCCAAACCCTGAAGAAGTCCTGCACCGTTACCAAACTCTGCTGAAAGAATTTTGACGGACAAAAAGCACGACCCTCAGGCCAATAATCTGTTTTTTGGAATGCTCCTTTGTACTGTTTTGTACGTAAAACAAATTTCATTGTGATGAGATTTTGTGTGCTGCAGACATGTATCATATTAAAGATTGTTGTTTTCACTGCTCTATTATTTCTCTTTACATTTGCCTCATGTTATAAGAAGTAGGAATATGTTTTTACAATGCAGTTATTTCACCTTTACCAACAAGTTAGCATTGTTTCATTTGGTAAGGTCAGGAGACCAAGTGTGTATGTACACTGTATAGGAAGGTAATATGTGAACATACCCAGCATTTACTACTGAAAGTACCATGTAATAGAGTGGAAATAGGGTTGACTTTCTTTTACAGTACAGTTTTAGTGTACTTAAGGGGTAAGTACCAAGTAATATTTAAGTGAACATACCCAGTATGTAGTAATGAAAGTACCATGTAGTTGAGTGGAAATAGGGCTGACTTTCTTTTACAGTACAGTTTCAGTGTACTTAAGGGGTAGTGTCTGTGGTAAATTCATAGTAAATACCATAAAACATGCAGCGAATGCAGACCTAAAGGTCAATGTACTTTATTTGTACTTACCTTGTTCTTACATGTGATAAGTACCATAAAAAGACACCTTTGCACAACATGTAAATACCCAGTAAGAATATTATAAATACCCAGTATGTACCACATAGGTATGAACCAAATAGTACCATATAAATACACGGTAAGTACCATGTAAGTACAGAGTAGACACAAAAAAGTACCATGTAAGTACCCAGTAAAGTCCCATAGAAAGTACCATGTAAACATACTGTAAGTACCCAGTAAATTCCATAAAAAGTACATCAGTTAGGGTGTGGGAGGTGTAAAAGGAGTGGGGGGCTAGGTACGGGGAGGGGGGCCCTATTTATTTATTTTTATTTACTTATTTTTAAATAAATCGTCAATGCTTGTTTTTATATTTTGTTGTGTTTTAATGTAAAGCACTTTGTGTTATATTTTTATATGAAAAGTGCTTTATAAATAAAAGTTGATTTGATTTGATTTGATTTGATTACCCTGCCGAGCCCTCAGGTCCTGAGGTGAAGGTCTGCCGCTGGTCCCAAAGGTAAGAAACAAAAACCCACGGCGAGGCCTCATTTCAGACCCTCGGCCCTGTGAAACAGGCTGCCTGAGGATGTGAGGGCTTCATCCGCTGTGGAGGTTTTTCAGAAAAAGTTCAAAACTCATATTTTTAAGGATAGCTTTAAGTAGTTTTTACATGTCCATGTGTTCTTATGTAAATTGATTTGTATCTGCTTTTTTTGTGTGACTTGTATGTTTGTCTGCTTTTTTAATATTTATTTACATTTTGGGGTTGGTATTTTTAACTATTTGTTATTAAGGGTTTATTTAGGGATGATGACATCATGTCTCCTAGTAGTCCTACATTACGCACTTACCCTGATTCATGTCAAGTTTTGTTGAAAGTCTGATGAAGTTTAAAATGCATGTTATGCATGTTGTATTAGTACTCTGCTTCCACTCAGTGGTTTTAGGAATTTTAAATCTAGCAGCCAATAAACACAAGACAAAAACTTTGACAGCAGGTCAGGTTACTTTAAGAAGCGGTACATAAGCGGCTGTTTGCTGCTTGCAGTTAATTGTCCTTTGAGCAAACACAGGCCTGAGAACTCATTCCAAAAAGCAGCATGATTAATTGGGATCTTTTAAGCACCTGACCTCTACCCAAGTGTTCATAACTGATTAACACAAAGTCATTTTCATCAATACTTCATCACAGGTTCAGCAATATCAGCCCAGGAGATAGGCCTCATAGTTTAAACAAGGCTGACACCGTTCCAGTTAAATGCCACGACCACAAAGTTTAAACGGCCATTCTCCACTTTCCCCTTTGCAAATTGTTTGTGGGAGAGGGTGATAAGATTTTCTATGGCATGAGTGCTGGTCTCCTGTGTATGGACCCCAGGTTTCCTGTGCACTGAGAAGGGCTGGCACATTTGCTAATAGGTAGATGTAAAGCAGGAAATTCATCAGGAGGTCAATGATCAACTTTGTAGTTGCTTCAGGGGACCTTCGGCCCTGTGTCTTGGACACTCGGGTAAAGAGAGGGGCAGAGCTGTCCACCGATCACTACCTGGTGGTGAGTTGGATTTGCTGGCAGGGAAGGAGGCCGGAAAGACTTGGAAGACCCAAACGCACTGTGAGGGTCTGCTGGGAATGTCTGGCTGAGCCCTTGTTTAGGGAAGTCTTTAATTCCCACATCTGGGAGAACTTCAAACAGGTACAGAGGGAGGTTGGGGACATTGAGTCAAAGTGGACCATGTTTTCCACTTCCATTGTCTCTACTGCTGCTTGGAGCTGTGGTCGCAAGGTCCCTGGTGCCTGTCATGGCAGTAACCCCCAAACCAGGGGGTGGACACCGGAAGTGAGGGATGCCGTCAAGCTGAAGAAAGAGTCAGGAGGGAAAAGCAGTTCTCTAAAGGCACCGTTTTCTGTGCACGTGGGGAGCTGTTGACTTCAACTGGGGACATTGTCAGGTGGTGGAAGGAATACTTTAAGAATCTCCTCAATCCCACTGACATGCCTTCTTTTGAAGAAGCAGAGAATGAGGACTTTGGGGTGAGGCTATCTATCACCCAAGCTGAATTCACTGAGTTAGTCAACAAGACTGGAGTTGATGAAGTCCGCCCTGAGTACCAAAAGTCTCTTGATGTTGTGGGAGTGTCTTGGCTGACATGTCTCTGCAGCATTGCATGGCAATTTGGAAATGTACCACTGGACTGGCACACAGTGGACCAGCTCTACACCCTATCTAGGGTGCTGGAGGGATTGTGGGAGTTCGCTCATCCAGTCCATATGTGTTTTCTGGATTTGGAGAAGGCGTTCCACCGCGTCCCCCATGGTATCCTGTGGAGGGTGCTCTGGGAGTATAGGGTCCGGTCTCTGTATGACGGGAGTAAAAGCTTGGTTTGCATAACCGGCAGTAAGTCAGACCTGTTCCCGGTGCATGTAGCACTTCCGCAGGGCTGCCCTTTATCACCGGTTCTGTTCATAGTTTTTATGGACAGAATTTCTAGGCGCAGCTGGGACCTCCAGCATGCATTTGGGCAGTTTGTGGCCAAGTGTGAAGCGGCTGGGATGAGGGTCAGCACCGATAAATCTGAGGCCATAGTTCTCGACCGGAGAAAGGTAGTTTGCCATCTCTCGGTGGGTGGAGATTCCCTGCCCCAGGTGGAGGAGTTTAAATATGTCGGGCTCTTGTTGATGAGTGAGGGAAGAACGGAGCGTGAGATTGACAGCCGGCGTCCGTAGTTATGCAGTCGCTGTATCGTTCCATTGTGGTGAAGAGAGCCAAAAAGCACAGCTTTCAACTTACTGGTCAGTCTTCGCTACAATACTCACCTATGACTGAGAACCCAAATACAAGCGGCTGAAATGAGCTTTCTCCATAGGATGGCTGGGCACTCCCTTAGAGATAGGGTGAGAAGCTCGGTCACCCGCAGAGAGATCAGAGTAGAACTGCTTCTACTTCAAAAGGAGCCAGTTGAGGTGGCTCAGGCATCTAGTCTGGATGCCTCCAGGACGCCTCCCTGGAGAGGTGTTCCAGGCATGTTCCACGGGGCGGAGGCCCTGGGGAAGACCCAGAAAGTGCTGGAGAGACCGTGTATGTCAGCTGGCCTGGGATGGCCTCAGGGTCCCCCCAGAAGAGTTGGAGGAAGTGGCCGGGGTGAGGGAAGTCTGGGCATCTCTGCTTAGACTGCTGCCCCCGCGACCCGGACTGGGATAAGCAGAGGAAGATAGATGGATAGATACCGCCCCCCGATTCATGCACAGACGGCGCTGCAGTTCTCAGCGGCTTTCTCAGCTTCCGAGCTTTCCTCCGTGAAGGTCCAGTATGGAAACGTTGATGAGCTTCTTTAGATTTTTAACTCTGTTTGTTGGCATTTTAGATGTTATTGCTCCATTCAATGTTAAACGCTGTAAACCGGCCCCAGAGCCTTGAATCAACTAACACACTTGCGCGCTCAGACGCTCCTTCCGTCTCACGGAGTGTAAATGGAAAAAAGACGGGCTTCATGTTTCACTTGAGATTTTTAAAAACTCCTTGACTGAGTATCAGGCTGCTGTGAAGAGTTCCAAGATTCAGTTTGTATCAAATGTTGTGTCTGAGAACATCAGCAAGCCCAAGATTATTTTTAATTCTTTAAAGTCTCTTTTAAGTCCTGCTGATTTATCCTGCCTGACTCCTGTTTTACTCTGTGCACAGTTTTTAGCACTTTTCACTGACAAGGTCAGTGCCATCAGGTTTTTACCCTCTCCCAATACCTCTGACCCTCTGCTGAGGGTCTTGGCAAAAAACAGAAGTGCTTACCAGACATCAAATCCTGGATGGAGCTTCACTTCCTCTGTCTGAATTAAAACAAGACAGAGGTGTTTGTCTTTGGAAAGACTGACCTGCTGACAGGCTGCTGTAGTGCTGTTGGCCCCCTGGACCCTTCAGATTGTTTCTTTATTGTATCATTTTGTTTCTGATTTTATTTGATTTTATGTTCTTATAGGTGCTATACAAATGATTGATTGATTGATTGATTGATTGATTGATTGATTGATTGATTGATTGATTGATTGATTGATTGATTGATTGATTGATTGATTATCCTAATCCAACCCAGTTAAATAGCCTCCAGTCTGAGGACTGTTACAGTTACCATACTCTAGGACAGGGGTCCCCAAATCAAGACTTTGAGGGTCTGTGTCCTACATGTTTTTCAACCAAGCTGCCATTGAAGATCCGTATTGGCTAAAGACACCTGATTGTCATGGTGCCTCTGTCAGTTTCCTCCCCCTCCCCTCTCTGCTTGGCTCCTGATGTGACACTGCTGCGACCACTCACCTCATCACCTGCCTGCCTTCTTAAGGAGATCCAGTTCAAGCATTCATCACCAGTTCGTTGCCCCTGATGGTGCATAGCATGGTCTTCATGTTCTTAGCTATCGTTACCAAGCCTTGTCTAAAGTCTCACTCTACCTTGTTCCCAGGAATCCTACACCACAAGTGGTCGCCTGAGTTTTCCACGTTCTGGATCCAAGCCTCTGCATATCCATCTGAGACCCCACAAGCCTCTGGCGATTCTCCAGCCGCGGTCATATCCACCAGTGATGCCACGAGCTACAGACTACCACCCAATCTCGTCGTGGGTCTTCCTCGGATTTCCAGGCATGCCTACTACCCACAACCTCAAGAACAAAAATTAAAACTTTCTTACTCATCTCAAAACTCACCTGCGTCTCCATCCGGGTTCCAGCGTCTGGGTCTGTTTCATCTCGCCAGCCATGACACTGACCCAGGTAATCAGAAGTAGATGACACAGGATTTCTGGAAAACCAGCAGGAGGCCGGCCCCCAGGCCTGGATTTGTGGACCCCTGATAAAGATAGTAAAGATTGCACATTGCCTCCAGCGGTGCCGGTCTGGATCTAATATGAACCATTTCAACTCAGATTTAATGTTGACCAAACTTTCCCTTCATTTCTGGTTTCCAAATATAACAATACACAGTAAGTTTGGTGAAAAGATTTGGATGTTTTTCTGTTTGATGTGAAGAAATGAAAAGTATCCATTGCAAAGAAATGATTATTTGTATTTAATGACATTATTAGGCTGCAAAAGCCACATTCTCACCTGAACTAATCTGCCCCTCTGGAAAACATTTGGAGATAGTTTTATACACATTTTTAGAATGTCCTCCTTTCCATACAAAGAGTCGATGTATATCAGTGTATAGTTTTCAGATATGATATAAAGTTGCACTGAAAAGATATGAGTTGACAGTAGGCAGGAACTCTGCTTCTATGTAATATACTCTGTGTTTTTATACATTTATTGATGTCATTTTAATGACTTTTATGGTCATTAGTGTCATGGTGCCTCTGTCAGATTCCTCCCTCTCCCAGCTCTGCTCTGCTCCTGACTCACAACTGTGACTACTCACCTCATCAAGACACCTGCTAAATAAGGAGACCCAGCTCCAGCATTCTTCGCCAGTTCGTTAACCCTGATGGTGCCTAGTCTTGTTAGCTCTACGTCTGGCCCCCTTGTTTGACACTCCATGCTAACTTTGTTTTGCTGTGCTTCAGGACATTCATCCCATGAGAGTCACCTGAGTCAACCACCACCTCGAGCAGAAGTTGATAGCGTCAAGGCTCCTCAAGAACTCCAGCCATGCCACCGTCAAGTACTCCAGCGACGCCATGGCAAGAACTCAGACCACGCCACAGTCAAGCGTTCCAGCCTTGTCACGGTCAAGTGCTCCTGCCACGCCAAAGCCAACAAAAGTTTACCCACGCGGCTAACCTAACGCTCTTGCCCCTTCTAGAACCTGATCCTGCGTCTTGGCTCAACCGAGCTCCACCACGAACTCTGAAAATCCCCATCCACGCCTAAACCTCAGCTACGCCGGATCTCCAGGCTCATTACTCTTTAGAATTCAGTGGTTCTTCAAAAATAATACTAATTACTTACCTTTCTACCTACCTGCCTCTTCCTTCCGGGTTACAGCATCTGGGTTCGTCTAGTGTTCTGACCATGACAATCAGTAGTGCTTTGTATACTTTTATTTCTGCCTCTTCATCCCTGTCTTTTTTTAAAATGTTTTCTATGATTTTTATCCTGTCTTCTCCTGGCACTGCATCTTTTACTGAAGCGTTCCCCCACTTCTATATTTAAGGTTTCACAGATTGTTTTATCAGTCATTCAGTCATGTAACTCCTCCTGTTCATCACAAATCTCAAGACACTTGTATGAGACTTGAAAGAGGTGACATCCACACTCCAAAGTTTAGAATAAATTCCCAAAGAAGGTGAAGACTTTTACGCCAAAGTCACAGAGCTTCCTGTCCAGAAGGAGAGCTGGATGGAGACATTTAGTACATTTAGAGCAGTCTGCAGATTCTCTCCCTCTCTTAGTGTGTGTGTGTCTGCATGCGTGTGTCTGTTTGTGTGTGTGTGTCTGCATGCGTGCATCTGTGTGTGTGCATGCGTGTGTGTGTTTTGTGTAAAATCCTGTGATGCAGTTAGCACATAGACCACCAGAGGACACTGCTGTCTAATAAAGACGCCACATCTATCCATCTTCCAGTGTCACAGGAATGGAGTTGTCTACACCCCCCACACTTCTCCAGTTTATCCCAATGCCTCACAGAGACAGACAATCACACACACTCACAACTGAAGGACAAACTTCAGTCATTTAACCTTCAAAGCCATGGATGTTTATAGACGGTAGTATATTTGTTGGAATAATTGTACATAAGTTATCTCATTTTTGCTCTGACCTTTTGAGCTTTTGACTGTGTGTGTGTTTAGGGCTTTTCTATGTGAAACGGGTTCACGGGAAAGCAGGACGTGACCCAGCACAGCTGTCCTGCATTTGACCCGGTGACAGATGATCTCCTTTGCTCTGCAGGAGATGAGCTCTGAAACCACAGGGGTCAACAATGAAGCTGTATCTCAAAGAAGCTATTGTTTTTTTTAAGATGTTTGTTTAGATACGTTTCTTGATCTGTGTGGGCTGCATTGTTTCCCCCTCCCTTTTAGAAGCATCTGTATGTAGGGAAACACACTAATTTTGAATGAAAACGAGGAGGCAGACCTTTCTAAGCTCAGAGCAAATGGAGAATTGCATGAGTGTTTTCCTGTCTGCTCTCTCTCGAGAAAAGATTTAAAGTGAGTCCGTGTCTTTTCTTCCTGCTCAAATATAGTTGAGAAGTGTTGGTTTAGTTTAGACCCAACATTTAATTGGTCCTTCGAGCCGGATATCAAGATACCTGAGATGTCCCGGTGGATCAGCAAAACTCCAGAGAACTGTGGCCACAGTCAGATCCCATTTTTGGGCTGGTTTTTCTCTGGTTCCCTGTGGCCCAATGGTTGATGATACTCCATTGATTGGGAGGAAGAACATTGTGACCACGCAGACCGAGAAGTGAAGGTCCTGGTGATCTGTGAGTAGAAACGTCTAATTGGCTTGGATGGCAGAGTCCGTGAATTTCCGTGTTTTCCTAAATTTGATGATTAAACCCTTCAAAAACATTTTTTCATTGTATGACTGGCGGTTTTGTGTGACTGGCGGATATGTGTGAGTGATTTCACTGCTGTGTATGTGTGAATGAGAAGCCAATGACTGACAGTTCTGTTTGTTAGAATCATAATCAAGAGTATTTAAAAATTGTTATCAGAAATAACTAAAAATGGGAAAAGGACAAAGCAAAGAAGGTAAAGTGAAAAAGGAGGAATTGGCAAGTAAGGATTGGAAATTTGTTGAAAAAAGGGACCCTATGAAAACAAAACATTTAGAAAAATGGGTAAATGAATTTGGGTTTGACGGCAGACTATATATTAAAAAATTAACAGCTTTACTGGATGCCATAGTAAAAAGGGAATAATTTAAAGAAAAAGAAAAATTGTGGTTTGGAGGATGTGCAATTTTGGAAGGATGTGGCAATGCAGCGATAAGAGGGAGACGAGAGATATAAAGAAAAGAGAAGTGAAGAAAAAGGAAAAAAAATGAATTCATGGAAAGTGATAGAGAGGATCTGTGGATACAGAAAGGTAAGCTGAGGTAACAGGAGGTGCAGGGTTCGGAAGAACAGTGGTTATGGAAAAAAGGAGACCTGCTTGTGAAAATAAAAAACACGAAGAAGAGGCAAGTAAGAGATAACAAGAAAGTGGATTGTTGGTAAGAGGAACCAACAGCATTTTAAAAAGCCTTACAGGCTGGTTCAAGAGAAGCAATTGGAAACTGTGTGCAGAAACATTATTTCCAACTTTGGAAGAATATATAAATTATGCTCTCCACGCTTAGAAAGTAACTAAAGAAAAACAAAGGGGGGTTAGATACCCACGGCTGCAGCATTCCACAGGACAGGAGAAGGGTTTAATTGTGAGCACGCAAAAGGCAGGGGCAAAGGTCACATGGCCAGGGACTGTCCTGAAAAGCCCCCTTGGTGGCTATTATAAGACGGAGCAACCATACATGACTGACCGGGGGTGATCTTCCAAACGAGCCACCTGCAAAGCATGGAGATGCATTGATGCATTGCTACAAATGGCAAAACAAAGTGTGCTCAATGTACAAAGTGCAATGTCATCAGATGATTTGCATGTTAATATGTGGTCCAAAGGATCCACTGATGTAGGTTTAGTCAAAAGAGCCCTTCCTGTTCAAATTAGACCATTAATGGAATACAGGTCCTGCGTAAGGAAGTATCCCCTCAAAACTGATGCATTAGAGGAAATCAGACCTGTAATGCAAGAACTAATCACTGCAGGAGTAATTATAAGATGTGATGACTCTCCATGTAACACCCCCATTTTCAGGAAGCAGCCCCCATCTGTGGGATGGAGGATGGTACAGGATCTGCAGGTCGTCAATAATGCTGTAGTTCCAAGGGCACTTTGTGTGCCAGAAAATTCACACTTTGTTGAATTCTTTACGACCAGGGTTATTTACTGTGGTAAAGATTTGTAATGCCTTTTTCTCCATTCCAATACAAAAGGACAGCCAGTTTTGGTTTGCATTTACGTTTGAAGGTAAAAGATACACTTATACCAGACTGACACAAGGCAATTGCGAAAGCCCCACCATTTTCTCACAAGTAATGATGACAAGTATGTCTAAATTCCAAACACCAGGGAATTTTGTTATGTGTAGATGATGTTTTGTTGGCCTCTCCAGATAAAAAAACATATAAAAAAGATTCATTAGCCCTCCTTGAACATCTACCTGCAGAAGGACACACAGTGAGTAAAAGCAAGGTGCAGCTATGCAAACAACGGGTCAAATATTTAGGATTGACAAATTACTGTGGCAGCTGGGTGCCGAATTATGCTAAAAATAACTGAGCCTCTTTAGAAATTAATGTATGAGGAAGAACTGAAAATGAGATTTCCCTTACAATGGATGGAAGAAGCAGAGACCGCTTTCTGTAAAATTAAACAAGGTCTCACATCAAGCCTTGCCTTGGCACTGCCAGACTAAAGCAAGAAGTTTGTACAAATTAGACGACTGCAAAGGTCATTTTATGACCCCTGTCTTAGTGCAGCAACATGGAGCCAAAATGAAACCAGTGTCTTATCTTTTGTCAAATTTGGATAATGTGGCATGTGCAGCATCACTAGCTGTAGAAGCCAGTGCGATTATAGTGTTATTTCATTCTGAAACACTTAAAGTGCCACATGTGGTCTTAGATTTATTGTTGTAATCTAACTTGAACTTTCTCTCCCCAGGAAAACACCTGTCATGTATGGAGACATTGCTATCACAGCCACATCTACAAACAGAACGATGTACCACATTGAGTCCTGCTACTCTCTTACCACTTCCTGACGATGGTGCTCAACACGACAGCCAGGAAGTAGCAGAACAAACGGCTACAAGCAGAAGTGACTTAAAACACCAAGCCTTAGAAAGAGGAGACGTGCTTTTTGTAGATGGTTCATAACAGAAGGATGAAATGAGATAAACTCTCACTGGAAATGCTGTAGTTACACAAATTAAAATACAGTAATTCGAGCGCAAGCACTTCTCTCTCATTTTTCAGCACAGGCTGCTGAATTAGTAGCACTGACAGAAGCTGTAAGCTGATGAAAGATAAAGATGTTATTATTTACACTGATAGCCACAGTATGGCTTTGCTACGGTACACACTTTTGCCCAAGACTGGCATAATAGGGGGAAGGTAAACTGCTCAGGAAAACCTGTTACACATGCTAAATTATTACAAGAACTACTACAAGCAGTCCAATTGCCAAAAACATTGGCGATCTGCAAATGCACAGCACACACCACAGGAAAAGACCCAGTTTCACTAGGCACCGCATTTGCAGACAAAGTTGCATAAGAAGCAGCTCGGACACAAGTATATGTAACGACAATGGAGGAACAGAACTTAATAGACAATGATACTCTGTGTGAAATGCAAGAACAAGCATCAGAAAATGAAAAAATGTTATGAAAAAAGCACGGTGCAACACAGAAACATGACATCTATGCATGACCGAGAGGTAAACAAATACTACTGATAAATTTATATAATTGGGCCGCAATATTGACCCATGGGGTAACCCATGTGTCAACTGGGGGGAATAATTGGACTAGTAAAAAATTATTATGCAACATAATACTAACCAAAAAAATTGCTGAATGCTGTTTTTAAGACAGTTTTTTATCTTCTGTTTGTCTTACACAATTAAAGTTGTTGTGTTGGGATTTTTCCGAGTGTCATTTGTAGAAGTGATCATCTCACCAAAAAAGAAAGGAGTGGCTGGGATGTGAGCTGTCATCATGAAAGACAGAACTTCCTGTGACTACAGCAGAAAATTAAAGAATATATTGACAACTACTATCCTTGTGACCTGTAGGTATTTGTAGGTATATGTAGGTATTCCCCATGTAACCAGGGTGACCCCATTCTGAATAAAGGTGTGAGGAGGGGGCAGACATCCCCAGAGCTGTTAGGAGCAGAGGTGTTGAAGGGTTGTCTGTTCCCAGCTCTCCTTACCAGAAATCGTACTCGGCTCTTGGAGTCTGTTTTCTTTGTTAATACTGTCTTGTGTTTTCAGAATTAACTTTAACATCCTAATCCAACCCAGTTAACCAGCCTCCAGTTGGAGGACTGTTGGAGTTACCACACTCTAGGACAATGAATCACTTTTTCATTCCTTTATTCTGTAAAACTGTAACTTCAATTATTCTATAAAACCTTTGTTACACCCCCAATCCCCCCGTCTAGTGGCCCAGAGAAGATGCAACACAAAAACCTTTATCAGATTTGTGAACGTGTGAAATACGATGATTTGATGGTATTTTACGCACTGACACCACCTCAGACCAGAAGGGTTTTTATTGTCATATGATCAGAAACCACTTTTCTCTGAAGAACAGAGACATGAAAACACAAATCTTCAATCCAAAGTTGTCAAATGAAGCAGAAAGAACACAAAGTTGTCAATGTTCTTCTTTTCACAAACACAATCTTCTCCTTCAGCTTCTTCTCTTGTGGTTTCTGTGGAGAACAAACCAGAGAAAGTCTGGGATGGTGACCTCACTGATTCCATTGTGTTGCAGCTTCCTTCAGTTCCCATGACAACAACACCAAAACATTGGAATCCCAAAGTTCACAGAAACCACAAGAAAACAGATTGGACTCCCAAAAGTTGGACATTCATGTTCCAAAATGTCTCCAATCCACATTCTAGAGATTTTCATTTCTCTCTATTTCTGACTCCAAACATGACTCCACAGAATCTGAACAGTTCAAACGTTTAGTTCTGGATGATCCAAAGCAGAGAAATCACTGAAAACAAACATTTCACTTCTTTCAGGAACTACTTCACTTTACACAACTCTGCTGTGGATCCATAACAACCCACCCTCAATCCAGCATGGAGCGGCTGAGTGAAAGTGGTCTGGACTCTGTGGAGGAGAGTCATGCTTTCAGAGACGCTGTAGAAGGACAGAACACCTGCTCTGTGATCCAGGTACACTCCTACTCTGGAGGGAACAGGAGCTGAGATGGAGGTTTCTATGCTGTTGTGGAAAAATGAGAACCTGTTTAGGAAACTTTCTAATGACCAAGATTTATCATTATAACCAAATCCACTTTCTCTTCCAGATCTGCTGATGTTCTTGTATGCGACTGCTACACTAACATAGATTCCTCTCCTCTCCACCTCCCAGTAACAACGTCCAGTCAGACTCTCTCTACTCAGAACCTGAAACATATCAGTAAATCTGTCTGGATGATCAGAATCAGACTGGGGTTTTTCCATCCCTGTCACCTTTCTGTTCTCCTCTGACAGTAACAGTTTTCTGTGTGCTGTGTTTGGATCCAGTGTGATTTGACGTGAATATCTGAGGAAGTCAGCTCTGCTCTTTGGTTCTGGTTCTGGTTCTGACAGTACTTGACAGACTTAAAAAATACATTCTTTTAAAAACAATAAATCCTTGAAACCCAAAAAGATAAAGCCAAAAAACACTGAAGGTAGGGGAGAGAGGAGCTGCTGCGTGTGCACGAATCAGACAGACAGACAGACAGACATGTTAATTGTCCACTGGGGAAATGCCCCATCACAATGCGTAATGACGCACAATGGCTGATCTTGGATCTTAGAAGATGTGGCAAATGGAAGAATTGGGAGTGAACGCATCTTTAGACAGCAAGAAGACTTGCTGGCAAACGAGGACCAGTGGCTTATGAGCCGGTTCCCACTTCCTCCAGCCGTCCTGGTGGAGCTTTTGGGGGGGTGTCACCCGGTGCATCTGGCGCGTCGTGCATTTTATTTCCATCCATTTAATTGCATCTGACAAGCTACAGATGTGGGTAATAATCCACGTGGAAATGGGAAATTGTTCATCAAATGTCATTTCTTGTTGCTTTCTGAATGGTTGAGACATACGCCATACATTGTTTTATCAAAAAGAAAACAAACTAAAGGCATATGCATGAATACCATAATTCTGTAGCTTATGAAGAAATGTTTTACTATGAAAACAACTTTCCCCAGTGGACAATTAATACGTCTGTCTGTCTGTCTGTCTGTCTGTCTGTCTGATTCACACGCAGCAGCTCCTCTCTCCCCTTCAGTGTTTTTTGACTTTATCTTTTTGGGTTTAAAGGCTTTATTGTTTTTAAAAGAATGTATTTTTTAAGTCGTTTATTTATTAGTTTATATGCTGCTTGCACTGTGGGGTGAGAGGAAAGCTATTTCATCTGTGCTGTATGTCTTATGGATGCAGCATATTTGACAATAAAGCTGACTTTGACTTTGACTTTGACTATATCTGCTCCTCCAGACGGACACATTGAGGAGAATATCAGTTTAGTACATTATTTCGTTCTGTTAACTATATTATTTATGAGGATAAATTGCACAACATGCCAATATTGCAGAACATATTTCACTTTTCTTTTTGTAAATATGTGTTCATTTGAATTTCTGTTGTAATTTTCATTTGATTTTTTTTGTTTGTTTCACTGCTGATTGATCAAACGGGTGTTCATGTAGCTGTTCATTGTGAGACTTGCTTTGTGAAGTCTTCATGTTATTTATGAGGCAGTATTGTCATTTTCACTTTCACGTGTTTCTTCCATCTGCCGACGGTGTCGCCGTTTCTCATTTCACCCGTTTTTGTGCGTACGCCTGGGTCAGAGCTTGATGAAGGACCGCACATTTTCCCGTCAAGTTTGCTTTTTATAAATCTCAACTATTGAGTAGAGAGTGGCGTACGCCTTCTTTTGTGCGTACGCAACTTTTATTAAAGAGGCCCCAGTTGATCAAGTCATACCTGAGGTCACCAATGTCTCAGGAGCGACTCACTAACCTGCTGTTGTTAGTATCAATCATTTAGTAGGGGAGCAGATTTCATATGATGATGTTATTGACAAGCTTGCATCAAGGAAGGCCACAAAGGTTAGGTTTTAGTGTTTTCTGTTCTTAGTGCTGCAGTTACATTTATTTTAGTGTGTTATTAGTGTGATTTTTGGTTTATAATATTTATTTTAGATTATTTATTTGTGTGTGAATAAATATTTCCTAACTGTATTTTTGCCATGCTGATGGTCTTTTATTTTTTATGTTCCGATAACTGTTATAATGCAGTGCAGAATTCTGAAAAACATCTTTTTTTTAATCAATTTCTTAGCAATAAATGGACAAAGTGACTCCATGTGTGTGTGTGTGGGGGGGGGGGGGGGGGGCAGAGGAGGGTCTCGCCAGGGGAGTAATTCAGGATAGAACCACCACTTGTTCTATCCTAGGCACTTTAACATTGGGAGTGGGGTCATCTAGACCCACTAGACAGTGGGGTCATCTAGACCCACTAGACAGAGCTCTGAACCTTTGTTCTTCAATGATTTGTGATCTTCACTGGTGTCCATGGATTACATGAAATCCTCTCCACCTTTATCCACCTTTGTCATGGTAGGAGAACACCTCAATGGAAGGGGGGGGTATCTAAGATAGCACAAGGGTTAAAGAACACAATTTTGGACAGGCGGGGCGGCAAACCCCCAACAATAGGTTGTGTGACCAAAAAAAAAGTCTCCGAACTGACCCTAAAACTGCCTAAATTATGCCTACGTGCACAAAGCCATTTTTACCCACAAATTTAGAACCAAAACCACCATGGGGTAAGGGAATACGAGTTCAGGGGAGATCATCTTTGCCATAAGCGTTATCAACAGGATTGCATGCCAGGCACGTCCAAAGCCCGGCCCATGGGCCACAGCCACGTCTAAATCTCTACGCTTCCTGCCATGAAACTGATCATATGCAGCCTGCAATACTTCCCATAATGGAGACATCTGTGACTGAACTCCGTCTGTGACCTTTTCCCGCTCTTTTCTAAACTGTCGACTGTGAACTAAAAAAGGAAAAGATTTATTCTTCTGATCAAACCACAGTTGTACTCCTGAGTTAGATAAGTATTTTGATATTTTCCCCTTTCACATCATCTATTTAGACATTTACAGTGAGGATGTAATGATTTAATGTTGACCAAACTTTCCCTTCATTTCTGGTTTTCAAATATAAAAAACACAGTAAGTTTGGTGAAAACATTTAGATGTTTTTCTGTTTGATGTGAAGAAATTAAAAGTATCCATTGCAAATAAATGTTTATTTGTATTTAATGTCATTATTAAAGCTGCAAAAGCTACATTCTCACCTGAACTAATCTGCCCCTCTGGAAAACGTTTGGACATAGTTTATAGACATTTTTAGAATGTCGTCCTTTCCATAAGAAGAGTCCATGTATATCAGTGTATAGTTTATAGATGTAAAGATGTAGATGTAAAGCTGCACTGAAGATATGAGCTGATGAAGGCAGTGACTCTGCTTCTATGTAGTATACTCTGTGTGCTTAAACATTTATTTATGTCATTTTAATGACTTTTTATGGTCATTTTTTAGTGCTTTGTATACTTTTATTTCTGCCTCTTTCAGTCTTTTTTAATCATGTTTCCTATGATTTTATCCTGTGTTCTCCTGGCACTGCATCTTTTATTGAACAGTTTCCCCACTTCTTTATTTAAGGTTTCACAGATTGTGTTATCAGTCATGTGACTCCGGTTCATCACAAAAACTCAAGACGCTTGTATGAGACTTCAGCGTCTGAAGGAGGTGACCTTCACGCGTCAAAGTTTAGAATAAATTCCAACAGAAGGTGAGAACTTTAACGCCAAAGTCACAGAGTTTCCTGTCCAGAAGGATAGACGTATGGAGACATTTAGGTTAGAGCAGTCTGCAGATTCTCTCCCTCTCTTAGTGTGTGTGTGCATGTGTGTGTGCTCATAGGAGTCATCCATCAGTTCAGATATCTGACCAGTGTGTTTTCAGAGACAGAGAGTTGGATCATTCCAGCTTTATTTTTCAAAATAAAAGCCCTGACACTGAGGCAGCATGTTGAGCTGCTGCTGGCCTTCTACAGTCAGAGGTGGGAGCAGCAGCAGAACCACCAGATGGCGCTACAGAGCATCAACACCTCACAGTGCAGTATCAGTATCAGGCCTGACTACTTTCCATAGTTAGATCATTTTCTTTGTAGGCAGAGAAAAAGTTCCTTCTAGGTCACTTTAGAGAATTAGACAACAAACATGAATGAAGAAGACACACAAACATGCTACAGACATCACAACTGAGCGTACATTAACATCCAGGCACTCCACTACAACCAATAATAATCTTAACGGACACAAATACATTCCTTTAACACCTTCAAACAGGTACAACAGTGGAGAATCTATGAAACATGAAGATGGGGATGAAGGAGCTGCAGACGTGGAGGAATGTCTTCCATTCACCCCGACAGATGTGGAACGGCTGAAACACGCTGGTTTGGATTTCTGCTGCCTTTTGTTAAGGAGGAATGTCAGAGACCAGCGTCTAAAACCTCAAAGTAGAACAGATCCATGAAGATTCACTGGAATCAAACAAAGTCATGACTTAGACCAATCTACACCTCTACAGAAGCTAAAGCTTTAAATGTTTAGGTTGGACGCGTGGATGTGGACGTGTAAAGGTCTCGTTCAGCAGTGAGAGTTTGATTCGTGGAGCACGGAAAACGTTTGTAAAACTTCTATGTAAATCTTTGTCGCCAAAGATGTGGTAAAGCATGACGAAGAGGAAGGCAGAACGGCTGAACGGGGATGGAGGTTAAGGAAGCAGGAAGGACTCCACAGTGCAGGGAGGAGCTACAGGACGTGGCGTGCCACACGGCGTGCCACACGGCGTGCCACACGGCGTGCCACACGGCGGCGACCGGCGGTTTAGCGAGGATCGTCCGGGGCAGCAATCTTCTCCAAATTGGGCTCCATGCCCCAAATCTCCCGGGCGTACTGGGAGATGGTGCGGTCGCTGGAAAATTTGCCACAGCCGGCGATGTTGTGGATGACCTTCTTGGTCCAGGCTTTGGTGTCCTGAACACAGAAAACGTCTGATTGATGACGGTTCGACTCATTCAGGAGCATTTATATGTCTCATGTGGTTTTCCACACGGCTGAGGAAAAAGGCTCAACAACACTTTCCTCCTGCGGTTCACCAACAGCATCTTGTTTGTATCTACACTAAAGATTCTTCTCCGTCCTCAGTAAATGAAACATAACTATTCAGAAAACGTTGATGCTGCAGATCAGAGAACACAGAACGTCTCTGCAGAGACCTGCAGCTGTTCTCGTCCTTGAACTGACCTTGTACAGAGCGCTGACCTTATCCTGACACTGGATGTAATCTTCATAGTCTGCAAACACCTTAAACCTGGAACAGACAGGAAGTGAGTGAATCCCTTCTTCCCCTCTGCAGTCACAGATTCATGTCTGAGATCAAACCATTCATTCCTCCTTTCACATGAAACAAAGGATTCTGGGTAAACAGGTCTAGGTGGATGGAGGGGCGTGGGCTGGCTGAGCTCCTCCTACCTGTCATGGTGCATCAGCATGTTGACCAGGTCTTTAAAAAGGCCCGGATGGTCTGGACTGAAAAAGCCTCCAGAGATCTGGTCCACCGCCTGCTTCAGCTCTGGGATCCGGTTGTAGTACGACACGGCGTCATAGCTGAAAACCACCGTAAGATCAGAAACAACTTCAGGAACTTTGGACCTGATTTAGACTCCAGAAAACCACCAGAGCTGCGTTTAGCTGACTTAGCGTGGAGACACACCCTTTCTTGTCCAGAGCCTCCACGTCATGCACCCTCATGCCGAAGATGAAGAGGTTCTCCTCTCCGGCCTCCTCTGCCATCTCCACATTGGCTCCATCCATGGTGCCAATGGTCAGAGCGCCGTTCAGCATGAACTTCATGTTTCCGGTGCCGGAGGCCTCGGTCCCGGCAGTGGAGATCTGCTCCGACAGGTCGGCGGCTGGGATGACTAGACCAGACAGACAGACAGACGGGTGGAAAGTCATGCAGCCTTAATCAGACGGGTAGAATATGGTCGATTATTTGGGATAAAATGTCTCTGAGCTAAAAAAAAAAAAGACAGTATTAATATTAATAGCTGTGGTTCTATGTGCAAAATATCAAAGATGGGATTAGAACTGAACTGTGTTCATGGGCCCAGAAAATCTGTATCTGATTATAACTGATTATAACAACAATGTTTACATACGCCACACTTTTCAGTCAGAATAAATCATTGTGACATGAGCAGAACTCTGTAAAATATTGGAAATGACCGTAGAAGAAAGACAAGTTCCGTTGTGAACAAACAAACAAACCGGCAGAATGGAGCGTCATTATATTATTGTTATGATTATTATTAAGGGTCATAATATTTGAAGGAACAATATTTTATTTTTTATTTTTATTTTATTACCCTGTATATATCCCACGAGGGGAAATCCTTTCTCCGCACTTGACCCATCCCCTTGAGCTGCAGCTGCACCGCGGCTTGGGAAGCGGTTGCGTTAACATGTCTGCTCGCTGTTGATATGGTAATTGCCCCCCAGTAAATGTTCCCCCAGTACCATTCACATTCCCCTACGGGATTCGAACCCTGGTTTCCTACATGGTAGCTTCCCACCTTACCAACCGAGCTACCCAGCTGGTCAGGATTAGGCTTATATGTGGCAATAACAACATTTAGCCGTGGTTCCAAAATCCATGCAGTCTGTATGCAGCTGTAATCTGCATACAGACTGCATGGAAATATGATGGATTAACAGCAGCCTTTATTCTGTCTGGACACGACTGGAAACATGAATTCATGGGATTGTTTGCACGGTTTCTCAGGACTGAGTGTAGTGTGTGATCTGTGTGTTGAAATCCACTCAGCTCAAGTTAATTATTGTCAATCGTTTTAAAAATCTAACCGAACTAAACCACATGTTCTTCTATCCTCCAGTTTGTCCGTCGTTTGTATTAAAATTGTTCCCTTTCCTATTTTTTCCAGAGGGTTATGATTGTACTTGATGGAACACGGCTAAACGCTGCCATAAACCTAAAGGTCAACTATTAGCTGCTCTAATGATCTTTTCTCATTAGTAGCGGTTTTGTTTTAGCGTCTTTCCAAACCTGAGGAAACGAGGTTTTCTGGATGTGTAGAACGTGACAGACTGGAGCAGCATTAGAGTTATTCAGCAGATTCATTTCTCCTCTATAATATCAATGCCTGCTTCTGGTCTCTGCAAACCATTTTAATCAACTCGTATGTTAGTTCTATTTGAGTTTAGAAAAACTGAAGTTGCAAAATTTCTTTTTCATGAACTCCTGCAGAGGACGGCTGGCTGAAATGTTCCTTAAGTTAGAGACCACGTTACAGAAGAAAGTATTTAGATGATCTGCTGCAGCTTAAGGTTTACTTGAGCACATTGGGCCCCATGTTGTCAGACTGGAATGGGAATTTCTTGCCTCATCCTAAATCAGCCATTCCACCTTAAGAGGACTTTTGTCTGAGCTCATGCTGCTGTGTTGCTTTCTTGCCCTTTTCTTACTTTCTTATTTCCAAGTCTGCTATATATTTATTTACTTTCTTTAGATTATTTTTAAGGGAAAGAATAAAAAATGTGAACATGTTTAAAATGTTCCCGGGGCCCCCGGGGGTCTTAATCCAGCCAAGTCCGCGTTGCTGCAGCATATGAAGCGTTTAGTGCAAAGACTATTTTTTCACTCATGTAACAAGTGCGTAAAGAAAACAATTCCACCTTAAATACACCGATGACCTGATCGTATACTTGAGTAACTCGTTACCCTTTTCAGCCAGAGTCACTCGGTAGTTCTCCAGGAAAATGACCTTCAGGCGGTCTCCCACCACCGGATCGTTGTTGACCACGTCACCGATGGACGTGATTAGTTTGATGATCATCTTGGCCGTGTGGTAGCCTGGAGCCGCCTGGAAACAGAGAACTCTCATCACAATCCAAACATGCTCGCGTGTGGACCTTAAACACCGGAGCAAAGGGTTTCCTACTTTCCCTCCAATCATGATGGTCCTTGGGGTCCATTTCTTGTTGGGCTCCTTCTTGATGCCTGAATTGGACAAAACCGCTTTAACTTTTTATGGATTTATCTTTCAAATGGAGTTTAGATTGGATTGCATGAAGCTTTGGGGAGGGGAGGGGTGAGTCGTACGGTTGTACAGGGTGATGATGTGCAGGCAGTTGAGCAGCTGTCGTTTGTATTCGTGGATCCTCTTCACATGGATGTCAAACATGGAGTCACTGTTGATCTTCACCTTGTAGTGTTCCTCCAGGTGGGCGGCAAACTTCAGCTTGTTCTCCTTCCATTTAGAAGCATAGAAAGGTGAAGGAGGGACATTTAAAGACATTTTTTCCTTGTGAAGTCCTTACCTGTTTGACTTTAGCGACATCTCGGATGAGCGCCTCGTCGTCTACAAAGTCCAGCAGCTTCTTCAGTTGGTCCAGGTCCCGGATGTAATCCTCTCCGATCCTCTGAGAAAGTAACCAGATCCAGTTCTCTTCATGCCACAGAATCGTCTCAACGTAAGAAAAGAACCAGAGCATGTTCAGTTCCAAACCTCAGCGATGACGTCGGCGAGCCCCGGGTTGCACATGACCAGCCAGCGCCGGGGGGTGATCCCGTTGGTCTTGTTCTGGAACTTGTGTGGATCCATTTCATAGAAATCCTTGAATCTGGGGGAGGTGGAACATCCCGTCACAAACCCAACCTGAAGGTTTTCCAGCTCCAGTGAGCCGCGGTCTCCTTACACGGTGCTTTTGATGATGTCAGAGTGGATGCGGGCCACGCCGTTGACGGCGTGAGACCCCACGATGCACAGGTGGGCCATGTTGATTTTCTTGACGTCCCCTTCTTCGATGAGGGACATTCTGCGCATGCGGTCAACGTCTCCGGGGAAGAGCTGAGAGATGCGCTGCAAACAGAAAACGTGTCGAGTCGCCTTAGAGTCCGACCCCGAAAACCACAAACGCAACAGCATTAACCGTTCTCTGGGGTCAATGAAGAAGAGTGAATAAACCAAACTTTACCCTAAAACAGGGCGGGATGGACCCCTGCCATGAATTACCCACAACCACCAGATTTGCAGTAATTCAATTCAATTCAATTCAATTTTATTTGTATAGCCCACAATCACAAAAGGACTGAAAAGGACTGAAGGCACAGAAAAGTCATAATGATGGGAAATTCCACATTTGACATTTTTACATCTTTAATTGAAGTGAATCTGCTGCAGCAGGAGGATCTGATTTAACACGATGTGTTTTATTTTGAAAGGAACTTGTTGATACGGCTGTTATAAGTTGTTCCATATTTGAGAATGTATCTAACTGGTATAATTCAATAATTACAAATATTCCAAAGCTACATGTTATAAATAAATATCTTAACGGCTGTTTTAGACGGTAAGAAGCAACAAGGAAAACTTTGTTTTGGTCGTTTTTTGGAATCTTTTTGGGACTGAAGGAGCTCTGGAAGGACAGAGAAGGTTCTTCGTTCTGTGGGGGAATAAGGTGAGACGGTTATTGATCCACTCGTTTCATTCTCTTTCAGTCTGGACAGATGAGGACGTCTTCCTAAAGGCGGGAAGGAGGTTAAAAGCACGGCGTCAGATACCAGCTGAAGGGAATAGAGAGTCCAAACATCCTAAACGTGAGAAGAAATGTGGATTCACCAACAGTATGGAAGAACATGAGGTCAGAGGCTTCAAGCTCATCCGTGAACTATCAATTTGGGTTTTTTATTGCTTAAAAACAGGCAATATACATGTCAATAAAGTAACTTTGACCAGAAGAAACCCTCTTATAGATGTGAACGTCTCACTGCAGGCAAAGGTTCATGTTTTGAATGTTAAAATAACGTCATAATCCTACAGGATCTCAACCACAGAGCACAAAATATAATGATCTGTAGGACCTTGGAGACTTGTTCTTCTCAGATGGAAGGATCCATTTCCTCCTAAGTTAACCCTTGTTCTATCCTAGGCACGTTAACATTGGGAGTGGGGTCATCTAGACCCACTAGACAGAGCTCTGAACCTTTGTTCTTCAATGATTTGTGATCTTCACTGGTGTCCATGGATTACATGAAATCCTCTTCACCTTTATCCACCTTTGTCATGGTAGGAGAACACCTCAATGGAAGGGGGGGGGGGGGTCATCTGGACCCCATAGGATAGAACAAGGAATAAAGATATGTAGAAATGATCTCTGACATTATTTGGTTTTGAAGAAAACATGTTTTTCTGCCAGAGGATGTACTCAAGATTTCTGTCCCATTGGAGTCCCTTCTTAAATTATATGAAGAGTTTAGACGTCACTGCTGATGGAATATTTAAAGATTGACTCTGGATTTTGGAAATATTTAGGTTTGTTCATCTGGATGAACAAAAGACAAAACGTCCCACAGCAGCAGCTCTGCTCACCTCCAGGTGCCTCCTGTTGATCTCATAGATGATCTCCAGGTGTCTGGGCAGCAGGTTTTGAAACAGGTCGACGGGCCAGCGCTCCAGCGCCTCCGGCAGGACGGTGTGGTTGGTGTAGGCACACGTCCGGATCACGATGTCCCAAGCCTGGACGCACGGCATGAAGACATTTGGTTTCCACGCTCCTGACACAACAACTCAAGCTGCTGACAGATGCAGATTCACTGCAGGAGACACAGCGGATGTTCACCTTCTCCCATGACAGCTTCTCCACGTCCACCAGGAGCCTCATCAGCTCAGGAATGGCCAGAGCGGGGTGGGTGTCGTTTAGCTGGATGGCCACCTGCAGAGCGCAAAAAGCAGAGCAAGACTTCAGTTTTAGTTTCAGAGAAGCTGTACATTCCTACCACAGCAGATGAAAGCTGTCACCTTGTCCGGCAGAGTCGAGAGATCGATCCTCACGAACTCTGTGGAGCCGAACTTGGAGGCTTTGAACCGGCGAATGATGTCTTGAAGAGTTGCTGCCACGACGAAATACTCCTGCTTCAGCCGCAGCTCCTTCCCCTCAAAGAACTGTGGGGGATAATGTTTACATTACAGAGACGTCCCACTGGCTGTGTAGCTGGTGGGGCGTGGCCTGAGGGCGCCATGAGGTCGGGCAACACGGGCTACAGCCACACAAAAGAAAAGAGGCAAACAGATGCTCCAGATGTGATGTTCTCATCATCTTATGAAGTTGTTTCATGGATGCTGTATCCATGGACCAGAACGGTAACATCAGAGAGCTCAGGTTAACGCCGACCAACCACAGAGGGAACCAACAACCCCTGCCGGGTTTCTAACCGGCGGGGCTACAGGACGGGTGGTGGATCCTGAAGAGACGGACAGACAGACAGACTCTGGCTTGGAGGAACGGCTCTTGAAGACTTGGAAAAGAATTTAGGGGAACTTGGACCCAATTCTTAGTTTACATGAGACAAACATCTCAGGTTAGAAGATCTTCAAGACAGCCAAGGTCTCTGTGGATTGACACTATGAACACTTTTTCCTTTGGTGGAGTCGTGCTGCAGGGCGGTTACCATGGAGACGAAGGTTAAGAAGGAACTCTGATGAATGTTTGTGACGTATAGATGGTTGGAAAACAGTGATGAAGAGATGAGGATCACATTAAAAGTGGTTTTAATCAATTTTAATGAGTAGCTGTGACTCATCGCTGCTCCACTAAACTGTTTACATCCCATAATGCCCGGCTACGGTGGCCGTTTTGGTTCAGTTATTTCGCTTAGAGTATGAAGTCCATTCAGACTGAGGAAACTCAGAGCGAACCAGAGCTCAAACAAACTGAGACCCCCTCCAGAGACGGGTCAGAGAGCGGTTCCTGGTTCTGGTTCTGGTCCTGGGACAAACTTTCAATATGAACCCAAGCAGTTCCTGGTCCTGGATTATCAGGGGAAACGGACTCTGGTCCACTTTAAGAGAACCAGATGTGTCCAGTCTGACTACAGATCCATCTGGTCCTGATGCACAGAATCCTGTTTGTTAACATAAAGACAGCAAAAACTACCTCACACCAACGACAGTGATGTCATTTCCTTTCTGTTGGGACAAAGAACCCTTCCACACCTTTGATGTTTTTTGTACCTGGGGGGGGCTGGTAGATTCACTAAATGTATTTCATCATCATTTTTCTTCTACCTGCTTTTCCTTTCACATGATCTGGGTTTTGGTTGGAGATCCATCGAGTTTCTTTGTGGAGACTCAAAACATTTTCCTCTGGATTTCAGGATTTCAAACCAAAACAAAAAACGATCCAGACTCTTTTCTATGTAGAGCTGTTGGAACCGTTCTGGTTTTGGGGGCGTGGCGTTAGTTCGGTTGGCGTTCAGTCCTGCAGGTTTGTGTCCATGAGGGGAGAAGGACTCACGTTGTCATTGGGGTACAGGACTCTGGAGATGTTCTCCGCCAGGTTCCTGTCCAGCACAGCTTGGATGTAGCCTCCAACGTTAACTGAGGATCAACAGAAAGAATGGAAACAATCCAAACGTTTGAGCATTTCTGGTTCACAAACGAGCCAAGAAAACTCACAGTCTTTGAGGTTGAAGTCACAGGGGGCCTTGGCGGACCACAGCCTCATGGTGTTCACGATGTTGTTTCTGTATCCAGGAACAGGGGTGTCGTACGGAAGAGCAAGAACCACCTAGACTCCAGCAGCAGAGACAAACAGCCAGCAGCAGCAGTTGTTGGATTCAGGCATCACACAATAACCCGGCCTGAAGGCTAAACTCAGAGAGTCCATCAGGACGTTTATTTCTGTATCAGATCGATCACTAACATGAAACCGGACCGCCATCTCGAGCCGAGGAGGGACATCAATGCGGACGCCGTCACTTTGGACCTTTACGGTCACGGTCCTGACTTTACCTTCAGGAAATGTGTGAAAGTCTTTGATGCTCTTCATACATCATGTCTGTCTGTCTGTCACCCCCCCCCCCCCCCCCCGCCTAACGTTAGATGTGCAACAAAAACATCAGATCCATCCGTCCGTCCGGTTCTGATCCAGATTCCATCTCAGACCAGAACACAAAGACGTTCATGGATCTGTTGGTCTGTAGGTGGATGATCAGAAATGGGCGGAGCATGGAGACTTTCGCCCCCCCCCGGCGTATTTTCTACATCACAAACAATCTTTTTCAACCTGCATTTTTTTTTTCTTCTGATTCTCCAGGATTAGAATAAAGAAATTCTGCGTTTGATAAATCCTTCCACACCAACATTTCCATGGGCTGCTCCTCCAAACAGACGTTCTTTTAGTTCACTGCTGTTTCTTGGTTCTGGGTCGTTTCCAGAGGAAGGTTTCTGTTTCACCAACACTGACCTGCGTGTCGACCCATTTGACTCCCTCCGCCGTGTGCTGGACCCGCCCATAGAAGTGGACGGGCCGCATGTACTCGGGACGCGCCTTCTCCCACGGGTTGCCGTAGCGCAGCCAATCATCTGCCTCTTCCACCTGAGAGGGGACATGGGGTGGGGTTTAGTTTAGTCACGACTCTGCTGTCGCCTCAGGGAGAGACTGGTTTGCAGCCGGACTTGGTACCTGCCAGCCGTTCACCACCTTCTGATTGAAAATGCCAAACTCGTAGCGGATGCCGTAACCGTATGCGGCCAGACCCAGAGAGGCCATGGAGTCCAGGAAACAGGCTGAGGAGGAGACACGAGGCATCGTGAGGGGGAAGGTTACGGGTTCAAACCCGAATCTAGACGTTCAGGTCTCAGCCGCTCTGCAGCTCACCAGCAAGGCGGCCCAGTCCTCCGTTCCCCAGCCCTGCGTCCTCCTCCATGTCCTGCAGCTCCTCCATGTCCAGCCCCAACTGGAAAAAAAGAAGAAAAGACAAGAACCCTGAAGCTCCAGGAAAAACTCCATCGAGCATCCAGGAAGAGATCTGCTGAGGAATTCCATCGACTCTCCAATCAGATCATCCCAGCAGAGTGTTTACCGTGTTCCCTGTTCTAGAAACACTCTGAAGGCATCTCAGCTCATAATTACATTATTAGAGTAGGTGATGAAATAACTTTAAAGATCTAAATGTCCATCAATAAATAATACTTCAGCAATATAAAGAATCTAAACTCTAGGGTGTATTCAGACTGGAAAACTCTGTTGGTCCGGATCTGTGATGGGATTTCTGGCTCTTTTTAGGGAGCCGAATCTTTTGGATCAGTTCATTTCAAAGAGCCGTTCATAAGACGGGCTCTTAGCCAAGTCCTAGTCTTTAGTCAATTTCAAGAAGCCAGCCTGGAGTTTATTTATTTAATTCTGAAAATAATCACAGGGAGGATTGATGGGCTGAGATCAGAATCCTTCAAATTAACCATTTCTAGCAATAATTGAATTACATTTATATTGGAATTATCAATTATATCTATTTAACTTGTGCGGACAAGATGTTAAAGTCTCATCTGGATCCATTGTAAATATTCCACAGCCAGCATACCCAGTGTGCATGTATAAGGACTGTGCACGTGTTCTTTGGATGATGTTATTAATGCAGCAGCTAAACCAGGAGTCTGCAACCTCTAAAGAACCATTTGGTCCAGTTTCTTACAGACAAAACTGAGTGAAAGCAGAAAAATCTCACTACACTGTTTGTTAAAAAATACACTTTTTTGAGGCCTTTTATTTTAAACATGCAGCTTCTAAATATTCACAATATTTAAACTACAACCGTGTTAGATTTTAAACAGGCTGTGTAACAGTTTTGATTTATTTTACTCCGACACCAGCCTCTTCCAGTTACTTTCAAAATAAAACTCAGTGTCCAAAAGATCCTCCTAAAGCAGTAAATTTAGTTGCATTTATTATAATAAGGCAGTTCTGTCATTGAAACACTTGGCTTCTGAACAGGAACTGCAGCAGAAGATGAGAACGGAATCTAAATAGAAACAGTTCTGACAATAGATTTAATCATCATTAAGCTGACATGTCTGCACTTTGGAGGATGGAGAAAAAACACGAAGCCTCTGAATGTATTATTGTGTCAGGAGTGGTTAAAAACAAGTTTATTTTACTAATATAAAATCAGCTAAAAAAGAAACTTAAATACGACTAAATGTAACTAATAAACTCATTGATATTTAATAGGAATCAAATCAGGCTACTTTGAAGATCTACGCAAAAACAAACATTTTAACAAAAGAACTTTATTAACAGGAGAAAGAAACGAGAGAAATAATCATGGAAGTTCTGCGCTTTACAGTTCCTGTCTGGATAATTCTGTCAGACATGATGTTTCTCTGACTGATTCTGAACGTCTGCATCAACGTCAGCTTGAACACTTTCTGCTTTGGTGGAGTCGTGCTGCAGGGCGGTTACCGTGGAGACGACGGCTAAGAAGGAACTCTGATGAATGTTTGTGACGTATAGATGGTTGGAAAACAGTGAGAAGAGATGAGGATCACGTTAAAAGTGGTTTCAATGAGCCTGCATTCATTTCAGTGAGTTGCTGTGTTTCATGGTTGCTCTGCTACTCTGTGTACATCCCATAATGCCCGGCTACGGTGGCTGTTTTGGTCCAGTTGGGTCTTTGAGCACGGAGCATATTCAGACTGAGGAAAGTCAGAGCGAACCGAAGCTCAGTCCGATTGGAGACCAGAGATCAGTTTTCAGGCTGAACCTGATCAACCAGCACAACTAGTCCCCAGGTTGGACTCAGGGGTCAAAGGTCACACAGCCTTTCTAGTTTTAAGGCTCAGGTCAGCTTTGGGTTGTCTCTCTTCTTCTGAAATGATCCTCTGTCTTCAGAACAAACCACTTCTCTTCAGACTCTCCTCTCTGCTCTGAGGAATGTGGGAAGTATTTCCCTTCTTAGAAAAACGTGTCGTTAGTGGATGAAGATCTTAAAATAGCCTTTGGTTGAGCTGGTGCTGCTGCAGACTCAGCTGAAGGACCCCAGGGATAAAAAGACCCCCCCCCCCATGTTAGTGATGGCCAATCTGGAGATCAAGTGCTGTTGAAGTGTGTGTGTGTGTGTGGGGGGGGGGGGGGGTAGGATGCTGGACCCACGAGGGAGCAACTTCCTGCTCGTGTCATCAGTATTTTAGTTTAACTGAACAGTCCTGACCTTGCAGGGTTCATTTACTTTTGCATCGTATTTATGGGAACAGATGATTTTCTTTTGGGTTGTCATGATTCTTTTTCCCAGAGACAGTGACCTTCTTCATGACCTTCAGAAACTTCAGGAGGTGAAGACAGATACACTTCTGTTGTGGACAACATCCCCAAAGACCCTAAATGATGTCAAACATCACACATCCATCCCCCCCCACACACACACTTGTCCAGAGCGGGCAGCCTCTTCAGGGACCTCCCCCTCAACAGAGATCTCCTCCAGTTCTGCTGGTGGAACCCCGAGGCGTTCCCAGGCCGGTCAACAAAAGACAGTCCCCCAGCCTGTCCTAGGCCTCCCCCAGGTCTCCTTGTAGTAGAACATGCCCACATCTGCTCTCCAGGGAGGTGTCCACATCTCAGTGTAGAGGAGCAGGTCTACTCTAAGCTTCTCTGGCCTGACAGAGCTGCTCATCTCGTCTCTAAAGGAGCGTTCAGCTACTCTGCCAGGAAACCTCAGTGTTTCTTGTATGTAGGATGTTTTGGTCATGACCCAAAGAGACCACAGATGAGTGTTAAAACAAAGACTGACCAGTAACTGGAGAGCTTTGGCTCCTTCTTCACTACAACAGACTAAATCAGCAAACCGCTGCACCAATCCAGAGATGCAGTCAACTTCACGTTCCATCCTTCCTTCACTCGTGAACAAGACCCCAAGATATTTAAAGTCAGAAACTTTCCACCTAAATGAGGGAACAAAGATCCACAGGCACAGTAGTCAACCTTTGACTAGAAAGTTGCAGGTTTGGTTCCACCTTCCCTGTCCAGGTATCATGGTGTCCTTGGGCAAAACTCTGAACCAGTCATTGGTCCCGGTGGTCTGATGGCACTTTGCATTGCAGCCGTGCCACCATCACTGTGTGAATGTGTGTGTGTGCATGGCTAAATGGAACTGTTCCTGTCAATTTACTTTGGGCCTCAATAAATGGAGAAAAGTAGTACACGAGTACATGCCAAAGCCCCTCTTTCCAGTGGAGAACCATGGCCTCCCAATTGGAGTTCCAGCCACTTCACATTCGACTGAGAAATGCCTTAGAGCACACGAAGGTCCTGGTTCAATGGGCCGCAAAACAACATCATCTGCATAAAGCAGAGATAAAAACCTGAAGTTCCCAAACCAACTCCATCCAGTCCCAGGATGTACCAAGAATTTCTGTCCTTAAAAATCATGAACACAACCAAGCATCGCTGTCAGAGTCCAACAAACATCTGTAAAGGATCTGACTAACAGAAGGCCGACATTTCATACGTGGAAAATGTACATGGTGGTTATGTGATACAGACTTTAAAGCAGAGGTTCCCAAACTGGGGGGGCGCGCCCCCTAGGGGGGGCACGGAGGTATTGCAGGGGGCGCGCGGTGGAGTTTTTTTTTCATACTTTATTGAGAAACAACATAATACAATAACAATGTGAATGTCTCAGGGGGAATTGAAATGTGTATATATTGCAGAAAAACATAAGAAATAAAACAAAAAGTATATAAATATATACACATACATATACAACATAAGACAAAAAGAATTATTACTTCAAAAAACTTTGGGGTTTAATACATTTTAAATCTTTCAAAAATTAAATTAGTCCGAATAGCTTTTTGGTTTTGCAGATGTTTGATAATGGTACATTACTGATTGATTTCACTCAAAAACTGCTGGAATTTAGTTTTGGAGTTTGACCATTTGGCTTTATGAATATGGAATTTTGCCAATAATAAAAACAATTGTGTAATGAAGATACAATCTTTGTCTACTTTGACATTAAGGTAACCCAGAATAATGTATTTTTCTAAAAATGTAACAGTTTGTTTAGTTATATTTCCAATATAGTTTCCCACTTCAATCCAAACCTTATTTGTATGTCTGCAGTCCACAAACAGATGATAAATAGTTTCCTCCTGAGTTCCACAGAATGAACAAAACAGGTCCATGTCCACAACAAATCTACTTTTTGGTAGGTAATATACAATGCAATATTTTGAAGGACACCTCTTTTATTTTGTTATTTAGACAGTATTTATTGCTAATAGTCCAAGCATAAGTCCATTTAATGTCCACAAATGTGGATTCCCAATAAAACCTCCCAGCAGGTAAGGTTGTGGTCTGTAAAAGATGTCTTATTTGTTTATTGGAAACTGAATGAACACAAATATCCACATTGTCCCAAAAAATTGTCTGGGTTCTTAATTGACTTGTGTTATAAATCCCTTTAAACAGTTGTAGTAGACTGGTTGGAATGGCGTCTAACACTATTGCATATTCTCTGGGTGGAGCAGGAATACCGAATTTTAAAAGAAATTCTTCACACATCAGAAGATGTCCATGAGAATTGAAAAGTTGTCTGATTAAAATAATATCATTATCATACCATGTAGAAAAAAAAGTGATTTATTTTTGTATTGTACATTACTGTTATTCCAAATAAAACAAGTTGTTGGAGAAAAAGCATGTTTATAAACGAGTTTCCAGGCCAGCAGGGCTTGTTTGTAAAAGTTTGAAAGTTTTGTGGGTAATTTTTCAATTTAAGAATTACATTTTAGCAAGATTTAATGCCTCCCAGTGTGTCAAATATATATTTGGGAAATGCATTCCAGATATTGTCTTCCCCTTTCAATAAATTACTTAACCACTTTATTTTGAAAGAGTTGTTTAAAGTTTCAAAGGTTAATACATCCATGCCCCCATGTTTTCTGGTGTTACACAAAACATTTTTCCTTAAGTAATGACATTTTTTTCCTCCAAATTTGTTTAGTAGGTTATAGATGTGTTTTGGCATTTCTAAAGACAGAGACACATAGACAGATCTAGAGATTCCTTCAGCTTTAGATAACAGAATTCTACCGTTCAGAGAAAGATTTCTCATTAACCACATGTTATAAGGCGCGGTGGAGTTTAGAAACAAAGGATTGTATGTTTGTGTCAGTGTGGGGGGGCTCGAAAATATTCTAATCTTCAGAAAGGGGGGCCCTGCAGAAAAAGTTTGGGAACCACTGCTCTAAAGCAAGGTAAAAGAAAAAAAGCACATTCTACGATTCACCAAATCCAAACATCGTCAACATTCAAACTTTAGGCAGATTCTTTCATGTAAAGTTAGGTTATATGTTCAAAACTTTGGATTGCTTAAACCAAATTGTATCATCTGAGATTTTTATGTGGTGTTTAGCAGTAAATGAGTGTAGAGTCCCCCCCTTTTAAAGTAGATTGTGAGTGACATCACCAAGTCCCCTGAAGACCTGCAGAGGTCTACGGCTTAAATCCCCGGTAATCCTCAGTTAACATTCACCCTGAGCTGAAAGTTTAAGGCTAATTGGGAGATGTGTTGTTTTAGAAACGACGTCTGTGGAGCAGCCTGAGGACTGAGGGTGTGAGGGCCTCATCCACTGTCCAGGTTTTGAAGAAGAATCTAAAGACGCATCTATTTCATTCAGATCTCATATGTGGGATTAAGAATTTTACTTCTATACATTATACAATATTTTACCACATATTTATTTGTTTAATGCTTTTTAGTCAAGTTATCCTTTTTTACGTCTTAACTTCTTCTAATTTATATTCCAGGTGTTTTAGGCTTTTTTATGCATTTACTTATTTTAATTTATGTCTTCATATTTTAGCTGTTTTTATATTTTAACTCTTCTATTTATCACGTCTACATTTTACACTCTTGTCCAGGTTTTCTCACCCTTGGCTGGGGTGTTTGTGTTGGGGCTCCCAGAGCTCTGGCCCTGCTTGTCCTCTGGCATCTCTTGTTCCGGGTCTTCCTGGCCCCGGAGTTGTGCCCACGTTGTTGGGGGGCTGTGAGGCGGGAGGTGCTGGGGGTGAGTTGTGCTGCTTAGATGCTGACACCCCGGCCGACAGGAGGACAGGGCGGACGGCGCCTTCTGGGTTCTCTCTTCTTTAGGTTTTTATAATCATTTCTCTTTTATTTGTGTGTTTTTTGTTGTGTTTTATTCTGAGGGGTTTATTTTATTATTTTATTGAATGAGGGGGAATTTTGCGTACTTTTTGTTTTTATGTGCAGCACCTTGAGCTGTTCTCTTTTCATGAAAGGTGCTGTAGGAATACATTTGCATTCCTCCTTTAGTTTTTGTTTTCTCAGACTAACAGAGCGTCTTACCTGGTAGATGGCCTCGTCACAAGCGTTCTCCAGGCCCAGGTTCACCATGGTGTTCTGCAGAGTGCGTCCCATGTAGAACTCCAGGGAGAGGTAGTAGACCCGCTGCAGGAGGAACAGAGGAGCAGACAGAGGCTGGATTCACCAGGAGGCTGCAGATGCATCCTTTCACCATCATCTACTGTAAGTTGTTGATAAAGTTTGTTCAAAACGTCAATCGCAGAAGAAAGAAGGAGACTAAAGGCATGAAGGTGTCCAAAGAAGTGGCATGGCGGCAGCAGGAGCACGGGGCTCTGTGGAGGACATTCAGCTCTCCAGAATGTCAAACTTTCTTTCTCAAATTAACACAGAGACTTGTTGAAGTTCAGCGGCGTCTTCCAGCTGGCGGCGTGCCCGTGCGGCCGTGTCTCTGGCCTTGTGCCAGTGACGTCCTGTCCCCTCCTGCTGAACAATCACGCCGGCCAGAAAGGAGGCAGATAACGGAGACGTTGCACAACAGAAAAGAGCTTTCTGTGTCACGTCTAGAAGTAAACGTGACGGCTCGTGAGGAAACATGAAGAGCTGAAGAGTCACGCAGACAGGAACGGGGGGGGGGGGTCGTTGCCAAATAAGTTCCGGTAGAACTTTGTTTAATCATATTTCCTCTGTGCAACAGGATCTGTGAGGAGGATGAAGGTGCAGCAGTGTAACCCCTTCATGACCTCAGGAGGAGGCCTGCAGACTCCAAGCTTGGTGTGGAGCGGCCAGCCAGGCTGTGTCTGAATTCCCACCCTAACTACTGAAAAACTATAGAGTGCAGCTCTGTGTAGTGCCCTGAATATTAAAAGCAGTTCAGACTCCACCCTCACTTCCTTTCTAATTTTTTTTTTTAACGACGGACATGATGTCATCGATTTCACAAAGTTAAAATCTAATTAAAAATGAGTGTTTTGTGACGATTATTTATGAGTCCACCGTCTTCTGAAGATTACAAACGTTGATGATAAAACATAGTATGTGACAGAATTCCCACCCTAACCCCTATACAGTGTGTTTATAGAATATAGTGGCCATTTTCTAGTGCTGTCCGAATGAATCTACTATTCCAAAATTTAGAGCCCTGGAAATTTCCCAGAAGTCTCTACGAAAACCAGTGTGCATCGATGCTCACTAGATCAAAAAATATAGACCATAATGCATTGCGTTAGAACAATTTTTCTCCAAAAAAAAAAAAGTATTCAAAGTATTTTTTTGATAAACCATCAAGGTTTTTATCTTCAGAAGACAGTGGACTCATAAATAATCGTCACAAAACACTCATATTAATGAGATTTTAACTTTGTGAAATCCATGATATTATGTCCGCCGTTCAAAAAAAATCAAAAAGTAGTTAGCTGCACTATATAGGTTTTTTTTTAGTAGTTAGGGGTTAAGGTGGGAACACAACTAAACATGTAAATACAGTTTTTTGGCAAAAATTGCTCCAATGCAATGCATTGTGGTCCATATTTGCTGATCTAGTGAGCATCAATGCACACTGGTTTTTCGCAGAGACTTCTGGGAAATTTCTAGGTCTCTAAATTTTGGAATTGTAGATTGTGTCCGAATTCCTTCCCTATACACTATGAAGTGCACTATATACACTATATAGTGTACTACATAGTGTACTATATAGTCCACTATGTAGTACACTATATACACAACATAGTGCACTATATAGTCCACTATATAGTGCACTATGTAGTGCACTTTATAGTGTATATAGTGCACTTTGTAGTGCGTAGTGAAGGACCGCACTATATTCTGCACTATAGAGCGGTCCTTCCCTACGCACTACATAGTGCCGTGTGTAGGGAAGGAACAGAACTTCTGCTTTGATGGCGGTGGGCGGGGCATCTGAAGACGACCTCTTACGTAATCTCGTCACGGAGCAGCCGCAGCGCCGCAGGCCGCATGCTGCTCTGCAGCGGGGACCATGTCAAGGTCACGAGGCGGCTGCAGCGGCTGCACAGCTGCACGCGCTGAGCGCCAACAGCTGAAGCAGCCCGCGTGCACGCAGCGGAGCCGCCGTGTGACTATAAATGGATATGAAAAGCAAAGCGGCGTGCACGCGCGCGGCTCCAGCATCAGCTGTGACCCTGCAGCGCGTCCCCTCCCACTGCGATCAGCTGTGTACGTGCCGCTGCACCACAGCGCCGCATCGCATCGCTCACCTTCGGGTCCTTCTCGTAGTAGTGCTGCTGCGTCCGGATCCAGCGGCCCACCAGGTGGTCCCGGACCGTGTTGGCCAGGGCGAAGTAATAGTCCCGTTTGGTCGCTACGTTCCGGTCCTTCACCAGTGTGAAATGAAGGTGTCGGTTGAAGTTGGTTTTCAGGTCGGCGACGCTCTCCACCCCGGCCAGTCCCCGCACGGAGATCTGCTTCCGGCGCTCGTGGTCGCTCAGCGGTTTGGCCATGACGGTCCCGGTGTGCGTGGAGGTGTGTGTGTGGAGGAGCGCTGCCGGCGGCCTCTGCTGAGCTGCTTCTCCGCGGGTGCAGACGCGCAGACGCTCCGGTCTCACTTATACCGCACAGCGCAGGAAAAAACACAACTCAATTCTGCTTCCGGTGGCGTTTCAAAGTAAAACTTCCTCAAAGGCCAAACCAGGAGTCCGCGGGCAGCCCCACCACCACAAGAGACATTTGGATTACAATCATTGAACTATAACAGGGTACTACCTTTCTAAAAATAAACAAACTTTTTTTTTTTTACTTTTGACAGCAGCACAGCCAGATTCCTTTCAAAATAAAACACATCCGGTGTCAAAGAAGATCCTCCTGCAGCAACTTGACTTGAATAAAAAATCCAGTCGAGTCCAACATGGATGGATGGTAGATTCAAGCTTTTACCATCATTTTTATCTGACATGATAAAATCTAAACATATATGACAAAGTTTAAATATCTGAAGTATAGTAACCAAAAGTACTAATTCACAATTTTTTAAAATTGTTTTTTCTAAGGAGCCACATGTTGCTCAGCCTCAGGTCACCGACCCTCAAACTCAACCAAAATAATAATAGTAAGTTTATTTCTAAAGTTGTACAGCTATAACTAAACATAAATTTATTATTTTTGGCACTTTTTTGGGTGAAATGTAGTTCAGTGGCATCTGGAGATCTTCTGTAGAACGGTGCAAAGGTTCTCCTCATGTCAAAGCTGCAGATATTCTAGTGATTATTTGGACTGATGTTCTATTTCTTAAAAAAAAACTCTTTAAATAAGCATTTCTTCAAATCCAAGCTTTGGCTGAACCACCTGAAAAATGTGTTTTTGGCCGTTCAGGTTTGAATCCCCGTCGTCCGCTCAGGACCGCTTCCTCTGGAAGGCCAGACTCCATCCAGCTCGTTTGGACTTCAGCAGACGTGTGTGTGAAATCAACCCGGCCCAGACCATTACAGTACCACCACAGTTTTTAGAACATTCCCAAGTTTCTGCTTTGTTCAACCGTACAGACACTCATTTGACTGAGTACCAGCAGTTATTTTGGTGAAAGTTGAGCACTTTTCTTCCATAAGGGTTGGTTTAGTGAGAGCACTGCTCTTAGCTAAGGATAAGTCAGTGTTACAACCATTCATTGATGCTGAAAGCCCAGTGGTGGTAACATGTTCTAGTAGCATTTTTCACATGAGAACAAAGAAAATAGGCTTAAAATTATTATTTTTTATTAAAAGTGAGGGTTAATGGCAGATAAAGTGTACATTATCACTTTTTAACACACATCATGGAAGCCTCGAGTCAGATGGTTGCTTCTGTGAATTTGGTTTAAAAAGTGATAATGCTCACTTCAAAAGGCCATCAACCTGCTTATACTATGGTCACTTACACAAGAAATAAATATTAACCAGTTTTTAGTACTTTATTCTTTTATTCAGATTTGGATGGCTTTTCTCACAAAAAGTGGACTATACGTCACGGTAGCGTGACAATGCGCCGCACCATCGCTGCAGTCAAGATTCAGCCATATGTCTGTGCTGATCGTCCCAGTGGGTTAACTAAAGCAGTGTTTTTCAACCAGTGTGCCGCGGCACACTACTGTGCTGTGGGTGATGGTCAAGTGTGCCGTGGGAAATTGCCCTCATTAACTGATCTAAAAACATTTCTCATCTCCAGGATTTCAGCTCTCTGTTCATCCAAACAGGCCCTGATAAAACACTGAGGAGTTAGGAATATGAAAGATTGTTAAATGCTTTTTTCTTTGTGTTTATTTTATTTGATTAAAGACATTTTGATCAGACTGATTGTACCGCGATTTAGCTGCAGCTTCGGCTGTATTTAGGAAAAGCCCCGCCCCTTAACTGTCTCCACCAATCATTCTTGGGGGGCATAATCACATGTCATCAGTCTGACCAATCAGAAGTGGTTAAAATCTTAACTTCCTTGTCCCGATTTAGCTCATAAAGTCTCTCAGTTCTAACAGAAATACCAGCTAAAGCTCGTCTTTAGCGGTGTAGCTTTCCACAGAATCCGGTCTCAGACCGTGGAACAAGAGAACAGGAGATATGTTCTCATATGAGTTTCTCCCTTTTTTTTTTTTTTTTTTTTTTGGGATGCTGGTGTGCCGCGGGATTTTTTTTAAGGTTTAAGCGTGCCGTGGCTCAAAAAAGGTTGAAAAACACTGAACTAAAGCATCAATTCAGAGAGAAAGGTCTCGTCTTACCGCTGGTTTTTGTCCAGATCAGGTTATTTTAAAGAAGCTGGCGCAGTGATACAGAACATTTGAGATAGGTGACCGGAACTACTTTTTAGGGCTGGCGGTCAGCACTTTTTCATGCACACCCAGCAGCCAATCAGATTAGAGTATTCACCCGGACCATGGTATAATCGTTGTGAATCAGAGGCAGACGGAAAAAATGCCATCTAAAAGCTTGTATTTTTTATGTATAACAGTCTGCAGGTTAACGGCTCCAAGCTCCGCCCCTTTCTGACTATCCACCTGCAGACCAACAGATCCATGAACGTCTGTTTCCCTGGTCTGAGCTGGACTCTGGATCAGAACTGGATGGATGGATGGACCTGATGTTGCACCGCTAATGTTGGGCTGGGGGTGGTGGGGGGCTGTAAGCTAGCAGGACAGAGAGTAAACATAGAAATGATGGGACGTCAGCAAAGGCTTCCTTCTGCTACAACAACTCTGAGGTGAATTTGATGAACTCCTGCCGCTCTGCAGAAACTATGTCCTAGAAAACGACACGTTCTGATTTTAGCTAAAAACGTTTAAAGAAAAAAATAGAACAGAAGATGAGAGAGGGTCTCTGAATCTACTTCTGCATTTAGTTTTGGTAAACATTCATCTAAACGCCTATCATTAAATCACTAAAACACAGGAAGGGGTAATGAGGGGATCTACTGCTGCACTTTTTTAGAGATGTTGGTCAATTTGAACGAGAAGTCCTCAGAGAAAGAAGCTTTGACCACCGTTTGCACGGTATGTGAGACATACGTGTTACAGAGCTTTTGTGACATGTGGGCGGAGCCAGAAGCTCACCAAGCAGCAGACGCTTCATAGAACGGGTTCCTTGTTGACCCCCCTGAGATTTCAGAGTGAGTGCAAAGACCTCACATCCACAGAAAGGACGTTTACTGATCAGTTTATTACTAAACCAAGAATTATATGTTTATTGAGGTCAGAGACAAATCCACAAAGAAAAAGACAAGATGCCCCTGTTAACGTCAGTCTGAGAAAAACAGAACAGAATCTTCTCAAAGCCACACAAACGGCGTTCTGTCTCTGCGTTTCTGAACGCAGACGCATTAAAAAGAAGAGCAGGAAACAGCAATTATAGTCTAGAGCTAAGCAACCAACAGGGAAATGAGTTACAAGACGGAGCGTATCGCACTGAGCTGAGATCCGTGTCACCGATCGTCTCACCGTTACAAAAATATTCATCTGATTGAAGGCGGGAAAACAGAAAACGGCGGGAAAACAGCGGGCCAGACTGAGCTCGGATCATGCAGGTTCAGCTGGACCGTCAAACTGAAATGTTCAGATTCATTGGAGCACAGAAACCATGAGGGGGGGGCGGGTTTCCTTGACAACCGCGCCGCTGCAGCAGCAGAACGGATGCAGCCGCTCCACAGCTGGAAACCAGACTCCTCTGTGGACTGTAGCGTCAATCAGCTGGACCGAATCATGTGATGGGGGGGGTCGGACAACTGCAATTTAGAATTAATTCTGTGGGGGAGGAGGAGGGGGGGCAGGGGGCATCCCAAAGGGTGGCATGCCCGGTACTCCCATCCCCATCATGGTAACAAAATTGGAAGGGTCCATGGGCGGTGGAGGGGGCGGCGGAACATACATCATGCTGGTGGAGCCCGGAGGTGGTGGGGGGGGTGGAGGAGGGGCGCCTGGGGGCAACGGGGGCTGGACCCCGGGAGGAGGCGGCACCATGGATGCGGATCCGATGGGCAGAGGGGGCTGAGCTGCAGACACGGAAGGCTGCTGGGGCTGCTGCCATGGAGGCAGCGTGCCGGTGCTGGAGGTGGTGGTGGTGGTGTCTGCGGGGGAGGAGGAGGGGGAGAGATGGTCACCAAACGGCGCCAAACACAGCAACACCGCCCGCCGTGACCCCGCTGGGGTCTGACATGCAATACACCTGATTCTGGCTGGATACTCACTCTGCTGCCAGGGCAGCGGCGTACTTGTCGCCATGCTGCTAGTAGGAGGAGGGGGCGGAGCCTGTTGTTGCCATGGTGGCAAGGGAGCAGAGGGTGGTGGAGGGGGCTGGCTGCTGGGGGGTGGAGGAGGGGGTGGCATCATACCCATTGGAGGTGGCATCATACCTAAACAAACAGATGTGATGCTCAGTTCTGTGTTTAAAGTTCAGAGGAAGTTCTGCGGGCGCCGCCTTCCACCTTTATTTAAGAACCAAGTCAATCTTCATTCATAAAGCACTTTACAGACAAAAGTGCTTTACACCAAGGCAAATATTACATAAGAAAAGAAAGCACAATAATATAATTCTCTTGTATTCTTTACTAGAATTGATTGACTGTACATGAGAACTGGACTGAGTGACTCCACCCCCCTGGCATTCCAAACAGGAAGTACCTGCTGGCTCCAAAAAGCCAAAATCCCACAGACTTCTACAGAGAAATAAACTGCTGTTAGTCAGAAGGACTGCTCTGGCTCTGATACCTTTTTTAACGTCTTTTTGATCATGCTAAATAAAAATAAAAAAATGTTTTCTGACTTAAGTTATAAACGGACCAATCAGACGCCCCGCTAAAAGTGAGGGGTTTCTTGTCGAGAGTTCGAAACATCGGATTGACAGATTCTCCCGGGCCTGCTTTCAGGTGTGGCCTTTAGACAAGCTCACTCCTGGTTGCCATAGAAACGTCGGCTCAGGCCGATCACTGCTTACTGATGTTGCCGGGTTCCAACATAACGGCGTCTGTACCATGAGAAAGGGGCGACTGAATGGACTTCATTAGGTTGGAGCCAGAAGTAAACAGTTTTCTCCTCACTCCAGTTCTTATATACAATCAACACAACACACATCTTTCTTTAGATTACCTGTCATTATTGCTCACTGCTACATTTGATATTGAAAGGCAGTTTGTTTGAAAAGAAGAGTAATATTTACATTGTGTGTCTTCTGGGCAATGAAAGCTCATACCCATGGGGTGTCCATGGGGTCCAGGTCCTTGGCCCATGGGGGGTGGAGGCGGCTGCATCCAAGGTGGGGGCATTCCGTTAGGATTGGGAGGAAGGGGGGGTCCTCCCATGCTAGGCATCGGGGGAGGGAAGCCGTGGGGTCCGCCAGGACCAGCGGGTCCTCCCTGAACAGCAGAGTAGTTCCTGTTCTCTGAGGGACCAGAGCTCATCCAGGGGGGGCGGTTCTGAAACACACATCAGCTAAGACGCTTTCCACTCATCAAAGAAGCAGCTGCAGTCCGTTTCCTGAACTGACCATTGCCTGGTTGCTGTTGGGGCCGGAATTCCGAGATCCTGACTGAGAGTTGGAGTGTCCCCCGCCAGAGCTGGGGATGGGGGCCTCGCCCAGCTCAGCCATGAGGGACAGGTATTCTTTGTCCATACGAGCCTTGTCCTGCGCTGACTGGGGGGGCTCCCCGCCTGTGGCTCTGTGGGCAGCGAAGGTGCTGCAGAACAACAACAACAAATGAATCTCTGTGACGAGTTCTGCCACTGGAACCTGCAGGCCGAGGCCGACGGTTACCTGGTGTACTTGCAGTCAGACGAGATGTGACCAGCTCCACCACACTTTGTGCAAAGGGTGGTGTTGGTGATGCTGCGTGGCTCCGAGTTCTGCCAAGGACGGAGAATCCTGCACGGAAAAACGAGGAAACGATCTTCAGTGTCACTTTCACATAAAGCTTGAACCTTCCCCCTAAAGCCTCTTTTCATGGAGTCGCTGCGTGTTTTTATAAGAACAGCCAGGTGGCGCCACACACAGACCTGTTGTCGTCTTCTCTGAGAGTGCCGTTGAGTCTGGCCAGCTCCCTCAGCTGCATCTTGCGTAGGTCGTTTTGGTCCTCAGGCGTCTCGATACCTTGCTTGAGGATGTTTCGAATCTGTGGACAGTTTTCCCCATCAGAACCAAATCTGCTCCTGCAGCTGCAAACACATCAGACTGGGAAGTGTGCACCAGCAAACACACCTGCTCCACAGCCTTCTTGACGTTTTCCATGGTGTTGGCCGTGACCAAGGCGTGCAGAGGCTCGTCCTCTCCGGGCAGCATCTGGCCATCCTTTCGACCGACCTTCCCTTCTTTCACCGAACCCTTCCCTCTGATCATGATCTTAGCACAGCATTCTTTCTCGATGTTCTTCAGTGTATTTCCTCTGAGAAAACGAGAGCATAGAGAGAGTCTGAGCCACCTCAAGATGATGACGTTTACAGAACGTCAGAAAGCAAAGGCAGCTGCCTGAAACGGCGTGCGTTACCGTGGTCCAATCAGCAGCCCAACAAAGTTGATTTCAGGGTATTCATCTTGCGGGATCATGACTTTGTCGCTGACTCGGGTGGCTGGAGGCCTGCAGCAAATAATTCACTTGAGAAAAGCGCAGCTTTTATTTCAAAAAGGTTAGCACATCACACGGTTTATGGGAGGAGAAAAAACATGTCAAATCTATAAACCTGAAAAATGAAACTATGGCCACATTTAGAGTTCCTCCCCTACCCCTCTGACCACTAACTGCTCCCATTGTAGGGGTATTTGAAGCTGTAATGGTGTATTTTTTTGTAGCTGTAGTGACTTAGTGCTGGCTATCCCTACGCAGTGAGCACGTTCCACATGGCGCTATGCCGCAGACAAAAAGCACTTTTCTTCACATGGGTGTCCTCTGAAGCACAGCTGTTTTCATTCTGATTGCAAGTACAGACTTTTTAAAGTTATAGAAGTGATGTTTTCATCTATTTCAAAGCACTGGCAGCTACGCCCATACGCAGATGACGGACGACTATTCAGGACACCATCAAGTGGGAGTAACGCCCAGATTTGAAGATGCTGTGTTTCTGTAACTCTCTGCTTGGAGGGATAAATGTAGGGGTCTGGAGAAACCGTAGGGGCAGGAGGGGAATTTGGATTGAAATTGCCAAAGGACATGTTGTTTGCCTCTACCACCATGCCTGCAGAACAGTCATTTTCGATAGTAGATTTTTTACCTGTGCAATTTTACATGCTTTCTGTGTATATGTGAGTTTTTACAGCACATTGTGTTCTTGATTGGCTATTGATCTTGCCCATCTGTTCTGTGCCATAAGTTCAGTTTGTTAGATCTACATTACCTTTTATTATGATCAGATCTTTGTTTTCATTCTATAATCCTGGATTAAATGTTTTTAAGGAGAGTTTAAGAGAGAAAAGTGTGAAAATATTCATGTCTGCCTGAGAAAACTTTAAAAAGTGTGCTAGTGACAAGTTTTAAAACATCTAGAATCCTACGTCCTTCATGGAACATACACGAGGGAACACTGCACTCACACTGTAGAGAAACGCTTCAGAGTCCAGGTGACCTTTGACATTCACCATAGTGGATCCCACACACCCCACTAACTATGACATTCATTTTATTTTTTATAAAAAGCACTAATGAAACATCACAGCAAAGAGCTAGTGACCCAAATTAGGACATTAAATCATCAGGAAAACCAATTAGCACCACCAACGTTAACCCAGAACTGGACATACTTGTAGTCTGCAGGAGGCTTGAAGTCAGGGTTCAGTCCGATCATTTCAGTGATGAGGGCATGGCGTTCCTCCTCGATCTTCTTCCGTGTGCGATACTCACGGGTGTTTAGCCTTTTGCCCTCGCTGTTATAAATGGGCTCTGGAGAGGGGGACCTGAGAGCAGCAGACAGAATACAAAGCACAGCACACTGACGACTTTGTACAGGAGGCGGCCGACAGCTGAGAAGAGCTACCTACAGCTGACTAAGACTACATTTCAATCCCCATTATTATCTGTTAGGACTTGGATGTACTGAGGACTGTCTGATCCACCAGGACGAAAACAAACTTACAAACAAAAAGGACTTAAGACCCTGCAATGACATGTTAAAGGCTACAAAGCACCTCTTCATACAGTTCTGGGTGAGAAGGGGGCAACCATCGCTGTATACAGGTAATTAACCCATTACACTGAAGGGGAATCAACCACAAAGAAGGAACAAACAGACAACCAGAGTATGTGTAAAGTTTTTCAGTCCTAAGACGGCGATGGCTTTGAGGGTTGCTTGGTGCTGATGAGGAGGAAGAGGTCCAGACCTCTCCAGGGATGCTGAAAACCTGTGCTGCTGTTATACGGAGGCTCTGTGCTTGAAAAAGGGTTAGATTGACGAGGGGTAATTTGGGTTAGAGAAAAGGAATTAAGATTAGAAATCCACCTTTTCTTACGCTCTCCCATTAGAGAGCCACTCTCGTGTACATGAAAAGTGAGGAATGGAGGAGAAAAAAAGGGTTTCTTTTAAGCTTCAAACTCCCAACGATGATGACCTGAAATGCCTCCCATGTCTGTGCTGTCACATTAGAGGGGAAGGATTGGAAGAGAGCTAAAGGTCTCCATTAGATCTGGTTGCTGTGGAAATGTTCTGAACACTCTTACAGTGTGAGTCCACACAGAGTTGAGGGAAAGACGCTGCCTGCAGGAGCAGATCTGAATGTCAGACTGGCCACTGAGCTTCCAAACATCATCTTTCACAGCTAAGGACCCCCCCCCTCAAAAAAAAAACTGGACATGTGGCCTCCTTGCTGGGTGAAAAAGTGTATAAAGCACAAAAGAACCTGAGATGTCCAATAATGAATCATTACGTAAGGTCTAATGGTCACCATTGGCTAGGGTCATCACTAAAAACTTTAGAAGGGAGAAAGAAAATGCTGCATAAAACAGATACAGCCGTATCCGCTGATGGCCACTATGACTGTTACATTCACTTCTTTTTATACAGCACTGAGCAAACGTTTAAGGCAGGTGAGAAAAAATGTTTACAAAAGTGATTATTGTCATTAATCAACATAATGCACACAAACAAAACAGAAATGTGAAGAAAGTCCATATTTGGTGTGACCACCATTTGTCTTCAGACCAGCACCACTTCTTCACTGATGCTAGTTTGAAGACAAAAAAGTAGAATCACCAAATACTGACATGTATTTTTATTTCTGGCTTCCCACTTTGAATTCTGTAAGTGGATAAACCATCATTTATATTTCTTTGTTTACAGGATTTTTACTCACCAGCCTAAAACTTTTGCACGGTTCTGTGCGTGATTGACTTTTTCACTGAGCTGTTTTAACTTTGGCATTTACTCCAAATGAACTGATAACTCAAACTAACACCTGCTTTATGGTAACATATTTAAACAGCATGTATCATAAGTAGTGTTCTTTTTTAAACCACATCTGCACAGCACTTTGCATCAGATCAATACAGGCAGAAATGTATAAAAATAATGCTAAAAGGTCCAAACGTCCAGTGAAAACTCAAGTTACTGAGTAGTAATAATATAAGTAGTAATAAATATTGAGAATGCATGAAACTCTGACCCTGATCTTTACTCGCTAATGAAATAATTGATCTTCAGATGACAGTATACTGAACTGTGTGAAGGAATGACTAAGTGTTAAAACTTTAATACCACTTTAATCAACATATCTAAATAAAAAGATTGTTTTCACATTCCCAATGTTTTGGAATCCAAGACTGAAGCACCGTTGCTACTTCTGAGATACCAGTAGCTGTGTTTCCATCAAAATTCAATTTAAATTTATAATCACATTGTGTCCATTAAATCCTAATTGTGTGAATAAACACAAACCAACTGACGCGATAAGTCATTAAAATACACGGCGACGGATGTGAATAAGACGTTAACAGCAGATCCATTCAGATTTCTGCCACGGCTCTAGCGTCATCATCATCTATCAGAGGACATGTAGGCGTCTTCTTCAGACTATAAAGCGGCGAGCTCCTTACACGTGGGAGGGGCTACGGATAGAGCCATTTTGGTAAATGTTGGTTGGGGTTCCAACAATTCCACACGACACGCTCAACTTTTGATGAGCCGTGTGACGCTGCGGGACCTCTGGTGGCGCCCGCTGCGCAGCGACCAAGGCCGCCAGTTCCTACCGAGAAGCACATCGCCATCCGGTTGTTGGTCACGTGACGCATTTAATTGGAAAAAAGTGTTTCCATTGCAGTTAAAATACGTCCATTCGGATACGCCTCAAAAACAGCTCCTCCAAGCATAAACGCCTTTTTCAATTCAGGAGTTTTTTCAAAATTGTCGTGTGTCCATTTGGCAAAGTTATTATCGCAAATCTAATCTGTACCATTTCATAGTCAATGGAAATACAGCTACTGTCTGCATCAGTGCAGCTGTGATGGTGAGACCAGAAGAGACCCAAACTACAATAGATTCTCCTCTCTGCCATGACTTTGACAGCTCATGTTTAAATAATCAAAGGAAAATAGAAAAAAAAGTGTAATTCCCACATTTGAAAACAGTGCATTCTTGACTTGGATGAAAACAAACGATTATTCTATGGCTAAAATATTCTTCCATGTTAAAAATCTTTGACTGTATGTCAATCATGTTGTTCTAAAAAAGGCCTAATTTAAAGAGTTTATGAGTTACCACTAAAAAAGAAAACTAATTATTAAAAATAACCCAACATACCAGCAGGAAGTTGGAGTGAGATAAAAAAAACCTGCAGTCATTCTAACCCTGACTTTCAAAGTGGTTTCTACACTTTTCAGCTAATGCAGCTAAATAGAGGTAGCTTTAAGCTAATCATCACATTACAATGCAAATGAACAACTGTCTTCCAAATAGTCAAGAAGGTAGAAAATGTTACTGTTCAAGGGTTTAATCTTTTTCCAACCTGTCCTCAGGGTTAACAGGGATTCCCAGGTCTCCTGTACGCAGTTTACGAGTCAGGTCTTCAATCTGCAGTTGGACTGGAAGAATTCAGGTTAGGAAAGAAAAACAAGGATGGAGAGAAATGTGGTTACCAAAACAACATCAGAGAGACACTGCTCTGCACATTAGAGCCATGTCTCAGTCATTATTGCAGTAAAGGCAATTAGAGTTCAGGAGATCAAATGCACATTTGTTAAGGCTAAAGCATGAAATCACTAACCCTCTGACAGATACTTGTACATTACACGCTCTACAAAGACTTCTACTGGAAAATGATTAAGCAGGAAAACATGTTAAATGGTAGAATGATGAGTTCTACTAAAAAAAAGCCTGTCATGACATTAATACTTCAAACGTCTGCTGTGGTTAACTTCCACGCCTTACAAGGTTACAACAGAGCACTTTCCTTTCCAGCTTCGACATTCTAGGCACAGCAGTGACACGTTTGCACTCCACAGATCTAACGCTGCTGCTGATGGAAAAACCCACTCATTCCATGCACATTATGAAAGTGGAGACAAAACCCCCCCGATTACAGGAATGATTACTGCAAGTTAATGGGGCTGCTGGCTTAATGCTCACAGCAATTCCATGTTCAAAGTGCTCAGGGGATCTACGGAATGAGCAAAGTAAACAAAGGGTGACAAACACGGGGTAATGAGTGTTTACATACCAAGGAAGAACAACCATTACCAATGAGAGGACAACATCAAGAATGATGTTAGTTTCTGACAAAAGGTGCCATCTACGTTTATGAGGAAAGTAAAAGGCAGCGTGTGTGTGTCATTCTGCTGCTGGAAGGCATGTGGTCAAAACGTTCATTGGTTTTCTCTCCATTGGAAGCAGACCAAACTGAAACTGGCGCTTAATTCAACACGTAATCCATGCCAGGAGTGCGGTCAACAGCCTCTCGACGAGCTGTTCCAACTATTCAGTCAATCCAGTTTCCCACAAAGACTCAGATCAGAAAGCAGATGTTTCTGTTCACCTGCTGCTCCTCCGGTGCTGTTCATGGGCACCAGACGGTCACGGGTAAAGTGCACCTGTGCCACAGCACCAGTCACTACTATAGAACATATCAAAGAAGCTTTGGCGGCGTGTTCACGCTCACTTTTGACTTGTGTTACGTGTTCAATGAAGCCACGGGGAACACAACCTTTAAGGGTCTCTCTTTGAAATACCCCTCAGACCAAGTTATGCTAGGGTGAATTCCCCCCCCAGAAAACCAAAATTATTTAATAACCAATTTTTGTTACAACATTGCAATGTTTTCATGCACAGAAACGACACTGATGATGTGCTGAGGATCAAGCAAGACACTGGGCAGTGACCTGGATCTCAGAATAGATATCAGCAGGCAGTGGGGTTGGGATATCAAAAACCCATCTTGCTAATGGGAGCCCAATGGTATGCAAACAAAGAGACTACAGGACACAGCAGCACCACTTAAAGAGAACCCAACGCGTCAACATGTTATAATCATTGGTCATTAAACATGACAGCTTCATCTCAACAGTTGGAACAGGATCCGATTTCTCACACTTTGATAAATGTTGTGATAAAAAAAAGATTAAAATTGGTTAAAACAAAAAGTAGGAATTCTGTAGAAGTCTGCGGAAAGCTCCAACTGTTGAGAATTTAGCAAAACAACATAAACACTGGTATGCACTTGCATAAAATCCAAACCGTAACAAAATACATCTGATGAAATGTGAGAGAAATCTGCATTTATAGCATTAAAAGGCAACCTTAGCTGAATAAAGCTGAAAAAACATTTACCTATGTAAGCTCTCTCCTGATCCCGGGTGAGTCCAGGAGGAATGACGGTAGGCATTCCAGGAATGATCGTCTTCTGATCAGGGGTTTCACTGCTCCATCTGCTTTTCTTTCTTTTCTTTCCAAAATCTGCACAAAATGGGGGTAAAGTTGTTGGATTTTTTTTTTAGATGGGACCATCCAAAGCTAAAGGCAAAAGTCAAGCATCACCGTGACAACAATGACAGTATAAACGACTTAGCAGAAGATGCATTGTTGTTATGAAACAAGCAAATACAAACAAATATCTGCAGTAATAAACGATCAGCACATTCAGACAAATCTGGAAGGAGATAATCCAGCAACAGCACCAACCTCCAGTTATGATGAAATAATCTGCCCTCAGCTAAAAGTAGTCTATTTAGGTGCACTACTACTTGGTCTAAACTGAAAGTCAGGCAGTATGCAGGAATGTTACTTTTTACATAATATCTATAATTTAAACTTTTAAATGTTCCAATTCAGGCTGAAGTAGTATGTAGTTAGTATACTTCCTACACTTCATATATGGTTCATAGCAGGCATGTCCAAAGTCTGGCTCATGGGCCAAAAACGGCCAACGTACTATTTACCGTTTACAGTTTACCGGCCTAAAGGTTCCTCAAGGACACAGATGAAGAAAATTAACATTAACTGATTTTCTATTATTTTCTTACAATTCAAATCATTGTGAATCAGAAGCAGACAAAAAAAAACGCATTTGGGAAAAGCCTGTAGCAGTGATGTAGGTGTTACAGTGGGCGGTCACAGGCTTCTTGCTCCGCCCCTTTCGGATTATCCACTGTCAGACAAATATAGATCCATGATCATCTGTTTTCCTGAGCTGGAATCTGGATCAGAACTGTACGGATGGATGGCTACGATATGGCTGCTGTTTTTGATGTACCGCTAATGTTAGCATGGGGGTGTAAGCTAGAGGGGGGGTTAGTTCCACTCCAACACTCCCACAACTCAGAGGCGAATTTCTATTGAACTCCTGCTCATCTGCTCAAACTAGGTCTAAGAAAACAACACGGGTTACAGAGGGCTATAAAGTGGGCTAAAATCATCATCATCATTAATAAACCACGGAGTCTGATAGCACTTTGACAATAGATCCAAAGATGATCACAGCGGGACTTTAATAAACAAACAACTTTTGGTTAAAGGTCTACAAGTGGACAGCAAACGACACGCATGCGCGTTGCTGCATTACGTTTAAAACCAGTTACTTAATAGAGAACACATTAAATAACGGCATAAAATTCATGTGTGTAATTTATACTTAGTTCATACTATCTTTATGTTATTGGTCTTCCTTCATATACTATGCTTTTCCTCCAAATTTCTTTTGCATCTTTTTTAACGATTTTCTTGTTATTTTTTTCTGAACAAACTCGGTGTTAGCGTGCAGTCTGGCCTAAGCTGGGAGAACGCGGGTTTTCTAGAACTTTCCTAGAACAAAACTGGCTCCGGCGACGGATAGAGGTCCAATAAAGTTCCAATCCGTCCATAGACTGTCCCGGTTACTGCATCAAAGTTCGTTTTGACCGGTCCAAAGCCGGGTCGTAGCTAGTACCGCTTCGCTCGAAGCTGGAAGTTCGTCCTGTCCGGTCCCAGCTGTGTTTAACCCAGCGACGGCCTCCATTTCGTGAAGCGGCGCTGCTGCTGCGGGCCTTCGTTCCGTCGCACCGTCTGACAAACGTTAGCCCCCCCGGCTGTCGGTCCACTTACCACTCTTGCTCATCCCGGACCCGACGGCTGGTTGAGGGGGGCTCTGAAAATTGCCGACTGGGTTAAACTGGGCAAATGGGGCGCTCGGCATCGCGGGCTGGAAACCCTGCATGGAGGGGAAGGTGGCGGTCGGCCCCGGCGCGGGCATCAGCCCATTGCCCGCACCAGGCCCCGCATCAAATCCCCGTTTAGCGCCGATGCTGGGGTGCAGCTTCCCCAGAGGAGTGGCGTTCGCTCCAGTCGCCATTACCGCGGCACCGAAATGGCTTCTTCTCCGTTCGGCTTTAGTTCAATCCGGGGACTTCTGTTCAAGGCTAACAAATGACAAAGCAACATCTACCTGCAGTCTACCTCAAAATGGCGGCTTGCAGAATATTACAAAGGTTGAACCGCGGGGAAGAGCCAACCCAATAAGGAGAATTCCTATTGGCTGCGCTCACTTCTGTACTTTAAAAAGACGATTGGCCAATTCGGTCTTCAGTCTGATGACGTCAAATAGGCTAATGTATGTAAAAAGGTCAATCTGCAACATTCCTGTCAAAGAAAGAAACTAACACGTTTTTTTTTTCTAAAAGACAAAAACATGGTAAAGAAAGCCCTACAAATTATTTCCATTTTCTCAAAAGCTTCTGGTCTTCGATTAAACTTACAAAAATGTGAATTACTCCCCCTTTACTCTTGTCTAGAGAAAGACATGTTTTCAGTCCCAGTAAAACATGAAGTGAAATATTTAGGAATTAAATTAATTAGAGATGAAAAAGAAAGAGAAGAAAAGAACATAATGGAAAAAATTAACCAAATGCAAAAATCATTCAATCATTGGTTAATTAGAGATTTAACAATTTTTGGAAGAAATTTGTTGTCCAAATCTGAAGGAATTTCAAAATTAATATATCCGTGCCAATCTCTCTACATTAACCCAAAGAATGTTAAAAAAATTAACTCAGTTATTTATAAATTTATTTGGAAAAATAAGACCCATTACATCAGAAAATCTCAACTAACTAAGGAATATAATTTGGGAGGTATAAGGACGACTGATTTTGAATCAATGGTTGGAACCTTTAGAATAAAATGGTTAAAAGAGTTTATGGCTAATCCTGACTCAATATGGTTTCATATTCCCAAAAACATCTTCAATAAAGTAGGTGGATTAGATTTTTTGCTGAGATGTGACTTTGAAATTTCCAAACTGCCTATAAAGATTTCAGAGTTTCACAAACAAGTACTTTTCCAGTGGAAAATGATATTTAGTCACAATTTCACCCCTCACTGCGCCACCCTGTGGAACAACAGAGTAATTACCACAAACAGGAAGACAATTTTTCATCAGAATTGGTTTGACCACAAGATCATTTTTGTAAGTGATATTCTTGATTCTAATGGAGAAATTCTTCAGTTAAGAGACTTCAAAAGTAAATATGGTATTGAATGCACAACCAAAGAATTCCAGAAAACCTGCAGAGCAATCCCAATTGCTTTAATACATTTAATAAAAAATACAATAGTGTCTTCCTGTGTCCAAATTAAACTACCAAATTTAGTAATAGGAGAAATAAATCTTAGTGAAAAAAAATGTGATAATAAATACCTAAACAAATCCTTTAAAGGTAAATTATATCATGACTTTAATAGAAAAGTGAAATATAAAATAACTGAGTCACCTGTCACATCAGGTGCTCAGCTTTGGAAATTCATAAAATGGCCAGTGGTCCCCAAAATTAAAGAAATGCAGTTCAAAATTATAAACAATTATTACCCATCGGCAGAGACATTGAGAAGGAGATTTGGCTTTGAGGTTGATCCGTGTGAATTCTGTCAAGTAGCCCCAGAAACAACCCAACACCTGTTTGTTTCATGTCCAGTGATTCAAAAGTTCTGGCAAGATTTTCATAACTGGCTTAGTCAAAAAATTACCAACATACAATTCACAGAAAAAGAAATTTTGTTTTATAACAGTAAGTTGCCAAAAGAGACAACAAATTTAGTGAACATCCTCCTGCTTTTGGGGAAATATCAAATCCATAAGAAAAAGTGGAAAAAAGATCGGCCGAACCTCCTGTGTTTTCAAAATGAAGTTAGATTGTATTTATCCTCATTGAAATGTATTCACAATTCAAATCCTTTCATTGAAGACATTTGTAAATCTGCTACAAAATGGTTACATATCTAGGGTCCAGATTGTTGATTGCCTTGTTTTTTTATTTATGCTGATTTTTTTATATCTTTTATACATCAGTGTTTTTCAACCAGTGTGCCGCGGCACACTAGTGTGCCGTGGGAGATGGTCAAGTGTGCCGTGGGAAATTGCCCTCATTCACTGATCTAAAAACATTTCCCATTTCCAGGAAATCATCTGTTTTTTCATCCAAACAGGCCCTGATAAAACACTGAGTAGTTAGGAATATAAAAGATCATAAAAAAAATTTCTTTGTGTTTATTTGATTCTATTAAAGACATTTTGATAAGAATGATACCGCGCTTCAGCTACAACTAAAGGGTGTTTGCGGAAAAGTCCCTCCCCTCCCCTTTGACTGTCTCCACCAATCATTCTTGAAGGCTTAATCACATGTCATCAGTCTGACCAATCAGAAGTGGTTAAAGACTCAACTTCCTTGTTCTGATTCTGCTCATAAAGTCTCTCAGTTCTAACAAAAATACCAGCTAAAGCTCGTCTTTAGCGGTGTAGCTTTCCACAGAATCCGGTATCAGACCGTGGAACAAGTGAACAATACAATGAGCTCAGAGACGCTAATCTTTCTGCCTTTTAGCATCCTGTAGCGTCCGATTTTACACTACATCTCCCATGATGCATTGGCTTAAAGGAAAAGCGTCTGAGTATACAATGAGTCTTCCTTGTTATACGTCTTGAAACCACTAAGAACACGCATCAAACAGATTTTTAATTTTCTAACTTATCTTTTATTTTATCTTTCAGAAAAAACAGCTGCAACTTCCATCTTTTTCTGCCACAATTATCACGAAAATGCACGTGAGATTGCGGGGGGGGGGGGGGGGGGGGCTGTCGATCAATACAGACTGCGTTTTTGCTTTTTTTTTTTTTTTTGGATGCTGGTGTGCCGCGGGATTTTTGTCAAGGTTAAAGTGTGCCGTGGCTCAAAAAAGGTTGAAAACACTGTTATACATTATACTTTGTTGTTTTGTGTCTTTTGTTGTGTTTCTTGTTTTTTTATCTTGTTTTTGGAAAGAGCTGTGCCTTGCATCTTTGTGTTTTGTGTCTGCGAGAGTTTTGTAATGATTATATTTCAATAAAAAAAAAAAAAAAAAAAGAAAGAAACTAACAAACTTCAGCATTATGATTTCTAAAATAGTTTATAAAGATGCTCATTAAATTTTGCTCCCTTAATTGATAAAACGTTCAATTTCATCTGGAAAACCATCTTCATAATTAAAAAAAATCTGCATTAATTAATGAACTATGAAAAAGGAGGCCTACATTTTCTTCACTTTACTTCTTTAAATATAAATTTAACATAAACTGGATTAAATAATACCTAAATAAAATCCACTCAGCATCTGGAATATTTTCCCTCATCACCTGTTTGCTAATGTTGGTTTTCTCCATTTTCTGCTCCTTGTTGATAATATTGATAAAATCCCAGTTACATTCTTCTTTCTTATTCATAAACACAATTTTTCCCCTGTTAACTTTTTTACTTGGAACAACAGATGCTGTTAATGGAATCTGTAAGCTCTTTAAAAATACAGAACTTGATGAAAATATCTCATTTTTATCTCAAAATGACACTAATATTGGAAAATCCTGTTTCAGCAAAATGTCATTTCTGTTCCCTCTGCTGTCTTATAGTGGAGAAAATTTATTCCTGATTCGCCCTGGACTCTGGATCAGAAATCATTCATCAATAACACAATGAGAGACGTCTCCTACAAACGTCTACATACAATCTATTCCACTAATCAGTACATGTTAGGATATAATAAGACAATTGACCCCAACTGTCCGCTCTGTAAAGAACAGTCACCTATTCTGGAATTGTAATATTACTAAAACGTTTTGGAAGGAACGTACATGTTTTGACTCACAATTTCAGATGAAGTTTGAATATATTATATTGGGCCAACAAAAATAAAACAAAATCAAACATAACATTGGTAATTCTTCTAATTATTATATTAGGCAAGTTTAATTTTCATAAATCAAAATTTACTTCATCACAACTATTTCCCCCTGTAATAATTAAAGAATAACATTTTTATTTACATACCATTTTTAATAGTTTAAACAAAAAAACTTGTATTCTTCTATATGAAAGATTTCAGTCTTTGAACATATTCATTGTATAGTAATGTGTTTTCCAATATTTATTTTATAATATATATGCCATCCCCTGGTATTCTCATTATTATGACTATTGCTCTCGTCATCCATGTGTTCTGTATCTTCGACAATAAAGCATAAAAAATATTAAATAAGCTATTTTAAAAAAAAATCAGTAATGAGACGGACCCTCTAAGACAGTGGTCCCCAACCACCGGGCCGCGGACCGGTACCGGGCCGCGGGACACTTGGCACCGGGCCGCGGAGCGGTTCCAGGCCGCGGGAAATTTTTGCACCGGGACGCACAGAAAGAAAAAATAATTTCCATTTTATTGTTTTTTTTTTCCGACAAAAACGTTTTATTTTGAAAAGTGACCGGATTCACTTTGTTACATCTGTCACACTTAACGCACGTCAAAGTCGCGACACCAAACATCAGGTGATAAACCCACTAAAATTAAACCCAAACAACCAAAATGAGCAAAAAACAAACTTCTTTAGAAAGTTGCTTTGACAAGGGGAAAATTATAATTATTATTGTTATTATCATTACTAAAGAGAAAATACCACCCCCAGTCCACGTTAAATCTGTCTTGGGTTGCACCTCAACCCCCCCCCCCCCACCCCCACCACCCCCACCGGTCCGCGGCAAACGTGCCTTGCGTTGTACCGGTCCACGGTGACAAAAAGGTTGGGGACCACTGCTCTAAGAGATGCACCGCAGTGGAAATTCTTAAATTCGGGGTTAATTATAAGATAAAGCTTTATTTTGAAAGTACAGCGGAAATGACTACTTTGAAACCCTTATCCGTTTCCGGTTCTTCGGCTTTTTGCCGCGAAACTGCCAATGGGGGCGTAACCATAAATATAACTCCTGCGTGAAGCTTGCGTTATTGTGCGGAGGGACGGACGTGGGACGCAGACATGAATGAGGCCATGTAAACATTCTGCTTGATCAACGAATATGACTTAAAATCGGAATTCTGAATTTTTAATCTCAGAATTCTGACCTTTTATGCTCAAAATTCTGAATTTTTAATCAGAATTCTGAGATTAAAGTCAGAATTTTCTATGCCCTTGTTTTTTTTCTCTTTCTCCATGGCCCTAATCCTTTTCCGTAGAAGAAAACGACATTTTTAAAATATTTTCAAACCAAAAACCTGATGCTTTGGCTCGCCAAATGAGTTTAAACATTAAAAGAAACCTGAAATATAATCCCATCACTGAGTTCCTACCTTAAAAACATGCAATGCAGAGACAGGCATGTTGTCCCGACAGCTAAATGAGCCAACATGTTACCGTTAAAACCCAGCTGCTGTGGGCCTGATGAGGGTCAACCTGAAGGAACGTCTGCACAGAACATACTAAGATCTGCCATGTTTTTTAGTTAAAACATGATTTAAAAGGGTACTTTTTGTTTTATTATCAGGGTCTGCTCTTTTTGAACAGAATGACGTTTTTTTTCCAAAACAACTGGTGTAATATTTTATTGTAAGAACACAAATGACAAACCAGAAAAGTCTCAAAGTGGACACAGATGTGAGAATCCGTACTGCATGCATGGATAGCGTGATGGTTTTAGGTAGCAGCTAACAGGACGTTATGGTTCTGGGACTGTTCTGCTAGTGGATGCTGTGGAATGTAGAGCATGAACAGACTTTGATTTTCACAATAAGAGCAGGAGAGAGTTGTAGGGATGAAAAATGTGAGAAATAAACTAATGTTGACCATGAGACCGATACCATCCATCTCAACAGGACGCATTGATGGAATCCTAACATTCATTGGAGAAAGGCAGATGTTTATGAGCCGCTTGATCCGGAGGCGGCGGCGGCGGCGGCTTCATCATCAGGTGGACACGCCACAAAATCTGCCAGCATGGACGCCATCGCGTCCTCCTCCATCTGTAAACACAGGAGGTCAGACATACCATCAATCGGCGGTGACGAGGATAAAACAGTAATAATCATATTTATACGTGGAACTGTGTTGTTTTACTAGAATACAGAATAGGAGGAGCATAAATGAATTATACAGTCTAAGAAAATAAAAGTCATGACATGAAACAAAATGAACCTAATCGCCAACAGTAGATGAGCCACAATCCCAGTTAAATAAATAATAATAAGCTACCATTAGGAAGGATTTATTATTTGGCTTTTTACTGCGTCACATAAGGCTTAGTAATATATAATCACAGGTTTTTCTTTATTGTCCTTTGCTTATGAGCAAATTGAACAAAATCATTTTCTGACTTGTTTTGTTCTTTTGTACACAAATCATAAAACTATGACCCAGATATCGAGGTGTAACCCTTGTGCTATCCTAGTTACTTTAACATTAGGAGTGGGGTCATCTAGACCCACTAGACAGAGCTCTGAACCTTTGTTCTTCAATGATTTGTGATCTTCACTGGTGTCCATGGATTACATGAAATCCTCTCCACCTTTATCCACCTTTGTCATGGTAGGAGAACACCTCAATGGAGGGGTGGGGGTGGGGGGGTCATCTTGACCCCATAGGACAGCACAAGGGTTAGATGGAGTTAAGAAGAAAGTGTATTGTTGCATTTGCTTTGTCATTAAAGGGCATCCATGTCATACAGAATAAACTTTTTGAGCTCTTCAGTGGTATTTTGATGCGTTTTCTGAGGGTTTCTGCTCTCTGAGCCCCTCATCCTCACACTGTGACATCACAAAGTGTTGGGGTCATCCGGTCCATGGAGGAGCGGCTGCATCCTGAGGGGGGCGCCGGTGCGTCCTGCAGTCCCTCTTGAGGCTGTACGGCCCCCCCTCAAGTGACGTCATGGACATGGAACGTACCATTGTAGTGAGGGTGGCCAAGAGCATGGAGAGGTATTTGTGACGCGCACGTGTGGCGTTCGGGTGATGCCGTCGTACGGCGTCCTTACGCCACACTCTGGTCGCTGGTAAGGTGTGAGTTCTCACAAACGCTGCACGTGCACGGGGTGTGCACGTGATCCGGACGTGGCCGTAGGATTTATGGAGAAAAGGGTTTTTAAAGGCGTGTCCAGATGGACGTATGTCCCAAAACTGCAATGGAAACCCTTTTTTTTTTAATTAAATGAGTCATGTGACCAAGAACTGGATGGCGATGCAGTTTTAGGAAGGAACTGGCGGCCTTGGGCGCTGCACAGCGGGCGCCACCCAACAGAAGGTGCTTCTCACCGCCGGCTCACACCAAAAACACGGACTAGGAGGACGAAGGTAACCCACTGGAGGCGGAGCCTCGCCAAGAGACCCCTCATTTAACGTAAGGCCGGGGCAGCCGGGAATCAAACTGGCAACCCTTCAGCTGCTGGAAAACTGACTTTTCAGACCTAACCCTACTGCAGGACAGGAAAATGTTCCACGTATAAAAACAGAAACGCGGTTTTGTTTTTACCTTCTTCTTTTCTGTGCTTGGTCCAGCCTCTTCCTCCAGTTCATCTTCTCTCTTCCTCTTCATCCCCTGTGCCTCCTCTTTGTCACTCTCCTCTCTTGACGGTTCACTGTTCTTCTCCTCCTCCTCCTCCTCTTCTCCTCCTCCTCCTTCCGGCTGTTCTCCTCCCTCGGAGGCTGGATTTTCCGGCTGTTTTTCTTCTTCTTCTGCTGGACTTTGCTGACCTGCTTCTGCTTGTTCTGTCGGAGCGCCGGCTGGCCGTCCTGCAGGGGGATCCGAGGCGTCGCTGCTGCTCACGTCCTCCGGCGCCGTTTCCCCTTCGGGCTCCTGCAGCATGAAACGGAGGGAAAATGAGGAGCAGCATGATGACGTCTTGGGGTGACGGTGGTGCCGTTTCTCCTGGCGAGCCTCCGCTCGTCTACATGCCGCCGTTTCAGCTCCTACCTCTGCACCGAACCCCGTTCGCTCCTCAGCAGCAGCTTCCAGCTCCTCCTCCTCCTTGGCGGCTTGATGACTTCTGTCTTCGTGAGGGACGCCCGTCGCTCCTTCCCCCTCATCCCCCGACTCCACGCTCTCCTGCGCTCCTCCGCTGACGCAGATGATCTGAGGCATGGTGGGATCGTCCATCCGCTCGCTCTCATCTTCCTCCACCCCGACCTGCACGTCCTCCAGGACGCCGATGCTCTCCACCTCCTGCAGCTTCACCCGCTCTTCTCCGAACACCGTCCTCTGTGGTTGGAGTTCTTGTATTCCTCTCTCTGAGTCCGCCTCCGCGTGATGCTGACTCGGCTCTTTGTTGTCATCGGCGGCGGCGGCGGGATGGAGCACTTGCCCCTCCTCGATGGCAACGTCCACCAACTTGTCCTCGCTTCCCTCCAGCGGCGGCATGTCCCCGATCTCCTCCTCCTCTTCCTCCTCCTCCTCCTCGAGCTCCTCTCCCTCCTCTTCATCGTAGTCCTCGTACTCCTCCCCATCGTAGAAATCGTCGCTTCCTTCCTCTTCGTCCTCTTCATCCAGCCCATCCTCCTCCTCCTCTTCCAGCTCCTCGTCGTCCTCCAGGTCCTCCTCCTCGTCTTCGTCATCGGTGCTGTTGATGTTGATGATGGCGGAGTCCTCGTTGCTGGGGGGCGCGGGCAGCGGCGGGTGGAGCCTTCCCTGCTGACTCAGCGGGGTTTGCAGCATCTGGAGCGGCAGCCCCATGGCGCTGGCCTGACCCGCCGCCGCCGGCGCCTGCATCAGCATCTGCTGGAGCTGGGGTTTGCAGGGCAGCGCGTCCGCCAGGTCGCCGTGCGGGTCCATGCCGGAGTTCAGGGCTGGAGGCAGAGGGGCCGCGGCGCCGCTGGAGGGGGGGAAGGAGTTGACGGAGGAGGCGGAGGCGGCGAGCAGGGACGAGGAGGCGGGCAGGTCGTTCGGGAGAGTGGACACGTCGATTGTGCTTGAGGCTGCCGTTATGGGGACCATGGAGTTCGATTCTGCTGCGGGTAACGCCACGCCGCCCCCAGCCGGCGTGGCGGACAGCATCGTCTGCACGTTTGCCGCCGCCGCCGCCTCGTCCTGTTGGTGGTCCAGGTTGATCATCCCCGGAGGAACGATGACCACGCTGTCGTCCGAGTCACTCGCCAGGGAGATCTCCACGTCGTCCGGCTCCTCTTTGTCGAAGCGGACGAAAACGGGCCTCTGGCTTTCCGGAAGCCCCAGCCCGGCAGAGTCGTGCTGCCGGTGGGGGGAGAACAAGTCCCCGGGGGTGGGGCCCTGAGCCGGCAGACCCGGAACCGTCGACAGGTGGTTTTCCAGAGAGCTCAGCATGGAGGACGGGCCCAGATTCAGAGACTGCCGTGAAGGAAAAGGGGGGCCGGAACCGTGACCCTCCAGCAGGGTCGGCAGGGTTAGTCTAGGAGCCGACCCCTGAGGGGACAGCACCGGGGCAGAGGTGGGAGGTTTGAGGGTGAGGGGGGGCAGGGGCAGGGCAATAGAAGGGGTGCGTGGGTGGACCATGGTGTTGCAGATGGTCAGTGCCTCGGCACAGAACGAAGAGACCTACGAGAGAGGAAGAGGAGGAGGAGGAAGAGGAGGAGGAGGTTACTAAAATGTTATGAACGGATCCTTTTTGACAACAGGAGGACATCCAGGCTGCAGATGGACGTTTGGTTGTTTTTTTTTTCATTTGAATGATCACTTGTTTGGATCATTTAATCTGCAGAACCTCACACATGTGACACCAACTTTATTGTGTCAGTTTTCTGGTAAAAGTGCTTACATTTGCTGTGGAAACCCAAAAAATGTTCAACCAAACCTTTTTACGCAAAAAAATTAACGTTTCAGACAGAAATTCACAAAAAAAAAGTTTTCAACTAACGAATTTACACGTTTTTGGAAAACTAAATTCAGATTTCATTGTTCAGTCGAACACAGAGGGGCTCATCGGAGGCCTCACACCTCCATGATGTCTGACGGCGAGGCTTCAGCTTCCAGGCAGCCCAAACAATCTGAGTCCGTCTTCTGGTGCTGCTCTGTTCTTCATTTCCCTGAACTCTGCTTTGTTGTTTTTATAAATGTCATCTCATTGTGGAAAAAACTAAAACAAAAAGGTCTTTTGGAGTTGGATCCAGCTGGATTTCAGACGTCCTCTTTGGCTGGAGTCTACTCACAGGTGGAGGCGTGTCTGGCTCCTCCTCTGAATTGGAACTGCTCGCCACCCTTGGCGGCGGCGGCGGCGGTGGCGGCGGGTGGGACTTTGCATCGCAGAGTTTCTGCAATTAGTTGCTCTAGAAAAAATCCTGTCGCTCCTCATCCCGACATAAAATAACGATCAGATTCCTTGTTGTTGGATTTCTGACAGATAGCCCCGCCTCCCACAGCGGGTCCAGACGCTGCAGCCGTCTGACCTACGTTCATTTTTCTACGTTTATCAAAATAAGAGATCGCTTATGTCCAGAAACTACAAATAATGGCCGTATTCTGTCTTTCATTCAATAAAACCTCAACCACAGCAATAAACACAAGATACAAGAGTATCAAGCAGGTAGACATTTGGTATAACTCAACCCTGGATTTGGACTCATGACCGTCCAGTCCCAGGGGAGACACTCTACCACAAGGCCACTGGATGGAAAAAAGCAGCCTTTGTGCTGATGTGCAACATTTTACAGTATTGTAGCGTTCATGCGATCAGCGTGAATCAATTTTGTCGTGGAGGAAATCGACTTTGTGCCGTTGAGCAACACTTTCCTGTTAGTGATGCATGTCGATGCAAATCCAAAAGTAGGGCTGGGCGATATGGCCTAAAAATAAAATCTCCGATTTTATTTTTTTTAATTCGATTTCCGATTTTTTTCCCGATTTTTTTTCCCCCCTACTTAAGAAAAGCAATATATACAGACGGCAGACAACTTAAAGCAAATGTTGCTTTTATTTAATCAAAATGCAAGACAAATGTAACCCCCATTTCTGGGATGAATAATAAATAAATAGACACACTCTTGGAATCAAAGTTAAGTATAACATTTTTCTTCTTCTCACTCCCTTTTGGACTTCTGTTTATATAATTTTGTTGTGTTTTATATAATTTTTTCTTGTTTTATATAATTTTTGTTTTGTTTTTGTCCTATCTTGTTATTCTATACTTGTTTTCACTTGTCCAAAATAAAAAGGTTACTTACTTCAAATCCCAGCTGTGTTTTAAGTCCCACTTTGTAGTCTAGACTAAAATGAGACAAACATTCACCTTGAGAGTAGCAGCATTTTCTAAAAAGTTACCAATACAGCTCATATCTGGGTCTAAAGTTTTAAATAAATTAATAAACCCCGTTTTGATGATGAAGTCGCGGTTACCCCCCCCCCCCCTCCGAAAACAAAATACTACGGTGAGCGCGTCGCAAATGAATACCTGTACAAGCAATAATTACAACGCAGTATTCTTTATTAACAAATAACAGCAAAAAATAACTATCTAACTAATGAACTAACTATACAGGCGTTGTAGAATGAGTATGTGTGTCAAGTCGCGTGTGTGTTAAGGCACGTGCATGTGTAAGAAGACTGAGCGCGTACCACGCGGCCGCGCGTGAGAGCCTTTAACTCCGATGGGCTCCTTTAGGTAAATGTTGCAGCGTGGGCGGGGGGGGGCTCTTCCTCCACATCTGAGACAGTAAAGCCACACCAGTTCCACACAACAGATGAGTTTATTTCTTTCTTGGGAACAAACTGCCCACTCTCACCGGTAGCCTCGCTGTCGCGTGCTGTTTCGTGTGTTGTTTGTCGCGTGCCGTGTGTAACTAACGCTACGGAAGCTCTGAGGGGCCAAAAATGCCCCACATAAAAACTCGATTTAGTAATTTTTGAAATCGCCCGTAACAAAAAATTCGAATTAATTCATTTGATCGATTTATCGCCCAGGCCTATCCAAAAGGTAAAGATGTTTTTTTTTTCCTGCGCCACAATCTGCTGGCTCACGTTGATCGCGTCAACGGTCAAAGAGCGAGTGTCATTTAGGCGTTAAACATACCATCCATACCTTTGCACATGTTATATATATAATGTCATATATATAATGTTATATATATAGTGTCATATATACTCCCTAAAAGAAAAAATGACCCCATGATTGTCTTAACAAAATGAGCGCCATAGTAAAAACCTTGTTTTAGATTTCACAGACGTGCAGGTTGATTCTAAACAGTGACTGATGGAGAAGCGTCACCTTGAGGTTGCGGTCAGTGCGGCCGTTGCTGAAGATGGACACGGCGCAGGTAAGAGGGGGAGGCCAAGATGGTGACGGGACCAGAACCAGAGCCAGCAGCAACCTGGAAGTCCCACAAACACAGCCAACATGTTCTCTGCATCGCTTATTGACTCAACTGAACCACTAACATGAAATCTACAACATCAACAGTATAAAGTCAGTGTTCCACAGCCGCTATGTGCGTTTAGTGCATATGTCATTCATGTAAACTGGTCATACGTGAATCTACGTGAAAAAGTGAGAAAGTTGTGGTCTTTAGGTGGAATGTTCACAGATGGATCAGGAATGAACCACGTTAAAACCCACAAAAGAAGTAGGAATAAACACGCTAAGAACACGTAAACCAACGTAGAACATGAAGCGTGTGATTATTGTGATGTTTCTCTGTAATTCATCAGTGATTCATCATCAATGATGTCATCTGAACGTGATCTGTGCGCCGTATACGTGATCTAAAAGTTAGACATCAGTGGTTCATGCAGGAAAAGTCTGGTAGACAAACGTGGAACGCTCCTGGAAACACACACATTGGTGGATGAATCTACCAAACATCACACACAACTGAGTAAGATTTACGTAAGAATTTTGTATAAACTACATAAAATACACATAAACTGCGTAATTCTCAACCAACCAAAGATTTTGAACGGAGTTTGCGTAAAGACCCGTTGGCTGAAACCCTCAACAGATACCTGAGCACATCACAAATCTGCAGGAGGGTTGGGCGGCTGTCATGAAACATCAGATGGCGTATTTAGGTAAGGCGCACCTGTAAAGCTCTCGACGAGCAAGAGCGCTGCTGTACTGGCCACTGATGGCCCCGGTGGACTCGAAAACCGAGCTGGAGCCTTTCTGCTGCTGCAGACACACACACAGCGGCAGCACAAGGTCATGGAGCCTCTGCAAGAACAGGACAGGAAGGTTATGACAACATACACGACAGCATGAACAGTACATGTCTACACTGAACTGGAACATTGTCAGCAACACTTTAGGTTTGCCTCCAACAAGAAACGCCCCGTCAGGGACGAGCACCTCCAGGCCTTGAGGCTCACATTATGGAGTGTTTTTACTACACACCCTGCTCTGGCATGTTCTAATTGGCTGAGCACACCTGTCAATCAGTCAGGAGTAGAGCTTGGATATCTGGAAATCATGCAGACAGTGGTCCATCCCTGCAGGCTGTCATAATGAACTGTGACCTCTCATAGTAACTTCACATTAAAATCAGACCCTCAGTGCTGATTTTCCTTTAGTAATCAATAACACCCCCCCACCCCACCCCCACACACACGTACCTTGTGTATGTCCTCCTTTATCAGTGTCCCGCACGTCTGGATGATTTGTCTCAATGCTGCAGAAGAGAAACGAGTTGTTTAAAGTCAGCAGCTTCCTAAAAACACCAGACTAAACCGCTATCATTGGACCAAATCTTGATTCCACCTCTGAGGGCAGCAAGGCACGTGTCTTGATTGGCCAAAGGGTCCCCCTTCCTCTGAAGTGATGGACCCATTGGATCTGCTATGACCAAATGCTTTGTCCTCCGAGGACCTGGCTTTCCCCCGGGAACTACGTCCACGCCCAGACCCGCCCTAAACTGAAAGAAGGGAATAAACGGTGGACCAAGTCTTTCTTCAGCTACTGCTACGAGCACGTCGCCGCTGCTTTTTATAGTCTTACCTTGATGGATTCTGGTCCAGGGGTGATGTCGCCAAGCAGGTTGCTGAACAGCAGGTCTGCATGCATCGGGTTTTCCTGGAGAACGCTGACAGAAGCTCCCACTACCTTGACCCACAGCTCTAAGGTTCTGTACACACACACCCTAACCGAGCTGGACAAGAAACAGAAAACCTTCCTTTATTCACACAAAGACTAAAACTCATCTGGAGTCTCTTTATCATAGTTAGAAAGTATCTTGTTAATTGGGACGACAAATCCACCTCCCAGACAGTAATGAGACGACGTTAAGGCATCGGTGTGGACACAAATATTCTCAATTTTCATTTACATTTGAACACAAGATGCCCTAAAGGATTAATACTCGTATCCATTCTCAATAGAAAACAGTTTTCTATTTTCTTTTATAGCAATAAAACACTTTCAACAAAAGAACAACAATTTCCCGACTTTAGAAAGTTCCTGCTTAAACAGTGAATTTCTGCTTTTAATTGGCCCTCTTAATGAAAGCACTTTGTATTAGCAGGTGTACAGATGACAGAATAAACCTGCTTTGCCTTACCGTCAGCTATAGTCACCTCAAAGGTCCTCCAAAGCACAGCAGTCATTTGATAAAACAAGATCTTAGCTTGTGACAGAAAATCTAAACAGAAGCTGCTTTTCTCACTTCTTCAGGCCTTACTGCCCGTTCCAACAACCTACTCACACACACAGATCTGATTCCTCACCAGCAGGGTCTTTGGCCTTCACCGCCGTGTAAGGTTGGAACGCTAAATGGAACGAGCGCTTCTTGGCCATCGCTACACTGACTCACAACACACCAAGGACCGCAGACAGCCAGCGTCTGCAGGAGCCGGACAAGACGGGCGGATCTGTAAGGAGCCCGGCGTCTAACAGTTACCGACACCTGTGTCAATTACAGACAACTGGCAGATATAGATAGAGATCTATATCTATAGAGCGCAATCGTTAGCTAGATATCCATTTGTATGTACAATCCCATGCACGACCACCAGGTAGACGGAGGCTATACCGGTGAAAAACAATTTAAAGGCTAAAAAACACAGAGAATAAAGTACTTATCAGTGTTTAAGTAATTATGTATTTCGTGCATGACCATGACATAAGCAGGATAATGCCCTTCGAGGTGTCCACTATCAGAAATGAATGGACTTTGCAGAGGCGTGAACCATCTGACGCCAATGATCCTTCCTTATACAATAAAGTTTTTAAACAACAGCCAAATATACCATAAACACTAGAAGACCTCTACTTTCTAAATATGAACTAAAACCTGAATTACCATGAATAGACTAAAGTGGATTAAAGGTTTTCCAGAGTCTGCCTCAATGACACAACAGTGTGTAGAATCTGTTCATGTAATGACGAAGTTTATCAAATAAATGTTCCACTCAATCCAGAATGCTCTATTTTATCAGTGAATTTAGATAAAAATCAACCAAAGATTTGCAGTGATCCGTTTTCATCAAAGAACCTCAGTTTCATTGTAGCAGCAGGTACAGGTAGAGGCCCTCACCTGTAACCTCTCTGCCGTCCAACACCTGCGTCCACCAGAGGAGTCCAAGCAGACAACGTTTGAGAAAACAGCCTTTGAATGATAGTGGCGTATGGAACCATGCTGCTGCGGACCCTGAAATACAAGAATCACACAGACAATGAGCAAGCGCTGATGGAAATAATGCTAAACTGATTAACAGGCCCTGCAGGATGTAGCTTTGCTGCTATCGCACCAACTAGTTCCTCAAGGCTGAGCGACCAAACGCCACATTTTACTAAAAACTTTTCATCATCAACATCAACAAAGCATGCTGGAATATAGAGTATTTAATTTTACTTGTGCTCAAAAAAATAAAGGGAACACCTAAATAACTCAATGTTGCTCCACATCCACTTCTGTGTAATCAAACTGTCCAATCAGGAAGCAACGCTGACTGATGATAACCTTCACCCGTTTGGTGTAAGTGGAAGAGACGGCAGGAGGAAAGAAAAGGGCCATCAGCGAGACACCTCCAATAAAGGAGCGATTCTGACCACTGACCACTTCTCCATCCTTCTGCTTTCCGGCTGACGCTTTGGTGACTTTAGAATGCCAGCAGTGCCGTCACTCCAGTGGAACCGTCAGACGGTGTCTACGACCCACACAGGCATCCAGTACGACACATCAATGCCAGACGGTTCGCCGTCTGTCAGCGGCGTGTCCGGAGAGTGGAGGAGCTACCAGGAGACAGGCCAGATTATTAGGAGATGTGGTGGAGGCGGTAGGAGGGCAACAGCCCTGCATCAGGACCACCACCTCCTCCTTTGCGCAAGGAGAAACAGGAGGAGCACAGCCAGAGACCCGCAGAATGACCATTTCTGCAGGCCACACGTGCTGGTGTCTGCCCAAACGGTTAGAACCAGACTCCATGAGGGACCGACGTCCACAGGTGGGAGTTGTGCTCACAGCCCAACACCGGGAAGAACGTTTGGCATTTGCAGGAGAACACAGAGATTGGCAAATTCTCCACTGGCGCCCTGTGGCCTTCACAGATGAAAGCAGGGTCACACTGAGTAAATGTGGCAGAGTTTGGAGACGCCCTGGAGAAAGTTCTGACCGGTTCAGCAGTGGGTCAGTAATGATTTGAGGGCACATAGGTCTAGATGAGTTCACCAAAGGAAGCCTGACTGCTATCAGGTACCCAGATGAGACCTTCAAACCCCAATTGAGACCACATGCTGGTGTGGTTGGGTTCTTCCTAATGCCAGACAACACTGGATGTGGCTGGATGGTGTCAGGTTTTGATTGAAGGGACCGGCCCGCCCGTTCCCCAGACCTGAATCTGGGACGTCTCGTCCATCCACCAACGCCAGGCTGCACCACAGACTGTCCGGGAGCGGACGCTTTGGTCCAGGTGTGGCAGGCGATCCCCCAGGGGACCATCCCCCACCTCATCAGAACCAAAGTCATATGAGTATGTGGAGGCCACGCCCACTCCTGCGCCTCATTCTGACTCGTTTCAAAAACTTTACATCCAAGTTGGATCAGTGAGTTTTTTTCTTTTGAGTATGATTCTACATCCAGACCTCTACAGCCTAAAACATTTAATTAGCATAAATCCTGTTGTGTGGTTGTGTTGTGTGGTTGTGTTGTGTGGTTGTGTTGACAGCACATGCAGGTCTGTAAAGAATGAAGCATTTCTGTAGAGTCTTTCCTCCGTTAGCAGCTTGCTGGGGTTCCCTTCAGTTTTTGGAGCAGAGTGTTCTGAAGGTCGCTGAGGCTCAAACGATACCTGAGACGTATGTGGTACATGCAGCTGTGAGTACTCACACTGTAATCAGGTCTGACAGCATCTCTAAAGTGTTGCAGTGAATGCTGGGTAAAATCAACAGCATCAAACTTCCATCTGCGGAAAAACTCTGAAAAGGAACAAATTCAACAGAAACACAGAGCGTCATCATATCATAAAGGACGTAGATTCCAGTGCAGCTATTTTAAAACGAATGTGAACAGAAAGCTTTGGTGAACTGGCTGTGGACAACGAAGAAGGAAATTACTGCTGCATTATGATCATCTGAGACATAAATAGACCTGCAGCCTGGTTCCTCTGTCATCAGCTTTTTTCATTTCCCATCATCCCTCTGTTTACTCTCTCTCCTGCTAGCTTACAGCCCCTCACAACCTGACATTAGCGGCGCAACAAAAATGGCAGCTATCCAGACGTCCAGTTCTGATCCAGATTCCAGCTCAGACCAGGAAAACAAAGACGAACATGGACCTGTTGGTCTGCAGGTGGATGATCAGAAAGGGGCGGAGCAAAGAGACTGCGGCCCCGCCCACTGTAGTTTGTATGAAACAAGTACAAGATTTTTTCCGCCTTTTTCCGTCTGCTCCTGATTCCCAATCATTTAAAAAAAGAAACCCTCAAAATACTCATTTGAGCTCAACTTTCTTTACAAATGTCCTCCATCATCAGAGAAGTGCTAAAGAATGTGTTAATGACACCATTTCATTGAAGTGGGCCTTTAAAAGCTTCTATCAGCAGATTCTTTAGTGCAATAACTTTTTGTTATTGTAATTAATTCACTCATGGAGTTGAACAATAAAAGCAGCAACAGTCTTCGTTCCACAAAGGAATATTTCTACAATCAGGATTTGAATCAGACGGTTTCCATAAACAGACATTCATCTAGATCAGTGTTTTTCAACCTTTTTTGAGCCACGGCACACCAGCACAAAAAAAAAAAAAACAAGGAGAAACTCATAGTCTGTATTGATCTACACTCCCTCCGTGATCTCACAGGCATTTTTGTGATAATTGAGGCAGAAAAAGCTGGAAGCTGCAGCTGGTTTTCTTAAAAAGATGTAATAAAAGTTAAGTTAGAAGATTCAAAAACTGTTTGATGTGTGTTTGTTGTTGTTTCAAGACGTTCAACAAGGAAGACTCATTGTACACTGAGATGCTGTCACTGTAACCCAATGCATCATGGGAGATGTAGTGATGCAGACAGACTCTCTTCTCTGAGCTTCATGGTTTTGTTCTCTTGTTCCACGGTCTGACACCGGATTCTGTGGAAAGCTGCACCGCTAAAGACGAGCTTTAGCTGGTATTTCTGTTGGAACTGAGAGACTTTATGAGTAGAATCAGAACAAGGAAGTGAAGACTTTAACCACTTCTGATTGGTCAGACTGATGACATGTGATTAAGCCTCCAAGAATGATTGGTGGAGACAGTTAAAGGGGCGGGACATTTCCTAAAACAGCTTTAGTTGCAGCTAAATCGTGGTACCGTCATTCTTATCAAAATGTCTTTAATAAAATCAAATAAACACAAAGAAAAAAGTATTTTACGATCTTTTATATTCCTAACTACTCAGTGTTTTATCAGGACCTGTTTGGATGAACACAGAGCTGAAATCCTGGAGATGGAAAATGTTTTTAGATCAGTGAATGGGTCATTTCTAGAGCTGTGACGGTGCCGGATTTTTCATCACCGCGGTGATGAACCACCAGGGGGCGCGGTGTCGCGGTTAACCGCAGCCCCCCCCCCCCCCCCCCCCTCATAAAAAAAAAACCACACACACTTCATCCCCCCGCGGCTGCATCATAAATACATACAGTTACAACGTAGTATTCTTTATTAACAAATAACAGTTACAACTGACTACTACCTAACGACGCCCCCCCCCCCCCCCAACACAAAATCCTCCGGCGGGCGGCCGTGTCGCGCACTCAAGAACGCACGCAGCTTAATGGAAATGAACGATTAGAACGCAGTAACTTTGTCGTATTTCCTCGCAAGACAGAAATTTCTTTTGTAGAATCAGGATGTGTGTGTGCTTCTAAAACAGCGCACGTGTGTCTGTAAGTAGAGAACGCACGTGCCCCGTGCTTCTCTAAGAGACAGCTACAGCCCCGCGCGCGCGCAGGCGGGTGCGACGAGGAAGTGATAAAAGGTTTCCAATAGAAACCCTTTAAGTCTGAACACAGACACAGGACTAGCAGAGAAAGTATATTATCAGCAAAGATTAATGTGTTTATTATAGTTCCAATCACGCACCATATGCAAAACTTAAAAAAATAAAAATAAAAAAAACTTTCAAAATAAAAGTGCGGTGATGCGGTGATGACCTCATCACCACGGTGATGAGGTGATGCGGTTATCGTCACAGCCCTAGTCATTTCTTATGATACACTGGTTGAAAACCACTGACTGAGATTTCCAGTAAGGATCATTGAATTTCTTTTCATCTTCGTTTAATCTTTTTGAATGTTGTGTGTGTGTGTGTGTGTGTGTGTGTGTCTGTGTATGTGTGTTTTCACACTTACAGTACTCTTGGAGTTCACAGCGAGAGCTCGACACACCAGGTTGAGGATTGGTTTCACTGGCAGACGAACAGCTGAAGCCGGGTCCACCCTGATGATGAGAAGAGAAATAAAACTATTGGATTTTCCAGGTTTGACGGTCAAACATTCCTCTATGCACAGCAGATTATTTATTCTTTCAACTTCTAAACCAGATTTTGTCCCTTTCAGGGTCACAGGGCTGCAGTGCAAAAGGCAGGGGACATCCTGTCGCCCGTCTGCCGCAGGGCCACAAATGACATCACACACCCATGAGATCACACACCCATGAGATCACACACCCATGACGTCACACACCCATGACGTCACACACCCATGACGTCACAAACCCATGACGTCACACACACCCATGACGTCACACACCCATGACGTCACACACCCATGACGTCACACACCCATGACGTCACACACCCATGACGTCACACACCCATGACGTCACAAACCCATGACGTCACACACCCATGACGTCACACACCCATGACGTCACAAACCCATGACGTCACACACACATGACGTCACACACCCATGACGTCACACACCCATGACGTCACACACCCATGACGTCACACACCCATGACGTCACACACCCATGACGTCACACACCCATGACGTCACACACCCATGACGTCACACACCCATGACGTCACAAACCCATGACGTCACACACCCATGACGTCACACACCCATGACGTCACAAACCCATGACGTCACAAACCCATGACATCACACACCCATGACATCACACACCCATGACATCACACACCCATGACATCACACACCCATGACGTCACACACCCATGACGTCACACACCCATGACGTCACACACCCATGACGTCACACACCCATGACGTCACACACCCATGACGTCACACACCCATGACGTCACACACCCATGACGTCACACACCCATGACGTCACACACCCATGACGTCACACACCCATGACGTCACAAACCCATGACGTCACACACCCATGACGTCACACACCCATGACGTCACACACCCATGACATCACACACCCATGACATCACACACCCATGACATCACACACCCATGACATCACAAACCCATGACATCACACACCTATGACATCACACACCCATGACATCACACACCCATGACATCACACACCCATGACATCACACACCCATGACATCACACACCCATGACATCACACACTAGGGCTGCACGATATGAGGAAAACTCGCGATATGCGATATTGGTGATTAATAATGTGATAAAGATATAATTTGTGGTATATAAACATATACCAAAACAACCAAGAACATCATTCCCATCTCATTGCAGAAGTTTAAAAATTATTCTCCAAATGACCTTCATCTAACATATTAGGCTCCATCTGATTGGTTTGACTGTTGTGGCACATTTAAGGTTTACCATTTATTGCAATTCTCACCGTCTTTTGAGACATGCATATTGCACAGCTGGATATTGTGATAACGATTAATTTGTGGTATATTGTGCAGACACATCACACACCCCTGACATCACGCAGAATCATTGGAAAAGGTTGGAATGTTTCATCTAAAAATCAGAACAATCTCTGTAAATCTACAGATTATTTCCTTTTTCTTCTGTTTATGTTAAAGCCTAGGATCCTGCTTTCCCTTCAAGGCTTTCAAGCATCAAGAGCGTAAATAAACCTGCACCTTTGTTTTAACGTTCTGTACACTGAAGACGACGCGCTCTACCTCTTTACCGCTCCACCGGGACTTTGGACGTGAAAGACGCTCCACCAGGGCTTCCAATGGATCCTCCAGCTTATCTGGTCTTTCTCAAACGTTCAAGCGGGTTTGTGACTTTTTGGAAGAGCTAAAGTTCTTCTCCATGTTGTTCATTTATGCTCAGAATGCTTCATGTTCAAAAAATTAATCCCTAATTTTGCCAGATTCTCTCCAGAGGTTCCACAGTAAAAAGACCCCCGACATCCTGACAGACACTTTTTATTCCGTGTGTGTGTGTGTTGCATGTGTGTGTTACCTGAGTGTGTGTTCCATGTATGTGTTACCTGAGTGTGTGTTCAATGTGTGTGTTACCTGAGTGTGTGTTCAATGTATGTGTTACCTGAGTGTGTGTTCAATGTGTGTGTTACCTGAGTGTGTGTCTCACAGCTCTGCACACAGCAGTGTATCTCTGCTGGAGCCGCAGCAGCAGCAGCGGTTCTGTTGGGTCCAGGTAAGGAAAGGCGAGTTCCACTCCCGGACCCTGGTACTGCACCACCGTTTCTGCAAGAACAAACAGAATTTTTAACAAAACCCGGTTCCAATATGTGAAACTATTGAAGCTCGGATAGATTCTGGTCCGTTTCTCTCTGTCTGTCCCATCAGAACCAAAGCGGTTCTAACTGAAGCGAATCCTGCTTCAGTTCTACTTATTTCCAAATTCAACGACCAAATAAACTGTTTATGTTGAAGTGGGGATTTGATCTAAAGGCCACACAAATAAAATCCTCATTATTATTCCAGGCCTGATGAAGGGTTTGGTTTGTCATCCAGAACTTCAAAGAATCAGGTTTTTGGTGATTATGGGGCTAAATTAAGAAACTTTTTTTTTTTTGTCTTTGTGTTATCAGATTTACCATAAGAATGAACACCGTTTTTCCCTCCTATTTGGACTGAATGCGTCTGTAAGACAGGAAAAAGGGGGAGGGCAAACTACGGCCTGGCCTGGGGGCCAGAAGTGTTCAACCATTAATTCTGGAACGCCAAACTGGAACTAATTATATTGAAAATCCTAAATAATGTTTCATTCTCCCTGTAATTCTGGTGTCTCTCCACAGATGGCGCTCTATCAACACAGGAAGTTGGAAGGTTTGTTTGTTTTTCTGAAATTGATGTTTGTTTTCTGTTTTCTGAGCCAAACGGTCATTTCTACTGGTCATTTCAACGCCGCATGAGCACGTTAGAGTTTCCCGTAAAACATTCGCCCAGCCCTCCATTAACTCAACCATCAACAAATTAACTAACCAGACGCTAGTTAATCAATCTGAGTAATGAATGTAATGGTGGAAATGTAAAAAAAATGCTGTATTGAGGTGAACTTTTCAGTAAAACAGTGTCAGATTCTGCAACATGTCTCCCTGAAAAAGAGTTTTTAATGTCGACTTCAACAGTTTGTAAGAAGTCTGATTTTAATTGTGTTTGATGGTGCAGAAAATAAGGATTTTTGGTCAATAACTAAAGTTCTGAACTGCTGACTGCCTGGGACGTTTCCCCTTCTGTGGCTGCACAGAAATAAAGGGTAAAACTATTCAACAGAGAGGTAAAAAACACACGTGTGTCCTAACGAACCAGCATGAAGATCACCTGGCTCTGATCCTTTGTAGATCTGAGTCAACAAAGCGTCCGCCGTAGCCAGGAGACAGTGGATCTGATTGGTCCAGCCGTCAGCTTTGCCAGCACTTACGGCTCTGTCCAAAAGCCCCCCCAGGCGGGGCAAATGGCTGTAACACAAGCAGGCCATCTACACACACAAAGAAAAGCAACGACAATTCATAAACACATCAGCAAACAGGAGACGGACGTTCACAAACACGGACTGAAGGAGTCCTCACCTCCTGGGTTTTCATGTCGCTGCTGTCCATTTTGGAGAGGAAATAAGCTCCTAGTTTGTCCTTCATCACAAAGTTCATCATTTGATTAAAACAAACCGTTTGGAGTGAAGAGGAAGTGATGGATGAAGCTCACCTTCAGGGATCCACAGGCTCTGGGATAGAAGAGCATGCAGGCCACCATTCCCTCCATGGCTGCTAGCTCACACTTGGAGAATGGAACACACACAACACACACACACAACACACACAGAACACATACACAACACACACAGAACACAAAGCCAAACACAGATAAATATTCAAAAAAACACTGAGCAGCTTTCATAGAAACACTTTCAGATTCATTTTTTTCACAAAGAATTTAATAAAAATTCACTGAAACAGAACAGAACTGAACTATGAACATCTTCCATTTCTACTATAACCTCTCTAGAAAAAAAAAAAGAAAAGAGTAATATATAAACAAAAGACACAGCGATCAACAGATCCTATCCATCTTTTTTTTTTAAACTTTCTGAACACACAGGATTAAGTACTAAAAGCTCAAACGATGAAATAAACCTGCCCCCCCAGCCGTTCTCCCTAGCTCGCCCCCCCTCACCTCGGCCTTCAGGCCCAGCAGGGACGTCAGGATGCCCAGGATGGAGTTGAGGCCGACCTCCCTGGCGAGCTCTGCCAGGTGGCTGGAGTACTGCAGCAGGTCCTTCAGGATGCTGACGGCCAGCTGGACGGTCTGAGCGGGGGCCTGGGACTGCAGCAGAGAGGGACACACAACTGACACGGGGGGGTTCTGCACAGTTCATGCAAGCTCCTGCAGGATGGGGGGGGGGCTGGGTGAGGATTTCTCACCACGACTCCAAATCTACAACGCGTTGATTCCAGAGAAACGGATGTTAGCAGACGACGGACGTCTTTGTTTAGTCTGCTGCTAATTCACAACTATTTGAATGAATACGTTATTTTATTTCTGCCTCCATTGAAATCCATGGGGAATCTTTGGTGCAGAAGCTCGTTGGTTCGATACCCGGCTCTGGCATTTTACACCCAAAAAATATCTATTTTGTTATTGTGCTGTTTTCACTTTATTTATGGTCAACTTTGATCATTTCTTTGATTATTCATTTATTTAGCCAATTCTCACCCTTTGCGTTTCATTTTCATTCAGCAGAACAGCGTTCAACCTGCAGTTTCTTCTGGTCTATTATAGATTCTTCAAGATATTCCAGGATTATATAATCCTATATCCTGTAGACAGAACCTGGTTGTTGGCGTAACGGCATGACAAATGAACGACAGTGCAAAAAGTTGCTGGTTTGTGACCCAACACTTGCATTTTCACAAATATCGTTTTTGTTATGTGCCATTTTCACCTTATTTATGATCAATTTTGATAATTTATTTCTTTATTTTTTGTCCAATTCTTCCCTTTAAGTCTCATTTCCATTCAGTAATCTAGCATTCAACCTGCAGTTTCTTCTGGAAATTCAGCTCCTTCTAGTTTAATCTGAATGTCTTTATAAATGTCAGAAAAATGCTTTAGAACATGTCAAAAAATCTGCTGACGTCCGGTGCATGCAGGAGGGGCAGTAAGGGGTTGTATTTGGACAACAGATGCCCCTCTCCAGCCCCCCTGCCCTCGTGCAGCAGCAGCAGCAGCCTCCATACCTGAATGATCTGCTGCAGGGACCGCAGCCAGAAGAGGCAGTGCTGCTGGAACAGATCGCTGCTGCTGTCTTTGACCAACACAGAGAGCAGACACAGGCCCTCGAACCTGTTCAGGGATGCACACAAGCGGAAACGCTCCTTTACCTTCTTCCTGTGTGCTTTTCCAAAGTAAAGCATCATTTTAAAGTCTCACCTGGTCTTGCTTGAGGATAATTTAGCATTGCTGAAACCCACCAAACCTGCCGCATCGTTCGCTCCCTGAGGAGATAAACGCTCACATGAACCACACAATCACACCATGATGTGCTGCTCCACGTTAGCATTCAGACCTGCCTCTGAGTGATTAACAAAGGCTGCAACACACTCACGAAACCAAAACACACCAGCTCCCATGAGCCTTAGCGCTGCGCGCGCGTACCTGGATCTGAAGGCCGTGCTCCCTGTAGTTGACCAGCACCTCCGGTAAAAACTCGGGCCGCTGTTCTTTCAGGAACGACACTAAACCCTCCGTGAGTCTGAGGGCAGGCGAGCCATGCAGCCCGACAGATGTAGCCATTTTCCCTCTCTGGCGACAAACGCGTCACTGACGTGCGACACGACGTCACATCACTGCGGCCGAGACAGCGGGGCTGAGCACTGCGCACGCGCAAGCGAAAGAAACCACACATGTCTGGTTCAATAAATGTATATAATTATTAACAAATATTGCACTTACAAAACACCAAATACAAAACTACACACTGTGTGCAAAAAACAATTTTCACGTTTACCAGGGAAATGAACAAAAATAAAGAAGAACACAACATCATAATAATAATGTAAAACACGGTAAGCAAATGATAAATAAAATAAAAAAAACTCCAACCAAAGGAGTTTGGTAAAGTTGCAACAGAGACCATGCATACAGCTTCTTTGTAAGTGGAGGATTTAATACTGTTTACATATAGAACCATTTCTTTCTGGAAAACATCCAATACTGTTTTTTTGCTAGCATATTTACACTTGTGTGTAAAGTATTTAGCCATGATTATAAGTAAATTAACTACATATATTTTCTCTGCATTAAATCTCCCTTTTATAAAATATCCAAAAATAATATGCTCATAGAATAATCTATAATCTTCACATAGATGAGTTCTTCTAAAATGTATCAGATCTTTCCAAAATACTTGAGTGAAGGAGCAAAACCAGAAAAGAGGAGGCACAGTTTCTGGTGAGAAATGACAAAATGAACAGTTTATGTCCAGATCTTTTTCAAATTTAGTAAAAAAAAAGTGTTTCACTGGATACAATTTATGAAGATTTTCAAAAGAAATTTATTTAATTTTATTGGTGATAAAATACTTTTGGGGCAGAGACCACAAGTCTGTATAGACTCAGTGTATGAAATGCAATAACTATAATAAACTATTAAACATTCTACTTTCCATCAACAAGCTACATTGGAAACTGATGTTCAAACATAACTTTTTATAGTTATTAAAAGATAGAAAATGTTTAAAAATCTTTGCTCAACGTGTCGGACAGTCTGATTCATATTATTTGTCAAATGCTTCCTTCTCTGACTATTAAGCAATAGTCAGTTTTTTATTGTCTAATCTATTTATACGCCTTCTTTTGTTAGAAAACTGTTCCCAACATTTTCCAAAAATTATGCAATGATAAAAAAAAATGGCACAAAATAGGAAAGTGGGAAGGTTAACATCTAAATTGATCAAACTTCCTGTTGCTCCAAAATGCAAAGAAATTAATTTCAACAATATGAATGACATTCATCCAAACAGGGAGCTGGTACGTTTACTGGTTTTTCAGGAAAACAGCTGTGATGTTTCTATGGAAACAATCAATCATCTGTTTTAGGAATGCATACAAATCAGTCGTTTCTGGGAGGATCTTGACTGCTTGTGTTGCAAAAAGGGGAACTCAAAATATGGGCACAAACACTCCAAATACCTTTATAGAGATAACATGTTTAATTTAATAATTTTCTATACACAAAAACAGATTTTTTTTACCTCATCTGATTTGATTTTGTGCTGTTGGTTTCTTTTTTTTTTTATTGTGATGGCATTTTAATGTTTCAGATTGTTGCTGCATAACGTTATAAATTAAAAACAAACTTTTTGGATGATTTATTCATTTTACTGTATCTCTATAATAAACAGGGTTGTCTTAAACAAGGCTAAAAGGCTAAACATGCTGCTTCATGTGACACACAAATCAAGTACAACCAGTCATCACCTTACATTACTGGTGTGCTCCCTGATTTGCTTTAGAGAAGTGATCATATTTTTTGGCACAATTATGCATCAAAACATCGCCAAACATTCTCTTGCATGTTTTTTTTAAACAAACCTTATAATGAACTAGATACAAGACAATGGCTAAAGACAACACTACACATGCTGTGCCACCTGCACATCAACAATGAACATTTACAGTCCAGAGGTTTACATTATCTTATTGAACAAACAATGCAAAAAAAAATGCAGTTCTTTAAAAAGTTCAAATGTTCTTATAGCCTTCATATTTTACATGTGATCTATTGTTTCTATTTTAATAATACGCTTCCATACTTCTATTATTTAGAACAGCTAACGTTTTTGAAAATCAACAATAACGTATCTGAAAGAAATGGGGAAAAAGGAGAAAAAGAAAGGAAAAAGAAAAAAGTCCGAATTCCCCTTCCTACCAGTAGGTGGCGGTAGTGAGTTATTTAGTTGTTTGAGAACCACAGAAGAAAAAGACCACTCATTCAGCTCTGTTCTGTTTGTATCCGGACTTTTTACACCATCGCTTTCAAATTTCACCCAATAAAGTATTTTTAGGGGGGTAGACGGATTATAGGAAAGAGACGGAGGGATTCCGGTCGTTTCGCTTCGGTTTCTGGAGGGGAGGCGCTGGTTTCTCCGCTTTGCTTCATGGCGAACGAGCGTCTCCGAGCTCTGGAGGAAGTGGAGAAAGAGATAGCCATGGTCCTCCAGTGTGCAGGTAAGGCAGTGAAACATCTGATTCTGTAAAACTGCTGTTTTTGTGCTCTACTTGCGTATACCATGTGCCCCCCCCCCTCCTAAAAACACACACACACACACACACACACAAAAGAGCCATTATTTTGAAAAGCCTCATTCTCTGTCTTCCGGTTAAAGTAGACTATCATCCATGTGGGTTTGTTTCCCTCTTGAAATATTCTCTGGTCTATTCTGATTTAGCTAAACAGACTCGTGTCTCATTTTGGGACCTGTAACAGTTTTAGGAAGTGAGCGATGCGTCCATACGTGGATTAAAATCCAGAGATTGGTTCCTAATCTGAAGAAAGGCTGTGGAAATCCAGACGGGAAAGACATCGGATTAAAAAAACATAAGCAGAACTTTCATTCTGGATCAGTCACGATCTTCAGGGTTCTGGTGGAACATCTGTTTGTAGAAGAGGAGGAGGAAGAGGAGAAGATGAGGACAGGAAGGACTGAGAGGACAGATGTAGATATTTTAACAGGAAGTTTGAATTTGTGATGGTGAATGTCGTCAGAGAAGGAAGTTCTGGAGGATGAGCAGATCCAGAAGAGGAGAGCTGGAGGAGGATGAAGCAAAGATCAGCGAGGATGAAGAGTAGAAAGACGGTCTGGAAGAGTTTAGGAGAGGAGCCAGAAGAGCTTCTGACTGACGAGCAGAGAAACTACAGATGAGCTGCAGTGCATTATGGGAAAGAGGAGACTGAGGTCAGAGGAACAAGAGTTTGTTTTCGTGCAGAGAAACAGAAGCAGGGATCATGGTGGATGTTCTGGAGATCAGTGCAGGGAAGCAGATGGAGACGGTTTCAGAGGAGCAACAGTGATGATGATGAGGGTGTAATCTAGCAGGAAGGAGGAGGAAGACCACAGAGGAGGTTCATGGATGAAGGAGGACCTGATGGAGTGAGGGAGACGGATGCAGAGGGTCAGAAGGTGGGGAGGATTTGGTCCCACAGGAAGCAGCTAAAAGACAAAGAAGAAGCTGAAGATGAGAACTTTAGAGAAGTTGATTCTGACTCGACTCGCCGCTGTAGAACCGTGTTTTTTTTTCCTTCTGACTGTGATGTTTCCTCTATGCTCTGCAGGTAATATTGTGCTGGAGCTCTCTAAGGACAAACAGATTGCAAGTTTCGTGGAAAGACAACTTCTGCAGTTCCAAAGCTCCATAAACCGAGTGGAGAGTGAGCTGAGCGCCCAGATCCGCTACCTGACGCAGGTACCAGAACCAGAACCGAGCGTGACCTCATCAGTACCAAGTCCCAGGATTCAGTGAAGCAGCAACTCGTCACCTTCCTGCTCATGATAAGCAGCTTTACAGCAGCTGTAACATTTCTAGTATCACAATTAGAGTCAAAGAGTAAAGCAGTTTTTTTATTGCTTAGATCCAATTCCAACGATGTTTTTTCTTGAAGCATTTTTCTGAGGGTGGGGGACATTTATGAGAAAAATGAACATTTAAACTGCATTTCTGACTATTTCTATATTGTGCCTTAAAAAGGCCTGATGGTGAATCAGGAGCAGCTGAAAAAGATCGTATTTGCGATGTAGAAAATACGCTGGGCGGAGCCACAGTCTCCATGCTCCGCCCCTTTCTGATCATCCACCTGCAGACCAGCAGATCCATGTTCGTCTTTGTGTTCGGGTCTGAGCTGGAATCTGGATCAGAACCGGATGGATGGATGGATCTGATGTTGCTGCTAACGTTAGCTTGGGGGTGTGGGGGGGCCGTAAGGTAGCGGTGAGAGATCGTATTTATTTAAACAAATTGAGAGCAGTTGTCAAAAACAAAAAGTGAATATTATGACGTTAATATGCATTTAAATAATTCATGGTTAAATGAAACAATAAATAAGTGTAGGATGATTCAATAAAGCCATGATACCCCCCCCCCTCAATTATTAGTGATCTAAGAATAAAACAGTTATTCCCATTTTCATGACCTACTTTTTACTTCATACATCCATCCATCATCCATCCATCATCCATCCATTAATCCATCCATCCATCCATCCATCCCAGCTCTGGTCCTGATTGAGGTCAAGGGTTGCTGGAGCCTATCCAGCTACTGTTGGGGGAGGGTGGGGTTCACACAGAGGCAGATTTACGTTTAAGAGACAATTTGGAGACTTGAAATTACCCATGAAGCTTAGGTTTCAGGTCCGTTTGTCAGAAACTGGAGGAAACACACGTGACGTGCTTAAGGAGAACATGTAAAATTCTCCCAGCTGGGGTTTGAACTAGCGCCGTGAGGCAGGAGCGCTAACCACTACCCCCCCCGTGCAGCCGTCTAACTTCCCAAACATTGAATCTGATGACAGGAAAACTGTTGTGGATGTCTGCAGGTGGCCACCGGCCAGCCTCACGAGGGATCCACGTATTCGGCCAGGAAGGACTGCCAGATGGCGCTGAACAGAGCCGAGTACGCCAAGGTCAAACTGGGAGAACTGGGACGGGCGTGTGAGGCCATGGTGGAACAGCAGCAGGCGCAGCAGGCCAGCTGAAGGGGAGGAGCTTCCTCTGCACGCCGTCTCCCCCAACGACACGTCCTTTGCGTTGTTTCTTCCAGTCCTCAGTTGTGCCTAAAGAAGGAAACGTGTCGGTTCCTCGTTCACGGTGCAGGACTGTTGTCAGGTCACGGCTTTGTACCGCTTTGTTTCCAGGATAATAAAAGCATCAAAGACAGGATCCGGTCTGAGGAGGTCATGGGATTTTCTACGACAGAAAACGGAATAAGGACGGTTGGAACCAAAAGATAAAACCAGATCTGACCCCACTTCACCTTTCACATCTGTAATCAATTAGGTCTAAATATCATCAGATGGCTGATTTGAGACATTAATTTAACATTAATAACTCATCTTTTGTTGCTCAAAGCCTAAAAACCTGTTGATGCCATTAATAAAGTCTTAATATTTGGATTTACATCACACGCCTTCTTTCTCCACGGTGTTTCTGTCAGATTGTTCCTCAGCGCTGGAGAACCCAACGTTTTCCTTCAGGGCTTTAAAGTTCATTTTCTGTTTGTTCATTTGGGGAAGCAGCCAGAAAATGACGTAAACATCCGTCGGCTGAAACCCTCGAGGGACGTCTGAGCACATCGACAAACACAACAAACACGTATGAATGACGTAGATCACACATGGATCACGGAAGACCGACAATTTGAAGAAATGTAGGTAGTGGTTGTGTGACCAGCCTTAGCGTTAGTCACAACCCTGTAAACATTAATTTTCTTTACCTGTGCGTCAAACCAAGCAGTGCATTTAATACACCTGGACAATGTCCTCACCAAAGAGCTGGAAGTTTATCTCATCAAGTAGATTTACAGCAAGTAACCTATAGACCAGGGGTGGCTAACCCTGGTCCCCAAGAGCCTCAACCCTGCCTGTTTCCAGCTCTCCCTCACCAGCTTGCTGTTGATTAGCTGACTTAAGTGATTTCACATCCTGATTGACTGAACACACCTGATTTAGGTTATCACCATCAAGCAGTCCAGGGAGAGCTGGAAAACAGGCAGGATTGAGGCTCTGGAGGACCAGGGTTAGCCACCCCTGCTATAGAGCATATACATGGAGTGTAGAAGGTATAATATACATATATAATATATAAAATAGTAACTTTTATTCTATTACCTCCCTTTTTGTTAACCAGGGTTCCCCAAATTTGGTCTGGAGAGCTGGCCCCCTGCCAGAAATTCTGCGTTATCTGCTGCTGATTACCTGCAGGTTGGCTGGAAAACATGTAGGAAACCGGCCCTCCAGGCCTGGATCTAGGCCCCCGGCCCTCCAGGTGGACCTGGGCCCCCGGCCCTCCAGGTGGACCTGGGTCCCCGGCCCTCCAGGTGGACCTGGGCCCCCGGCCCTCCAGGTGGACCTGGGCCCCCGGCCCTCCAGGTGGACCTGGGCCTCCGGCCCTCCAGGCCTGGATATGGGCCCCCGGCCCTCCAGGTGGACCTGGGCCCCCGGCCCTCCAGGTGGACCTGGGCCCCCGGCCCTCCAGGTGGACCTGGGCCCCCGGCCCTCCAGGTGGACCTGGGCCCCCGGCCCTCCAGGTGGACCTGGGCCCCCGGCCCTCCAGGTGGACCTGGGCCCCCGGCCCTCCAATCACCTGCTCTGAATCACAGAGGGATTCAAACCCTCACTTTGCTACACATGAGGTTCTCGTGTCCATCTGTGTCACATCACAGCTGTGTGGAATGAAGTGGATGATGAGAGTCAACCTTTAGATAATGAAACATGTAAACTGCTTCAAATAAACCTTTATTCATCCCCAAGCAGCACTTTGAGACAGAATGAAACTAAATAAAGCAAACAGGAGCAAACACACAATTTCACATCATAAATATATGAAAAATATCAGCGTGGATAAAGTAGTACACACTAGTGAGAAAACTTTACTCAAGTTTAAAACTCATTTCTAAAACACAGCGTTCTCTTGACATTTCTTCAGTCCATCGTGATCAGATTTCCATTTACGTTCCTATTTTTCTATCAAGGTTTGAACTTTGAGAGTTTAAAGGAGAGAGAACAGTGGAGGAAGTGTGCGGTGAGGAGTTTGACAGCATCAACACATCTGTAATCCTCCTCCTCAGATTTCATCAGGTTATTGTGAGAACATCATAAACCAGGGAAGATATGCTGTAAATACACACCGCTAGTAGACTGTAACATATATGAAGAGCAAACCCACCGGCTTGATGCTGTCTGACATACTGCCACACATTCTGACTAAACGGCATCTTCTGAGTCTGCTAATGACGCCGACAACACAGACAGATGTTTGCTAGAAATCAGTTAAAATAAACAAAAAAAAACTTAGTCTGACTGAAATGTTTTGTGTTAGAAGTTCAACCAAGCATTATCTGGGTTTTCTGGTCAATAATAAAAGGATTACTTTTAGGGAAAGTATAAAGGTTGGAACATTTAGCTATTGTAAAATGTTAAAGCAAAAGCAGTAAAGAGAGTGTCGCACAGCCACTATGTACATTTAGAGCATATAACACGGATGTAAACTGGTCATACATGAATCTATGTGGAGAAAGTGAGAAAGTTGATTTTCTTTAGGTGACATGTTCACAGATGGATCAGGAATGAACCACATTAAAACCACAGAGGAAGTAGGAATAAACACGCTAAGAACACGTAAACCAACGTAGAACATGAAGCGTGTGATTATTGTGATGTTTCTCTGTAATTCATCAGTGATTCATCATCAATGATGTCATCTGAACGTGATCTGTGCGCCGTATACGTGATCTAAAAGTTAGACATCAGTGGTTCATGCAGGAAAAGTCTGCTAGACAAACGTGGAACGCTCCTGGAAACACACACATTGGTGGATGGATCTACCAAAACGTCCATAATAATTGTGTATAAACTACATAAAATACACATAAAATGAATAATTCTGAACCGACCAAAAAGTCTGGACAGCCTAAAACTGAATTCACGTTCAGACGTGTTGGCTGAAACTCAACAGACGTCTGTGTGCATCAATGAACAGGAGAAACACGTATGGATGACGTAGATCACGCATGGATCACGGACATGTCATACGGGGAAAACGTACGTAGCGGCTGTGCGACACGACCTCACAGTTGTGGTTTCCTCCAACCCTGAAGCCAGATTCCAAAATAATCAAAGCGAGTTTGGCTTCTACAGAACAGGAGGCGACGCTTTAGGTCCTAAAATACCGAAAGTGGAACTGAATCCTAATGAAGCTGATATTCCTCCTGGCTAACTCTACGTCTTGTTGAACCGTCTTGAGAAGTCTGTGCCCATTCTGACAGTAGTTGATATTGTTCACATGTTTACTTAAAGCTGCAGTGACATTGGGAAAAGTAAAAAAACTTTGCTTGTTGTAGTTATTTGTATGCGACAGGACAGCATTTGGTAGTAAATTGTGTCGGTCAGTGTAAAACACACTTGTCTTCTTGTTGCTGAGCGTACTTGATTTTCCGCTGCTCCAGGCTACGGTTGAGGCGTTCGTCCTCTTCCAACGCTCTGGGAATGAAGACAGAAGGATCGTGAGCGGATGCTCTCTAGAATGTTCCTTAGGGTTCTACGTTTTTCATCTATTGTTCTTTAATAGATTCATACTCATTTGCTAAATGATGTCAATATATTTCTAGCGAATCACTTGGCAGCGACTGTGTGCATTCAGACTTCACTGTACTTTGTGGTAGAATGAATAGATTGGGTAGGGCCCTGGCCGGGGGGGTTTGCCCCTGGGTTTCTGTTCATAGTTTAACAAACGGAAACATTTTTTGCTCCTTTGTCCGCCACGCAGCGCTAGTCTCACACCGCAGAGCTATAGAGTCAGGCTTCAGTCCAAAAGGTTCTACAGCTATGGTCCTGGGCCTTGTGGGCCTGTTCCTGTTTGTCCTCCTCCTCCTCCTCCTCCTGCACAGGTGCAGGTATTCGGGAATCAGATGATGGACATAAAAGACCCCCCCCCTTAGGACGGCCCTCCCTCTCCTTCCTCCCAAATCCAGACCCATCGCTGCATCTTCTCTACTCCTCTGTTGGGTTTCTGTTTGTTTTCTAACATACACTTACATTCCCAGACACCCCCACAGCAGCACACCTTCACCCTTTCTGTTATTTTAGCTTTTTATTTCTCATTAAACGTATTAAAAGCACTTTGAGCGCTAAAACCGGCTTCGTCTCTCCCCCATATCTTTAAGGTCCATGGCCAATCGTAACAAATTGGGGGCTCGTCCGGGATCGCAATTTGTTACAATAGCCTCAAGGCTGCTGGAGCTGTGCCCCCCCACCGATAATCAGTTGCAGGACCCCCACTGCAGGCAAATCAAGGCATTTAGTAAGTAGAAAGGCAGTGTTCAGTCACAAAAAGGCTTCCAGTTGTAGCGTAGTACGAGAGTCTCCTGACCTTTTGGCCTGGGTCAGAGGAGAGCACAGTGCCCTGAAAGACGACACTGTTCTAATAAATTCAAACATGAGGTGTCCTCATCCATTTAGCTTGATTCAATAGGTGCAAAGAAGCTCTGATCTGACTGGGAATGAGGGTTGTTGCTCTCTCCGTTTGGATTTTTGGCCTGATTTCGTTTCTCCCGGGTCTGGACCTGCTTCGTACCTGAACACATCATGTGTTTCAGCCTCGCTCTCCCTCTCTCTCTCTCTCCTGTTTTCCAGTAGATGTGTGAGCCTCACCCCATCTCTTTGGCGTCCATGTCATGAACCAGTTGGTCTCTTTGGTTGACCAGAGACACCAGCTCCTGGATCAGCAGCTGCTCTCTCTGTGCATGCGCCTGGGACTGGTGGCCCTCTGCAATAAATGCACCGAAATATGTCAACAAACTCCTTTGGATTCTCTCCTCTACAGATTTCACTGTGTGTTTTTGTTCAGTTATGGGAAAACCATCTGGAAGAGACTAAAGAATAAACTAAAGGTGTGGACTGTATTTGATGCATGTGTATTAATACTGTTTGGACATCACAGAGTAATGTCTCACATGGAGGACAGTATTTGATTATTATTGTTATAATAAGTATTAGTGAGTCAATCCAGGTGAAAAATGTCTGCAAACCTTTAATGCTCATCAAGTCTCTCAGTTCTTTGTTTAACAGCTTCAGTCGTTCTTCCAGGTCCTGTTCTTGCAGTCTGGAAGAACAAAACTGAATAAATGAAAATGTTTTTCTATACGGGATCACTTCATGACAAAGGGCTTTAAGATTAAAAAACCATTAAACATTAAGATCAAACATTTCAAACCACAGCAGAAACTAACAAGAGGCGGTAGAATAAATAAAATTAGAGCACTTTCTATTGTGAGAGTCGTATACGAGCAGGAGGCGCTTTAGGAACTAAGATGTATGGAAACAGCTCAACACGACATTTTGATCAAACTTTACCAAATGAAACTAATGTTCTATCCAAGAATATCTGGAAAAAAGATAAAAATAAAAAACTTTTAATCCACATAAAAAGTTTTCTATCTTTAATAACCGTTTTTTTTTTTCACATTTAGAAGCTTCCAAACACAAACAGCTGTTAAATGTAGGTTCAAATCAGAAGTTGAAAGAGAGTTTGTGCTTTTCTATTACAGTAAATGTAAAGATTTCACTGCCATTGTCAGACCTACAATGATCCACATTATCGTTTTCTTTTCTTACAGGAGCTGGAGGTGGTCCTGCCTCCGGATTAAAGCGTTTTTCTTGTTGACCAGGCTGAACCATTCCTGAATCAGCGTCTCCTCCTCCACCTTGTTGTTACCTGCACACACAAAAGGACGACCACCAAGCTGCCATTAAAACACAACAACTGATCTCTGCGATTACTAAACCAAATGGCAAAGGTCTACCTTTTTTTTTATGGGCACACTTTTGCAACTTACAGAATTTTTTTTATTGTAATTAGTTCTGGTAATAAATGAAACATTTCCAGAGGAACGAGATAAAGATTATGACATCAAGTCTTCCTGAAAACATCAACCCCTTTAGTTGTTCCGTGTCAGACCTGGGTTTAAGATGGACTGAACTGCCAAATCCTCTCTGTGGTCAAATCCAGCCTCTTTCATTTGAGGCAGTAATCCATGCTTTCATTACATCTCAGCTGGATTACAGGAACTCAGCCAGTCGTCCCTCTCACGGCTCCGGCTGGTCCAGAACGCCGCTGCTCGGGTTCTGGTTGGAGCACGTAAGAGGCTGGCTGCCTGTGAAGTTTAGCCTTCATGTGAAGATTCTTTTATTTGTTGAAAAATCTTTATGTTAGGTACCTCTCTGAGAGTTTCTCACCCCAAACCCATCAGATCAGCTGATCAGCTGCTCCTGGAGGTACCGAGGTCCAGGAGGAAGCTCTGAGGGGATCTGAGCACCGAAGCTGTGGAACGCGTTTCAGCTGAGCATTCGGCAGACATCCTCACAGAAACGTCTCAAATCCAGCCAGGCTTCTGACACAGCATGAGACTCTGCCCTGCTGGCTCCTGCTTTCATCAGTGTTCTTGTTTTGTTATGGAGAGCGTCGCCGTCCAACGCTGTCACCGCTGACTGACCACTTAAGCAACGCCGGCAATCACCAGTGGGAACTGTCTCCAGCGTTCCAACCTCACTACATCTCCCAGCAACCCCAGCGCACACTTCCTGGATGCCGCACACCGGATTCTCATTCATTCAATCAACCATCGCTTAGACTGCCGGTACCTGTCGGCTGCCTCTGGAGTCCCACAAGCCAGCCAGGCCTGGTAGGACTCTTTCTTCAGCTTGACGGCATCCCTTACTTCCGGTGTCCACCGCTGACAGGCGACAGGCACCAGAGACCTGCGACCACAGCAGCAGCGGAGACAATGGAGGTGGAAAACACTCGGTCCACTCGGACTCGATGTCCCCAGCCTCCCTCCGTACCGGTTTGAAGTTCTCCTGGATGTGGGAATTAAAGACTTTCCTAGCGTAGGGCTCAGCCAGACGTTCCCAGCAGACCCTCACAGAGCGTTTGGGTCTCCCAAGTCTTTCAAGCCTCCTTCCCCTCCAGCGAATCCAACTCACCACCAGGTAGCGATCGGTGGACAGCTCCGCCCCTCTCTTTACCCGAGTGTCCAAAACACCTATCTACCCGGTATCTCTAAACCTCTCACACAAGTTCAGGCTCCTTCCCTCCCAGAGAGGTGACGTTCCATGTCCCAAAAGCCAAGTTCCATGACCGGGTTTGGGCCGCTAAGGCACCCGCCTTCGACTGCCACCCAAGCCACATAGCACCGCCCCTTTTGAGGTCTCCTATGGGTGAGTGGTCCCATGTCATTCCTTCGGTCTGAGCCCGACCGGGGCCCGTGGGGAGAGCCCCCGTCACCAGGCACTCACCTGCGAGCCCCAACCCAGGGCCTGGCTCCAGAGTGGGGCCCCGCTGACGCCAATCCGGGCCACGTAGTTGGGTCCTTGATTGTTCTGCTCATCAGGGGGTTCTGAACCGTCACCCAGGACCGGTCTTCCATGGGAGACCCCACCGGGGGCTTAAACCCCAGACAGCTAAACTCCTGGGATCACTCAAGCTCTCAGACTCCCCCACCACGTTAAGATGGCGTGATAAGTCTGTGACAATTTCCCATACAGACCACAACTTTTCTCCCTTTTTCCACATAGATTCAGTAATGACTGATTTACATCCGTGAAACATGAGCACATTGTAGAAACACGTGGGATGCGGCCCGTAAAGGTTTGGTTACAGCCACTAATTCATTTACCTGCTTCTATTAACTGTCTGAGTTTCTTCTCTACCACTCCTGCTCTGCTGTCAAGGCGAGCTTGCTCTGCTTCCAGGGCTTTCATCTGCTCCAACACGTACTGACCCGGCTCCTAAAACCAGAAAAACGTCAGGAAAGATTAGCAGAACATTGCTGCATTCCCGTTAGCGTGTCCTGTAGGATTTCCCCCAATAAAACAAGAGTTTGACCAACGACTCACCTGTCCTTCTTGTTTTAGCTGCGTCAGCGATTTCTCTGGAAAAGGACACAGAAATGACCGTCATGCTAAAATAAGGAGATAGGCGGGAAGGGAAGCAATGACGGTAAATCTGACCAATTTCTGAGTTCCTCCAGCTTTGTTCCACAGCACTCTGATAAAGAAAAATACACCTTTTTACTGAACTATGTAGTAAATAAATGAATAAATATGACATCGATAAATTGCAAAGAATAAAGATTATACAAATAAGATCAAAGCGCACCACTGAACCGTCTCCATCAAATGACGTGCTTTGTTGAGATCTACGCTTCTTAACCAGATCAGCATCTTTGACTCGAATAAGACTCGACTTTGTTGAAAAGCGGGTCCGTGGTCGTGGCACTGGGTGTTGGGTACTTTGTGCTGCACTTGTTGGAGGAACCTGTTTGTGCTCCGCTTCAGCAGGAGGAGCCACGTTCCTGCTGCTGCTGCCTGCCTTCTCCGGACGGTTTTCGGTCCCAGTCTGCTCCTGGAGCCTCTGGATGCAGTACTGAAAGGTTTCCTCACGGCTCTCGGGGGTGTCATGGTTGTCTGCTACCGCATATCTGCTTTCACTGCAGTCCTTCTCTATGTGGAGCACGCTAAGCTGCTGGCCTGTGAAATGGGTGTAGATCTGGTTGAGGTAGGTCATGACAATCAGGGGGTCTGGAACCTCAAGCATGACCAAGTCTGAAGGTTCCATCAGTCGAGAAATACCAAGATCAGCAAAGGCATCGAAGGCCTACAGAATCAATCAAAAGGTTACAGTCATTCAGTAGAAAAAACATATCGATAACTCATCAATGAGCAGAATAGATCAGAAAAGTAAATCTCTGCCAATCATCTAGCTCTTTATGGAGATGAAGGAATTTCTGGCTTTCATGTTTTTGTATCAGGGAGGAACTTTCCTGATATTTAGATCTGCGGTTTTTCTGTGCTAACTCTGGATGATTGTTATGGATTGTTTTAGGCCTAAATAAGAATCTTTATCGTTATCGTGATATCAAGCTGTGCAATACGCACATCGTAAAAGGCAGCGAAACCCCGATAAATGGTTACCTTTAATGTGCGAAAACAATCTTATGGCAGCTTGAAGTATTTAACCAATCAAATAATCCCTTTATGACCAATCAGATGGACGCCTTCACGCTGTTGACCAATCAGACGGAGCTCTGCTACGTCAGATGTTCACCTTCTATGTAGATGAAGGTCGTTTGTATTCCTTAAGTTTGGTTGACGCTTATTTAAATTAAACTGTTGCCGAGAAATTGAAATGAAGTTTTTTATTGTTTGGTATCGTAAGTTATATTGTCAATGCAATATTGATCACTAATATCGCAGATCATGAGTTTTCCTCATATCGTGCAGCCCTAGTTTGTTTTGAGAAATGCTAGAAAAATTCTGTTTGCAATCTACAAATGAATCCCACATATTATAACTGGAAAAGGCAGCAGGTGTTCCATTAAACTCATTTCTGAGAGTGTTTGGGGTCGCTCCAATGACTCGTGAACACATGTCCTTCCTAAGGTCAGCCTCAGAAGACATTTTTCGTACTTTCATTTACTGAACCCTGATTTTTGCTTTTAGACTCGATATGTGGTTTAGTAAAGCTCTAGCTTTTGTTTAACCTGGTTTGTTGTTTAATTATTAGTTTGGCACCCCTGGGCTCAGTAACTGCTTTAAATTATCCAATATTATGTTTAACAGCCAACAGACTGTTGTTTTTTTAACTGTATACAGTGTTTCCTTGTTTATCATGGAAGTTATGCTCCAAAAATAACCTGAAAAGTGGTCTTTATTTCTAAAGATGATTTTTAGCTCCTCCGTTGTTAAACTGGTTTTTAGTTATTATACAACGAAGATATATCAGTGTTTTGTTTATCACTAATCCTTGCTATCAAATTCAACATTTAATCTGTGTTAAAATGTTATTTTATGCGTGTGAACACTCAGTTTTGGTAAGCTTGTGATAGCTGTGATGTCTTGATGGTAACAAACCTTTTTGTTGTTCTGCTTGATGTCATACGGATCCAGCATTTTGTAATTTCTGAGAGAGATTAAAATAATAAAAAAACTACTACGTAATTGCATTAACATTAGAAAAAGAGAATTATCTGTGAAGTATTTCTTACATTTTTTCTGGATGAAAGTGGTGTAGAATAGCACAGAATGCCAGGCCATTTCTCCAGGAGGTGGAGAAGTTTGAGATCTTTACTCCCTTGTGATCCTGTGTGACCTCCTGACACCACTTCAGCAGAGACTGACTGGACGTCGCCGCGGCAGAACAACTCTGAGTACACAACAGGAAGGACAAAAACATGACCAACAAGAGAGCAGTACAGAACAGACAGCAGGAGGACCAAACCGGCGTTAGTGAGAGGAATGGAGGAGAAATGTTCTGGCTCCATTTTAAAGACGAAGAAGACGGGTGACGAGCAGAGAAATTACAGATGAGCCGCAATGAATTATGGGAAAGAGGAGTGGATGCCAGTCTAAGGTCAGAGGAACAACAGTTTGGTTTCCTGCAGAGAAAGAGAAGCACAGATGTTTGAGGAGGTTTCTGGAGAAGCACAGAGAAGGTCAGACGGAGGAGGAGGAGGAGGAGGTCTGGAGACACAGAAGAAGGTTGAAGTTCAGAGGTGGAAGACAGCAGTGAGATGTTTGTAGGTGAGGAAGAGGAGTTGAAGGAGGAGGGACTGCTCTGTCTGGTTTACTATGACGATGGACAGACTGACAGAAGAGGTTAGACAGGAATCACTGGGGATCATGATGTTTGCAGATGATGATGTGATCTGTAGTGAGAGCAGGAAGCAGGTGGAGGACGTCTAGAGAGGCGGAGGTTTGATCAGGAATGAAGGTCAGCTGCAGCAGAACACAGTATCTGTGTGTGAATGAGAGGAACTGAAGTAGAAGGTGGGATTACAGGGAGCAGAAGGTGGAGGAGGTGGAGGACTTTGGGGCAATAGTCCAGAACAACAGAGAGTGTAGGAAGGAGGTGGAGAGGCGTCTGCAAGCAGGTTGGAACGGGTGGAGGAAGGTTTCAGGTCTGATGTGTGACCAAAGAGGGTCATCCAGAATAAAAGGAAAGTGAAGAAGACTGTGGTGAGATGGTGTTGGTTCAGAGATTCTGATGTAGAGACAGGAGGCGGAGCTTAAGACGCTGAGGTTCTCTGTGGAACCAGGATGGATCAGGAATGAATCCACCAGGATGGATCAGATCATTTACTGCATAAACAAGCCCCTTTAGAAACAAGTCAAAAATTTTTACCCCAGTGGCAGATTTTCTTTCAATAAGCAAAAAAATCTGTCAACGGGGTGAAAAAAAAAGGTCTTACCAAGAATTATAACTTCAAGAAACAAATTCAGTTCACCAAGACATGTTTTCTCAAACCAAAATCATTTTGCTACTGAAAACTTTCTTGATACGATAATTTTTCTAGCAAGACAGAAAAAAGGACGGTGCTTTTGTTAAACCAGGCCGTGTCCAATATTGACTATGTACATTTAGTTTATATTACATGGATGTAAGCTGGTCATACATGACTGTAAGTGAGAAAGTTGTGTTCTTTAGGTGAAATGTTCACAGATGTGTCAGGAATGAACCACGTTAAAACTACAGAAGAAGTAGGAATAAACACGCTAAGAACACGTAAACCAACGTAGAACATGAAGCGTGTGATTATTGTGATGTTTGTCTGTAATTCATCAGTGATTCATCATCAATGATGTCATCTGAACGTGATCTGTGCGCCGTATACGTGATCTAAAAGTTAGACATCAGTGGTTCATGCAGGAAAAGTCTGCTAGACAAACGTGGAACGCTCCTGGAAACACACACATTGGAGGATGAATCTACCAAACATCACACACATTGGAGGATGAATCTACCAAAAATCACACACAACTGAGTAAGATTTATGCAAAAATTGTGTATAAACTACATAGAACACACTTAAACTGTGTAATTCTTAACCAACCAAAAATTCTGAACATCTCAAAACCATAAAACACGTCGGCCCTCGATGGACATCTGCGCACATCGCCGAACGCCGAACGCAACAAACACCTATGAGTCACGTATCACGCATGGATCATGAAAGCCCGACATTTGTTAAGTGGAAAATTCACAAGCAGCTGTGTGATGCGGCCTTGAGATTCAGTTTTTGCAGCGTGTTACTCACACTTAAAGACGCATCTGCAGCTTTTTTCTGCCACGCTGTTGCTTCACTCCTTTTTTCTGATTGCGTTTCTGTTTTTGAAGCATTAGTGTGTTGGATCTTTCCATGTGGAATAGGTAAGTACCTGCAAAAGGATACAAACACACAAAAACCTTAAACGGATTGTTTTCAAACCTGTAGAAGGTTTTCAAAATGCTAATTACATTGCTAGTTGACGGTAGAGGCGCCATAGACATTGGACAGAGCACCAGTAGCTTTCTCCGTCATTTCGTAACTGCAGTCTTGGAGGGCACCTCAACGTCTTTTTAAATCACCAAACAAAACAAAAAATCATTTTCATTTTATTTGTATTTAGTCTTGGGAAACTACATGTGAACTGTTGCAAAACAGCAGTCAGTGAAGTGTGAGGGAGGGGCTGCAGAGGTGGGCTAGGTGAAGGTGTAAAGCTGGGTGTCATCCACAAAGAAAGAAAATAAAAGTAATATTTTCAGAAAATGTAGCCAAGGGCGCCGAGGTTATTGACAAAAGTGATCAGCCCTTGAGCCTGAGGTTGAAGTGAGCAAAAAGGGAAGAACTTTCATGGTTTCTCCGACGGCAGGCAGGGAGAGGATTAAAAACCAAAGATGTGTGAAAGAGCGATTCCCACAGCTGTTTTGTGATAAGTTCACATTGACATATGTGAAAGCACTATACACGGTTTCATGAACACGCTATTAGCACAAGCAGAAGGGAGGGGATTCTTCCTTTTTTTTACGTTCCATCATCTAAATTTGGAAAAGGCTGGGTGAGAAATGTCAAAATGGGGCAAATCCCGCTAACCTTGCTCCAGGCACAAACAGCAATTATTCATTTCTCCTTCATGATCGATTGTTAACCGGTTGGCTCTTGCCATGAAAAAGACAGTAGTCCTATGTCACCACCAAATCAGTTTTCCTGATTGGTCAAAGTTCAGCTGTTGGACGTTCAAAGTAGTTGAACTTTGAGCGGACGATCAATGAACGCCCGCTTTGTACGTGGAGTAGAGCCCAAAAACGGACTTAGAAAATTGCGTAGGGACGTGTGGAAGCCTGAAACGTGGTTTTACGTGGGACTTTTCATTCAAAGCGGTCACTCGAAGGTCAGCGGCCAAGACCGACGTGAACGTGGAGCGACGTGTGAAAAAGTGTTGAAGGCTCAGATCCAGATAGTTGGGAATGGATAGGAGCCCAGAACCAGTTACCTCTTTGACACATCTTTCATGGTATAAAATCATTTCTAAAATGAACACAACTGCTACATTTCACCTCCAACAACAAACTGGCATGCAAAATGAAAAGGCAGCACACATCAGAAGCTCTGATCAGAATCCCTTTCGGGTGTTTCGAACATGTTCTTGTGGCATTTTCCTGACGATAGACGACGTATATAAAGAAAATTACGCTAAAAATGACATTTCTTAGTATTGCTTTATTCAAATCCTTATGAATCAGGATGAAATGATATTTGAAAAAGAGTTCATTTGTGACAAAGACAAACAGATCCATGAACGTCTTTGTTTTCTGATCTGTACGACTGGAAGGCCTGATGTTGCACTTTTGTTGCATCGGTAGGTCTGTAAGGCTCCAAACTGAACAACTGTATTCCTACTCACCCCCCCGCCGACGATTTGATCGGTTCACTTCTGACTTGTTCAAAGTCTGAACCTCCAAGCAGCTGCGACTTCGGGATGGGGAGGGTACTGGGGTCTGAAGCTGAAAAACACAGGAAACAATGAAGTTTGCCTGGAGATTCTGCTTCCATCCACCGTCTATGAATGAAAGAATCCTGTGTTGCTGCTCACCTGAGTATTGAGTGTCCTCCTCACTGAGAGTACTCAGCTGTCTGCTAATCTCTACAGAGAAAGGAAGCACAGACAAGAGTACTCAGCGATTTGATCGCTACCTTAAGATCAAACCACAAGTGTTCATAAAATGAAACGATCAAAAGAACCAGACAGAAACATAAAAAGCACTCTCGCATAATAAAGCGAGAAGGTCCTGGTTCAAATCCCAGCTGGGTCCTTTCTGTGTGGAGTTTGCATGTTCTCCTTCATGTGTGGGTTTCCACACGAGAACAAGAACATGCCTCCAACAACATGCTTCATAGGTTCACTGGTGAAGAGGCGCTAAGGTGTGAATGTGAGTGTGTGTGGTTGTACGTCTCTGTGTTGCCCATCAGTGAACTGGTGAAACTCCCCTTTAGCCCACGGTAGCAGGGATAGACTCTCTCCTCGTGACCCCGGAAAAGATTAAGTGAGCTTGAATAATAGATGGATAGATGATAGATTGATGGGTGGGTTGATGGGTAAATGCTTGTACAGATGGGTAAATGGATGGACGGTGGAGATGCATGGGTGTGTGGATGTGCAGAGTTATGCCAACTACAGAGGAATAAAGCTGATGAGCCAAACGATGAAGTTATGGCAACGACTATTGAAGCTGGACTACGAGCAGGAGTGAACAACTGTGAGCAGCAGGATGGTTTCATGCCAAGATGAGATATTTGGTTGGAGGACGTTGATAGAGAAATACAGAAGGAGCTACACTGTGCTGTAGGGGTGACGGAGGAGTTCAAAGTGGGGGTGGGATTACATCAGGGATCAGCTCTGAGCCCCTTCCTGTTGGGAACGGTGATGGACAGAATGACGGATGAGGTTAGACAGAATCACTATGAACTGGGATGTTTGCAGACGATTGTGTGGTTTGTAGCGAGAGCGTGGAACAGGTGAAGCTAGAGAGGTGGAGGTAGCTGGTGTTGGAGTAGAGGATGCAGAAGACGGGGTTAGATACACAAGCTGAGTCGCTGTGGCGACCCCTGAAGGGAAAAGCCCGAAGGAAAAGAAGAAGAAAAGGGTTTTGTCTTAACAATAAGACATATACATTAAGATGATGTTTAGAGTTAAGATGTGATTTTTTAACTTAATATGTTTTTATTTAAGTTATTTATATTTATATAATAGGATAATTAAGATACTTTACATACATGAATGCCTTAATATGTGTCCTTTTTACTTTGTCCTCTATCCATCTCTATTGGACCTTCAGTAACTGGACCTTCAGCTCTTTTAATTTAGAGTGTGTTCAGACTGGACACATTTGGTTCCCCAAAGTGAACCAGAGTTCGTTTACCCCGATAATCTGGAACAAATTTCAGTCTGAATCCATCCAAGCGGACTCTGGTCCAGGACCAGGACCAGCTCTCTGACCCATCATTGGAGGTGGTCTGGGTTAGTTTCTAATCGGACTGAGCTTTGGTTCGCTGTGAGATTCCTCAGTCTGAATGCAATCCGTTCCCGGAGCGGAGAAACTGAACCAAAGTGGACGCCGTAGCCGACGTGAACAGGATAGGAATGAAGCAACGGATGAGCCGAGAACAAAGATAAAGCAGCGATTGTCTTTGTATCAATCAAAACCAAAAAAAAAAAAAAAAATCCAGCTGTTTATTTGTTAGAACGTTTATTTTAACATCGCTGAAAAGCTTCTTCCACGCTTTTCTGTGTCTCGTGGTCCATAACAGAACGGTCCGCTCAATGCCAGCCTGAATACAGACCAAACTCGAGGTTCAGGACTCGATCCGCAACAAAGGACTTTCCAGTCTGAATCCACCCAAAGAGAAGTGGTGATCACTTAGTGTCATGGAGTAAGAATCATCACATCGTAAATGCAAACATGTATGATGAACGGCTGTTCTAAACACGGAAACTAAAGTACAACTTTTGGAAAGGAAGACTTGGGGCTTTCATTGGGCGAACCACCAGAACACAGCATAGACCAGACCTGCTCAACCCCGGGATCCAAGATCTACCATCCTGCCTATTTCCTTCCTCTCCGCCTTGTTTTCTGCTGAAGGACCACAAAGTTGATCACTCAGCCTTGGGTGTCCTAGTGGATGGACACCCTCGGTGTTGGTTATGGACAAACTGTGACGAGCACAAAGGTCCAAGAACCCTACCCGGGTTCAGATCAGGGAGGCCGCTAACTCCATTCATGCCCTTTGAGGTGCCTTTGTAATGGCACATGTGGGCGTCAAAGTCCCATAGAAGGGCAGTGGTGTCCCCCGTTGGGGCGCCCCAGAGTCACCAAGAAGGCGGGGTCCTCTGACCTGCTTACTTTGGCAACAACATCCGCTTCAGTTAAACTGACGTCTGCTGTCTTCAAGCATCAGCATTTTTGTCTGTTCTAAAAACTAAAAGAGAATCAAAATAAATGTTTACCCATCACATGAATGTCTAGTCCAGTTCCACGGCCACCTTTTTTCTCCTTACTGGCTTCATCGTCACTGTCATTAAAGTCATCCAGATTGCCAATGTCACTCTGCTTCATGCTGAGTAAACTAGCCAGACTTTGCATGTCTTCATCCCTGTGAAACCAGACAGAATCCTCACAGATCACAGCTTCAGATGAGAAGTTCCTTTCAGAAGTGCTCATGAACAAACTCACGTGGCTTTGCCTTCCTTCAGAAAGATGCAGGACAGGCTCAGCTTCAACGTCGCTTCAACCACTTTCACAGACAGAGGCTTCAGTTTCAGGGTGACGTCAAAAGTGGCTGGTGTGTCACTGGCATACTTTTTCATATTCATCTCCCCTGAGGCCAACACTTTTTTATGGCCTTTAGTCTCCTGATAGAAAACCAGAAAATCCTATTTAGACATAGGGAGACTTTCACATTTGCACTTAACATTTGAATAAGCTTACCTAAAACATATTTGTTATTTTGAGATATATTGAGATCTGACTTTTATAATCCGATGGGCCGATGCTGAACTGGTTATTTTAGTCAGCTAAAATAACCAGTTCATTTGAACAATAATAACTACGACGAAGTTTAGAGCCACCAAAAAAAAAAAGGTAAATTACGAGATTTTGAGTAGTAAATTTACGAGATTTTTTCTCATAAATTTACGACTTAAGATCTCATAGTTTAACAGTTATGACTTTTTTTCTTGTAAATTTACTACTTAACAGTCGTAATAATAAAAATAAAAAAATTATAAACTGGTCCTAAAACTCTGTCGTAAATAACAAAAGAAAAAGAATATTTTTCTATTTTCTCATATATGAATGCGTTCATGATGCGTTCACTTAAACTATGGTTTTTACGGTTGAAAATGTAAATCAATCACCAGTGTTTCGGGATCTCTTATTTTCAGTACGACGAGTTGGGGTCGCCCAAAGTGTTACTATGTGACATGGAGTGGGGGGGGGCCCTACCCATGAATCCATTTATTCTTTTATTTCCTGCCAAAAGAAGCTTTCCAAATACGTTTGTTTTTGCTAACTTTGCTATCTTGGGGGTTTCAATTTAGTGATCAGCGGCTTTAGGAAGGTACATTTTTGACAGGCGACTTGACGTGTCGAGGATGAGTCGGATGGGGTGGAGGGAATCCAGGAATCAGGAATCGGAGTAGAAATCAAAAGGAAAAATGTACGTCGTGTTTTTTCTCTGCCAATCGGGGGCTAGGGACCCCCTGCTGTTGAGTTATTTGATAACAAAGGACTGCAAGGCACATCAAAAAGTCATATTCTATTCATTTGGTATGAAAATAGGAGACTTACATTTTCTATGACAAACCTCCAGTCCTTGTCCTCAAATTCTTTTGCAGTTGGTTCCTGTGGTTGAAGAAACAATTGTAAACCTTAGAAACAATCCCAGCAGCAAACCATTTGTCCCTCATAGCTGCTGGGATTTGCTGTGAACCAACTGAGGATTCAAGTCTGGTTCCTAAAAGACATCTTCATCCTTCATCCATCGGTGTGTTGCTCACTTTTACAGGCTAGTCTTCAAATAGATAAAGTCAAGACAATTTGGCCTGGAGAGTCTGGAAATTCAACGGCATAACAGTTGTAATTCATTTCTCTCCACTTTGATCCATTTTTTTCTATTGTGTAAAAGACAAAAGTGCTTTATGAGAAAAGTTGAAGTCTAACCAGTTGTGTGAAACGTGATCTCTATATTAAACCCCTCCCCTTGGGGGGCGGTGAGCTGCAGTCACAGCCGAGCTCTGGAGCCATTTGGTGGTTGAACCCCCCCAATCCAACCTCCTAATACATGGCGTCAAGCACAGAGGCGTTGGGTCCCATTTTTGGAGACTTTTGAATGACCTAAATGTGGATTTGAACCCAAGACCTTGCAGTTCTAGGACAGACACTCTACCACTGAGCTGGTTGAAGCTGGTCCACAAAGCCTAACTGATGTTTTCTACAACTTGCTCACAAAATACAGTAAAGTTGTCTTTTTTGTGTAGACTTTGATTTACTTATTGGTTTTTTTGAGTCCCACCATAAAGCTCTAGAACCCAAAAGGTGCAAAGACAGCAGCTGATGTCGTCCAGGAACAGCTCTGTGTAAATGTTCTGTGTACAAACAAAATGAAATATGTGTACAACTATTTATGAGCCTTATAGTTGGAATGTGAATCATCTGATGATCGTCAAACACCCAGACCACGTTCCAGCACAGGCTCACACCAGCACACAGACTTTCCTTCATACCTTGAAGAGTGTGACCGTGATGTTCAAACTCTCTGGAACCTGCCAGACCACAAGGCCTCTGTAGGGGTTCTCTATGCCTGGCTGCCAGCCGTGGAGCTACAACAACAACAAAAGCTGCTGTAACTGCCATTCCATGGCTGGAACCGCACACTACCACCACCAGGAAACCCAACCAACCATCCATCCATCCATCTGTCCGTCCATCCATCCATCTGTCCATCCATCCATCCATCCGTCCGCCCATCCATGCATCCATCAAGGCATCCGTCCATCCATCTATCCGTCCGTCCATCCATCCATCCATCCATCCATCCGTCCGTCCGTCCATCCATCCATCTGTCCATCCATTCATCCATCCATCCGTCCATCCATCCATCCATCCATCCATCCATCCGTCCATCCATCCGTCTGTCCATCCATCCATCCATCCATCCATCCATCAATCCATCCATCCATCCGTCTGTCCATCCATCCATCCGTCCATCCGTCCATCCATCCATCCATCCATCCATCCGTCCGTCCATCCATCCGTCTGTCCATCCATCCATCCATCCATCCATCCATCAATCCATCCATCCATCCGTCTGTCCATCCATCCATCCATCCATCCATCCATCCGTCTGTCCGTCCATCCATCCATCCATCCATCCATCTGTCCGTCCGTCCGTCCGTCCGTCCATCCGTCCGTCCATCCATCCGTCCATCCGAATATTAAATTCAATCACATTTCTTTACGTTCAAGTCTAAACAATTACAGATTTTTTGTCAGATCTTTGGTGCAGCATAAGGATTAGTTTTTTGAATTATTTTGAGTTTTTTTTCAAGCAATTTCTGCAATATGACATTAAAAATACATTGATACATCAAGTCCATTTAGATTATTAATTCTGAATTGATTAGAAAATAATGAAAGGAAAATGATGCTATCTTATTGACATTAGAATTGCTAATAATCAGAAATATTTGCATTTATACACACAGTAATCACTTATCACACATTGAATTCATTTAAAAATAGATAGATAGATTGATTGATTTAAAGGGAAGAGGAAGGAGCAAATTCATGACTTAGTCCCAACAGGTAGATCCGGCCCATCTGCAGGTGAAAAATGGTCAAACCTGTTTGGGGCTTGTAGATGGTCGCACGAAATATTAAGGTCGTAGACCGCTAGGTGAATCAGCAAAGAGAAAATGTTCATGACCATTTGCTTCTAAGAACACGCTGTGAGCGACAGGACCTAGTGAACAATTGAACGACACACACATGGGAACGTCCAGGGGAAGACGTCATAGTCGTACAGATTTTTCCCTCTTTCAAGTCCTCTGAAGTCCGTTTTTTGGTAATAAATGAGCGCTCCTCGCATAGCCCGGGTGTTACAAACGAGCAAAGCAGACAATCAGATTGTAGTTAGTGTGGGCGTCCCTATTTAAACCATGTACATACCGCGTGCATACAGCATTGGCACGTGGTCTGTAAGGAGCCAGTGCTCACACTGCACCAATGACCACAGTGTGGCGTGAAGGGCGCCGTACGACAGCATCACCCGTAACTTACACCAGCCTTATGAATCTTCCTAATACACTTACCACACATCACAGTTTACTCCAAAACTCAGGGCCATTCCTACCTTTGTGCTGTAATGTCGGCTCCTCCTGGTCCACACCACTCTCAGTTTATCTGGTTGCCTAAGTGAAAATGACATAAAGCTTAAAGCATTTTCATTTCTACAAACTTGTCTTATGCAGAAATAGCACCAAATGCATCAAACTTTATTTATAAAAGTTCGAAACACAAAAATTGCTTAAGTTGGCAAAAAGCCTGCAGTAACCATTGACAGGACTGAGCAACCCCACCCTCCTGGCATTCCAAACAGGAAGTACCTGCTGGCTCCAAAAAGCCAAAATCCCATGGACGTCTATAGACATAAACAGGTGTTAGTCATTCGATTAGGCAGAAGAACCATTCTTGCTCCTGTGATACTTTTTATCAACATCTTCTTGATAATCCTATTTTTCAGATTTTTTCTGTTGCGCAAGTTATTTAAGTTATAAACTGACCAATCAGATGTCTTAATATCAGTAGGTGGCCTTGCATCAAACATTTGGGTGTTTGATTGACAGATTCTCCCGAGCCTGCTTTCAGTGGAAGGGGTGTGGCCTTCTTACATGCTCACTCCTGATAGGAGAGAGTGGTTGTCATAGAAATGTAGACTCAGATCGACATGAACCGTTCACGGCTTACCGAGGACGTCCGGTTCCAACATGGTAATGGACATATCACAGAAAAATGGCGACTCGTTTGGTTGGAACCGGAAGAAAGCCATTTACTATGTGAGACGTCTCACTCGCTCAGTCCAGTTCTATTTACAGTCAATGGCAGCAACAAGGTCCTGGAGATGGACCCATTTGTCCTGAGCTTCTGAAGGCTTCAAATGTTGTGGGACGGTCTTTGGGTGGAGGTTTCTGTGGGATTTTCTCCAATTACAGGAGACCGACCCTTCTCAGATTCCTCGGTGAGGTCTGTGTTGACATGTTCCAGAAGGAAGTTCAGTTGTTACGACAACCTCAGGTTTCAGTAGAACGTCCTCCTGACTGTGAAACACTAGACTGGCTCTTTGTCTTCTTTTATTTACTTTTGTTATTCTTTTATTATCCCAGTAGGCAGATTAAAAATAAATATCTAAAACACAATTTTAAAGAGAGGTTATGGAAAAAGATGAAAACAGAAGAAGTTAGCTTGGTTCAGTGACGGTCTTATTCCTCCTTTCCCAGCAGTGGTGGTGTAAATCCTGATGAGGCAAAGGATCAAGGAGGAGCTTCTCGGTTGGTGAAGGTGGTGCATGAAGGCTTGTTGACTTTGTTCACTACTGCTCCACCACCTCCTCTGCTGGACCGAGTGAGAAAACGGTTCACTTCTGATTCCAACCAAATGAACTCAATTCAGTCGCCATTTTTTCTTGACACGGACGCCGCCATCATCCTTTATAGTTCCCTCTCCTTCGTACCCCACATTCATCTGCGCAGTATAAATCGTCTTCTTCCCCTCCCTTACTGTCCACTCCCCTTCCATTTTGGTTCATAGTTTGGTCACTTCACGCCTTGATTACAGTAATGCTCTTCTCTTTGGTTTACCTAAAAAAACTCTCAACTCCAACTGATCCTAAATTCAGTTGCTTGCATCGTTTCCAGGGAGGCATCCAGGAGGTCTCCAGACTAGAACCACCTCAACTGGCTCCTCTGGATGTGGAGGAGAAGCGGTTCTACTCCAAGCTCTCCCCGGGTGACCAAGCTCCTCCCCCTATCTCTAAGGAAACGCCCAGCCCCCCCCCACGGAGGAAGATCACTTCAGCCGCTTGTCTAGTCTTAACCTCGTTCTCTTGGTCAAGACCCAGAGCTCATGACCATAGGTGAGTATTAGAACGAAGATCAACCAGTAAATTGAGAGCTTTGCTTTCTGGCTCAGCTCTCTCTTCACCACAACGGACCGTACAGCGACCGCTAGTGTCCGTCCACATCACCACCGTGCTTCAGAAACTTCACTGGCTCCCAATCTAATTCAGAATACAATTTAAACTTCTTCTTCCCATAAACTGGCCCCACCTTATCCATCTGATCTACTCCATATCTACACTCCCTCTCGATCTCTCTGATCCTCTTCTTCTTTCCCCCCATCCGACAGATCACCACGGGGAGCCACTCCGACCCCCAACTATGGAACTCTCTCCCCTCCCTATCTTTAAATCCATCCATCCATCCATCCATCGGCTGGTTTTATTTTTTCATGAAAGATGCTTTAAAAATAAAATGGATTATTTTATGGGAGCCAGAAGGCTTCAGTACGCAGCGATTGGTCCAAGTTGGTCTGAGTCAACATTTCTATGCCAACCACTTTCACCAATCAGAATGGGGGCTTGTTGGAAGTCTACACCCCTCCCACTTAAAAGCAGGCTCGGGAGAATCTGTCAATCAAACATTTTGCACATTGGATGTGAGCTCCACCTACTACTATTAGGCATCTCATTGGTCAGTTTATAACTTGTATAATTTGTAAAAAAATAAAAAGAAAAAAAAGAAAAAATATTATGAAAGAGTGAGGATTGGCAAGAACATGCTAAGATTAGTAGCAGGAACTAGAGGGCACTTCCTATTTGGAACGCCGGGGGGAGGGGGCAGTCACTAAGTCCAGTTCTCATGTTTAGTCAATGACACAACCACAGAGTCTACTTCCTCAATCAGCCTCTTCAGTCTATTTGTCTTCCTTTACTTTCCAACACAAAGCAATTTAGAAAAGGACACTGGAAATGACACCCTGACCAAACACGTCCAGAAGTAAGGAGATGACACAGGAAGCCAACCTTCACTGGACGTCCATCTTACTCTGACCTTTCCTGGAAACCCTCAGGGCATTCACTGACCATGATTCTCACACAGTCTGCTCTTCCATTATGGGATACATGATCTAATGTTAGAGTCCATTTCATGTACTTGCAAACAGAGCAGATGTGTGATTAGTTTAGAAACTGTTGGTGTAGAACGCAAGATGCAGAAACTCAAAGGTTTATCAAAATTAATGAAAGTATTCCTAAAAATTCTAAATTGGCATCCTAATTTAATCATGCCTTGGTCATCTTTCGTATATCGGAATATAGCTGTGATGTGAAAGAAAAGGCCTGGAGGAAGATTTGTACGTGTTTTGCCCCATTTCCCACCAAGCCTCTTCCAACTGTAAGTGCCTCCGCTAGTATGAGAACACTGTAGGAATGCCTGTTGAGTGTGTCCTTGAACACGCATCACATGCCCAGTGTGAACATACCATTAGGGATACTTCACCATACATTTACCACTCACTCTATAATGGTACGATCCATTTTCAACTCAACCTTCATTTTGTGAGGTTGTTTTATTATTTATTACAGTCTAAATGAAAATAAGCAGAAACAGACCACCCACATTTCTCTGTTTGTATTTGGAGGTTTAAGGTAACGTTTTGTTCCAGATAATTGGCCCATTTCTTAAGAGTTTTGAAAGTAAGTACTGGTAACAATGTACACAAAGGCTGTATGGAGATGCAAAATAATTTGGAGTTTCCCCGTTACCACAGGAACAAGAAATGATTGGGGAGAGCCAGTCAGCCCCTCAGCATCCTCTCACCATCACCATCATCATCATCACCACTGTTCCTCCTCTCAAACGTCTCCACCTGCTTCCCTGCATGGATCTCCAGAACATCCACCATGATCTGATCCTCTGAGGGATTCATTCCTGATCCATCCTGGTCCCAAAGACAACCTCACTCAGCATCTTCATCTCTGCTTCCTGAAGCTCCGCCTCCTGTTTCTGCATTAGAGGTGTCAGGATCCGGGCTGGGAGAGACGGTGTCCTACATGTTTGTCAATCAACCTGCCATTGAAACGCTTTATTGGCTGAACCTGATCCAGGTGATCAGCAGCAGATAAAGCAGGATTTCTGGAAAACCAGCAGGAGGCCGGCCCTCGAGGCCTGGAATTGGACAGCCCTGTGGGTTTCTGACCCCAATCTAGTACCTCTCCTTTCATTCTTGATGATTACACCTGAAGCCTTCCTCCACCTGTTCAAACCTGCTTGCAGACGCCTCTCCACCTCTCTGCTGTTCTGGACTGTTAACCTGGGAACTTAAAGCCCTCCACCTTCTGCTCGCTGTAACCCCACCGTTCCTCTTCAGCTCCTCTCATTCACACACAGAAACTCTGCTCTGCTGCATGGTGACCTTCATTTCTGCTCCCTCCTCTCACTACAGAGCACAGTGTCATCTGCAAACGCCGTGATCCACAGAGATTCCTGTCTAACCTCTTCTGTCACAGAAACAGGGCTGATCCTTCCTCTGTCCTTTCCACATTTCTTCACACATCCCTCGTTTTAGAAAACCATCTTCTGGTGTTGGGTTACATTTTCTTTATGTTAAAAATCAATTCCTCCTTTTACCATTAAGTATTAAGGAAAACATTTTTCCAAATCATTGACCTCCTTTTGTTGAACTGCATTGTTTTGTTTCATTTCTTCTGCAACAAACTGAAATGTTTTCCATTTTCAATCAGTGCCGTCTTCTCTTCAGCCACATTCCTGCTCTTAACATGCTTAGACAGAGTCATGTACAGTCATGCGGTTTCCTTTCAGCTGGTGAACTAATCACATCTGTTTACCAAAAAAGCAGACTTGAGAAATATGGCCAACCATCAGAAACCAGAGCCACAGGTTCTGTTTCTGACACTGTAACCAAAGCTGTACTTGTGTGGGACGGACCACACTGAAGTTAGCTTTAGGTTGGATATTCAACATTCAGCTCGGATCCCCAGTGGTCTCTATTAGGGACCGTCAACAAGCTAACAAGTGCATGATATGGCCAAGATTTTAGATCAAACACAAGACTAAATGCTTTGCAAAAAGAAATGAAATACAATGAAAGATTTCCTCATGTTGTGTTTAAACAATCTTGTTTATTTTGCACAGTTTTCATAAGAAAAAAATGGTTTTAAGTTAATATTCTGATATTTTTTTCAATAGTTTCCAAACCATGTGACCTTAGGATTCCAAATATATGGCGAATTATGGTGCCAACACCATACACACCAATTTACTTTGCAATCACAGATGCTGAATATTTTAGATGAATTTTTATATTAAAATTCAAGCAGTTGGCATATGAATTCTGGCCATTTTTTTCAATAGCTCCCAAGCCACGTGACCCAAGAAGTCAGAATGTATCCTGAACTGTGGTACCAACATCCCAACATGTTTCCTCTGAAAATTTTATTTAAAAAGTCATAAAATATTCAGCATCTGTTAATGCAAAAAAAAAAATTGGTCTGTATGGTGTTGGTATATCGGCGTCACAATTTGGCATATATTTGGAATCATAAGGTCACATGGTTTGGAAGCTATTGAATGAAACACCATAATAATAACTTCAAACTGGCTGCACCTTATGAGGAATTTGCTCTATCACGATAACGAAATAACTTGCAACAAGAACAAAAAGCAAAACAACTAAAAATGTCATTTCCATTTTAGTGCCACAGTTTGATTTAAATAACAGTCAACATAACAAAGAACACCCCAAATGACCCTACATGGAGGGTGAACACCTGACATAAAGGGCTCCATCCGATTGGTCAAACGCATAAATGGATTGATTTGATTTGTCAAATACTTTAAGCTGTTTTAGAACATTTAAGGAAACCATTTATTGCGATATGCGTTGTGATTTATGGTGCAGGCCTAGTTCATACCATGTTTCTTATGAAAACATAGCAGCGTAACTGAGATCATCTGAACACAATTGAGGAAATGTTTCAGTGTCATTCCCTTCTTGTGGTTAATTTATTGACGGTCCCTAAGAGTCCAGCTGGGGATCTGCGCAGAATGTCTGTCGGACGGCCGACCTGACACGCGCTTCACCGCGGGGTGGGGTGGGGTGGGGTGGGGTGGGGGGCAGCAGGGGGCCTCGGATCATCATGACCGACCACACCTGGAAGTGACAGGAAGCGCCTCTTCCTGAAGGATCGACGGTCTAACGTCACGGCCCCGTTAACCGGAGGGGAGCAGAGTCTCCTGTCAGACAGCAGCATCATGGATCATTGATGAGGAACAGCTGATCGTCCGTCACACGTGGGCGTCTACTTCCGCCTCCGCACGACGGTCTACACAAACTATCAGAAAGCGGACTAAAGCTCCTTCTGGAGGATCCAGAGCGACCTTTCCGGTGTCGGTGTCGGTCCGGAGGCGGTCCCTGCTGCGGTCCTTCCTGACCCAAAGTGTTCAGACTCACCATTTCTGGCCGCACTCCACCAGCAGCTCCTGGAAGGTGGCGATGAACTCAAACTTGGAGGCTTTCTTTCCCGCGCGCTGCACGCGCTTCCACACCGAAGTCATGACCGAGCTCGCGGCTCCGCGGAAGTCATAACAGGGCGGCGGGAGGCGGGACCCGCCACCGGCTCATCCACCTTCCCAGCAAGGGTGGAGCCGAGCCGCCGGACCGCATCCAAGACGGTGCGCGCGCATGCAGCGCGTGCGCCAAAGACGAGCGCGCGTGCGGCGGCGTGTCTCAGACTCTGAGCTCCCAACCCTGCAGCTGACTGCGTCTCATATTTCAGTACTTGTAGAAAAAAGAGAATACATTTGTTTAAACAAACTTTATTAAGAACTAGAGATCCAACTGTGAAACCTGCACATAGAAACCAGTTTAGCGGTGCGTTTACATTGTTTGACTAAACATAGAATCTGGTTTACAAGATGATGCAGTTTCTTCATGAAATATTCTTGTAGGCTTTATATTCTGCATGTTGTTTTGTAAAAGTATTTAAAGTCCAGAAGTAATAAATAAAAACTGAAGTTGTGATTTAGACAATTTCCCCAAATATAATGAAAAATAAATATTGTATTTAGAGAATAGGAATGATAAAGCTGAAATCGTTTGTCTCCACTCATGGTTAGTGGTTGGATTAAGGCGTCAAACAGCGTCAACACTTTTGAAACCTCCAAATGAGACACATCCAGAGTCGACTTGTTTCCTCCTTCAGCATCAATAACAGCCTGCAGTCTGTCCAGGTCGTTGTGGACGAGGTTCTTTGTGTTCTCCAATGGTGAAGCAGTCCGTTCTCCTTGGCAGAGAACCTCCAGCTCCTTTCAGTTTTCAGAGCGACTCATGAACATTGAGGTCAGGAGACGGTGGCGCCGCAACCTTCCCCTCTATTCTGGTGGAACCAATGACGGGTGGACCATGGTCATGTTGGAATGTCCACGTCAGTCCCGCGTGCAGCCCCCCAGCTGAATAGTTTTCCGGTTTCCCTCCAGGATCTTCTGATGGCGTGCTGCGTCCACCCCACCAGCAATTCTGACCACGTTTCCTGCAGCTCACACCCCCCCCAACCATCAGCCGTCCACCTCCGTGTTTCACTGTAGGATTGGTGATCTTGGTTGTGATCAAAATGTTCACGCTAAACGACTGTGGTCCAGCAGTTTGGGGGCGTGTCTCTGTGGCGTTTTGTAAGCCAGCTGTTTGGTGGCATTTACGTTAAAAAGTCTTTTTGGCAACGCGACCATCCAGCCCCTTCTTTTTTTCTTCAGGTGCCGTTTTGTCCATCTGGAAACATCCACTCCTCCGTTTTTCAGAGTCCTGGATCCCGGCTGAAGGTCTTGGTGGGTTTTTCTTCGCATCCCTCAGGATTTCTGTGGCAGCAGCGTTTGTGGTCGCGGTTTGGTTCCTACAGAACGCCTCACTTCTTGATCGGTCTGAGCCCCGCTGACTGCCATTCTCAGTTCCTCCATGTCTTCTTTCATCCATTTCCTGTTTAGTGCAGCTCAGTTTCCTTTTCCTGTAGGTCTTTTGGCAGCTCTTTAGCTTTCCCCACGACTCAGGATCCAGTAATGTCAGAGCAGCGGCGGATGCGGGATGCAAGGGTCTGCCTGGAGGCTCTGTGCACCCACACTGACTACAGGTGAGTCACAGGTGAGGATGGTTCCCTTCAGCCACCCAAACCCTTTGGGATCAGCATGTTTTTAGAACACATTTCCATCAGAACTTATTACTTATGGGTTAACGGTTAAGAGACAGACCGCTTTAGTTGAAGAGAGATTGTCATCTTCTGCTCGTCCTTCTGGCGTTGAGGTACAGCAACAGAAAGGCGGGAAACCAACACAGCAATGAGAACAGCTTTAATGCGACGGCACTGACCACGAACAGGCGGCTCTACAGCGGCAGCAGGAGGGAATAATGGGAACAGGTCCAGCGTCTCACGGGTTTTCCGACTCTGCCGATGACTGGGAGTTTGTGGGCGTAGGCTCGAGGAGCGACAGCAGAAGGAGGCGGGGTCGGAGCAAAGACAGTCTGAAAGGGCCGGCGACCTTGGCACCGCTGGCCCATCTGTCGCCCACCAATGACGAAGGAGAACGTCGGGGGCCCGTTTTGAGGGGAGGCAAAGCGGGCCTTAGGGAAGACGTCCCGCGGCGGACCCGTCAACCGCTGACCGGAGCGGGACGAGGAGTATCTGGAGCGCTGCGCAGAGGAGGAGCGTGCCAAAGACCTGGTTAGAAAAGAACAGCAGAGGTTCAGGTCCTGACGCCTTTCTGCTTTCAGGTGGATCTGGAACGGTGGCCCCTTACCTTCCGGGCCCTGCAGCTGCCAGGCTGGGCGGGGGAGGATCCGTGCGAGGACTCCCGTCCCGTCTGGGGCTGATGCTGAGGTTGGCGGTGAGCTGCGGCATCTTGCGGGCCGTGTCAGAGTTGGAGCCCTGGCTCAGAGCCTCCTTCTTGGGCTCTCGGAGCAGAGTTGAAGGGCAGTAAGGGCGGCTGTCCAGACCGGGCCCCGTACTGAACCGGACCGCCAGGCTGTCCCCGAAGAAGGAGTACAGCTCCAAGTACATGGCAGGGAGCGACACGGGGGCCCACTCCTCCCACGGACAGCCGCCGCTCCCCGCCTGCAGGTGGCTGGCGATGCCAAAGGCGGCTTCTGATAGACTCTCTGGGGGGGGGCTGAGGCCCGGGGAGCTGTAACCGACGGCGGCTGCCAGAGACCCCGTTTGAGCACTGAAGCCCCACTCTCCTGGATGGGACAGGGACAGAGCCTTCATCTTCAGAAGACGCTCTACTGCCACCTGCAGGACACGCAGAGGAACCCATGAACACTTCAACGGCAGTCAGTCATCAACAGTCGGTCCAAAGGAATGCTCACATTACGCTAGAAGGTGTGATGGCCAAGAAGAGGAGCACTAGAACTAGAACTAGAACGGACAGACCGAGCAACCGGAGGATGGACCAACCGAAGAACCAACGGATGGACAGACGGACTAAAGAACCAACTGAAGGACCGATACTGAAGCCACAGCTGCCCATGGATGGAGTTGGGTTCATTTGCATAGCCACGCCCCTATATGTACATGAATATTTGTGAATAAAGTGAAAATGCTTTAAGCCAAATCCAGGCCTGGAGGGCTGACGTCCTGCTGGTCTTCCTGCCTCATCTGCTGCTGATTCCCTGGATCAGGCGTGTTTAGCCAATAAGGAGCTTCAATGACAGGTTGGTTGGATAACATGCAGGACTCTGGCCCTCCAGGCCTGGATTTGGGGACCCCTGCTCTAAAGGTAGAAAAGTTCTATTCAAGTGCAGACCTTCTACCGTTTAGTATAACTTCATCTAAAGATAAAACGACGTATTCTTGTTTGAGTTAGCGTTTTCTCATCATTGGTGGAATCAAAATAAAAAGGGGATGGACTGACCAGGATGGCTCCGTAGACTTTGTGTCCGTCTGCTTTGACCTGAGCGTTGGAGACGGAGTAGTCGTCCAGAACAGCCTGGAGGTTGGCCCAGTACGCAGGGAGGTGAGGAAAGAGCACCTTCTCAACCGCCTGCAGGGAAGCAGGTGGATGTTCAAAGACTCCACGACTCGACAAGAAAGGAGTCCATCCCAAATCCAGAGGAGGAACATCCCAGAATAATCTAACCGCCGTCTCCAGCAGACAGAAAGGAAAAACCTCAAAGGATGTGTGAGAAAGTACCTTCCATCCCAGAGCGTGGAGGCCCACCACAGCTCCATAGTGGGAACAGAGTGGTCTGACCGGGTCAGACAGAACCTTCTGGAGGGAAAGCAAGATCTGGTGGTAGAGTCCGCTCACCAGATCCCCATGAGTCCTAGTGAGAAACCCAACTCTGATGTCAGCTAGATGACGCGGTCGGAGACCTGAGAAGAAACCCCAACAGGAACAGAGATCCTCACCAGAAGATGTTGCTCAGAAGCAGGGCGGCGTAGTCCCTGAGGGTCCAGTGGTCGTTCAGAGGGTTGATGGAGGCCGCCAGCGGCTCCAGGATGCAGTACATCACACTGGACACCAGGCTGCGCACGTAGGAGCCCAGGTACAGGTAGGGGTTCTGGACCAGGCTCCTCACCATGTGGAGGAGTCTGTTGAGCTGCTCCAGGTCGTGGCTGACGGACTTCACCTGCAGCAGGACACGGACGTGTTGGGACGAGTTCCTCAGAGCGCCTTCCTTTTTCCTGTCACCACGTTTACAGTCTCAGGTTTCATTTTTTACAGCTACGGGAAGTTTTTATCATTTTCTTTTTCTTCAGCGTGGACATCTGTGCCGGGATTCAATGTCACCTGACTGGTGTCAAACACGTTTACCAGCATATGACAGCTCTGCGTTTATTCGACTGAACCCCTTATTGCCAAGAGGCTTTGTTACAACCTGGCCGTGGATTTGAACCCACGGGGCGGACACTCTACCACAAGGCCACTGAGCTTGTCAGGACGACCATCTTTGCCAATTTCTCTCATTTTGGAAGAAGTTTGATCCCTTAAACTGCCTCCACCAATCCTACGTCGTCCATGTGACCACTCAGACGTGGGTAACATGTAACCTCCTCGTGTCACGCCGCTCCGCCTAAAACAACAGCTACGGGGGGGTTTCAGAGTCTGTCCTCCATCAGGGCCGCGTTTTCTCATTTCCCATGATTCATTGGGATAATCTCCTATGCTACATTTACCCCACCCTCAGAAATGTGGACTTCCTTGATCAAAACCCTTCAGGTTGACGACTTGCTTTGCAAAAGTTGAACTTGGACCAATCAGGGACTCCGATTTGGAAGCTGCGGTTGTTTTTGTCTGCCATTTTTAATCCTAGTGGTAAAGTCAGACGTGCATTTGTGAACCCTGCTCTGCCATCAAAGCTTTCTCAGATGAATCCCTCAAATGTCAGAGGTGGACCTGAGGAAACTTACTCCGCTGATGACGTAAACAAAGTACGGCAGCAAGGCAGCCACCTTGGAGTTGGACTGGAGGTCCAGCAGAGCGACCTGCGGGGAGCAGAGACAGGATGAGCGGGGGACGCGTCACTCCTCGGCGTGAGCCGCGGCGGGGGCTCACCTTCATGAGGTGGGGGTCGTCTCCCAGGATGGCGCGCGTGATCTGCTGGTAATACTTCAGCAGGTCGTCTGACAGAGACTGGACTGCAGTCGGTACTGTGAGGAGCCAACATTCACAGACAAACGTGAAGGACTTTCAACAGTCTAATATTCTAGCTAACGGTTCCTGGTAAATGATGACTATTCCTCTAAATGCAATAACTTGGTATGTTCATCGCATCCTGAGGATCGGCTGTCATGGTGTCCACATCATCTGTTCCTGAAGCTGTTGATGGAGGAACCTCAGCTCCTCTCAGGTTTTTAGGTGCTTCAGTCTGAACTCTGCAGAGTTTGGACCTGGAGGTCCTTCAGAACACCCGGATCCTCTTCAGGTCCCACTCCAATCATCAGTTGTCAGTGCTCCCATTCATTCAGAGGATGCCGTTTTAGCCCATATCTAAGAGCCAACCCACGGAGAAGAGGCCGGCGTTCGCTCAGTCGTGGTTAAGCCAGCCCCGCCTTAGAGATGTCATGCTCCACCCCCAAACACGGCTTACAGCAGAGCATGAAACACTCTAATTACATATGAATACAAATTAACATTAATACACAACAAAGCTATCGCCTCACAAAGGTTTGTGTACTCTTACTGTGTAGTTTTTGAATTACTAGTACATAACCATTTTATTTTAGACTTAAAGTACTACATAAGTTGTCAACTTTTGAACCTTTAGTAGATATAGTACATATTAGGGCTGCTCGATATGAGGAAAACTCACAGTATGAGTGATCCATATTGTGATGATGATGTAACTTGTGGTACATGAACAAATACCAGAACAACCGTTTATAAATTATTCTCCAAATGACCTTCGTCTACATGGGAGGAGAGCATCTAACATAGAAAGGCTCCATCTGATTGGTCGAACGCATAAATGGATTCATTAAATCCTTCACGCTGCCATGACAGCAGGCGGTTAAAAGGTGGACGCCGGCGGTTCTCACCTGCTCCCTGGAGCTCCACCCCTCCTCTCCCGTCCAGGTAGGCCACGTTCACTGCCACAAAGCAGAGGCGCCGCGTTCAATGCAAGCCTGGGCTGGCGTGTCAGGACGCGTGCACGCATACGCACCTCGCACCATGGTCTCGGCGCAGCCTTTGGGGATGTTGGTGGCCAGAGCCAGCTCGATCAGGTTGATCTCCCGATCCTCCACGAAGAACAGCTCTCCCTCTTTCCCCGAGCGGAAGGGCAGAGCGTCCTGGGCTCCGTAGCCACAGACGGCCTGACGAACAAGGGAAGACGTTGAAGGGACGTCCACGCTCACACACCGCTGGAACACTGGGGGCTTACCTCCACGTTGCTCCACCGCAGGGCTCGGTTGAAGTCTTCCACCGTCAGCTTCTTCCGTTTGGCGTGTTTCATGAACTGAGAGCCGCTCTGTGTCAGACAAAGGTTAAAGTACCGTTAGCGAACGCTCTACCACAGGGCCACTGAGCTGGTCAAAACAACCCCCCCCCCCCAAATGAACAGACCCCCATTTAACGGGATTGTAATCAAACGGATCTCCTTTCACAGCAGCACTAAACCACAGATGAAGAGGGTCAGGGATGGGGGCTAACATCGGCATCAGTCAGAGGTTCTTCTGTTTTCAGATACACTTTTGAATGTAGACTTCTTCCTCATAGATCCCTGCCAATGGGGAGCTTATGGTTTACAGTGATGTCCAATATTCAATAAATGATCACATTTATACCAAAGTTTTAAAGTGATCCATCGTCAGCTACGATGTGATTATCCAGTAAAAATAAAAGTTGTGCGTTTCTACTAAAGAAACTAAAAGGAAACTTTGTGTTACTGCAGACCCTTAAATCTCGGCTCTCGGCCACAGTTGCAGGACAAAAATGTCCTTTTTAACCGCTTCCTCTTCAGGTTCATGAGATCCACAGACACTGAACCTTTATTTAGTTTCCACTGGACTCAGTAAGGTCTGCTGTAAAGTCCACAAGTCCAGAAAATTGTGAAGTTCTGTTCCCCGGAAGCCCGTTTTCTGCGTGCTTTCAGGCAGCTCTCACCTGAGCAGCCTCTCTGAGTCTGTAACAGACGTCCTCCGCCAGCACGGCCGCCATCTCCTCGCCGAGTTCCACGCCTGCACTCTCCGCCATGAGAGACACCGATTCCCTGGAGACCTGAGCAAAGCGCCGCTCCTCCCGCTCGGCCATGGTCGCTGTCAGAACTGTGACGGGACCAGACGACAAACCCAAACCCATTGATGGGATTCACACACTAGAACCACTCAATGTTCATATATATTATATATAAAACAGTAAATACAACACAATAAAGAGAAGTTCATCCATTTTCCCAAACCTCTGACGTGTTCAGACTAGATTTCAGAGTGCAGGCGTCAGCAGGAAGTGAGAAAAGCCGTCGCCAAAGCCCAAATCCGACTAAATGAGCTAAATCTACCAAACAGAACGTGGAGTAAAACGGCGTGTTGTGGTTGGCTGCGGCTGAGGAGGCGTCCAAAGCTGCCTAACCGCAGCGAGGAGTCCATCCTCTCTAATCCGTCATCAGAAAGCGGCGTGATTCTAGCGTTGGGCGTTGAAAACCTTCAGGAGATGCTGATCAGACCAGCATGTGTGGCTCAGGTTAGACCTGCCAGTCACATTAGGAGTTCAAACTACAACGATCCAGAGGCTGTGTCTGAACCCCCCCTAACTACTATCAAACTATTTAGTGCAGCTCTATGTAAGACCCTGACACTCACACTGTTTATTTTATAAAAGGTCGGCTATGACATCATCGGTTTCACTAAACTAAAATCTAATTACTATGAGCGTTTTGGGACCATTATATATGAGTCCACTGTCTTCTGAAGAGAAAAACGTTGATGGTTTATTTGAAAAGTACATTTAAATACATTTTTTTGGCAATATAAATTTCTGACGCAATGCATTGTGGTCTATATTCGCATGGATGCACACTGGTTTTCCACAGAGACTTCTGGGAAATTTCCAGGCTCTGGATTTGGGAAAACACCATCTAGTGCAGTATTTAGTGAGCAGTGACGGATTTGGACACAACCGGATTCAGATATTACTATCATTTCATCTAAATACTTGTCAGTAGCAGTATTTGGATTTATTTTAGGTTAAAAAAAGAAAGAAGAAAATATTCTTTAACAAAGTTATGTTCATGTTTTCATGACTTTAGACTGAATGACTTCTCTGGAATGTTTTTACTGAGCATTTATTTTATGTCCTTGTTACTCTGCATTCGTGACATATTTACATTCAAAGTCAAAGTCAGGTTTATTTGTCAATTTCTTCACATGTGCTTGACATACAAAGGAATGGAAATTAATCGTTTCTCACAGTCCCGTGCGTAGACATAAACAACAGTAAAGTGCAGATGCACTACAAAGAAACAGGCCTAATCTCTAAGTAATCATAAATAATAAAATGTGAAAACAATAAATATGTTAAAACAAGGTGCAGGTTGCTTAAAGCAGCGTGAGCCAACTGTGTGCATTTACAGGTAGTGTACTGGGAGGTACACTAGTTGTAGGTAAGGTAGTTGGTAGGAATGAATGAATGTTATTTCCATGTGCATTCATGCTTTGGACTAAAGGCCAGCCGGAAATAACCGTTGAGGGTTCGATTCTCCTGAGGCACAGATGATGATGAAAGCTTTCTAGGGTTTGACACAAATTCTGTAAATCTGTCAACACATGTCAAGCCTTAAAACAAACAGCAGCCTAACGTTACGTACAGGACTGACTGGTCTAGACTTTAGCTAACAGCTGCTTATGGAGAAAAAGCTAACTATACAGATCAAAGATTTAATTATTTAAGTACAATTGTATTAGCGTGGTGGTAACAAATAAAACCTTTACCTGGATTGAGGTTTGTATCTATCATTTTAGTTTTATTTAACTCAACATAAAGCTGCTTCGCCCTGAAGGGACCAGAAGCATCGCTAGCTGCTAGCAGCAACAGCCGCTTGTTTAGCTAAACGCAACGGAAGTCACAAAAATTAAAACTTTTCAACCCAAACCAGTGAGAATGTTTACAGAACTGGACTTTACCTTTTTTAAAGAATGCATGGACAAATATCCTGAAGAAACGCGCGAGAAGCTACTGCGATTTAGAAGAAGGCTGTAGCAGCGCCATCCTTGAGGATGTTCAACACAGGATTTCCGCTCAAACTTTCAAAATAAAAGCAGCTCACTAATCCTGATTGTGCACCGTGGACTGTTCAGTCAGTCCCCTCTGAGTTCAAATGTTTTCCCTTTCATAGATTTGATTAAACACTAACAATGGCATTACTAAATACATTTTAAATCATGTACAAACACTACATAAAAAGTGAAGGAGCCGGCATAAAATAAAATAACAGAGGCCTAAAATGTCAAATGGTTTTGTTTGGGTGATGAAATGCAGTTACTGTACTAGAGTTCATTTTTGAAATTATAGCTTTACATCCTTTTAGATACATGTGCATCAATTCACTTACGGTGGTGCAGTGGTCAGCACTCTCACTTCACAGCAGGAAGGTTCTGGTTCAAATCCCTCGCTGGGTTTCATGTTTCCTTGGTGCATGTGTGTTTTTCTCCGGCTCTCTTCCCGCTGTCCCAAAACATCCTACATAGGTTAATTGGTGTCTCTTAATTGCCCCAAGGTGTGCACAAAAGGTGAGTGTGTGATCCCGCGACAGACTGGCGTCCTGTTCGGGGTGAACCCTGCCTTCACCCAACAGGAGCCGGGTCGGCACCAGCAACCCTGTGACCCAGAAAGGGATTCAGCCGGTCTGGAAAACGGGTGGCGTGTGCAGAGCTAAAAAAAAATAAAAAGGTTTTATGTTTGTGTTTCCTTCCTAAAAAAGGACAATTATTTATTTCAATGTCAAACTGTTTTCTGACTGTGACCTGTTCAGGGTGGATCCGCCTTCGCCCAGCAGAAACCCAGTAAATGGACACAAAAAAGTTCCCTTTGATATTAATAATGAGTAGAAATACATATCTTAATATTTATTACCCCAAACATGAGGACAGTAACATAGATTGCCCCAAATACCAAATATGGGCGTGTCAGTAGCGAGTATTTCCTCCGTTTGCTGCAGTGACAGCTGGACCTCGGCGTCTCCGACTCATCGCTAACCTCATGTCGTTCTGAGGCGTTCTGCTCCTCCACAAGTTCTGCATGCGGTTCTGGTTCAGGTCAGGGGTCATTGCTGGCCAAACCATTGAGGCCACGCCCACTTCCTGAAGTCCAGCCATGTGGTGGAGCGTCCATCGTTCATCATCCATGAACAGGAAGTTGGGGGTGTTCTGGTGGACTTCTATGTCTCTGAGGTCAGAACCTGCAGGGACCGGACCGTCTAAAAGTGTGTCAAATCCTCACGTTTGTCTCAAACTGCAGAACAGCTGTTCCTCTGTCCAAACACTTCATCTGAAGACGTCAGAGCACTGATTCTGCCGGCTACTGTTTGAACTCAGGACATGAATTTAAATCTCCAAAGAGTCTCTGAATGCTCCTCAGTCCATCGTTTTCAGACCAAATAGAAAAAAGCACTTCTGCAGATGACACAATCTGAGTAGAGCAGCATCCTCATCTTTGGTGCATGTGTCAAATTAGCATTTTGTTTTGTTTTTAACATTGTTTTAAAGTCCGATCATCTCTTGGTGTATTTGGTGTAAGTGTCCCAGTATGGAGTCCCAAACTGTTCATGATTACATAAATGTGACCTTATGCAATCACACAACAAATCTCTCATAAATATATAAAAAGATCATGAAATGGTGAAAAACCTGCACATATTTTAAATTAGCCTAATGGCTGTGTGCAGGTTTTTCAGACGTGTTGCACAAGCTCAGGTGCAGGAGGAGAGAGGATGGCACGTTGCTGTGTTCCCCGCACACATTTTGAGTCGTCCAAGGCTGGATTTAGTTGTTGGACGTATTTAAAATTCAAATCAAAGTTAAAGTCCTAAATGTGTTGAAGGCCTGCTGTCCCACATTAAGCAGAGAGGGTAAAAGTAAAAACAAGGACCTTTTTTCATTTTTTTTTTAAACATATGCGTCAACCTACAGGACATCTTTCCACGCCATCGGCGTCCTTTTGGGAGTCGTTCTTCGTTTTACACAATCAAGCATTCCTAACTTGGTGAAGTTGGTCGTCCATCCAGGTGATTTCTGAAATCAGCTGTGACTCACCTGCTTCAGACCTGAACCACACGACCCACAAACACTGGCATCCACATTTATTAGCAATATTAAATTCATGACAGGATTAAAAAAAAAAAAAATACATTCAAAGATTAACAAATGCTAACCAAATTTAAAAATAACTTTGGCTTAAGAAAACAAAGTCAAAACTAAAATGAGTAAAAGCAAAGTAAAAGTGGGTCAGAGGGCCCTCTGGTCCCAGATCTGCTGGGCCTTGGAGCTCTCCTGCTGCTGCAGGTGGAGGGCCAGCGGCAGCATCAGGTCGCTCAGGTGCTGGCTGGAGAAGGTGAAGGCGTTGTGGGGGGGCTCGGGGGAGGGGGTGTCGAGAGGGGACGGAGACGCAGAGGAGGAGATGGAGGAGCGTCGTGGGGACGGTCTGTGAGGGGACTCGGAACCGGAGGTTTGGATCATGCTGGGCAGGCCGTGCTGGAAGCGGCAGCGCGTGCCGTACAGACAGAAGCCGAAGGCGCTGAAGGAGCGGCACAGGGCCCCGCGGGGCCTCCAGGCCGGGGCCCGCGGCTGGACGTCGCGTGGACTCTTCTCCTCCGGGACGTCCCCGGACTCCGCGTCTCCAACGTGCAGGAAGTTGCACCGCGACCCGAACGGGCAGACCCTGAAGGCGCGGAAGGCGCGGCACGGCACGTTCCTGCGGCGGCGCGGCGCGCGCCGCTGCTCCGCGGGGCTGTGCACGAACAGACAGCGGCTTCCGTAGAAGCAGTGGCCCGTGGCGTGGAAGCTGCGGCACAGCTCCGTCTTGTACTTGGGGTGGTGGTAGGGCGCGTGCAGCTCCTGGAGGCCGTGCGCGAACTGGCAGCGGTCCGCGTACCTGCAGAGGCCGCTGGAGGAGTAGCTGCTGCACAGCTCCGTTTTGTACCTGGTGGAGCAAATCACGGGGGAGGGAGAGGAGGGGGAGGAAGAGGAGACCAGGGGGAGCAGAGCCTCCGCCAGCGAGAGACCCCCTCCCCTGCAGGAGGCGTCAGAGTCCAACAAGCCCTCCAGCAGCCCCTCATCCTGACAGGACGGCGCGCGCGGGGAGTCGGTGATGACCTGGGGGGCAGAGGTCAAACACCTGACTTTACCTGACACCTTCAAGCAAACCTTTCCCACCCCCCCACGAGGACAAGGATCTCCCGCCATACCTGGAACATGACTGTCAGTGTGGTGACGCCCGTTCTCCGGGAGGGGGGAGTTCAAGCGCTGCCGCCGGACGCCCTGCATTTTCTTATGAAGGGGTGACGTCACTCCGAATAAAATAGGGATCAGGTGTGCAGCGAGTCGGCCAATCAGCACCAGCGGCGCCAAACCAATCCGCTGAGCTGCTTCCTGGGGAGGACATCCGGGTCCTGAAGTCCTGGTGAAGACTGGACTTTATCTGGTGCTGATTCGGAACATCTCACAAGGATTTGGACCCCTCACAATCAGGGGGGGGAATTCCCTAAGAATTCATGTATTTGAGTTTTATTGAGGTCAGGAGTCCTTTCACAATAAGAGCCCTTTGGTTCAGTTTCTTAGATCTCTCCTTTAGGAAAAGACACTTTATTTATGTTTTTGTGACTATTAAACCTTTTATTTATGCTTAAAATATAAGTTTTCTACTTTTGACAGAAGCACATTCCTGTTCCTTTCAAAATAAAATACACCTTGCCTTGCAGTGATGTACTTTGAAGAAGTTTCCCTCCAATCAGCAGGAAGACACTGTTGTGATGTACGCTTCTGACAGTCGATTCAACCGTTTCCCATCATTTTGTGTAGTTGTCTGACAACAAGCGTAAAACACAAAGCATTTAGTGTAATGTCAAAAAAAGTGTATTGCACTAATATCAGATAACCTCAATGTCAAATGTGATTATTTTTTAATATTGAATTTAAAAAAGCAGCTTTGAGGGGAGACGTGCTGATTTAGCTTTAGATTGACCTCTAAGCCTCATCAAACCGTTCATGAACATCTGTCTGTTTTTTTGTGTGTTTTACCTTCATCTGAAGCCACAAAGTGCACAGATGTCAGAGAAAACGTTTCTGCTTTTCTTCATGAATGACTGAAACGCTAACGTCTACAACCACCTCAATGGAGCCGACGCGGACCATGGAGTCCTGGACCAAGCCGTGGAGAACATCCTTAGCCGTGATATGGTTCTCACTCATGTCTGTCTGGATTGACATCTGTCAAAGCTTCTCCCAGCAGCTGATCGCCTCCCAACCCTCTGATCTGCATCCTCCTCACTCAAACCTCTCATGTGCTGCTTTGGTCCGCAGTGAAGAAGGCTTCTTTCTGGTCCGTGGAGTTTACAGGTAAATGTACAGAACGGCGTGAACGTGTCACCAACAGAAGTGAAGGGGTCTCTCTTGAAGGCTTCTGTACTCCTCTGTCCACAGCTCATCTTTGAATGAGGAAGCTGCAGAGCTGAGAGGGTTTTTTCAAAATAAAAGGCTAAGGAGGACGAGTGGGGGTGAGTCCTTTCCTCCAAACACTCTACAAGTTTCTCTTCCCACCTCCATATTCAGGTTTATCTGTAGGTTAAACACATCAGAAAACCTCTGACCTCGTCTCTTAGCGCCACACGCCTTCAACCCGATTTCTGGAACCACAGCAAGATCAGCCTGTTGGCTAACTTATACTTTGTGTTTTATACGCTTATCTTATATCATTGTAATGACTTTATCGTATTAGGTGTCTGAATACGTGGCCGTTTTTATTTAATACTATTTTGTATGATTCTTTCATGTTTTCTACTCCTGGCTCTGCGTCTGTTAATGTCCTGCATTAGTGAGAGTTTTTATGACTGGACAGTGAGTCCAGAATAAATCCTGTGAGTAGAAATGAATGTAAACCCAAAGCAACATAAACCAGAAACTAACAGCTGCTTTTCTGCCAGGTTTGAAAATATGTGTGATGTGTTTTAGTCATTCATCCGTTTTGGGGGTCAAGGGGTCACCGAAGCCCATCCCAGCCTCTAACTAATGGGTGAGGGTGGGGTACGTCTGGACCGGGCCGCACCTCACGGGTTCACGCCGACGGGACGCCTTACAGACGCCAAATCACCTATGAGGCAGGAAAACCCACACATGAACGTATGGAAGCATTTCTGGAGTCGACTCATTTTTGATTCTGCTACAGAGATGCTTCCATGGGGGGTAGACCCCCCCCCCCCAACATAAAGAACATTTTCCAGAACATGCAGCTCAGATTTGATCGTCTCAGTCTTAAAGGATTTGGACCACGATGTTTAGATGACTGATCATAACCTGCAGAACTGGACACAGAGTTACAAACAAATACATGTTATAATCCTAAACGGAGAACTTTCATCTGGTTTTTACATGACTTTTGTTCTTTTTTATTTATATTTCCTTCATTTAAAACATTTTATAGTTCATTTATATACACAAATATTCTTTTAAAGTACTCCACATTTCTTATATTCACATTATTTAAGTGAGTTTTTGGGTAAATGCTCTGGTCTTTAGTGTATTTGTTGTTAACACGTTTTACATTCTCAATGAGTGTTTTGTTGCTTTTTTGCTTTGGGTTTCAGAGGAACTAAAGGTTTGAAGTCCCAACAGAGACTGGAGGGCTCAGCGCTGCAGACCCGGGTGGAGCTTTGGACACGTCGGGATAAAATACAAAGACTTCAGATCCTGTTAAACCGTGGAGAAAATCTTTATTCTTCTTATCAAGATATATTTCCAGGTACAGACAGGATCATAAAAACTGGGGCAAAAGTTTCAGTTGGAGCACGTTAGTCCGTCCGACTTACAAAAATCAGCACAAAGTCCCTTTGAGTGTTTCATGATGTTCAGCCGGCTCAAGTCGCCACGGAGACGGACGGCCTCCACCTCCAGAACCGGAGCCGAGCTAGAAAAATCAAACGGCCACTTCCTTCCTTCCTTCCTTCCTTCCTTCCTTCCTTCCTTCCTTCCTTCCTTCCTTCCCTCTTTCTTTCCTTCTTTCTTTCTTTCTTTTGCGAGACCGTTTTGACCACAAAGGATTGGATTTAGAGGCCAAGTGCACTTATAAAAATCAGTGGAATTGCGTGAACAGCGATGGTACCTCAGGTATCGGATCATCCGATCACATCTTAGAACTCTAACAGCTGTTCAGGCAGAGGATCAGAACCAGCGGAGGGGGGGCATTCGCTGACAGAAGCGTTGCTTCCGGGTCGATTGCTTCGACTGAAAAGGTCGTGTAGGAAAACCAGGTTTGGCCCAAACTGAATGTTCCAGGTGAAAGTCTGTTCTGTGTTTTCCAGACTGTCTGTGGTAGAAATGAAACTGCTCCCTGAATGCTGCCGCCGCCGCCGCCGTTCTCAAGCCGTCTTCTCTGTAGCAATGAGACTTTTTTTGGGGGGGTTTCTTAGCATCAGAAAACGACGGCGTGGAAAGCAGGTAAACGGTTCCTTTAGAGTCCGAGTGTTGGAAGGTGACGGCGCCGGTCCGACTCCAGCAGCTCCTCTGCTTCACGGACAGACGTCCAGACTTTGAGAACGACCGGTCGCACACACCCTGTACTAACAAAAACCCCCCAGCTGAGGACGTCTGAGGACTGGTATGTCTAAAAACACAGGTGAGGACCTGCCAGAGCAGTTCTGAAGGATCGCTAAGCTGATCCGGGATTCTGCTGTTGCAGCTCCGTCAACAAAAAGAGGACAGAAAACACGGAAAAGATGCGACACTGTTTGTGTCATGAACACAACCTGCTGTGTGTCAGTGTTCATGAACACAACCTGCTGTGTGCACTGACACACAGCAGGTTGATCTGCTAAATCTCTCTTCTAGTCGCCATCCTGACGTTTTTCCAGCTTCCATGTGGAGGAAGATGCAAAGACCAGAGACGTATGCTTCCATGTTAAACGGGTCTGTGGCTCTGGGGGGGGAGTGGTCTGGGGTCCGAACCGCTGAAATACTGAAGGGGAACATTTGATGCCCCCCTGCTGCCTCATCACAGCGTCAGATCCAAACGCGGATGGCGCCGTGGCTTCAGAACGAGATACTCTGCATTAAATTATACATTAAAACGGGGGGGACATAAAAAAGGAAGAGGAGCTGCCGTCAAACGCCCCCAAACCCCGGCGGGTGGGCGGGTGGGCGTGTCGGCGTGCATCTACGTACGCGTGACAGAGAAAAGGTATGCTAGAAAAGTCCGTCTCACTCAGGGATGGAATAAAGGGTCAGGAATAAAAACGGGACTAAAATCAGGGGAAATAAGACAAATGTGAGCACAGCCCCCCCACCCCACCCTCAGGAACTCCACCCCCCCCCTTCAGTCCTCCAGGACGATAGTCTCGCTGGTGCTGGAGGGCAGCAGGGGCACGGAGCGGGGTGGCGGCGGTAGCTTGATCCGGACCAGGAGGTGGGGCTTCCTGGCTGCTCTGCGCATTTCAGACTGGGTCAGGTGCTTCCTGAGGGCCCTGATGGACACAAACACACACACACACACACACACACACACGTATGTCAGCCGTGGGTCACATGTGATGGGTAGCGCCCCAGCTTTAGCCCCCTGACAGCAGAGGTGTCGCCTCCGCATCGCCCTCTCTGACCTACTGGGACTCTTTGATCTTTCACATATCAGCTGACTGACACAGACTTTAGGGGGGGGGGGCATTTCCACGCCTCAGGATCCCACTGGAACCACGGTGACAGGGTGAGCGAGTTACGACAGCAAACAAACTGTTGATGGGCGTCATCATCCTTTGATTTTCAGTCATAATGGTTTCCCCGCCATCTTGAGTTGTGTTCATCTATACAGCAGCAGTGTTGTAATCAGTAAACAACTAACAGTCTGTGTCAGCCAGGGAGGTTGATTAAAGTGTAAAAAAAAACAAAAAAACTACAACTGATATTTAGTTTGAGTTCCATAAGCGTGCTCGAGTGTCTTCTTTCGTACGATATTCCCTCGTTTATGGCGGACGTTACATCACAGAAACGACCCGCGATCGCTGGAACCTGCAGTGGGGTTAAAGCCGTTTTAAGGCTGTGAAAATCCTCCCTAAACATTTCATTCACTTCTCTTTCAGACACAAGTCCAGGATTACAGACAGAAAACAAAGACCAATGTGAAAACTGAATGATTTCTGCACAGTTTTGGGGGTCAAGGTGTCGCAGAAGCCTATCCCAGCCTCTAACTAAAGGGTGAGGGTGGGGTACGTCTGGACCGGGCCGCACCTCACACGCGTTCACGCCGACGGGACGCCTTACAGACGCCAAATCACCTATGAGGCAGGAAAACCCACACATGAACGTATGGAAGCATTTCTGGAGTCGACTCATTTTTGATTCTGCTACAGAGATGCTTCCATGGGGGGTAGACCCCCCCCACCCAACATAAAGAACATTTTCCAGAACATGCAGCTCAGATTTGATCGTCTCAGTCTTAAAGGATTTGGACCACGATGTTTAGATGACTGATCATAACCTGCAGAACTGGACACAGAGTTACAAACAAATACATTTTATAATCCTAAACGGAGAACTTTCATCTGGTTTTTACATGACTTTTGTTCTTTTTTATTTATATTTCCTTCATTTAAAACATTTTATAGTTCATTTATATACACAAATATTCTTTTAAAGTACTCCACATTTCTTATATTCACATTATTTAAGTGAGTTTTTGGGTAAATGCTCTGGTCTTTAGTGTATTTGTTGTTAACACGTTTTACATTCTCAATGAGTGTTTTGTTGCTTTTTTGCTTTGGGTTTCAGAGGAACTAAAGGTTTGAAGTCCCAACAGAGACTGGAGGGCTCAGCGCTGCAGACCCGGGTGGAGCTTTGGACACGTCGGGATAAAATACAAAGACTTCAGATCCTGTTAAACCGTGGAGAAAATCTTTATTCTTCTTATCAAGATATATTTCCAGGTACAGACAGGATCATAAAAACTGGGGCAAAAGTTTCAGTTGGAGCACGTTAGTCCATCCGACTTACAAAAATCAGCACAAAGTCCCTTTGAGTGTTTCATGATGTTCAGCCGGCTCAAGTCGCCACGGAGACGGACGGCCTCCACCTCCAGAACCGGAGCCGAGCTAGAAAAATCAAACGGCCACTTCCTTCCTTCCTTCCTTCCTTCCTTCCTTCCTTCCTTCCTTCCTTCCTTCCTTCCTTCCCTCTTTCTTTCCTTCTTTCTTTCTTTCTTTTGCGAGACCGTTTTGACCACAAAGGATTGGATTTAGAGGCCAAGTGCACTTATAAAAATCAGTGGAATTGCGTGAACAGCGATGGTACCTCAGGTATCGGATCATCCGATCACATCTTAGAACTCTAACAGCTGTTCAGGCAGAGGATCAGAACCAGCGGAGGGGGGGCATTCGCTGACAGAAGCGTTGCTTCCGGGTCGATTGCTTCGACTGAAAAGGTCGTGTAGGAAAACCAGGTTTGGCCCAAACTGAATGTTCCAGGTGAAAGTCTGTTCTGTGTTTTCCAGACTGTCTGTGGTAGAAATGAAACTGCTCCCTGAATGCTGCCGCCGCCGCCGCCGTTCTCAAGCCGTCTTCTCTGTAGCAATGAGACTTTTTTTGGGGGGGTTTCTTAGCATCAGAAAACGACGGCGTGGAAAGCAGGTAAACGGTTCCTTTAGAGTCCGAGTGTTGGAAGGTGACGGCGCCGGTCCGACTCCAGCAGCTCCTCTGCTTCACGGACAGACGTCCAGACTTTGAGAACGACCGGTCGCACACACCCTGTACTAACAAAAACCCCCCAGCTGAGGACGTCTGAGGACTGGTATGTCTAAAAACACAGGTGAGGACCTGCCAGAGCAGTTCTGAAGGATCGCTAAGCTGATCCGGGATTCTGCTGTTGCAGCTCCGTCAACAAAAAGAGGACAGAAAACACGGAAAAGATGCGACACTGTTTGTGTCATGAACACAACCTGCTGTGTGTCAGTGTTCATGAACACAACCTGCTGTGTGCACTGACACACAGCAGGTTGATCTGCTAAATCTCTCTTCTAGTCGCCATCCTGACGTTTTTCCAGCTTCCATGTGGAGGAAGATGCAAAGACCAGAGACGTATGCTTCCATGTTAAACGGGTCTGTGGCTCTGGGGGGGGAGTGGTCTGGGGTCCGAACCGCTGAAATACTGAAGGGGAACATTTGATGCCCCCCTGCTGCCTCATCACAGCGTCAGATCCAAACGCGGATGGCGCCGTGGCTTCAGAACGAGATACTCTGCATTAAATTATACATTAAAACGGGGGGGACATAAAAAAGGAAGAGGAGCTGCCGTCAAACGCCCCCAAACCCCGGCGGGTGGGCGGGTGGGCGTGTCGGCGTGCATCTACGTACGCGTGACAGAGAAAAGGTATGCTAGAAAAGTCCGTCTCACTCAGGGATGGAATAAAGGGTCAGGAATAAAAACGGGACTAAAATCAGGGGAAATAAGACAAATGTGAGCACAGCCCCCCCACCCCACCCTCAGGAACTCCACCCCCCCCCTTCAGTCCTCCAGGACGATAGTCTCGCTGGTGCTGGAGGGCAGCAGGGGCACGGAGCGGGGTGGCGGCGGTAGCTTGATCCGGACCAGGAGGTGGGGCTTCCTGGCTGCTCTGCGCATTTCAGACTGGGTCAGGTGCTTCCTGAGGGCCCTGATGGACACAAACACACACACACACACACACACACACGTATGTCAGCCGTGGGTCACATGTGATGGGTAGCGCCCCAGCTTTAGCCCCCTGACAGCAGAGGTGTCGCCTCCGCATCGCCCTCTCTGACCTACTGGGACTCTTTGATCTTTCACATATCAGCTGACTGACACAGACTTTAGGGGGGGGGGGGGCATTTCCACGCCTCAGGATCCCACTGGAACCACGGTGACAGGGTGAGCGAGTTACGACAGCAAACAAACTGTTGATGGGCGTCATCATCCTTTGATTTTCAGTCATAATGGTTTCCCCGCCATCTTGAGTTGTGTTCATCTATACAGCAGCAGTGTTGTAATCAGTAAACAACTAACAGTCTGTGTCAGCCAGGGAGGTTGATTAAAGTGTAAAAAAAAACAAAAAAACTACAACTGATATTTAGTTTGAGTTCCATAAGCGTGCTCGAGTGTCTTCTTTCGTACGATATTCCCTCGTTTATGGCGGACGTTACATCACAGAAACGACCCGCGATCGCTGGAACCTGCAGTGGGGTTAACGCCGTTTTAAGGCTGTGAAAATCCTCCCTAAACATTTCATTCACTTCTCTTTCAGACACAAGTCCAGGATTACAGACAGAAAACAAAGACCAATGTGAAACCTGAATGATTTCTGCACAGTTTTGGGGGTCAAGGGGTCACAGAAGCCTATCCCAGCCTCTAACTAATGGGTGAGGGTGGGGTACGCTCTGGACCGGGCCGCACCTCACACGCGTTCACGCCGACGGGACGCCTTACAGACGCCAAATCACCTATGAGGCAGGAAAACCCACACATGAACGTATGGAAGCATTTCTGGAGTCGACTCATTTTTGATTCTGCTACAGAGATGCTTCCATGGGGGGTAGACCCCCCCCACCCAACATAAAGAACATTTTCCAGAACATGCAGCTCAGATTTGATCGTCTCAGTCTTAAAGGATTTGGACCACGATGTTTAGATGACTGATCATAACCTGCAGAACTGGACACAGAGTTACAAACAAATACATTTTATAATCCTAAACGGAGAACTTTCATCTGGTTTTTACATGACTTTTGTTCTTTTTTATTTATATTTCCTTCATTTAAAACATTTTATAGTTCATTTATATACACAAATATTCTTTTAAAGTACTCCACATTTCTTATATTCACATTATTTAAGTGAGTTTTTGGGTAAATGCTCTGGTCTTTAGTGTATTTGTTGTTAACACGTTTTACATTCTCAATGAGTGTTTTGTTGCTTTTTTGCTTTGGGTTTCAGAGGAACTAAAGGTTTGAAGTCCCAACAGAGACTGGAGGGCTCAGCGCTGCAGACCCGGGTGGAGCTTTGGACACGTCGGGATAAAATACAAAGACTTCAGATCCTGTTAAACCGTGGAGAAAATCTTTATTCTTCTTATCAAGATATATTTCCAGGTACAGACAGGATCATAAAAACTGGGGCAAAAGTTTCAGTTGGAGCACGTTAGTCCGTCCGACTTACAAAAATCAGCACAAAGTCCCTTTGAGTGTTTCATGATGTTCAGCCGGCTCAAGTCGCCACGGAGACGGACGGCCTCCATCTCCAGAACCGGAGCCGAGCTAGAAAAATCAAACGGCCACTTCCTTCCTTCCTTCCTTCCTTCCTTCCTTCCTTCCTTCCTTCCTTCCCTCTTTCTTTCCTTCTTTCTTTCTTTCTTTTGCGAGACCGTTTTGACCACAAAGGATTGGATTTAGAGGCCAAGTGCACTTATAAAAATCAGTGGAATTGCGTGAACAGCGATGGTACCTCAGGTATCGGATCATCCGATCACATCTTAGAACTCTAACAGCTGTTCAGGCAGAGGATCAGAACCAGCGGAGGGGGGGCATTCGCTGACAGAAGCGTTGCTTCCGGGTCGATTGCTTCGACTGAAAAGGTCGTGTAGGAAAACCAGGTTTGGCCCAAACTGAATGTTCCAGGTGAAAGTCTGTTCTGTGTTTTCCAGACTGTCTGTGGTAGAAATGAAACTGCTCCCTGAATGCTGCCGCCGCCGCCGCCGTTCTCAAGCCGTCTTCTCTGTAGCAATGAGACTTTTTTTGGGGGGGTTTCTTAGCATCAGAAAACGACGGCGTGGAAAGCAGGTAAACGGTTCCTTTAGAGTCCGAGTGTTGGAAGGTGACGGCGCCGGTCCGACTCCAGCAGCTCCTCTGCTTCACGGACAGACGTCCAGACTTTGAGAACGACCGGTCGCACACACCCTGTACTAACAAAAACCCCCCAGCTGAGGACGTCTGAGGACTGGTATGTCTAAAAACACAGGTGAGGACCTGCCAGAGCAGTTCTGAAGGATCGCTAAGCTGATCCGGGATTCTGCTGTTGCAGCTCCGTCAACAAAAAGAGGACAGAAAACACGGAAAAGATGCGACACTGTTTGTGTCATGAACACAACCTGCTGTGTGTCAGTGTTCATGAACACAACCTGCTGTGTGCACTGACACACAGCAGGTTGATCTGCTAAATCTCTCTTCTAGTCGCCATCCTGACGTTTTTCCAGCTTCCATGTGGAGGAAGATGCAAAGACCAGAGACGTATGCTTCCATGTTAAACGGGTCTGTGGCTCTGGGGGGGGAGTGGTCTGGGGTCCGAACCGCTGAAATACTGAAGGGGAACATTTGATGCCCCCCTGCTGCCTCATCACAGCGTCAGATCCAAACGCGGATGGCGCCGTGGCTTCAGAACGAGATACTCTGCATTAAATTATACATTAAAACGGGGGGGACATAAAAAAGGAAGAGGAGCTGCCGTCAAACGCCCCCAAACCCCGGCGGGTGGGCGGGTGGGCGTGTCGGCGTGCATCTACGTACGCGTGACAGAGAAAAGGTATGCTAGAAAAGTCCGTCTCACTCAGGGATGGAATAAAGGGTCAGGAATAAAAACGGGACTAAAATCAGGGGAAATAAGACAAATGTGAGCACAGCCCCCCCACCCCACCCTCAGGAACTCCACCCCCCCCTTCAGTCCTCCAGGACGATAGTCTCGCTGGTGCCGGAGGGCAGCAGGGGCACGGAGCGGGGTGGCGGCGGTAGCTTGATCCGGACCAGGAGGTGGGGCTTCCTGGCTGCTCTGCGCATTTCAGACTGGGTCAGGTGCTTCCTGAGGGCCCTGATGGACACAAACACACACACACACACACACACACACGTATGTCAGCCGTGGGTCACATGTGATGGGTAGCGCCCCAGCTTTAGCCCCCTGACAGCAGAGGTGTCGCCTCCGCATCGCCCTCTCTGACCTACTGGGACTCTTTGATCTTTCACATATCAGCTGACTGACACAGACTTTAGGGGGGGGGGGGGGCATTTCCACGCCTCAGGATCCCACTGGAACCACGGTGACAGGGTGAGCGAGTTACGACAGCAAACAAACTGTTGATGGGCGTCATCATCCTTTGATTTTCAGTCATAATGGTTTCCCCGCCATCTTGAGTTGTGTTCATCTATACAGCAGCAGTGTTGTAATCAGTAAACAACTAACAGTCTGTGTCAGCCAGGGAGGTTGATTAAAGTGTAAAAAAAAACAAAAAAACTACAACTGATATTTAGTTTGAGTTCCATAAGCGTGCTCGAGTGTCTTCTTTCGTACGATATTCCCTCGTTTATGGCGGACGTTACATCACAGAAACGACCCGCGATCGCTGGAACCTGCAGTGGGGTTAACGCCGTTTTAAGGCTGTGAAAATCCTCCCTAAACATTTCATTCACTTCTCTTTCAGACACAAGTCCAGGATTACAGACAGAAAACAAAGACCAATGTGAAACCTGAATGATTTCTGCACAGTTTTGGGGGTCAAGGGGTCACAGAAGCCTATCCCAGCCTCTAACTAAAGGGTGAGGGTGGGGTACGCTCTGGACCGGGCCGCACCTCACACGCGTTCACGCCGACGGGACGCCTTACAGACGCCAAATCACCTATGAGGCAGGAAAACCCACACATGAATGTATGGAAGCATTTCTGGAGTCGACTCATTTTTGATTCTGCTACAGAGATGCTTCCATAGGGGGGAGGAGGAGGAGGAGGAGGACCCCCCCAACATAAAGAACATTTCCCAGAACATGCAGCTCAGATTAGTGACACAGCTGGAGGGTGAGCGGTAAGGCGTGGGAGCGCTGTGCAGTGGTAAAGCTCCTGTGATGTGTGGGACATTTGTGAATCCTTTTCTACAGTCGAGGCTCCTCCAGTCACGTACCTGGTGTCCTTTGTGGCGACAAACACAACGGGGTTGGGGGCCTCACCCTGGCTGACCTTCTGCCGCTTGATGACCGACTGGGAGGTGGTCCTCATCCCTGATGTGTACGGCCGTCCGTTGGCTGGGAACGCCGCCCCCGCGGCCTGTGAGCCGACAACACAACCGTTTCACACGGCAGGAGCATTTTCCTGCTCTAGCAAACTCTTGGATCTAAACTAAAAGTACAGTCGGTTTATGTGATTTGATTCAGATCTCAGTCAAATATCAGATTTTAGCGAGAGGCATAGCCAGGTTTGTGTCTTTCCACGACCACTTCATGGACAGCGGGCCAAACCATACTCAGTCAGCCACCTATAAAGATGAGAGGCCTGTAACTGTAGCCAGACCTCAACAAGAGACACAATCCAGAAAATCTAATCGTCTGATTGATAAAGAATTTATTGGTAAATTATGGTGGCAAATACTAAGCATGGCTGCCAGACATCACAGGTTAGAAACCCATCCCTGAAGAAAACATTCAGGGACGTTTTAAGTGGAAAGAGAAAGTGTTGTGTGTGGGAGGAGCACTGACGCTGTCGAAGCCTCTCTTTCCCAGCAGGCTTTGAGCTACTCGCGGCTGGCTGGCCTGGTTCCTGTTGATGGGTGTTGGCGGTCCTCTGGACGCCTTTAGCTTCAGCGGAGCAGAAATGGCTGCAGGGACCCCAGAAAAGGAAGAGAATGTGACTCCAGTTCACCATGAAAGAAAGGCTTTGGCTAAAGGACAGACCAGCTAGAAGAAAACCAGACCAAAGATCGCGGATGACGATGTCAACGCAGCATAGAAACACGTCCACTCGTTCTCATTTGCTTGACTTACGTCCATCACTTGTTTAAAAAGGGTTTTCCTGCATTTGCTGATGATATAGCCTTTAGCTTCAAAATCTTTACAAACACAAACGGTCGTCAACCAATAAATGAGTTTAACTTTATTCGGGTCTAAATCTTGAGTCCTCATGGACGTTTATGTCCACTTTGCTCTCTCAGACCTTCACAGTATTCATGTCGTCCTTTTATTGCAGACATTTGGCTGTCAGAGGTTCTTACCTAACTCTTTGACTATGTTGGCTAGTGACGGTCGAGGTACAGACTTGCTCTTTGCAGGGGTCTTTGTGGCTTTGGGCAGCCGGATCATGCCTGCAGAAAAACACGCTTTCAGTCACAAACATCCTCCTGTCCTTTGAGTTAGGGCGGTGTCGCCGTATGGAAGGGTGTAAAATGTTTAAATAGAGACTTCATGACCTAATGGGCTCGTACACTCAGCTTTGACGGCGTTTGCGTTGATGGGGGCGTAGGGGCGGCGGGCAGCGCGGCGCGGCTGCAGAATGTCCTCGCACACGCGCCGCGCCACGCGGGTCAGCTTTGTGGTCTGCAGGATGAAGGTTTGGCGGTTCTTGGCCAGCAGCTTGGCTCGGCCCTCGTTGCGAGTGAAAGGGGACAGGCCCTGGACTTCTTGGCGGGTCATGTGGGCGCGGGGGCCCGCCTCCTGGATGCAGAACGACCAATCAGGGAAGAGTGGGCAGCAAAGACTTTAGATGAGCTGTCTGTGTGGACAAAGCTGACTTACAGAGCCCGCTCTCGTGGCCCCCTCTAGTTGAGTGGGGGTCTTCAGGCCTCCGTATTTTTTCCAGTAGATCCAGCAGGAGGCGCACAGCCTGCACTGCATGTTGGGAGGACCCCAGGCGTACCACTGAGGAGACTGAGCCGCTGTGAAAGAGACAAGACGTCAAAACAGGAAAACATGGTCCTGAAGCGTCTGTTAGATTGTTTCTCTGTTTGGAAAAGTTTGCTTGTCCACATTTTTAGTAACAACTTAACCTCACAGTGAACTTTAACTCACTGAATTGGCCGCTAATGAAGTTGAAGATCATTATAAACGCATGTTGTTAAGTCAGGCCTTTCATTTCTTATAACCTCTGTTAAGCATTAGAAGTAAAAATGATGTTTTTGCTGTTTTTAGCATGTTTTTGATGATAAAGGACATTTATGAAGAAAATTAAGCTTCAAACTGCATTTTGCAGTTTCTCTTTATTTAAATGAGCTCCCTGCTCCGCCCCCATCGTGATGCTTCCTCCGGCAGACAAACACATGTTTACGGAGCAGCTGAGGATAACCGGGAGCCGGAAGGGATCATCTAGGGATCTCCTGAATCCAACGGACATGCCTTCTGCTGAGGAAGCTGAGGAAGCAGAGGCTGGAGACTCAGAGGAAGTCCAAAAGTTCTGGGGGGGGGGGGGGGGGGGGGGGGGGGGGGGGGGGATGAGGCCCAATCTGTGGATGCTGAAATGAGGCGTCGGTCTGGAGCAGTACCTCTAGACTGGCAGACCAGACGGTGTGCATCTATCTCATTTAGTTGAACCGTCCTCAAACATCCCTGTGTGGTTCATGGAGGACTTCCCAATCACACGTGTTGTGTGTCTGGATAAGATCAGGAAAATGTGTTCACAATCGGTCAACTTAGGAATGCTTCCCTTGTTTTTTAGAAAGACAAAATAAAAAAAAGCCTCAAACTGAAGTGGTGAAGCATAAAATGGTTTGGTCCTTTTCCAGCTGATGACTGTAAACATGACAGTGAACCAAAAAGGATCAACTGGAAGGACAAAAACCAACACAGACCACATGGCTGGAAAAGACTTAAGACATCAGACAGCACAGGACCGGCTTCTTGAAGGACTTCGGGACACCAGAGCTTCACAAAGGGACACTTACTGTGGCAGCTCTCACAGCTCAGGCCTTTCTGAAAGCCCGCCGCTCCGTTCATTCCCGGCTTGCTGCCCGGCACCATGATCTGGTTGGGGTTGGGTTTGGTACTGAAGAAGAGGAATGCAGAGAGAGACATATGGTGACTGCAGGTCTGACAGAGGGAGCGCTGGGCTGAGACGAGCACTTACTAGGTGGGTATGTACACTTGCTTGAGCTTGCTGTCCGCCTCGGCTGCCTTTAGTCGTTTCTACGGTGGACACACGTCGGGTCAGTAAAAACCAGGATTCGGTTACGCTGAATGACGACGCCTCAGACAAACCTGTTGGATGTAGCGGTCGGTGGTCTTCCACATGTAGTAGAACTGCACGACACTTGCAAGAGACTTCCAGGGAAGCTAAAGAAAACCCAACAAAAGTCAACTCAATGTAAACAGCTGATGTCTTTGTTTGGTGGAACCGTGGTGGTGGTGGGGGGGGTGAATCTTGGATTCATTAAATATGCAGTTTAAGGAAAATAAAATCTGTTTTTCTAATGTTACGCATTTTGTTGGCAGAAGACAAGCAGAGGAATCGTAAATATTTCTAATGGAGTTTGTGTTTTATTGTACATAATAATAATGTTTATGTAGGAAATACTCAAATGTCTCTCTTTTTGGAGGATCATCCTTCCTTCTCGTCTCTTTGTAGCTTTTTACTGCTGGTGTGACGGGTCAAAGAACCCAACAGCAATACAGAGTAACACCAGAATGCTGTGGGAGGCGGGGGCCACATTTAAAGTTAAAGTCCCATTAGATTTGGTCTCCACACTTGACCCCTCCCCTGGGGGAGCACAGCCGTGTTCAGAAACCATTTGGTGGTTCAGCCCCCCCCCAAATCCAACCCCTTAACGCTGAATGTCAAGCAGGGAGGCATGGGGTCCCATTTGTAGAATCTTTGTACGACTCGGCCGTAGACTTGAATTCACGACCTTCCGGTCCAGGCTGGACGCTCTACCACAAGGCCTCTGAGCTATCCTGAAGCCTAAGGCTAAAGGATTTTGTAAGACTGTATAATCAATTCAATGAGCAGCATTTTGAAGTGTTATGAGGCATGAATGTAAATAAATATAGAAATATTTCCACGCTGTTAGTGTTTCTTTCTTTAACATCACAGCCAAACGTTTAACTGAAGCTTTAGTTTTATTCATCGATCTACTGCAGATCCTTCTTAGCTTATCTTAGTTTCCACTGTACGTCTTGATGGTGACAAAGAGAGGAACAGCTCACAAAGTCTTGGCGGATGTCATTGAAGTCTTTGCCGTATTTCTCCAGAGCCTCCTCAAACAGCATGGCCTCAGAGGCGCTCCATTCCTCCATTTCATCACGACACAGAACCGGGCCGCCCTGGGGCACCAGGGTGGACATGGCCTTGGCCAGGTCGTAGTTGTTCTTCTGCAGCGTATCCATGGCATGAAACTACGACAGAAAACGTAGAGAATCCGTTTTACTGACAAACTAAGCGGAGAGCAAGGAGCAGCAAACACAGAGAGTTTCTGAATCTCTCAACTAAAAACAGGATTTCTTTCCATCTGTGACGATGCGGCTCAAATTTGCAGCTGGACGCTGAAGGAAGGGATGCTGAGAAACCCGGTTCCTTTGTTTTGAAACAGAAGCAGCAGTGAGCACAGGTGGGTTCAGAGTCTCCATCTGCTGCAGAAGACCACCTCCCCGCCGGACTTCCAGCTCTGATGGGTGGCCTGAACATCTCCACGCTCCTCACCCCAACCACAGCTCCCTTCTCTGCTTCCTGTCACAGACGTCCCCCACACAAACATTTGCACCCGCTCTGCTGTTAAACACCGTCTGTCCTCTGAACGCTTCCGCTTTTGTCAAATGCTAAATAATATTGATTAGAAGGAAGAAAAAAAAACACGATTGTATTCTGAAGATATTTGAATTCACCAAGTGTGGTTAAGCCGTTATGAAGCTTACACTAAAAACGGCTTGGTTTGAAATAATTAGTCCCATTTTCCTGATGCTCAAAGGAAATGACTAATTTAGGACAAATGAACCTGTCGGTGTGACTGAACCTGATCCAGACCAAGGAAGCAGATGACCGGACTTTCTAAGTGTGACCATGTGATCAAAAATAAAGTGAAAACAGCACAAGCGCCGGGTATCGAACCAGCGAGCTTCTGCACCACCGAAAGAAGCAAAGGTTTTCAAGGATCCCCATGTATTTCAATGGAGGCAGAAATCCTGGAATATCCTGAAAAGTTCAAGGATTTAAGGGACCAAAAGTCCCAGCTGGAAAAAGCTGAACATTTGAATAGTTGAATGGTGGAAATGGATGAAACATTGTAGGAGTTAAACGGCAAAAACTGGTGGAGGAGAATAGCATAAAGAAAGAGAAACAGGAAAATAATAATAAATAAAGGTTTCATAGCATTGAACCCGTTATGGCAGAACAGCCCCTTCAGGAGAAAAACAGCAGCACAGAATGAGAAGGAAGGGGGCGGAGCAGCGGCGTGGAATCCCCTCACCAGTGTGATGTCTCTGGAAGCTGCCGCCGCGCTCATGTGGAGGCTGGGCTGACGGATTGAACTGCTGCAGTCCAGAGCTCGAGCAAAAGTCCCAACGGCCCTGACAGGAGGAGGTCAAAAACACACGGCGTTAAGTTCTGGATACAAAATACAACCAAAAAAAACACAGAGCTTCATTTTATTCACTGCTTCCTCGACCAAACACGTACAGTAAACCTCTTTTGCTCGTGGTCCTCGGATACTTTGTCAGTTTGAAGCTTCAGGTGTTCCAGTTATGTTGATGCTTTCTCATGAGGTTAAAGCCTACCACAACTTAAAGATCCTGCTTTCATCCCAGGTCTGTTTCGATGATGTTTTTTTATTTTTTTACATTTCTGGTAGGCCTGAACAATAAATCCCAAATTTATCGATATTGCAAGATCAAACTGCGATACGTATATCACAAAAGACGGTGAAAAATTGCAATAAATGGTGACCTTAAACGTGCTAAAACCATCTTATGGCAGCTTGAAGGATTTAACGACCCAAATAAATCCATTTATGCATTTGACCAATCAGATGGAGCCGTTTCATGTAGGATGTCGCCTCCTATGGCAACGATTTGGAGGATCATTTTTAAACTTTTAAACTTGTTTTTGGTGGTTTTGCTATTTGTTCATGTATTGCAAATTATCACAATATTGATACTAATATTTCCTCATATTGTGAAACCTAGTTTCTGGCATTATTGACGGTTTATAAATTATTTTATTCTAGCTTCACAACAGTTATGTAAGACAAACAATGAAAAAGTATGCTGAACATGTGCGGAGTCATTAAGTTCTGGTTATAAGTTATGAAGCTTTTTAAGGAGAAATAGTGACATAATGAGGTTCAAAAGTCTTGAGATAAAGACATGACAAGACTTACTTTTAGTCACTTCATTATAAAAGCTAAATACAACTGTTTGTCCTACATTTCTTTTAAATTTAGTCATACTATTTTTGATTTAGCTAAGATGTGGAGGAAACCTCTCCAAATATTAAAAAAAAACATTCAGTCAAACTATGCAACGCATCACAAAACACCCCTACAGTTTTTTCATTTAAATCTGCTTCAGAATGACAGTCAGCCACCAAAAAGGATCCAGACTTTATAAACCCTGTTATCATGAATGACATGGTATGAATAATACTCCTGGTCTTGGCATTTCTAATGTCTTGGATGTGTACAGTGGGGACATTGCTGTGATATCACAGCTGCAAACTCTCAGTACAGACTCACAAAAGGACAAAATAAAATAAAAATCACAGAATCTAATTAGCAAAAACTAACATGGTTGGAGTTTTATAACTGTTTTATAAACACTGGTGTCTCTGTGAGGTAAATGCTTCATTACCTGGCAACTACCAGGAACTGGTCAATCTGTGGGTCTTTGAGCTGATTGTTGGGGTCCCACACCTTGGTCTCTAGCTTCTCCTGGACTCGGTTATCCGTTTCGTCTGAAGTGATGAACAGTCGTATTGAATTCTGAAAGTCGTGTTTTCTGAAAATGTGCTGGCTAGAGGGTTTGGTGGCCTGCTAACCTTCAGCTAGCATGTCGGGAATCTCTGCCTGGTACTTGGAGCCTACGCGAATTTCCCCCTGGTCCGCCAACAGCGTCTTCTGTACCGGGTCAAACACCAACGAGTAGAAGAAGCAGTCCTGGACAGAAGACATCGGCACATCAGCTGAAAGGACTGGGGTTCGTCTCACACATGCAGCTGTCTATGTTCTCCGTAAACATAGACATGATTGGAGACTAAACATAGAATGAATGAGATCATGACAATCACACAGGTTCTTACTTCTTTCTCCAAGTAACCCGCCAGGACATCAGTTTCATTGAGAAGCGTCACGTTACATTTTCCTCTAAAGAGACAGTGAATAAATACAGAAATATTAGAACTGATAGGAAACTGGAAGAAATAGAAAACGGTTCATTTCAAAGAAAAACAGCATTTTAAGTGGATTCTTTCTGTGCTCCACAGTCAACAAATGCAGAAAATTAATTCAGAGAAGATACCGGTAACTGCATTCCAGGCTTGGTCACACATCCTCTTTCATACTTACGGCTGAATTTACTAACTGACAAAGCAAAAACTTCAAAATGTGCATAATTATAAAATATCTTTGAAAGAAAAACCTGCCACTAAAACCACAAGATCAGTATCAAAAATACAAAATGTTTAAATATGTCCTGAGTTTTGACAAGCAAATCATCAAACAACGTTTCACTTATTTACAATGAAACCGACTCCATGTCATCTGAATATGAAAGCAAACTAAAGATTATAATATAATTAGTATAGTTTTTTTAAATTCTCAAATCAAATGAAAGGATCACAACACAAGTAACTAACAGCCTGTTGTTAATGCTACACTAGATGAATAGTTTGCCTCTTTATAGTAAACGCTTGTTTCTACTCGCTTGACAAAAGCAATAAACATTAAACACAGCAATGAAATAGAAAAAAACCCAAACTGAACATATTAAATACATATTACACTAAATACCACTGCATTATACTCCTTTCCAGCTATGTAATTTATAGCCATTTATGTACACACAAAACTCTACACAAGTGTGCACGCACACACACACACACTCACCGTATGTGAGTGGCAGGTAGGGATTCAAACTGTCGGGACAGGAAGAGTTCCCTGTGTTTGAGCTGGTGCTTCTGCTGTTCCGCCAGGCTGGGCTGGTTGGACTCTTCCTCAAACTCCCCTGTAAGTACAAACACATCTGCCTTAGACAGCTCGGCACGGCTCGCTGCATGCATGCCGGCTGTTTCCGGCTGGTGCTGGAGGTGGAGAGGCATCTGGTGTCCTGTTGGTAGGACACTTGGCCCACCATAGCTTCTGATGAGATGGAAACGTAGACTGTTCTAAAGCCGTAAAGTTGCTACAATTCTACTAAAATATCAAATAGCAACGATCCACATCGGCTTCAGGAACTCATGTAAAGTTGTGTCTGATCTTCCCCCACCACCGTTTAATCCTGAAACCCTTTAGCAAGGCATGCAGCTCGTTTTGCTGGAACCATCGGTACTCACTTGCATTACTGTCAGCCAGAGTATTGAGGTTGCCTGAGATGTCTCGCCTTCTGAACAGACACACCACTTTTGCTTCAACGTTCCCATTGGCCGTCTGCACGTAAGGAAGAAAACAATTTAGGTCTGATGCATAATGACCTACCAGATCCTTTGTGCTAGGAACTATCCAGTTATCATATGATCTGGTACCAAAGAACACAAATGTTGACATTTCTTTGTGTTCCATACTTTTCACACATGTCCAAAGACTCACTTGGAACCCTATGGGAGCATTCTCTCTGCCTTCTGATTCTGACATCATACATATAAACACAATCAGAATGGTTATACTTTTTTTATGCTAAAGTTTTTACACCTAAAGCTAAAGCCAACAAGATAAAATGTAATGTCCTATTGCACAAACACATGCATGTGTGCAGGCCGGTCTTTATACAACACATTTCCACGAAACCCCCTTAAGCCAAACTCTTGCTCAACTATTGTGACTTTTGTCAAAATGTGTAAGAACAGCAAAGTGGAAAACAAAAAACAGACTGAATGACGGATTGTTTGGAAGAGCATGAAAGAGAAAACATCCCCGTCACACACCGACAGAAAAGAAAAGATGGTGGTCGCCTCAAAGTTCAATGACTAGAAACCTGACATGATTTCAACAGAATTATTCATGAGCATCTCTTGAAAAGCAACAAATACTAAACCTGGATTAAAAAAGACGCCTCATATAATGATATAATACATTTTAGAGGTCTGCCGCCTTTCTTGTTGGAACCCGTACAAAACAAAAAAACTATAGTGACAAATTTAAAGTAACACGCTGCTATTGCATCAAACACGTATGTTTAGACCTGATCATGTTGGCAGTATCATGATGTAGCATCTAAACACAACAACAATATCAAAAAGAACAGAGAATCACGTTTAGAATGCGGTTTGAGAAGCGTACCAACCTTATTGAGTTCTTCTATTCTCCGAATCAGATAAGGGTTACTGGAGGAGTTCTCAAAGTACACATAGTCTGAAACAGAAAACCAAACTTGTAAAAAACCTGCACCAAGGTTTTTAAAAACAGTCCAGTTAATAGCACAAATATATATAGGAGTTTGATGGAAAATCAAAACGAACATTGTGATAGAACTGGTTTACATTGTAGTATTTAGAGAAGGAAACCTGTGGAAGCAGGAATGAGAGTTAAAGCTGAAAAAAAAAAAACTCAAACGAGTTAAACTACTAGAAAAAATGAGTAGAGTTCATGCCTTTTACATTGAATTAACTGAAATGATCTACATTGATGGTAAATTAAATTGAGTTCAAAAATGTTTTATAGCACCGCATTGCTCATTAATTGCTACAAAAATAGTTTTCATCCAACCACATCTACATGTATGTTATGCCAGAAACCAAACAAAGGTGAGCTTAGATTTGCTATCCAGAGCAGAATTAACATAAACAGAAAATGTGGTTCTACGACCAACTGGTGTCTATTTATTTGATCCTTTAGAATCAGTCACTTTATTTTTTAGAGCCCCTTTCATCAACATGAGTAGAACCTATGGTTCTAGACAGAACAGGTATATGTAAACATAAAAAGTCATAAAGCACCACAAACAAAAACAACAATCAAAAGATGAATATTAAGTATTGAAAAACAGTGATTAATAAATCTGATATGAACTTTTGCTTTGCATTTCATTGTAGATGAAAAATCCTATAAAATTCATCTTTATGTAGGTTTTACTACTCAAAACCATAGATACACAAAAGTATATGTGAAGTAGGTGTTTTTGGTCAATTTTACAAGTTTGAATTTAAACATGAGTTTTTTGGGTTTTTTTTTTACAACAGCACCATTTATACATGACCCTCAGCTGCTGTTAGCGTAGCTGTACTTCCAGCCCATGATCCAAATCTGATCAAGCAAAACGACGACGTCCAAACATTAAAACTCTGAAGAAGTTGTTACCCTTCAAAGTGTACTTTGATCCAACTCCGTTTGTAAAAACAACAAAAAAATAGATATTAAAAAAGAAGAGGAAGAATGAGTAAAGAAAACATTGAGAGCAGTTAACCACAGAAGACGTGTTTTTGTTGCATCCTAGTCAGCGATTAGCGTTACGGCCTAATCCAGTTTGGCCTTTGTTCTAACTGGCTGACAGACGGGTACATTATAAATGAGCTGGGGGTAAGTGTGACAGAAAGAGGTTTCCTTACACTAATATACTGTCTTTAATCCTATGCAGGCCTTATATACATTTAATGTTGTGTGAGATTGGACGTTTATACATGAGAACCAATGACAAACTGCCTCCTTTTGGACTCCAATAGGAACTGCAGTACTTCCTAGTTTGAGGCAAATTTGGAAACAGAAGGCAGATTAAGCAGTTGTGTAGGACTCAAAGGAGTTTGATTTCTCTCAATTCTTTAGCTACAATATCATCTAGTAATTTTAGAATAGACAAAGGATCACTGTCTTGCTTTTTTCTGACCTCCCGTGCTCTTGCACCTTCTGATTGGTTAGAAATCCCCAATGCAGATAGCCAAAGACAAAGATGTGTGTAAAACAAGGCCAGGGTCTCTAGTCCAGATAAAGCAGCTTCACACCAAACAAAAAAGTTCTTTTTTTGTTTTATTTGCTGACTAAAGTGGGACACTGCAGAGACACAACTGGATGTGCATATGTTGCTTCTAATTGTTGAAATAAATAGAAGTTTTTATCCCACCTCATCTCAAAATTAAATTCTAGATTACATCAGGGGCAACTCTCTGGAAATATTGTTGCATTTGAACAAACTGGCTGCCTACTTAAATCTACAGAACCCTTATAGTTGTCATAAGAATCATAGCAGTAAACCTACTATTATGATGGAATCAACCTGGATGAATGAGTCTTCATCGACATATTCTCATAAGAAGCATATCCAGATGTTTTGTTATTACATTGTTGTAATTCAGATTAAATTAATTAGCAATTATCATCATTCACGTGTTTTTGAAGTTTATTTAAAAGAAAGAAATTGTGATTGTATTTTGCCCAATATTGGCTTGTTCATTTTACAATCTCCACACCATCATGTAAGGTTCTTAACCAATTTTACCACGACTCAGATTTCTGATTTATAAAGTAGACAATTGATGCTACATTGTGAAAGAGTTTTTAAACTAGATTATGCTGAATGTCCATGTGTTTGTGTTGTTGATAAGTCTCAGTATGTTCATTGGATGTTGTGTCTGTCTGTGCTGTGCTGATAGGTGGATTTCCTCCATGACACACCTGTGTCATAGACCTTGGAACTTCTCTCTGGGTTTTGAGCCGAGGTGATGCCAACTCTCACAATCCTAGACCAACCAGGTTGTGTAAGAAGGCTGCAACACTGAGACAACACAATTTAGGCACAGATTATCCTCCAGAGCTGCCTGGTGGAGCAGTGGTTGCACCGAGAGATCCCCGTTTTAATTCCCAGCTGTGTCGTCTCTGCACGTCTGCATGTTCCCCCCATGCATGGGTGGGTTTTCTGCAGGCGCTCCGGCTTCCTCCCACTGTCCAAAAACATCCTTCATGTGTTAATTGGTTTCTAAATTGTGCCTAGGTGTGTGTGAGAGATTGTGTGGCGACCTGTTCAGGGTGGACCCCCGCCTACGACCAACACCAGCAACCCTGTGACCCCAAAAGGGGTAAAGCAGTTTGAGGATATGGATGATCATTCAGGGCAAAAATTCATTTTTTTTATTTATTAAAGACCTGCTTGTGACATTTTTCTGATGGACGACATTTCAGAAGAAAATTAAGACTAAAATTGTGTTTCTGAGTATTTCTTTCTTGAAATCGTTGTGAATCAGGAGCAGACAAAGAAATGCTTTTTGGAGAAAGCTTGTAGAAAAAAAAAAAAAAGCTTCCTGCCCATTCTGATGCATTCACGCCATGTCCTTGGAAACAACACAGGTTTTTGATTTTGGCAGAAAAATGGCACAATCAGAATCAAAAGACCACTGGGAATGCTATGAAAACAGATCAAAATGTCATTTTGGGTGGGGGACCTCAAATTAAGAGAATGTTGTTACAAACAGCATCAAAGGTTAATCTTGGATCAATGAAGATGAGAATGGTGAGTAGTTTAAAATCAGGTGGCGTGAGGAAGTTGGGATATTTTTTACCTGTGCTGTGCATATTTTCCCTCATTGTTTGATAAATAAAGGGAAGCAGACTTTGAGAGGAAAAGGTAGAGCTGACAAGTGGACACTTTGGCCCGATTAACAAGAACCGGAGACTTTCTACAGTAGTCACAAGCTGCAAAGATGGGGACCATTAAGTGGAGAGGAGGGAGAACATTTCAACTATGATGTTGGAAAACCTTTAAATTCTTGTCATTGCTGGTATTTTTAACCCAACCCCCGGGCCGCAGAACGGTACCGGTCCATGGGACAGTTGGTACTGGGCTGCAGATTTTCTCCATTTCATTTCAAATCTGATTCTGAAGTTTTATTTTGGAAAACTACTGGACTCTCTGCACCACATCTGACTGATTCTTGAGGCATGTCAAGTCTCTCGGTCATGTGTCAAAAAATTCATCCGCTACTTTTGGCGCCAAATGCTAAACTTGATTCCCCAAGCGGGCAAAGTTAGCAAAAAACAATATACAATTGGAAAATACTTTTTCACACAAAAGATCCAGTGAGGAAACAGAAGAAGAAAGAAATCGGATTTAACAGACAAAAACCAGGAGTATTTCCTCCAAATATAGATTCAGTGGGACAGATGTTCCCACAGATCATAATAATATTGCATATTATTCAGCAACCGGCTGTCTAGTGTTATGAGGATGCTGCTAATAAAGTTTTCCAAATGGTGGATTCACATCACGTTTATTATTATATTTAGAAAAAACCGTTTTAGAGACTGCTTTTTTTTTTTTTAAGATTCCAGTTTGATAGTTAAGGATTTAGGGAAAATCTAGATCACATTGAGACGACTATAGTTGTAATATTAGGCTTTGAATTGCATTTTAATTGTTTCTATAGGAAATCTAGAGCACAAAGTTTAAAGCAGTTGCAGACGATGAAGTCTTTCAAAATTAAGGAAACCGGAAGCTGAAGCAAATATATAAATAAATCAGACCTTCACTTCAGCCTCATTTGGACTGGTGAGTGAAAAAAATAGTCTTTTATTACACCAATTTTACGTGTCGCTCAATAAAAGAGAGCCAGAGCAGGTTCCTGTGAGGAAAAATGTGTTGGTGAGGAGAAAAGACGCTTTCAAGCTAAGTGGACAAATGCTTACTTTGTCGCACATCATGGGCTGGATACAGTCATGAGCCTTATTTGCAAGGCAGTGCTCAAAGAATTCAATATAAATCGTCACTACGTTACAAATCATAAAAACTATGACAAATTTACCGGCAACAATAAGCCTCAACAACAACAACGAGGCTATGCTGCACAGCAGACGTTTACAAAAATGGCTAAATCCAGTGAAGCTGTGAGAGAAGCTAAAAACGAGAAGGCCCTTCAGTGACGGGGAATTTGTAAAAAGAACATTTGCTGAAAGTAGCTGACATCGTTTGTCCAGAGCAACAAAAGTCTGTCAAATGATACAATTACTAGACGAGTAGAAGATCTGGACAGTAACCTCCAGGAAAACGTCTGGAAGCTGCTTCACTGTACAAATGACACATTAAAGTTACTAAAAACAACTTTTTCTGTTTATCCTTTTTTTTTTTTTTTTTAACCAAAATTGGCCCCCAGTCTAATGTCAAGTTCCTAAATTGGCCCTCCGCTACAAATGAGAACCCCTGATCTAAACCCTTTGAGAAGTCAAAAGTTATGTCACAGATAAGTACCCAAAACATTTTGGGTTAGATTAAAATATATATATATATTTTATTAACATTAAACTGACAGAAAAGTCATTGTAAACAGTGTTTTCCGGTCCTAAATCAGTTGACCTAAATAGACCCTTGTGAGAGCTTACAGGCACTAAGGAGCTCATAATGTCTACCAACTTCTGTTTCTGCAGAAACACTTCAAGAAATCAGACCATCTGCCAGCAGCAAGGACGCTCCAGCAACGTCCACAAAGCAGAAGACAGTAAATGCGTCTCCCTTCCTTCCTTCACAACCACTACAGTAACCATAGGACCACTACTATAGCTGCGTGTAGTGTTTTGGTATTAAATATCTTTAAAAAAAAAAACCTGATAGCTTTCATTCATTTCCGGACTTGAGAAGTCTCGTGAGAACAGACGGCTGCTAACATCAATTTCAGACAGCCAAAGTTAGCAGTCAAAGTTAGCAGGGTGCATGCTATCCGCTACCAGCGAGGCTGATCGTACATGGCGGAGGAGATAACCAAATTAAAGCCCGCTCAGACAAAGCTAACCGCAGCTGATGCTGCTGCTGCTGCTAGGATGACATTTTGATGGTTAGCAGGCAGAGGCTAATGCTAACATAGCAGCGAGTTTCCATCGAAACCATGAGATTTCACGCACACACAGACACACACATTCGCACTACAGTTTCCAAATTGAGTCCTTTACCTGCACACGTTTCAGTAGATATATATTCTGAACGTCAATTAAACTTTCAAAAATGTATGAATGCTACGCGACAGAGTCGTCTACAGTGCATTATGGCTCGATAGAAGAACAACAAAATAAAGGGGAAAAATAGATTTATTTCTCTCAGAGTTATTAAACAGAAATGGGTCTGTTTTTGGTGCGGTGCGTGCACAGCCCTCACCAAACTAAACACAATTACCAGCCGTCTGAAACACTCAAGTCTAGATATTAGTACACTTAAAAACACGTTAGCTAGCTTGAACCGTCCTTAGTGCTCTGGAAAGCGCTATTTTCATCATACAGACGCTACGAAGCTAACCAAGACCTAGCTTTGTTAGCCGCTAGCCGAGCGCACAGCTAGCTAGCTGCTAGTTAGCTACCTCGTTGTAGAAAACGAACAATCACGTTGTGTGGGGGGAGTCTGGAGAATATAATCCGTTCCTTACCTCCCACTCGGTACATGTTGGCCGCCATCCTCTGCTAACTTTTATCAAAAATCACTCCCAGGGTATTCCCCTCTCGGGTCGAGATATCAGCGGGGGTTAATTTTATCCCGTCATTTATCGTAGACACCCCCGTCGTGAAACAAAGCCGGTTCCAGCCACAACAGACGAAGCTGTCGCGGGTAAAAGTTGAAAGTTTCCGTTATTAAAGCAGAGGAGCTCGTCCCAAAAACACCAAAGTCCTTTAATTCGGCCCCTCGGAAGACCCGTCTCTTTTCTTCCTCATTCACTCACTCATTTACACTTAGTTAGCTCGTCTCTTTCTATACTCTTCCTCTCATCCTCCCCTCTAAGCTTCATCCTCCTCTTCTTCACCTCCGCTCAGTTTAGCACTCGCGCACAGACACTCATTTCTGGTCCCCTTCGGTCGTGCGCGCGGCGTCACCTTCGGAAACTTTCGGCAATGTCCGTTGAAAATGGTTTTCCCGGCCTCGGTTTGAAAAGTACGTCAAGGCAGTTAGAAGCCACGGTCGCAAACGTAGAAAGAAAAAAAACTAGTGACACTTTTTCAAACACGAAGGTGGGTTTTATGAGTCGCAATGACGCCTCACTACATTAAAATAAGTAAATATATTTTTACATTTCATTTGTTTTAACAGAACATATAATTTTACTGAAGTGATCAGGGGAACTAGGAAGTAAGTGTTAACCAAATTCAGTTCCAAAAACATTTAATGAGAACAACTCGTTTGATTTTTACCTGTGTACAATTTTATTACATTAAAATCCAAAAGTAAAGAAGAATTATGGAGCAATTTTTGTGTCATAATTCTAAGTGCAACACTCACTGTTTTAAGTGTAAAACAAAAAAAAAGTGTGTGCTCAAAAAATTATTTTGCACTTAAAACAGAAAAATGCACTTGAAATAAAAGAAAAGAAAATCAAAACAATTTTGTCTTGATAGACATTTTCTCTCTTCTGCAGGGCACCACGTCACAAATGTGACACAAAAGCCAGCCAATCACAAACGTGGAGGTTGATGCTGATTGGTCAGAAATTCTTTCAATCAACTCATAGACTGCGTCAGGTTTCTGGGTGACTGTTTTGATTGCATATTTCTTTAAGTTTCAAGAGCAGATTTGTTTTGTTTGCACATATTTTTGGGTTTCGAGAGCCAAACTTGGTTATTGCATTTATGGCACATATAACCATGTAAACCTTATCATTGGCTGGTTTTGGTCAGCAGACAAACTTTTTTTTTTTTGGTAAAATATACATCTTAAATGTCTACTTAAATGGATGTACCAATCAAAAGCAAAAGATAGAAAAATGTCATTGAAATAAACTCCAGAAGCTGTTGAAAAACGCCTAACATATCAGGCTGAGGATTGTCCATTTGACACTTGACCCCAGAACTCACAGCACCAGTTTGGATCCTGGTCATGGACCAAAGTTCTTCCTAGATGCTCGGGTGTCTTTAAATATACTCTCAAAATCTCGGATAATTCCTCTAGTAACAAACCTCTCCAGGGCATCACTTTCCCACCACCAATCCTGCAGAAAAATGTCTTCAAATATTTCTGAGACCTTCTCGTCACTCTATCTTATATCATATATCTGTGACAAACGCCTTCACAGTACCAGGGAGAGAGGACATGGGTTCATGGGCTGTGTTATCTCAATCTGAATTCAGATTTGTTGAATACACATATTCAACAATGCTGTGTATGCTGTGTTAAAGGTTGTAGCAAAGCTGCAAATTTGTGCTTGATTTCTCGAGACAAATCAATAAAACAATGACGTGTTTATATCTTTGCATGATGTGTGGTTACCGTCTGTGGATTTAAATAAATCCTGGGCACAGTGACTCAGGGGATTAAGTTGATCAAGTGCAGGAATGGCACATGGGAAATCAGGGTTTGACTCTCAGGGGGGGCGCGATGAGCTTCATCCAGTGTGAGTCATTGGTCAAGACCCTTCATGCTACTGCCTGAATATGTAGCCACAAGGGGGGGGGCCAAGTCTGGGATTCCCTGTGCCGGTCCCCCGCCCATATAAAATGCAGGGTTGTGTCAGGAAGGGGATCTGGTGTAATAAAATCTCCGCCAAACCATCAGTGCAACTCAGTGAACGCAAATTCTCTGTGGCGACCCGTGAAGGGGAATGCCGAAAGGTGAACAACACTCACAAAGTTTTATAGCAGGATTCCGTTTTTTAGGGCGACTAACAGGTTGACTTAGAAGATGTTTCACTACCCACCCAAGAAACTGATCGTAATGTCACAACAGCATTTTAAATGAAGGGTCAAGGTCACATATTAGTGTTGTTTTATGATGCTTCAACCCTTGTCCTATCCTATGACCCCCCCCCCCCCCCCCCTTCCATTGAGGTGTTCTCCTACCATGACAAAGGTGGATAAAGGTGGAGAGGATATCATGTAATCCATGGACACCAGTGAAGATCACAAATCATTGAAGAACAAAGGTTCAGAGCTCTGTCTAGTGGGTCTAGATGACCCCACTCCCAATGTTAACGTGCCTTGGATAGCACAAGGGTTAAAAGTGTCAGTTTGGACTTAATCTGCCTGCAGGTATCTGGCATGATCCCAAACTGTATTGGAAAAACAACCGTCCCCTGGAAGTCATGGTTCCAGAAAGGAGAATTTACATTAAGCGACTTATTTGATAATAATACACTCAAATCAAAGCTAAGGCAGGATTTCAACTTACCTCAGCAAGATTTCTGGAGCTATCTGCAGTTACAACACTTGTTAGTAACAACTTCTGGTTCCGTCACTACAGTCCCATCAAGTTGCAGCATTTTAGAGGACATCAAAGTGGCATTGAGATGTGGACATGAAGCTGCAGCTTATTATAGGATGCTTTTGACACCTTCTGACACCAACACATTATCCCTCAAGACAACCTGGGAAACTGGCTTGAGTACTTGCTTCACCGAGGCAGAATGGAATGGGATGATCACAAATGCTAAAACAATGTCAAGGGACTACGAACAAGATTTCAATTTAAGGTCCTACATAGAATTTACTGGACGCCCAGCAGGCTGCCTGAGGTGGGATTGTCAAAAACATCTCCCTGTTGGAAGTGTCAGGATGCTACAGGCACTCTTCTACACATGCTCTGGAAATGCCCTAAAGTTCAGAGCTACTGGTCATCCATACATATTGAGGTGGAGAAGGTGGTCGGTCAAGACGTTCCCTTCCACAGCAGACTTTTATGTTCCAGGAGACCCCTAAGTTCTCCGTCGTGTACCATCTCCTCTCTCACAGTGGATCCAAACAACGGTAATGCTGGGAAGGAAACTGTTAGAGAGGGAATGGAATGGCTCATCGGCTCCATCACCTACCCACTGGCAGACCTCTGTGGGTCAGCTTGCAGCACTAGAGAGGTTATCAGATAGATTACTGAACAGAGTTGATGACTTCAACAAGAAATGGTTCCACTATTTTAAACACACAGATCAATGACATCTCCAGCTCAAGAAACCAGAAATGACCTCAACTCTCTGTTATGCAATGTTGTATCCATTCACGTATGTATAAGGGATAATTGTGAGATTTGGCGTTTATTTGTCTGTTTTGTTTTGCTAGTTTGCTTTGTTTTTGTGTTTTTGGATGTTATGGGGTGAACTAAATCTTAAGTGAGCATTTTGTCCTTGTGTGGAATGTTGTAATTTTGTCTTTAAAATAAATGAATGATGTGTCAGTTTGGTTTTTCCACAATATAAATGTTAAAAGTAATTCAAATGTCAACCCAAAAGCTTGATAATACTGTTATGGTGCCTGTCAGTCTCCTCCCCCTCCCCCTCCTGCTCTGCTCCTGACTCCACCAGCTGGGACCAATTCACCTCATCACCTGCTCTGCTCTTAAGGAGATCCAGACCCATTAGCCAACGCCAGTTCGTTACCCTCTATGGTGACTCTACCTGGTCTCAAGTCTAGTTCATGTTTCCTTATTCAAGTCTGGCCTTGTGCTTAACCTGCCTCTCTCTGTCCCAGGATTCCAGCCTCCTAGAGCCCCAGTGTGGATGTCAGCTAGAGTTCTCCAGCAGTCCGGTGGAACCCTCAAGTTTTGTCAAGCCGCGCTTACCTCCAGCCACGCCTCAAGTCGCTTTACTCTCCAGCTGCCCACCAAGTCACACCAACTTTCCTGGAAGGAAAATAAAACCCATTTCTTACCTTTCACCTATTTTCGTCCTCTCTCTGGGTTTCAGCGTCTGGGTCTGTCAATCCTTCAAGTCATGACAGAACGAACTGGCCTAACTCCTGACCCAGCTGACCCAGAAGGACTCCGCCATGAAGTTAATCAACAAAGAACCTTTCTGGAACTCCACTCCACCGCCATTACTCGGATGACTAAGATCCAAGAAGACCTGCTGTCACGGATCAATGGTATGACGCAAACATTAATCAATTTACCCGGACAAATGTGTCACTCCGTCACCACAGCAACACTTCCTACTTCTGGCCAAACTTCCGCTCCCGTTCCGACCCCGGAAAATTTCCGCCTGCAACCTGAGCCATTCTACGGTGAAGTAGAAGCATGCGGCGGATTTCTCCTCCAGTGTCAACTTCTGTTTAAACAAGCTCCCAGGTACTACTATTCTGATTCCAGCAAAATCACGCTTATCGTCAACTCACTGAGAAATAAAGCCCTGCAGTGGGCCCAAGCTTTTCTGGCAGTCAATCCCATTACTCACCTTCCTTTTGAACGTTTCATTAATGAGTTTTGTCTGGTGTTCGATCAGCCAAAAAAGCAGGAAGAAGCCACCACAAAACTCCTCGCTCTCAGACAGCGGAACCGCCCAGTCAGCGATCACATCATCGACTTCAGAATTCTGGCGGTGGAAGCCGGCTGGTCTGATCCAGCGCTCCGCGGTGTCTTTTATCAATCCCTCAACGAAACCATAAAAGATCACTTATGCACGCAGCCTGAAGCCAATAATTTTGAGGAACTTGTCTCCGCAGCCCTGCGCTCCGACGCCCGCCTTCGGGAGCGTCAGCATGAAAAGCCCCCTCAGAGACGTAAGACTCCTAAGCCCATACTGCCGACTGCTGATGCTCCTTTCTCCCCTTCCTGTCCTGCAGAAAGACCTCACAGCTCTCATGAGGAGCCCATGCAGATCGGCATCTCACGAATCTCCGCCGAGGAACGTAAAAGGCGCCGGGAGGAGGGTGCGTGTTTTTACTGCGGCCACCAGGGGCATCAGGTACACCAATGCGAGCTGCGTTTAAATTCCAGGACCCCCCCGCTAGAAGGCAGGCCGCGGGTGGGTACTCCTGCGAACTTTCTCTTTCTACCTGTCAAGTTATGCAATAATGCCAGTATTATTGATCTTCAAGCCCTTATTGATTCAGGCGCCGAACAAAGCCTCCTAGACCATAGCATCGTTTCCCGTTTCTCGCTCCCTGTTGAAAAGCTCAACTCTCCTGTTCAAGCTGCCGGCTTAGGTGGACAACACCTCTCCCTCATAACTCATCGTACTAAGCCCCTATTACTTATCACCTCTGGTAACCACAGGGAAGAGGTTCAATTCTTCGTTACTCACACCCCTCAAAATCCGGTAGTTTTAGGTTTCTCGTGGCTTAGAAAACACAACCCCCAGTTCGACTGGACCAATCATTGTATTATCAACTGGAGTGAGTTTTGCCTTGCCAATTGCCTTCGCTCAGCGGTCCCTACCATTAACAATTCCCCTAGCGGTCAGTCGGAAGACATTGACCTCAGTAACGTTCCCGAGTGTTATCACAACCTCAGCTATGTGTTCAGTAAATCCAAAGCCAGTTCTCTTCCTCCCCATAGACCCTACGACTGCTCCATCCAGTTACTAGATGGTGCAACTTTGCCCAAAGGGAGGTTATTCAACCTATCTGGTCCAGAGAAAGTTGCCATGGAGAAGTACATCCAAGAGGCGCTTTCTTTTGGGCACATCCGTCCCTCCTCATCTCCCGCTGGGGCGGGGTTTTTTTTTGTGGAGAAAAAAGACAAGTCCCTGAGACCATGCATCGATTATCGGGAGTTAAATCAAATCACTATAAAAGATAAATATTCTTTACCCCTCCTCAGCTCCGTTTTTGACTCCATCCAAGGTGCTCGTATCTTTTCAAAACTAGACCTCCGTAATGCTTACCATCTTGTACGTATGAAGGAGGGGGACGAGTGGAAAACCGCTTTCAAAACCCCATTAGGACACTATGAGTACCTCGTCATGCCCTTTGGGTTAACCAACGCTCCGGCCGTGTTTCAACGCCTAGTTAATGATGTCCTCAGGGACTTCCTTAATGTTTTCGTCTTCGTCTACCTCGACGATATCCTCATTTACTCAAAAGACATCTCCCAACATGAGAGTCGTGTTAGGTCTGTTTTGCAACGTTTGGCTGAGAACCACCTATTTGTCAAGGCTGAAAAATGCGCTTTTCACACTACCTCCGTTCCGTTTTTGGGCTACATCTTTGAAGCCGGCAGCATCCGGCCTGACCCAGCCAAGATAGAGGCTGTATCCCAGTGGGAACCTCCCACCAACCGCAAAAAGCTCCAGCAATTTTTGGGCTTCGCCAATTTCTATCGACGCTTTATTCGGAACTATAGCTCAATTGCCGCTCCGCTCACACAACTCACGTCCATTGCCAAACCATTCTCCTGGAACGCCACCGCTCAGTCCGCCTTCGACCACCTTAAAAAGCTGTTTGTCTCGGCCCCCATCCTAATTCAGCCCGATCCTGACAGACAATTTATTGTGGAGGTCGATGCCTCAGACTCTGGAGTTGGGGGGGTACTGTCCCAAAGGGAAGTGGGCACCAACAAATTGAAACCATGCGCCTTCTTCTCCAAGAAGCTTTCCCCAGCTGAGAGGAATTACGATGTGGGTAACCGCGAACTTCTAGCCATTAAACTGGCACTTGAAGAATGGCGTCATTGGCTGGAGGGAGCGGCTCACCCCTTCATTGTGTGGACGGACCACAAAAACCTGGCATATCTCCGTACTGCCAAGAGGCTCAATTCCCGTCAGGCACGCTGGTGTTTATTTTTCGACCGTTTTAACTTCACCATTACGTACCGTCCTGGGTCTCGCAACACCAAGCCCGATGCTCTGTCACGAAAGTTCTGTTCCACTGAATCCACCTCCGTCACCAGCATCCTGCCCCCCACCTGCGTGGTCGGAAACCTTACCTGGGACATTGAGGCCAGAGTCATCCAGGCCCAAGGTGAGGAACCCAATCACCCTGTTCCTCCTTATGGCACGTTATTTGTCCCCAGTTCCCTAAGGTCCGACGTTATCTCATGGGCTCACACTTCACGCATCGCCTGCCATGGGGGAATACATCGAACCATCAGCCTGATCCGTAGACGCTTTTTCTGGCCGACCATTAATAAGGACGTCAGGGAGTACGTGGCCGCATGTTCCATCTGCGCCCGTTCTAAGTCGGCTCACTCTCCACCTTCAGGGCTTCTCCATCCTCTGCCTACGCCTAGCCGACCGTGGTCTCACATCGCGGTGGACTTCGTCACCGGTCTCCCTGACTCCCAAGGTCACACTGTCATTTTTACTGTGATTGACCGGTTCTCTAAATTCTGTCATTTCATCCCTCTCCGTCAGCTCCCCACAGCCACAGAAACAGCAGACATTCTGGTTCACCATGTTTTTAGGCATCACGGCATTCCTTTGGACATCGTTTCGGACCGCGGACCTCAATTCATCTCCCAGGTGTGGAAAGCCTTCTGTTCTGCCCTGGGAGCCACAGTCAGCCTCACGTCAGGGTACCACCCTCAGTCTAACGGCCAGGCAGAACGTGCAAATCAGGAGCTGGAGGCATCCCTCCGTTGCATCGCAGCCGATAACCCCGCTGACTGGTCCAAGTACCTAGTATGGGTTGAGTATGCCCACAATTCACATCCCTCTTCTGCCACAGGAATCTCCCCATTTGAAGCATCCCTCGGGTTCTCACCACCGTTGTTTCCATCCCACGAACTCGACCTGGCTGTGCCATCTGTGCAGGACCATCTCCAGCGCTGTCAGCGCGTATGGCAACAGACCAAGGCAGCGCTCGTCCGCACCAGGGAGCACAACTGCCGGACGGCGAACCGTCACAGGGTGGTGGGACCCGAGTACCGACCCGGCCAAAAGGTGTGGCTTTCCGCCAGGAATATCCCCATTCAGGCCACGTCTCGCAAACTCGCCCCCAGGTATATTGGTCCGTACGTCATTGATAAAGTTATTAACCCCTCATGTGTCCGCCTCAAGCTCCCGGCCGCACTCAAAATTCATCCCTCGTTCCACATCTCTCAAATCAAGCCAGTCTCTGACAGCACCTTGTGCCCGCCTTCCTCTTCCCCACCTCCCGCCTGTATCATTGACGGTGCTCCGGCTTACACGGTTAGCCGCATCCTGGACGTTCGGCGGCGGGGTCGCAGCCATCAGTTCCTCGTCGACTGGGAGGGGTATGGTCCTGAGGAGCGCTCCTGGGTCTCCCGCTCCCTCATTTTGGACCCCACCCTCATCACAGACTTCTACCGCGCCCACCCGGATCGCCGTCCTGGACCGCCTGGAGGCGGTCGTTGAGGGGGGGGGTACTGTTATGGTGCCTGTCAGTCTCCTCCCCCTCCCCCTCCTGCTCTGCTCCTGACTCCACCAGCTGGGACCAATTCACCTCATCACCTGCTCTGCTCTTAAGGAGATCCAGACCCATTAGCCAACGCCAGTTCGTTACCCTCTATGGTGACTCTACCTGGTCTCAAGTCTAGTTCATGTTTCCTTATTCAAGTCTGGCCTTGTGCTTAACCTGCCTCTCTCTGTCCCAGGATTCCAGCCTCCTAGAGCCCCAGTGTGGATGTCAGCTAGAGTTCTCCAGCAGTCCGGTGGAACCCTCAAGTTTTGTCAAGCCGCGCTTACCTCCAGCCACGCCTCAAGTCGCTTTACTCTCCAGCTGCCCACCAAGTCACACCAACTTTCCTGGAAGGAAAATAAAACCCATTTCTTACCTTTCACCTATTTTCGTCCTCTCTCTGGGTTTCAGCGTCTGGGTCTGTCAATCCTTCAAGTCATGACAAATACCCGATGACCTTCAACAGTAGTGGTCAGAACTCTTTGCAGCACTCTCTATTTTGTACAACATTGAGTCTCTACAAAAACCTTTTAATCAGCCGCCTTTTTATACACACTCATTCACAAAGTCTTTCAAACACACAAAAAACCTCAAACATTTCTGGATTCATGTATTTATTGAGAGCTGGTCCCATAACAAGTGTAGTTAACGTTTGTATGAAACTGTCCTAAAGTTTGAATTATTGTGTTTGCAGTTTGGTTTCAAAATACTGTTTGTTTTATTGGAAAAAGTGTGTCACAGTCTATTGAAAGAATAATACAGGCCAACCAAACGTACTGTAAAGAATCAAAAAAGGTTTAAGAACTTTTTTCAGGCACAGTGGGTTCTGGCATTAGGCAACAATTAAAGGAATGTAGAAAACGAGATTGATAGAAAACAGTCACAATGACAGCGGTGGCCTGCGATAGCAAACATCGCAGCGCTTCATGGTTCTTGACAGAACTGTAACTGCCCATCCTGTTACAGCAAGGATCATTTCCACAAGGGTTTGCACGTTAAAGGCATGAACGGTTAGAATAGTCATTCCATTATCTCTGCTGATGTCACACTGACAGCAGTGGAACAGCAAAAGCTTGGCTCCTCCCTGGCTCTGCTCCCGTCCTGTCGATAGCATCTGCCCACCTAGCTTGCAGGAGGTTCAAGAGAACTGGTGGAGGTTGACAACGCAGATCCCAACTTGTCTTTGCTGTCCCATCTGTTTCCTCCTACCACCTTCCACTGAAGGATGCAAGTGTCCTTTCCGCCCATGGAGAGCAGGTGGGAGTCGTTGTGGGTGAAGCAAACGTTGGTGACGTGGCTGCCGTGCCCATCGTACTTGTGGCTGGGTGCCTGGTAGAGGAACATCAGAAAAGTACCTTGAATGAGCGTACCAGAGCAGGACAAGCTGCTGGAAGTGAGCTTTTTTCCCTTTTAATGCTCAAGAAACTTGTGAATGTGGACTTTATGTATATTTATAAACTACCTAAACTTTTAGACGTTGACTGTTGGATTTGTTTGTTACCTTAAGCTTTGGACAGGGGAACTGGAAAAGGTGGACCTTGCAGAAGTCATCAGCAACCGCCACGATCCTTTCACTATGGGAGCGGCACAAAGCATTGATGTCCGTGCCGTCAGAGCCCTCCAACCATACGCCTGTGCACACCACAAGCCAGACTCATCAGCTCAACACGACATGATCCCATTTCCAAGGAAGAGCTGTAGAGACTGAGTTCTGCTGCTCCCTCTCACCCATAACATGGAAGCCCAGGACACAGGTGAAGGAAGCCCATTCTCTGTCTTTGCTCTCAGAGCGGTTCCTCAGCAGTTTACATCCTCCTGTGATGTCCCCTGTAGATAGACACATTCATCTGATGGGTAATCACACATATGACTATGACACTTATGACTGCTTCAGGAGAGAAATGTGAAAGATTACAATGTAAAGATTTTCATGTCATTGCCTAACATTGACCTAAACAACGCTACGTTGACCGGTGCACAGCAGAGGGCAGAAGCTGGGATGACCATTGACCCAGCATGGATTTAGTTTAGTTTTCTGTTGCTGCTTCACAAAACATTTTAAACGGAAAACTGAACCCACACAGTTGACGCACCACACCACGTGCCAAATAGTCCGCTTTATGTGAAAAAAGCGACCTAAACCGCAAAAATAACAAGAATGAAGCACTAAAAACTGATTGAATATTTATTTCTTTTGTAAGGGACCATGGTATAAGCGGGATAATGGCCTTGGAAGTGTGCATTATCTGAATTCACGCTCCACTTCACTTTTCAGATAAAGCAGACTTCATCAGCCATTATTCCTTACATGTGTCTCTTTATTATAATACAACAAAATGATGTAAATGAGTGTAAACATCACATTTTGACCGAAGGACAGATATTTCCAGAGTACTAAGCCCTCTTTGTGCCTATATTAACAAGCATAAATATTGATCTTTAGGTGCAATTATGGTGATAATTGAGACTTGTTATATTTAATAATTAATAATCAATTAAGTTCCCAGACGGTGAAACAACAGAGCAGGAAAAAGGAGGTGTGAGCTGTTGAGAGGAACAGTGATGAACAGTGGCTGAATTTGAACTCGTTTTAGTCATTCTGAGTGTCTTCACTTACAGTACAGGATCTCGTAGTCACCAGAGTTAGACATGATGTACCGCCCATCCTTGGACCAATCCAGGTGAGTTATGAAGCTGGAGTGTCCCTGATTGGAGAGACATGAAAAGACAAAACATTCCCTTCTTTAAAAGAAATATCATGGATTTTTAGTCCAGATGACGAACGTTTAGACGCTCTGTTGACCCTTTTGGAGCTCTAAATTAAAGGATTTACACAGTTTTATGAGGGAAAATTCCACCAATAGGGACGTAGTGTGACGATGATACAGCATGTGATCCTTGGCCCATGAAATTGATAATATAGTGACCATTCAACAATGATTTATAAACTGCTAGACAATCTTTAACTAGACACCAATGCTTTAGAATGCACACTGTGTTTAGACGTTGGGTTTGAAAGCAGTTTAACAATCTTATCATTTCCGGATGACAAACTCTGCTGACATCCATTTATGCATCATTCTCTTTTCAGTCTGGGGTACGATGAAGTTTTTCTTTATAGTAATACTTAGTATAGTATAAACATTTTTTTGGGTAACACTTTAAAACAAGGTACTGTTTATTAATGTTAGTTAATGCATAATGAAGTATTATTTAACTATCAAATAACATCTAAACAGACACTTTTATGCATTACCTAGCATCACTAATCTAGTAGTTATCAGTACACTAATGTTCATTGTTTAATCTTACTTAATGCATTACAAAGCCTTAATAAAAGCTTCCTTATGGAAATGCGTGAAGCCTGGACCTCTGAGGAGACATGACGATAGCGTTGTTCGTCCGTGCCGCTAACACTCAAGATAAAGATGGTTGAAGAGTGCTGACAATTATTTTTTTTTTTTTAAAAAAGATCATAAAAATGTATAAACATGACTCACATTACACTTCCCAAAGCGAGTGTAGCGGCGCCCTTTCTCTGTCACGTTGTAGACGTAGATGAAATTATCATGGGATCCAACAGCTAAAAAGTTTCCATCTGAAAAAGAGGAGATAAGTCCTGATCACACCACCATGTTCAAATGCTTTACAGATTAGCAGCTGCAGTTTAAAACGATATATCGTTAAAAAAATGCGATAGGCATTGATATAAGTAGTGGTATTTCTTCAGTCATAAGAAATGCAGATGTCTGACCGGGGGAATATCTCATGACAGACAGCTGTTCGTTGCCATCAACAGATTCAGAAATCACCTCCTGGGTCAACAGGTCGAGGACCACCCACCTGTTTGACGAGAACATCCAACACGATCATTCAGAGAAGAAGCAAAGGGAAGACTGACAGGAAAAACAGAACTACAGTCTGTCCAGTGTTTTTACAAAAACAACTATAGTAATCCTAAGATCATTTAAGAAACAAACACTGGTTTTTAGACAAAAGACAAGAAAAACATAGACTACCTAAACAGAAAATAAACCAGAACTACAACATGAATATCAAGAGGATCTCTCACTGAAGTCGATGTTTTTGTACTGTTTGTAAGTTTTGGGAAACTCCATAAAGAAAACTCCCTTTACAGGCTGAAAACTGCGCAGAGTTTTAATAAAATCCTAGCTGTTCTGGGTTTTTCTCAGAAAACGGTCCAAACATTTCCATCCACGTGTTTGTAGTGCTGTTAGCTGCGATGGGCAGAACTACCGTCCCGTGTTGAGGCCCACTGAGACGGTGGATCCGTTGGGGCAGAAATCAGCGCACAGCCCGTACTCCTGCAGGAGATGCATGGAAGTTACGTCAATGTAAATATAAGGAGAAGACGGCATGTATACAGTGGTTTGATCCCAAATGCTAGACAATGGACTGGGAAAAAAAGGTCCAGCTTTGGAAAAAGCAGGCAAACCTTTGGAGAGGTCTGTGTTTGCAGCATTAAAGCACAGATTTAATAGTAAAAAGGTTCAGCTGCTCAGTAGAGTGACCCTAATCAGAAGGTTTTAGTGCTCAGAGACCAGATTGTCTTGAAGCTTGAATTAATCGTATATCTTCTTATTTGAATAAATGACAGTCTGACATTCCAGAAGGATCCAATTTAGATATGAAAATCCTGTAAACATCCCATAATATGAATGCCTAGGGCTTCATGGAGAGCTCAGAGACATTCTATCTTTCTGTCGTTCCTTCTTTAAGGTGAGTGAATGAGGAGCGGCTTGAAAGGAAACCAGAGGTCAGGATGGGGGAGCCTCACCTCCAGAGAGACGCTCCAGCTCAGTCTGTGCTGCTCTGCATCCCATAAACACACCTGCCGGTCGTGACCACAGGTGAGGAAGACGCTCTGGGACGGGTGAGACGCCAGACCCCACATCTCATCCACGTGACCCTGACACACACACACAGGAATGATGAACACAAACACACACACAGGGACATGAACACACACACACAGGAATGATGAGCACAGGGACATGAACACAACACACACACACACACACACAGGAATGATGAACACAGGGACATGAACACAACACACAGACACACACACAGGGATGAATATGCACACACACAAGAGGGAAGACAAACACAAACACAAAGAAGCATGAACACACAAGCATAAACACACTCAAACAAATGGAGGAACACACACAGACACAAGCACACACACACACACGCACCCATGAACACAAACACACAGGTATGAACACACACACATACACACAAAGAGGTCAGGGGTTTGTAGTACCACAGAAGTACCTTCAGTACATCAGTCAGTCAGCAGGACGACTGTCAGTTCCTGGACGGTTCTACCAAACAGGACCGTGTGAACACCAACACATCATCACTGAACGCTAAGGCACTGATACTCTTTACATTAGTATTCTGCTCATGCTTTACCACAGCAAAGGAAAATGCTCAGACTTTACTTTCTATAAAGGAACACGCTCAGGTCCATCAAAGCTGATGGTGGTTTTACCCTCAGCTCTGACATATCCTGTCAGCTGAAGTGCAGACCAGTGACAGTTACCCCCACTCACAGGTTAGAGAACACGACGGATGAAGGACTTGTTTATGCTAGAGTTTTACCGTTGCACATGTCTTTTGAGTACTTGTACACATTACCACATAGTCATAAAATGCTTTCCATGAGCAGCATGACAACGCTGATATTCAGCCAGCAGGTGGCTCCACGTCTGGATTAGACATTTTAAATAAAGGGAACCTATGTCCTGTGCCTTCCACTGGAAATGATTAACGACACACTTCAGATGATCTCTTCAATGAAAACTGTTGATATAAACAGACATTACAGACGACAGATTCACTGATGTTTGGCTCAGAATTTTGGAAAGCGGGCGACAACAGCAACAACCACACTCATAAAGACAATTTTAGAGAACTGCGTGCATCGTCTTACCTGTACAATCGCCAGAAACCCATCAGAGAAGGTTCCTCTCAGAATGGCATTTCGCGTGGTACCAACCAGCAGCTCCTCCTCGTCCATGGCGGCAATGGTGCGGACCGTCCCAAACTTCTCTGGAATCTGGGTAACCCAATAAACCAAAGCCTTTTCTCTCGGCGTGGACATTATATGACAGCGTTCAGGACGGAAACAGGCCGAGCACTGTGATTCACCTCACACTCTCTCTCTGGAGCCAGATCGGCGCTCCAGCGGATGATCTTACGGTCCTTTCCCCCTCCACTGAGCAAGGCACCATCCTGCAGGGTGCAGAGGGTGAACACGCTCCCTTCATGGGCTCTGGTCTGACGCATTATCTGATAGGTCTCTGTAAAAAAGGTTCCATGAGGTTAGTTTAATTTAGCCCTTTGGGGTGTTTTTTTATGATTTGCTCGAATACTTTCCCTTTAAAACCGTTTGTTGTAGCAATAGTTGATACCCAGTAAGTTTTAAGGTTTAATTTAGAAAATTCCTCAAAGAATCTGAAACTGTACAAAAATCTCAACCTAAATTCAGAGTGAAACTGAGATCAAACTGTGTTTAATATCAAAGATCTAAAATGTATCAATATAATAAAAATACAGGAAAACTAAAAGAAAAAGGCAAAAGAATGTGAAAATGTATTTTAAAATAAAAAGACTCAGCTCCAGTAAACTAAAAATAAATATTCCAAGAATGTATCCCTAGGCGTTTCACATCTATGTGTCATAATTCTAGTTGTGTTTATCTAATACCAAAGCTAAAATCCTTTTCTAACCAAGCTAACAATATTAGTGGCGAGTCGGCGTCATTTCTGATGGGATCAGGAAACAAACCACGACTGTCCCTGTTTCCCCCCCGAGCGCGGCTCGTCTGCAGCTCACTGCCCCGCCCCCCCCCCAGGGGATGGGTCAAAATGCAGAGAACAATTTCCCCACTGTGGGATAAATAAAAGTAATAATAATAATAATCTGCATATATTTTTGATACTTGATCTGCATCTGAAACAGCGTTATGTCTATTTTTTCTGATATAGTGTCAGTTTTCATTTTTCTAATGAAAATAATCTGCACATATTTTAGATAACTGCTCTTTATGTGCTATGTTAATATACTAAACGGAGTTTTGTCTATTTTTACACAACAATTAAGCACTTCAGTTTATCATGTGATTTAGTGATTCTTAATGACCTGAAACAGTGTTGGTGAGGCATAGATATGTGTTTAAAGTTATGAACTGGATCATTATAAATCATATAGTGAAAATGGTTACGGTAAAACAGGATTATATGAGTTTGCTTCCTTCCACTCCCTTTCAAGCAATCTTTGATTTAATGTCAAATTATCCTAAATTAGATACGTCTTGGATTATTTTGTGCATTATTCTGGCTTTGATTGCTTGAAATAAGCCCTTAAACCCCCAGAGTCTTTGAGCTCAGTGGTTTCAAACAGAAACCTGTCCTGATGCAGCGGTCCTCCCTGCAGAGCGCCCTCCACGGGACTGAACACACTCACTGACCTTTTGCTCCTTTTCCCAGAGTTTTCACATCAGCCGCTGACTTTCCCCATGTGAGGATGTTCCCCTCGGAGTCTCCGGTCAGAACGTCTCCGGTGAGGCCAAAGGCAAAGCACTGGATGAACTTAGGCTTCTTGTATTTCTAAAAACCAAAACAATATATGAGTATCAATATAAAAGTAAAAAATACGATTTAAACTAAATATTACAGAAATGTAAAACATCAAAAGTACCATATTTTCTGTTACTTTAATCCCTCCCAAAATGCTGCTAAAGCACAAAAACTAAAATTAGCACCAGGTAATACTTCAATGTACTTCTATATTCTATATAAAAGCCCTATTTTAATCCTTAGATAGTTAATTATGAACATGGGAGTCAACCTTTCTGTGAGTTGGTTTGTACAGTAAATGTGTACAGGTCTCGCCATGTTTGTGTGTGACGCATGCAAACTGCTGATAACTCATTCTAATTTTACAGAAACAATTTTCTAAAGGCCCTTTATGGTGCAAAATTCATGTTTTTGAGCTTTGAAGTGTATTACAATGTTCATTCCTCACTATAAATACACCCAAAGTGGTGGTTTGATCCAGTCATGCATTTCTGAAGATTCTGCTAAACAAAGATCATTCTGTTGTGGGCCAAAGGTCATACATGATCATACTGTATATAGGGATATAGTTTACTCTGACAGGCTTAGGAAAAGCATGCAATAGGATCTTTTGAGGTTTTACTTCACTTTTCTCCAAGAAAATGTTGATCCTCTTAGTTTTTCACATTGACAAGACACTCATGAGTCCAATATGCAAAAAAAAAAAAAACAGCAACAGCCTTATTGAAGCTGTTTGAAAGAAGGAAAAAGGTGGAAAATACCATCAGCTGATCTTACCCCAAAGATGCCCTGTTTCTTGGTGAACTGTCCCCCACTGAGTGTCCAGAAATACACGTGTGATTTTCCACAGGTGATGATGTTGTTGCTGTCGCTGGGGTTGAATTCCACAGCGAACACGGCCTCGTTGGTGCTCTGCAGGGGCAACAGGACGGAGCGCATCAGCAAAAACACCGGAGTGTGGAGGCAGAACGCTGAAGTAGTCTGGTATGCTTGCCGACAAAACAATCCTCCATCTCACTCGTTTGACCTCTGGCCTATGATGACGGCCTTTACATCAGTCTTCGTTACGCTTTTGTTATGGAGTTGGCGTTTTTGCAGAGGCCAGGAATGTTGCAGCTTTGTGCAGCTCACTGCTTCCGTCTTTTCCAAACACATTCCAGGATACTGAAGTCATCTGGCACACAGAGACCCGCTTTCAGTCCGTTCAGCTTCAGTCACTAGCCCTGACGATGACCTCTACCGCTGGATCCTAAAAGACACTCAGCTGAACTTTCTGAAGAAGTGGAGTTTAGCCTCCTCTTCCAAACGTCTCAGAATTGTGGAACCGGCGGGTTCTGTGGTCCTGGACACCCAGAGATCTGCTGCACCCCTCCCACCTCGTCACTCAGGATGGGAATGGCGCTCGCCGTACCCTTACATCTTCTAAAGGGTAGAAATGTCCGTGAAGAAACGCTCTTTGTTGATTTCCTCCTTTAGATGAAGCACAGATGCTTTTCATTGCTTCCCTGGTTGTGGTCCACTTTGTGGCTAAGACATTGAATGCTTCGCTGTCCAAAACTAGCGGTTCGCAGTGTTTTCTGTCATCGTGTACGAGACTTCCAACTTGGCTTAAACCGTTTTTGTAGCGTAGAAAACCCACTGGTTTTATAAACACACACCCATGCAGCAGCATATTTGCAGACTTCTGGATCTAAAAGCTTTTCAGTTGAGAGGATTTGTTTTCCACAGCAGTTTTTACCTTAATTTCTGCCACCTTGGTCTCCTTTGCACAGTCCCATACTGATAGCATGTGCTCGGTGGAGTCATCAATCACACATAAGAACCCACCGGAATCCTGAAAACAGTGAGAACACATTTCAGAGAGACTCTCTCTCTGTGTTTGGCCTTCCTGAACAAAAACAAAGGAAAGATTTTTGCTCCCCTTACAGTTTAGGCATTTTTAGAATGTCACCTGTTCCTTATCTGGGTGTTCTATTTGGCTTGTTTTATCTTAGTTGTTTTGGTGTTTAGCACTTAGTGTTTCCAGAAAAGTGCTATGTCAGTATTGCCTGCTTTCTTGATTTGTTAAGTGATTGATTGATTGATTGATTGATTGATTGATTGATTGATTGATTGATTGATTGATTGATTGACTGATAATCTTCTAAGCACAAATCAGAAAACACTCATTATGAATGGGTAAAATGGGTCAGGTGGCTGAAGCTCCTGCCAGTCAGACCAGGTTAGACGTGGGATGGGCTTCCTGTAGGCCCACCACCCATTGGAAAAATGGTGCTGTGGCGGTTTGGGTGGATGCCTTGGCCAAATGTAGCCATCGTGGGTACAGATGGCCCCAGGAAGCCTCAGGCAGACGGGTATTGATCAACTTTGTCGTTGTGTCATTTGATCTTGGACACTTGAGGGGCGGTCAGGGCGGAGCCCCGAATGGGATTCAATGACGTAGGAGAAGGCTGGACAGACTTGGTGGACTCAAACGTCTGGTGAGAGTGCAGGTAGTAGTGGGGGCTGGGGACAGGTCCAAATGGACTCTTGTTCATGAGCGAGTGAAAGACTGAACTTAGCCGGAGGATAGGTGCAGCGGCTGGAGGGATGCAGTCACCATGGTAGTGAAGAAACAGCTTGGATGAAAGGAAAAGCTGTGGACTTACTGGTTGGATTCATGTTTCTATACTGAACTGTGATCATGAGCTTTGGGTCGTGACCAATAGAGAAGACTCCTTACGGATAGGGTGAGGAAGCTGCTCACCCTGGGGGAGCTCAGAGAAGAGTCACTGATGCTCCCCATCAAAAGGGGTTGACAGATGTGGCTTAGGCATCTGTTCAGGATGCCTCCAAGATTGGGGAACTGTTTGGGCCATGTGTCACCGGGTCGAGGTCCAGGCTAGACCTCAGTCTACATATCTGTGATCTCAGGCTGCTGTTCCCCCCACCAGACGAGCTGCAGGTGATAATTGTGTTTGGGAAAATGCAATCAACTGACAGCAGAGGAGAACGCCAACGATCCCACTCCTCTCTGGAAGGTTCCCAGGCCGATCTGCTGCAGTGTGACCAGAGTGTTGGAGTCCCAGATGTGAACACACGACTGCAGAGGCTAAAACACAGCAAACACAAACTCATTATATGGCTGCAGAAGACAATACACTCAAACATTTGATGGTTTTTGCAGGATTAGGCTAATGTTTGTGTAGAGTTTACTTAGAAACCCTTTGGGGTTTGTGTTTTTCTGCTGCAGCAGTCACCTTCCCGTCTTTGTCCACGCCCGCCGTCTGACCAGATGCCACTCGCACTTTGTCCGGATGGAGGGCCAGGCTGCAGAAAAAAAGGGAGTTACCTGTTTAGAAGGTTTTAACAGGCATGGCCAAGGTGACCTCCAACCGGGGAGGGGGGGCACAGTCTTCTAAACCTTCATGTAAGGAGAAAAATTGGTACTATAGTTTTTTAACGCCATGTCTTGCTTGAAGCAGTACACAGGTCAATCAGAATTGACTATTGCACTGAACTTCTAAAAACATGCGTGTGTAAAAGAACTATTGTACATGAAAAACACACACTTACCACACACCAGTCGGAATAACTAAGCATATGACAAACAGACACAAATAAAAAGTCTACAAAAATGTATGATTAACGTACGGACTTTGGACAGCAGGCAGGTCCAAAGTCCGGCCCGCGGGCCGCATTTGACCAACCACTCAGCGACCGCTTTTAGTGACCGTCGTCAGCAGTCTGTCTGTCTGTCTATCAGTCATTAAACGGTTCATTTGAATTGTTAATAAAATAGTTCTAAGAAGGAAAATAGGTTGATCCTCACACATTTCCGTATCACCAAATCTGGCCAAACATTTGGACCCCCTAATCTACAGTTAACACTTGCCTTTGTATATAAAACAACTTTCCTGCTACTTTTTAAACAAAGTTTTTGCACTTTTGCAAAGAAAAACAACTTTATTCAACAGAACAACTAATAAAAATCTGTTTACGTTAAACATATATCAGTTCACTCTTTGGTCAAAATGATAGTGAGCACGTTTTTCCTAAAGGACGGCCTCTTGGCTGGCTGATACCATCCTAGTGGAGGCCACAGCCTCAGACGAGCCAAAGGACAGAGTCAAAACCCAAAATGGAAGAGAAATGATGGAAAAGCTCTGCATGCGTTCCTACGTACCTGCGAACACAATCCGTGTGCTTTCGATAGTGTCTTTGTGTGCTGTCTTTGATGTGGTAAAGCACAATAACACAGGCGATAAAGTAGACAGCCTCGCCTGTGGGGAGGAAGTACAGGTTGGCCCGGCAGTCACGTCCACGGTAGCCGTAGCTGAGATCCAACAGTTAAGGGAACTAAAAGGATTCTAGGAAAACGGGATCTAATGACATCACGTGTCACTCAAGACGTGTTGCCAAGATCACAGAGAGTTCTACAACCAGGAAACTGGTGCAGTCAGACGAAGATAAAACCCTGAAGAGGACCGCTTTCAGCATCTGGAAGGATACACCCAGTCCAACTCCAGCCTCTCCAAAGGAAGCTCCATCTTCAGGTCGTCATAGTTCTGAATGTTGGAGGGGACGTACATGGTGATGGGTCGGCCACGGATGAACATTTTGATTGACTGTCCTGTAATGCAGATGAGAAAGTAGCAGAGCTTCACGTGCACACATCGTGCACTATCAACCCTCCCGCTCCACACTGCTTACAGCCTTCTGCAAAGGTTTCCATTCTCTAATGGAGAAACGTCTCTGTACCGACGGTTCCTGTTTTATTTAGACTGATTATTAGAAATGTCTGCTCATTGGAGAGAACCAAAGACAACAAGTATCAGGAGATTCGGACCGAGAATACTAGCAGGACAAAACACAGGTAAAATAATCTGGAAAAAGCAGCCAAAAACTCTGACAATGAAGCTACCAGGCAGAAAAAAAAGGAAGTTCATGGATAAAATGACAAAGAAAGAGAGAGGCGGATGAGACAGAAGATGATACAGAATTCAGGAAGAAATGGAGACACCTCCCTCTAAAGAGACGGAACCCTAAAGAAGTTACATCTCAAGATTATATATGACTTTGTTCCGTTTTAAAGCAACCAACCCATTGTTAGGACTGGCCTTTTATTTACGAATGAAAATTGGGCTTCAGAGGACAAAACTTTATTTCAACTCCAAGGACAAAAGGCTTTAGCAAGAACCTAAGATGAGGTGAAAAGGTCAAAAATGTTCCTGTAGTTTAACCTGCAGAGCGTGGATTAGGAGGCGTACCTTGGCTGTAAGTTCCTCTTCTTGATCCGGGTGATCCTGTGTGGAAAAAGTCCCAACAAATGAACAAAGAGGAATATAGGAACTGCAGGATTTTTGTAAATGTAAACAATTACAGCATTTCTAGTCTGTTTCTATTGCAGCTGTTCTGCTCTCCGTCTTAAAACAAGCAGTGATGCATTTCAAAAGTAAAGGTTAAACCAAGTTAAATGTATAGAACCATAGCCTAGTTAGAGTGGAACCTGTGACATCACAATTCATCAGCACTCTGCCACATTCCAGTGGAGACGGTCTAAAAGGCATTGGCCCTTAGCGAGTGTGGCCCCTAGGGCCACCATAAAAGAAAAAAAAAAAACAGAATGTATATTTAAAAATATAGAGAAACATTTTACAAGAATAAAATCGTAAAAATTGTCAAAATTTCATTTAAATCATAAAATTATAAGAAAAAGCCATAATTTTACAAGAATAAAATGGCTGGTCTGATTTAAGTCTACACCAAGTCTATACCAGGTCTGTACCAAGTCTGCTCCAAGTCTGTACTGAGTCTATACCAGGTCTGTACCAAGTCTGCTCCAAGTCTGTACTGAGTCTATACCAAGTCTGTACCAAAAGTCTGCCCCAAGTCTGTACTGAGTCTATACCAGGTCTGTACCAAGTCTGTACTGAGTTTATACCAGGTCTGCCCCAAGTCTGTACTGAGTCTATACCAGGTCTGTACCAAGTCTGTACTGAGTTTATACCAGGTCTGTACCAAGTCTGTACTGAGGCTATACCAGGTCTGTACCAAAAGTCTGCCCCAAGTCTGTACTGAGTCTATACCAGGTCTGTACCAAGTCTGTACTGAGGCTATACCAGGTCTGTACCAAAAGTCTGCCCCAAGTCTGTACTGAGTCTATACCAGGTCTGTACCAAGTCTGTACCGAGTCTATACCAGGTCTGTACCAAGTCTGTACTGAGGCTATACCAAGTCTGTACCAAGTCTGTACTGAGGCTATACCAAGTCTGTACTGAGTCTGTACCAAGTCTGTACTATGTCTGTACCGAGTCTGTACCAAGTCTGTCGGCTGAAACCACGGCAAACACAATTCTTTACACAACTGGATGGGGATGACAAAAACACGTACAACCTAATCTTAGCAATCAACCAGACACAAGCAAAGAGCTAAACGAGTCTGCTGATCGCCTCACAGTGAGTGGGCTGTTAGTTTCACTGGAATCCTTCAAAATATGCTGCAACTGCCTCTCAGCCACAGCTCCACAGCTCCACTGCCCTTTTACGAGTGATCCCAGCCTCTGGACGGGCCGAGTCTCGTTAAAAAATCAGATGATGGTTTTAGAATCCAAAACCAGAGCCCAAAGCGTTCTCCTATGGATCTCAAGTCCCACCGGGGGTTTGATTCTGGAGATTCAACATCCAACTGTTCCGTACGGGCGAGTACACAACTATATACTCGCCCGTATATAGTATAAATAGTATATATTTATACTATATATATATAGTATAAAACTATACAAGTTTTCATGGAAAAGATGTTCAGACCTGAACGCCGCTCACTAAAGTTCAGGCGTCAATGTGTTTTCAGTCTTTGTGTGTTTGAGCAAAAGGCAACGGCAGAAGGAACGTTTCAGACGTGCATGCCCCCCCATGGCTACATATTCCGCTTCAGTTTAATGCTTCTGCTGTGTGTTTGAAGCTCCGTTTCCTCACCTGCACTGGAGATCAGCTCTTTGGCCCGACTGTGGAGACAGAAAACAACAGTTTGACTCATTGCCTCCATGCACTGATCCACCCCTCC